>OX155686.1:6765571-7965571 GCA_944547425.1 Eupithecia centaureata
TTTTTGAGTTCAATAGTTGAGGATTTATTACAGAGACTGAGAGAAATTATATTCGTAAAAGGAGCATCTATACAATCAAAATTGAAAATGGTGTTTAAGTGTTGTGCTGAGTGTTTAGTTTTTTTCCTTGTTGACCTTCTTCCTGACTGGCCAATTTTGCAGTTTATCTTTGACTATTTAAGTCAAGATGGATGACACAGTGAAAAGTTTGATTAGAATAAACATTATTCAATGGAATGCTAGAAGTTTGAAGCCTAAGTTAATAGCTTTAGAACAATTATTATCTCAAGAAAAAATCCACATTGCTGCCCTTTGTGAAACATGGTTAACACCTGATGTCAACATTAAGGTAAATGGATATAACATTTATCGTCATGATAGGGATGACGGATGGGGCGGAGTTGCAATACTAGTACATAAATCTATTAAATCTCAAATATTGAATCTCAGCTGTAGTAACCCCGGAATCGAAATTATTGGTATAAAACTTCACAATTGCGCGAAAATTCAAAACTTAATCTCAATATACTGCGCCCCGTCAGTAAGAACGTCCCAACAGGACTGGGATCAATTATTCTCCTTTTTACATTCTAACGCCTTAATTCTCGGTGATTTTAATGGACACCATCCTAATTGGTCGTTTAAAACTAATGTCAGAGGCACACAAATATTTAATGCATTAATTGACAGTCCCTACATAACAATGAATGATGGTCAACCAACACGAATCAAACTAGCAGATGGTGTTTTCCATAAGAGTTCTCCCGATTTGTCCCTGGCTACATCCGATATCTCCCTAAGATTAAATTGGTCCACCTTAAGCGAAAACCTAGGAAGCGATCACGTGATCATTAAGATTTTTACTCATTTGAAGCCTAACTCTATTTATGTATCAAAAAGAAATTTTAAAAAAGCTGATTGGCATTCCTACACTAACGAGCTAAGTGATAAGTTTTATAATTTCGCATTAACAAACGATTTACAGCAGTCGTATGATAACTTTTTACAGTGTATAAATACCGTAGCTGACTGTCACATTCCATACATTAAAATAAATTCGAATCCTTCAAAAAATTTTGTTCCCAAACCTTATTGGAATGTTATTTTGTCCAAAACCGTCGCAGCCCGCCGTCTTGCATTGTCCACCTTTCGTCGTAACCCTACACCTACCAATTTAACTAACTTACAGGAAAAGGTTAAAGAGGCACAAAAACTTATACGTAAAGAGAAAGATAAGGCTTGGCAAGAGTATTGTTCATCAATAGACGGCTCAACACGTCAAAGCGAATTATGGCGAAAAATAAGGTGGTTTAAAGGTTTCAATACTTCGCGACATTATATTGACAAAGACAAAGCTTATCAGTTACTTCAAAGTTTAACCCCTGATTATGTTCTTTCTAAGACCCCTAACTTTTCTTCGTGTAACAGTAAATTAGAGATACCTATATTAACACATGAGTTGAATTGTAGTTTAAAACATAAAGACACCTCTCCGGGTTATGATAATATATCTTACTCGATGATAGCACATCTTTCTGACAATGGTAAAACTATTTTAATCAATTTATTTAATGAGTTTTATAAAACCGGTTTTGTACCTTGTCAATGGCGGGAAATCACAATTATCCCAATACCTAAACCTGGTCGAGATCCCCATTCGAGTTCAGCCCTACGCCCTATATCTATGATATCGTGTCTTTGTAAAATCTTTCACAACATTCTAATGAATAGATTAGAGTGGTTTATTGAGAGAAATAATATTCTGTCTCACAACACGATTGGGTTTAGAAAAGGTCATTCAACTTTGGATAATTTAACTAGTCTAGTAACGCGTATACAATTAGGATTTTTACATAGGAAAAAGACAATAGCTTGCTTTATAGATATAGACAACGCATATAACAATGTTGATATTATAGGTTTATTAGGCATTATGGACACTTTAGGAATTGGCTCTCAAATGTGTAGGTATATTTGGAATTTTTTAAAAGAAAGACATTTAAGAATAAATTCGGATAATTTTAGTCTCACTCGTAGTACACACCGTGGCCTAGCCCAAGGTGACCCTATGTCCCCTATTCTTTTCAACATAGCAACCCTATTTGTTTGCAAAGAGATAAATAATGTACATATATCACAATATGCGGATGATTTCGTCCTCTACACAACTTGTAGTAGCGCAATCAAAGGGGCAGAAAAACTACAAATTGCATTAAATAAATTATCAGTTATCCTCTCTAAAATCGGTTTAAGTATTTCTCCATCTAAAAGTAAGATCGTTATTTTTAGGAATAATTTTTTAAGAGAATCTGTGAACTTATCTATAAATGACTCACAACTAGAAGTGGTAGATTATTATAAGTACCTTGGCGTTTGGCTAGATCGAGGGTTAAGATGGTCTAAGCATATTAATGAAATAAAGGACAAAGCATCGAAATTCATAAATATATTTAAAGTACTTTCTGGGTCTGGGTGGGGAATGCACCCTAGTAATTTGAGACGTCTGTACATAGCTAGTATCAGAAGTAGGTTAGATTATGCTAGTTTTATCTACGGGAACAGCTGCAAAACTCATTTAGGTAAGTTAGATAGAGCACAAAACCAATGCATGCGAGTTATAGGTGGATTTATACGAAGTACAGCTATACACGTCATGGAATGTGAACTATACATTCAGCCGCTTAGTGTTCGAAGGTATTATCTGGCCGGTAAATACTGGCTTCGTATAAAATCATGCTCTAATAATGATATTATAGCATTGTTAAGTGAGTTGAATACCCTTAGTCAGAGCTATTTTTGTAGACGCAAACTAAAACCTATGCTAATTACAATTCATGAACAATTTAAAGATATTCCGATTCATTCATGTCCTATAAATGCGATATTCTCTTTAAATACATGGGTTAGCAGTGTGGACGTTTCCTTTATAAAACCGGATATCGAGACTGTCTCGAAATCTAAACATAGCTATAATCCGAATGTTTTAAAACAGATTTGTGACAGTTATTTATGTAAAAATTATTCAAATTATTATAAAATTTTCACTGATGGGTCCAAAAAAGGCGACCACTCAGGACTGGCCATTTACGACCCCCAATTGCACTCGTCAGTCAAAATTAAGATTACCTCTAATATATGTATTATGTACACAGAGTTATTAGCTTTAGCAGAAGCGGTATCGTACATTGATTCCTTGGCAAGCGGTTTTTATGTCATCTTGACGGACTCCAAAAGCGCTCTCCAGCATCTCGCTCGGTGCCCCACGACAACTCGTGGAGCCCCGATAGCGTTTAGCGTTTTAGCGTCCCTCGATAAATTATCGAGTAAAAACAAACACGTCACGCTGCAATGGATCCCGTCACACATCGGCTTATCTGGCAACGAGGAAGCCGATCGTCTTGCCGGGGAAGCAATCGAAGATGGAATTAACATGAATTTTTTACCCTATCACAGTGATCTACTTAATCTCATTAAAGAATCATGTAAGAAAAATTGGACTGAATATTTTGACGAGAGATCGCTGAGTAAAGGTATTTGGTATAAGACCATCCAGCCAACACTGCCTAAAGCCCCTTGGTTCGATGGCTCGAAAATGGCCAGGTCCGACATCGTTACCATGTTGAGGCTCCGATCTGGACACATTCCTCTCAATTGTTTTGGTTTTCTTATGCGCAAGACTAGTTCACCGAACTGCACCGAATGCTACGTGGTAGAAGATGCGTTCCATATTGTTGTCGAATGTGTCCGGAACGAAGCAGAAAGATTTGATTTTTGTAACAAACACAAAGTTGACTTGTTTTCCATTGGGGTAGTCAACAATATTTTGTCCACTCCGCTCTCGGAGGAAACCCTTAATTTAGTAAAATTTGTTAAATTAGGTATTAAGCGTAGATTCTAAGGTGATTAATTACCTACTGTTAAGTATAATTTCGAGGGTGGCATAATCATGTTGATTAAACCCTCTTTAATCAAATAAAGAATAAAAAAAAAAAAAAAACATTATCCTTTAATTAAATTTGCACACGCCAAAGGGCCAACTAGTTTATTGAGCAAGGACTATACTAAATTACTTATGTGGGTAAGTATCTATTCATATACCTACAGAAACCGAGTAGTATTCGCTACGAAAACCTTTGCCTTTAGTCATTAAGGTAAAGTAAGAGTATTCGTAAAATAAATACGAGCTCCTTACCATTGTTTTGCATGCAGATTTTCCGGGATAGACGAAGGTTATGAGCATGGGCGAAAAAAATTACGGTCGAAAGCCTACCGAATAAAAAGTGAAGATCAGCAATGTCGAACGAGTTGAACGCGTACATATGTTACTAGAGAACAGATTTCTTTTAATTTAAGCCGCGTACAGATTGTTGTAACGTAACATGCAATGTATCACGCAATGAAAGAATTTGCCGTCCACACTGTCGCAATGTATCATGCAATGTAACAGAAATCACACAGTGTGGACGCCTCGCGCGCACGAACCGCGGACACTACGCGCACGAACAGAGCATTTCAACTCGTGCGCGCCGCGATCCGCCATTTGTCGGTTTTTTCGCCGAACACAAAGGGACGCGCAGTGTGCGCGGAGCGCCAGTGTGGACGGGTTGTTTACTCGAACGCGCGCGAACGTTGGAAGAATGGAAGAAAATAAAGCTACAGCAGAGCCGTTTATGTTACGTTTTTTTTCACATGATTGATGATAATCATTGAAGCATCGACAGTCATCGTAGCCAGTAATAATTGTATAATAAATTCTCTCCGCGTGTTCTCGGCAGACTGAGCTATGTTCGCCGCGCGCATGCCCGAAAAGATGCGAACACGTACGTGCTCAGTTCGCGCGCGCGCTGCGTCCACACTTGTGAAATGCTCCTTTCATGTTACATTGCATGTTACGTTACAGCAGTCTGTACGCGGCTTTAGATATCCTGCCGTGAACGTGAAAAGGTACCTACCTAACAGACGTCTTAAGATTAATCTCCTTAACATAACAACACTAAACGTTCAAATTCAACATTCAACATTCAAATTTTATTATTAGTATATTGTGATAAACGGCAGACAGGTACTTCCGTAGACTACCAGACCAGACCCTAAGTAGGTACCTATGTTGAAGTTTGAAGGAGTCGAATTCTCTTTGTCCTTCGTACCGCAGTCTCTCATGGGGTGTCCGTTACCACCCTATACTTATCGACTCACCCTGTACACTGGCCTTTGTCTTTGGTATCGACATTCAGTTATACCAATAAGTTATGGACGCTCAGTTGCACACAAATATGTGTGTACACATTTTCGTGTCGGAAAAGGGCTTTGAAACCTCGATACACTTTATGATGGATCTAGCTTTCCTACACATATAAAAAAGAATGACCATAGCCATTACCAATGCCAGATTTATCACCAAGACGCATGCTGCTATTGCACATCATTTGTTTGGCAATACTGATGCGCTGCGCGAGACAAACACAACATATTTTGATAAACATGTGCATTTTTATTTATTCATTTCTGATTACATGGGTCACCCACGCGTCGTCGCTTCGACCTGAGCTCTGATAATTTTTAGAAAACCAGACATTCTTAGATGCTCTAATATTGTGCTTTAATACTTTGTAAGGCCTTCATACGTTGGTCTCCACTTTGGGTAGCACCTGGTAATTGCTAAGCTACTTTGAACCGCGGGAGCCTTAAAGAAACATTTTCTAATTAAAGCTCGCCTGCTCATTACGTATCTAGGGCTTCTGGAGCTCCTTTCGTATCAAATTACATAAATTTTACTACTTGCGTTTAGTTTAGTACTTACTTTTACTTATGTTTATACTACCTTGTTACATAGCTTCACTTCGCACCCAGACAAAAGTCATGCGTTCTTTTAAATTGTATACTAACTAGTTTCTACCCGCGGCTTCGCACACGTTATTTCTATGGAAAAATTACAAGGCTTTTTCTATCCCATGGAAACTGATTTATGGGATGAAAAACCCTATGTGTTATTCCAGGGATAGAACTACATCTATTCAAAATTTCAGCCCGATTGGTTCAGTAGTTTTTGTGTGAAAGAGGAACAAACATCCATACATACATCCAAACTTTTAAGTTTATAATATTAGTAAGGATATTCATTTATTACTATTTAATTCATATAACTGCATACAATTTAAGTCAACGTGTACGATCAACATCATCGTGATCTGTTCTGAGTCCCTGTTACCCCTTATTAGTTGTGCTTTATTCACGCTTTATTAGTTTACTATGATGAAAAAGTTTTCGCCTCTTTCCAAATATTTGGCACCTTGCAGCTCCTATAAAAGATAGAGAGGAACTTTTAGTAGTTTTATAGAGGCAGAATAGTTTCATGTTCGCAGGCTACTATGATCTTTGTTTCATACGAACTTGATTTAGCCGGTATTGAAAGATTGGACGTAGGTTTTTTTCACGGATTATTGTATGTATTTTATTATTTATGTACATGTTCCTAATCTAATAATTTGTATTATATCAGGCTCTCGAAAACTTTTATTATACATTTTGATTATAATCAAACTGCGTAAATTTGTACGTGGTAACTTTGGTTTTAAATAAAATAAAATATTATACTGGTATTGTTCAGTCAAAATGTAAGGAATAAATATTATTTAGTTCATATCTTCGTTATCTGCCCATTCATAAACAATCATAAAACTTTAATATAACTAATTATGTGTGTATTACGTACAGCAGGAATAATTGAACAAAGTTTTGTTCATCTATTCTCAGGTTGTATGCTCAGTTAGCAAGAACAAAGGTAATATTACTAAATAATGAGAGAAAATTTCTTTCAACATGAAATTAAGTTTGCTACCTGGGGTCAAACGTCTGGGGATCAACTGAATTGTTTTTTTATTTAAGGAAATAATTAGAGAAGTTACTAATATTGTTTTTTTTAATCCGGCATAGCTTTTTTAGCGGTGGCTTTTTAGTGATTAGGTAAGACCCGAGTTCACCAACTAGAACATAACCATTGATTACATAAACGCAGCGTTAAAATTAAACAGTTGGTTAAACAAACCGCTGTTCATCATCACTAGAAAGCGGATGGTTAGCAAATCAGGCGTTTTTGCAAGAATGAACCGTAAATGAACGAATGATATAATACTACTTAGTAAAATAGGCTATGTTTTTGCTTACATTTTTTGCATCCGAGCGACAACGAAAAATGTTAGGGTAAAATTATAATACGACAAAACGGAATGCCTGATTAGTCAATGCTATTTAGGTAGCGTGTATGTCTTTGTTATTTATTAGCAAAATTTTATTCATGAATAGCTTATACATAGGTAGCCTAGAAGTAAGTACCTGTTATAAAACTTACCTGTTGCTTTGATATTCCAACTTCCTTTCAATGTTTTATAATATGTATAATAAAAAATATCTATTATATTGTATTAAGTATATCAGTTATCTAGTACCCATAACACAAGCTCTGCTTAGCTTGGGGCTAGTTGATGCTGTGTGGATTGTCCAGCATTATTATTATTATATTATTATTAATCAAATCAAGCAATTCCAAGGCACTACATTTGTATAAACGAAATCTAGTTCCAAATGCCTTCTCGTCATATTCCTCAAAATAATTGCGCCGTATTTGAAATAAACGGGGTGCGCGTATAATTCGCTCAATATCCTCAAAATCGTATAACACATTATTTTCTTCCAAAATATAATTCAAAGCGTCTTGCATTTTATTGTTTTTAGGTAATTCAGCAAAAGTTCACGTTATACGCAATAATAACCAATGGTTAACCTAGGTTGATGACTTCTTTTATGTTAAACAGTCGATTACAGCACTTAATCAATGGTTTATTCATGGTGAACAGCAAAATATTGGTAAACAGCCGTTTACGGTTTAAACAACTGTTTAAAATTTAACCATCTGTTGGTGAACTCGGGTCTAAGTAGGTTAGATATCGCAATTGTATTGTCTACTCATGAAGGCTAAAAGTTTTATTCTTTTGTTGGTGATCCCAAACAAGGCGTTTATTTATTTTCTTATATACAAAATTATAGTAAGTTCATCATATTATAAAGATTCATCGCGAAAGCAGATTTCATACATTTTAAATAGACATAAATATCAAGCAGGACATCTAGCGATAGAATTGCGAACTAAAACGGACTGACTCTACATAGTCTTCGTCGGGCATGCAGAACTGGTATCTCACTCAAAGGCCCTGCATCACCCAAATTCTTATTTGATTTGACCGTTCTTCACTAGATGGAGTTGACTCCGATTGTAAGTTGGTTTAGGACTAACTAGTTTCTCCAGGTGGCTTCGCACACGTCGTTTCTATGGAAATGTTACTATTTTACAGAAACTGATTTATCTCTCTGTGTAATTTACCTGTTTATATTTTTTTTTTGTATTTATATAATCTTTATTAACAACGAAAAGAACAAGCAAGGAATAGAAAAATTACAATTAGTATTTACAATTGAAACCATTGAGCTAACTGCAGACGGTTGCAAACAGTCTAAAGGTAGCTCAATTGATCCATGTCAATACCAGTCGGAAGCGTCCCCAAGACACTGGCTGCATTACCACGGTGTATGGCAATGCTGATGCGCTGAGCCAGATATTCACCAGCTCTCGGGTCACGCGTCGCATCGACCAGACGCTCAGATATTTTTATAAAAACCCGGAGAGCTGTTTATATTGTTTGTTTAATTGTAAATTAGTTACAGTTGTGAAGCTTTATTTTATACGTATAGTGCATCGTATTGTCTAATAAAAAAAATAGTTAAAAAGAAGGCTTTTCAGGTTTAGAATAATGTGAAATTTCACTTCAATCTGATCAGTAGTTTAGACTTAAAGCAGTAGGTAGTATAGTAGTAGTATAGTAGGCAGTATAGGTAACCCATCGACCTCATCTTCGAATTGATAATAAGTAACTTTTTATAAGGCACCGTATCTCCGTATCCGTATATATTGTTTTATATTAATTATCTTTCTGTGTTATCAATATTACTTAAATATCACATAATTATTATTATATATTTATTTATTTACGAAGTGGCCACAAAGACATCTACTTAAATGAACTATCTTTTCTGGATGTTATTCCGCATTCGTCCCACTGCCATCTCGGACTCAAGTTGCCCGAATAAAGAAAAACACTCATTTCACACTGTTTTCATTCCTGATTTGTCCCAGTTTTTTTACTTAAGCACTGTCAACCACGCACTTCTTCAATGCAATCTTAGTATTCCGTTCCTAAATCCAAGGAAATTATGCTCCCATAGGTGAATTATAATGGCGATAATCATGTTTGTTGAGGTTAGTTGAAGGAAGTCCTGTGACGCAGAAAGTTTTGTGTTTGATTTCAAACCTGATCCTTAAGTAAACATGACTCAGTTTTGTATGATAATTGTCAAAGCAATCATTTTAATATCTTGCCTACCAATGTAGGAAGTACCTAAGTTTGCATTAATTATTGTTAGCCTTTTATTGACAATCTACATAACTTATTGGTATGAAGTTACGGTAGGTATCTTCCTAGATAGGTAGGTAGCCTAGCTACCTAGTTCACGTATATACACGTAGGTATAGGCTGTTAAAATTGGTATCAATCATAACATGCCACCTTTGCGCCACCACACCGGCTCATGTCTGAAAATCAGTGCCGCTCCTAGCAGCGGCATTTAGGCATAATGTATCAGCATTATGCCTAAATGGCAGGGGCCTTTTTGGCCCTTTATGTAATCTTATTCTTTATATAAATATATGCGTTTCTTTTTTATTAATGTATTTCAATGTATCGTGTTATTATTATGAGTCAAATATAATGGATTTCACTTTTTTTTCTTTCTTTAATCAACGTTCTGTAAAACGGGGTGAGGAGAGTCCATTTCTATTCATCCTGGAGTATTTTTTCACCCCGTTTTACGATAGTCACTGCAGTAGGTTCCGTTAAAAAAGGCTGAATTGTGGAAGGTAAAAGCAATGTTCTCGATAAGAATCCAAAAAACAAAATTTCTCTACCAATTTGTTTGTTTTGTAGCACTCCTAACACTTTCGCCAGACAAAAACTATAAAAATAAAAGTGACCAATCTAGTATGCAAATAAAATTGCTTTCGGTTTCTATTAAAAGCCAAAAGGATACCTTAATATGAATGAAATGAAATCGAATTTTATGGCTATTAGATATTTTATTTGCATAAGTAAAAAGTCACCGACCCTCGTTTCAGAAGAAGTAGAGTCAGATATAAAACTTAGGGACAACCGAGCCAAAAAAAAGATTATAAGTCACACTAATCTTACTATTATAATAAATGGGAAAGTCTGTGTGAATGTTTGTTACATATAAGTAATCTCCGTAATTACTTAAGATATTTAGATAGAATTTGGCACGTATACTATAGTTTAGGACCTAGAATAAGACATGGGCTAATAATATTTTCAAAAATTAAGTTTCGAGTGGATTAAATAGGTTGGTAAAGTTTTTATGGAAAATTATTTTTTCTTGGTTTGATTTACTCAAAACTCGGTATAAATAAACTATGAAATAAATAATTAAACACGTATTTTTTATATTTTATAAAATAATTTAATTTTAATAAAGTGATTTTAAATGTGTAATATAAACTGAAATTTGTTTAAAAGAAGTCTGGCGATGCGCATCTACATAGTATTAAATAAATAGGTAACTAATAGTACGTGTAATTTTAAAATCTTCGTAAGCTCAAAAAAAATTAGTTGAAATTTCTGTTCTTTTCTATCTTTCGTCATTTAGTTTCTTCTACTAATCTCTATCACGATCTAAACTTCGACATCCTTTTGGTAGGTCATAATCTCATATCTATTCGTTTATTTATGTTTTATTTATAACTGCTTAGGTAGACGAAAAACATAGTTATACTTATAATTTGATTGTAAATTGTTGAATGTAAGCGTGGGATCTTAAATTATTAAGCACTAGCTGACCCGACAGACGTTGTCCTACCCTAATTTATGAAAAATTAGAATATTCCGCGTAATTTTCTGATTTTTTTCTTTTATAAGAACCTTCTCCTGATAATAACGAACAGAACAAAAAAAGAATTAGCGAAATCGGTCCAGCCTTTCAGGCGTGATACCGTGACCAAGGGAAATAGGGATTCATTTTTATATATATAGATAAAATTGGTAATAAAGTACCGGCAGGCATACTTCGAATGGATTCGATGCTAAAAGAAAAGCAATCTCGAAATAACGGGTTGGCCAGTCCGTTACTGTCCTGTCTTACAAGTACATTTCTCGAACAAGTTTTACCGTCTGAATTGGATTTACCTACATTGAAGCTGGTGCATTTGAAGTATTTGTACTTAGGTGTAAGTACGTATGTACTACGCCTTACTTCGAGGTGGGATGACGATCTGCGAAATATTGCAGGCGGATGCTGGATGCAAGCTAAAGACAGGGCGCTTTGGCGCTCATTGGAAGCGGCCATGTCCAGCCGTGGACTATAATAGGTTGATGATGATGTTACCTAGGTATGTTTAAAGTTCATCTTAACCTCTTTGCTTGTAGGTTACGGATTTTGTCTAATGCATTGGGTTTTTGGCGAGCCTTCAAATAATAGATATGTCGATAGAGTTGGGATTGATGCTACTTAAATTATACTACTGAAAAAATCTACCGAAAATAGCAATAAAGTATTAATTGTGTAAAAATTTTGCCTTTTTAAAAGTTAAAGTTTATAATTTTTTCTTAATTTTCATAAAAATGATTCAAAAGTAGTGCAAATCAAGTCTTGAACTTAGAGCGATATGTCTAAACTAAGAAATGATATAGTAGGTATACATAACTTTGTTTTGATTAGGTTGTTTTGTTTATTAGACCTTTTCATATACAAATAAACAATTATTATATTGTATTTGGTGGATGTTAGTTAAGTTATAAATTACTATGGACAGTAGAATAAGAAGATCTGATCTAAGTTTTCTAAATTAAAGATATTTATTATTATTTCATCTAAGTGAACAATGTCAACAGTGTCATAATATAGCAAATGATTGTAGAATTGGTCCCAGGTGTGTCGTCGTAAAATAGCAACAAAATGTTGCAGTATTCTTGAAAATAAATATCTGTTTAACTAGGTATGTGATTTTTCTCTGCAACATTCCTTATTTGGTATGGATACTTAATATAATATATTTTTTGTTTACAGTATAAACTTTAACAACACCTAGTCGGGGCAGAAAGCTTCTTCATTCAATTACAGGATGTTATACTTTTGAACGGTAGATACATAATAAGTCGATACAAAGAGCACGACACAAAAGCAACTAACTAACATATGTATTTGATTCCATTTAGGCCAACTTCCAGATCCGTTATATTTCGAGATCAAAGAGTTAACATACATTTATGACATGATATGTCTAATTGAATAGAATTTTAAGGATTTTAAAAAGATATATATTTACAGTAAGCGCATGAAAGATGTTTGATTTAAAATTATGACGTGGACAAGCTCGGAGGCACTATCACACATTAGTTAACTGAAACGTTTTAAAATCATTAGGGTAGAAGTCGTGTGGAATAGACCAACTTAGCAAAGGCAATCAGGTAAATGTTCAATTCAGAGATCCTAGGAACAAACTAATTATCTTTTTTTTTAAATTATCCTTTATATGTGGCACGCGAATGAAGTTATTAAATCTTTTCAAATTTACTGAGCGTGAAACTTCAGAATTTGCTATGTATACAATTATTACAACATAGTATAAAACAAAGTCGCTTTTTCTGTCTCTATGTCCCTATATCCCTATGTCCCTCTGAATGCTTAAATCTTTTAAACTACGAAACGGATTTTGATGTGGTTTTTTTTAATCGATAGAGTGATTCAAGAGGAAGGTTTATACGTATAATAAAACCGTGCGAAGCCGGGGCGGGCTACTAGTTAACTATAAAAACTGAAGTTTCCTTTTTTGACCAATACAACAGTAAAACAAATAACAATTAGCATGTCCTTATTCATATATTCTTATTTAGACGTTTCCCTTCTTCCTTACCTTTTTCGAAAGACAAAGCGACGCGCGCAACGCATCGATTCCAAAATTTCTTCTCGCCTTAGCACTCTCATTGTGTAAAACCGATTGTGTGAATGTTCAATTTGCATCCAACCTGTAGAATACTTTTACCAGAGCAATGATCCCGGCGCGGCGGCAACCTTGCACCATAAATCGATGGTCTCAATGCCATGGTTATTTTTACCAGGAATTTACTGTCTTTTTTTTCTTTTTGAAAGAGAAATGTTAATCTTTATTGCTGTTGTGGAAGCTACCTGTTTAAATTCAATTATAAAATCGCTAAGAGGTTCTTAAATACGGATAGGAGAAGTAATCGAGACAAACACATTTGTTTATCTCCTACAGATTTCTCTTTAAGAGGTGAAACTAACAGGTTTCAGGTTCAAACTAGGCCAACATCTCAGTATGGGATCTCTGTAGTAAAGTACTCGAATTAGATAAAATCCATTACTATTTGTGGTTCTTAAAGTGTGAAAATATGATTGAAAAATTTTACGATAAAATTATCATGTAAGTTCACAGTTTCGCACATAGTTTGGTCGAGGACTAGGTTTCATTCGTAGGTTATTACTAATAGTTTGGATCCTCAAAGCCAGTTTCTTCTTAAGTTGTGTAGTGCTCTTGGAATAAACAATATGATTATTTTAAGGCTAGCCCTTTCCAAAAGATATCGGACCAGCAGACGCACTGAAAAATACCATCCGTACCTGGTCGATATTCCACAATGTCGAACTAAAAAATTTAGCTCATCGTTCATAATCAGCACGGCCAGAGAGTGGAATGAGCTTCCAGCGTCTGTTTTCCCGCTAGAGTACGATCTCGGAGTCTTCAAATCGAGAGTGAATAAGTTCCTTCTGGGAAAGCGTGCTCCATCTTAGGCCACATCTTCACTTACCTGAGATAGTGGCCAAACGCTCGACCATTTTCAATAAAAAAAAAAAAGATAATGAAGAAATATACTCTGTACCGCTCCTGTAAAAGCGAAATCCTATTAAGTGTAGTGATAAAAAGTTGATCTAACTTGTTTTTTTACACTCAAATCACATTTAATTTTAACACCCTACCCTAATGTTACAGTTTATAAAAACTCTGATAAAAATCTCATCTTGGGTTTAAAAGTTGCTCTTTCTAAATTCTAAAGGCACAGATAAAAGTTTATTTATCTAGATAAAAGTATATTTCGACTTAGGCTGTCTGGACTTTGCCACAACGAGCTCAGCCACAGTGTTATTGTATTCCAGTAGGTTAAAATAAAGATTAATAATAAAATAATATTTATTATTAGAAAAACAAGATAGCCTTAGGTTCTAACAGTTAATTATAGCATTAATAGCTATTCAAACTACCATATAAATTTTATTTTACATGTTGTCTATTTCTATTAACTACTAAAAGCCTGGTATAGTAATAGAATTAATGAATTGGTTTATTTTACTTTAACTTTTGTAACTTATAGTTAAAGTTGTAAAAATAAGTAAAATGTATTAAGGTTTTGTAGAAGGTTCAACGATAAAAATTAAAATAGAAAGAGAGAAGTTCTATTTTTTGTAATAAGGTTGCCTGGAAGTAATTGCTTTCAGCAATAAAGCCGCCTGTTGTACCGTTTTATTATTTATAAGATCAGATATAAGTTAATTTAATTATTGTTTTATATTTCAAAAGGTACAATAAAGTGTTCATGCATTCATTCATTCTTGTTGCATGAAGCAATGCCCAATACTGCGCTGGTTTTGTGGCAAGACCCGTAAGAAGCGATATGTGAGAGCAGTAGTCATGGAGTAACTAATCTGCTTACAAACTAACTACATACAAAATTATCATCATAATATTTTGGAATTAGGGTGTAATTGACACCCTATTGTTATAAAACGACACTGTTAATGTATTGTGGACGAGGGGGTTTGAATCGTAGCGCATTTCTACCGCATGTGCCCTTCAAGGTTTTGCTTTGTAAATATGTAGCTTCTGTTTATATTAATATGTTCCATTAAACATTGATGTGAACCATCCGCTTGTTTCGTCGATTAGAAGTCAATTTCTTATTACCACCATAACGAGGAGGCTCATTCTTTCACCAAATGTAAGAGTGTGTCATATGTACCCTAAAAAAAATCATACTATACCAGGATAGTTTAATTAGACTGGCAACCAAGAAAAGAGTGGAGTCGTTGCCTTAATTAAATTTTATCTATTTCATAAAATTAAATTGAAGAATAATTTATTCGTCATTCTATAAGTATCCCTACTGTGACGATTTGAACGTATGAAATCACAATGGAATTCCATACCAACACCTAATTACTCACATAATAACCCAAGTGAGTTGTATAGCAGTTTTTTTTAAGAAATTCGCCTCTGCATTCAATTCCATATTTACACCCAGATCGATTGTGGTTTCTGATAAACTTTCATTTTGTGAGTGGGCAACTGTAGGTATTCATAAAAGTAGACAAAAGTTGTATGAATTGTATAATGAAAAACAATATAATTTTAGTGAGGAGTTCAAAGATAAAGTTAAAAATTACTCAAAAATGTCTAGAAAAGTTTGTCTAGTAGCAAAGTCAAATTATATTAGCTCGAAAATTAAAAATAGTGAAAATGTTATTAAATCAACATGGAAAATAATAAATAGTGAGACTGGAAAGGTTAGTACCTATGTTAATGATTATAATTTAAAAATTAATGATTGCACAATCAAAAAAGACGTTGAAGTAGCTCAAGCATTTGAAAACTTTTTTACTAACATTCCAATCTCTACTACAAAGAATCTAAACTCTTCTCAAGTGAACGCCGAGTCTTTACTCATAAAAAATGTACCTAAATGCGGTAGTAAATTTAATTTCATTCATGTTGATGAAAAAGATATTGTTAAGGTCTTTAAACTTTTAAATATTAAGAAAACTGCAGATCTCTGGGGCATTTCCGTTAAAATTATTAAACCTTTAATTGAAACAGTCGCACCAGATCTAGCTTTCATATTTAATGAATCTATTGATTGTGGCGTATTTCCTGATCTAATGAAACATAGTAAAATAACTCCATTGTTTAAATCTGGTAGTAGGTCTGACCCCACTAACTTTAGACCAATATCAGTACTGCCAACATTCAGCAAAGTTTTTGAAAAACTTATATTACATCAATTGCTTAAACATTTCAATGGCAATGACCTGCTACATTGTAAGCAGTTCGGGTTTACTCGAGGCAGGTCAACTACTGATGCCGGTGTAGAGTTGGTATCACATATTTTTGATGCTTGGGAGAAGTCGCAAGATGCTTTAGGCATTTTTTGCGACTTGTCAAAAGCATTCGATTGTGTTCATCATGAGACATTAATCAGGAAACTACATCACTATGGAATAAATGACACCTCTTTGGCTCATCTTTCTTCTTACTTAAATGATAGGATACAAAGAGTTGACATTAATGGGAAACGGTCTTCGGGGTCTGTAGTTACTATGGGTGTACCGCAGGGGTCTATCCTCGGTCCTTTCCTATTTTTAGTTTATATTAACGACTTGCCTGATCTTGTAAAGAATAATCACGAGATTGTGTTGTTTGCAGATGACACTTCTTTAATTTTTAAAATGAAAAGACAATCAACAAATTTCGACGATGTGAATAATGCAATCTCGAAAGTTGTCCACTGGTTTAGCGTCAATAATCTTTTGCTTAATGAAACCAAAACGAAATGTATTAGATTTATTCTACCTAATGTGAAACAAGTTAAGGCTGATATAAACGTAAGAGGAGAAACGTTAGATATTGTAGAAAGTACTGTATTCTTAGGAATCACCCTAGACAGTAAGCTTCAATGGGGCCCACATATAGATAAGCTATCAAAAAGGCTCAGTTCTGCGGCATACGCAGTCAAAAAAATCCGTCAACTCACAGACGTAGATACTTCTAGACTTGTTTATTTCAGCTACTTCCATAGTATTATGTCTTATGGTATACTGCTGTGGGGGAATGCTGCAGACATTAACACCGTTTTTGTGTTGCAGAAGAGGGCTGTTCGGGCAATCTATAATATGGGTCCCAGAGAATCCCTACGTGATAAGTTCAAAGAAATTAACATAATGACAGTTCCATGTCAATATATTTATGAAAACCTGTTGTATACTCGTAGAAATATCAATAAGTTTCCTAAAAATAGCGATATACACAATGTCAATACTAGAAATAAAAATAAACTCGCTTTGCCTACAACTAGACTAAACAAGGTTAATGTATCTTTCAAAGGGCAATGTATACGCTTCTACAACAAAACTCCAAGTGAGTTGCAAAAACTGTCAGTAAATAAATTCAAACAAATTGTCAAAACTATTCTTTGTAAAAAGGCTTACTATAAAGTATCTGATTATTTAGATGATAAAAAAGCTTGGGACGAATTTTGCTCCAACTCGAAAAATAACAACCTAACAAGGTAAAGGTTTCTGTTCGCTTCTTTACTTTAAAAAGATTGAAGTGAACAAAAATCAAAGTGAGCACTTTATTTCCTAGTTTTAATTATTAATAACATGAATTTTATGACGTGTCCAAGTGTCCTGTAAGGTCTTAAGGAAATAAAGCACTTTGAGTTTGAGTTTGAGTTTGACCATCCATTCTGTGACCTCAGTCTAGGTTTAAAAAGCTTTCTAACAGAAGTAGGGATGTCACGATCCTAAGGATTACAAATCGCTGGTAGACAAGAGTAAGCGAGCACACGTACAATGTGCTAACAGTAAATCTTCGAGCCCTGCCTACCGAGGCGGCTATTGAGCCATGGATATACAGCTGCTCGCGAGAAACTTCGTATAAGTAAAGTAAGTAAATCAATTATTTGTCACAAAAATACGTGCGAAGAACGTATATTATTGTATAATATGAAGAAATAGGCAAAAATAATTTTTTTTTATAAAAGATGGTATAAAGTTAACGGGCTAAGCACATAGTAGGTACATGTCTACAATATAACACAATATTTATTATCAAACAAACCAGTTGTGCAACTTGGCTTCGTAAAAATTTAAAAGAAAACATGAAAAGTAGTCTTTGTATTATTCTAGACCTAAAACTACGTTCAGCTCAGTGATAATATTGCTCCGTGAGCTAACTTTAGCTTTGTTTGCCGCTTAGTGAACGTTGTTTTACTAAAAAATAATATTTAAGTTTATCAAACTATTGGATCGTAACTTTGCAAAGCAATCCCAGTACTCAGTAACTCTCAGTATCCGGGGCACTACAAGGCGCATCAGGAATACATAGTAGGAAATTCACCTACCTTTATGCTAAATTGATTGGGGTGCGTACTCTCCACGTTAGCCGCAATCGATAAGCAGCTTAACCGTGTTAATCAAAACAGTACTTTTTAGTGCCGATAAGTAGGTAAGTAAAGTATATTATTTGTTAGCGGTGGATTACGGTAGGTATACTATACTTGTGCAAAACCAATAATTTACTACGGTCAAAAAGATTTAGCCTCTGTGAGAACGCACCTTAATTTTGTAGGATTTTATTTTTAATGGAACCTACTAATAGTTGCATTATATAAAAATAAACCCTTTTTAAGAATTAGTAAGTTAATAAGAAATTGTAAAGTACCTTGAGGGATTTTCTTTCTCTACCAAAAAGTATAACACGCTTTTGGAAGATATCTAGAACGCTTTCCTCAGCACAAAATGACCGCAATATATGTTTTGAAAGCTGGACAGGACAATGTACACAATTGCAATTCAATTTCAATTTAACACAGCATCATCTAACTTCAAGTTATGTAGAGCTTGAAATTCAAAGTGCTTTATTTCCTTAAGACCTTACAGGACATTTGGACACGTCATAAAATACATGTTAAAAAATAATTGAAATTATGAAATAAAGTGCTCACTTTGATTATTGTTCACTTCGGTCTATTTAGGTAAAGTAAAGAAGCGAACAAGAAACCTTTACCTTGTTAGGTTGTTAGTTTTAGAGTTGGAGCAAAACTCGTCCCAAGCTTTTTTATCATCTAAATAATCAGATATTTTATAGTAAGCCTTTTTACAAAGAATAGTTTTGATAATTTGTTTGAATTTATTTACCGACTAGCTGGTACCCGCGACTTCGTCTGCGCATGATTAGTATTTGGAGTACTCGCGATTTTACTTGCGTATTTCCCTTTCCCGTGGGATTTTCGAGATAAAATAAAGCCTATTTCTTATTCCAGCTTATAATCTATCTCTGTTCCATTTCATCCAGATCAGTTCACTTACCTGAGATAGTGGCCAAACGCTCGACCATTTTCAATAAAAAAAAAAAAAAAAGTTCAGCAGTTTTTGCGTGAAAGAGTAACAAACATCCATCCATCTATCCATTCATACTTACAAACTTTCGCGTTTATCAGTTCAATTCAGTTTGGTTCCCCTGGGCTATACGGGTTTTCAAAAATTTCTCACAGCATCTGAACGACGCGTACACACGCGTCGTTCAGTGATGCTGTGAGAAATTTTTGAAAACCCGTATACCCCAGGGGAACCTAACTGAATTCCGGGATAAAATGTATCCCATGTCCAATCGTCCCGAGTTCCATTCGAATTCATTCAATTCCGTCGTGATGCGTGGTTAAAGAATTTTTCTTTCACCCTCTCTCCCAGGGGAACCTTACCGAATTCCGGGATAAAAAGTATCCCATGTCCTTCCTTGTACTATGAACTCAAATCGTCCCGAGTTTCATTCCAACTCATTAAGCAGTTTCGGCGTGATGCGCGGTAAAGGAATTTTACTTTCATACCCTCTCCCATGAGAACCTTACTGAAATCCGGGATAAAAAGTATCCTATGTCCTTCCTCGTAGTATGGCCTATAATCATGCCGAGTTTCATTTCAATCCATCAAGTAGTTTCGGCGTGATGCGCGTTTACGATACAGACAGACAGACAGACAGACAGACAGACAGACAGACAGACAGACAGACATGAATGAAAAAAATTACAGTTTTGGCTTGAGTATCGATAATAGAGTGCCCTCCAAAAAAAATTTTCAAAATATCTTCAATGTACAGATTTGGACCTGTTACAGTTTTATTATAAGTATAGATAGATAATTTTTGCAACTCACTTGGAGTTTTGTTGTAGAAGCGTATACATTGCCCTTTGAAAGATACATTAACTTTGTTTAATCTAGTTGTGGGCAAAGCGAGTTTATTCTTATTTCTAGTATTTACATTATGTATGTCGCTATTTTTAGTGAACCTATTGATATTTTTATGAGTGTACAACAAGTTTTCATAAATATATTGACATGGTACTGTCATTATGTTTATTTCTTTGAATTTATTGCGGAGGGATTCTCTGGGACCCATATTATAGATTGCACGAACAGCCCTCTTCTGCAGCACAAATACGGTGTTAATGTCTGCAGCGTTCCCCCACAGTAGTATACCATAAGACATAATACTATGGAAGTAGCTGAAATAAACAAGTCTAGAAGTATCCACGTCTGTAAATTGACGGATTTTTTTGACTGCATATGCTGCAGAACTGAGTCTCTTCGATAGCTTATCTATGTGTGGGCCCCATTGAAGCTTACTATCTAGAGTGATTCCTAAGAATACGGTACTTTCTACAATGTCTAAAGTTTCTCCTTTCACGTTTACATCAGCCTTAACTTGTCTCACATTGCGTTACCTGATGACTGATATACTGAATACAATGCATAACTACGGTTAGTATTAGTATCTATTGTAAAATCTATAGAATAATATTTCCATTATACATTTAAAACACCCAGAACCATTGAAAGAAAAATAGCAAATCGTACTATCATTTGTTCCAATGTGGGATTTGAAACCGCAACCTCCTGCGTCGCAGACTATAATACCTTAATCACCACATCGTCGATATTAACAAGGCATGTGATTTTTTTTGCAGAGCTGCATCAACTGGCCCCTAACTTAGCAGAGCTTGTGTTATGTATACCTTATGAATAATTATTTTATATACTTAATACATAACATAGGTCATACATAGAATAACTATTTACACAGAAAAACCCAGAACACCCGTAGCAAATATCTGCAGATCGTACAAACATTTGAGCGGTTTCGTTAATCGAACCTGTAGGCTCATTAAAAGTAAACTGTAAAGTTTTTAGTGAGAATAAATTCTTTAAGCCGATCCCACAACCTCCTGCGTCGCAGGCGGACCTTCAACCACTAAGCCACATATCTCGACATTACGTAGGTCGGTAATATCCGTAATGACACAGCTACATTTAGAACTCTGTTACGGAATGTTAACTAACAATGCATTGACTTCCAGCGGATCAAATCAGAGGAATATGTGAGATATTCCTTTATGAAGCATGACGAACATCCAGCTGGCTTAATTTGTCATCATCGCATTTCATTTACATATTATTGGTACTTACTATTTATTTATTTATATTTTTTATTGTAATTTAATTAGATTACAAAGCAGTTTACAATCACATTTATATTTACATTATTATCTTATTAGACACTAGCGACCCGCCCCGGCTTTGCACGGTTGTGTTATACGTATAAACCTTCCTCTTGAATCCTTCTTTCTATATTAAAAAAACCGCATCAATATCCATTGCGTAGTTTTAAAGATTTAAGCATACAAGTAGGCATAGGGACATAGGGACAGAGAAGGCAAATTTGTTTCATACTATGTAGTGATTAGACAGATATTAGACTTACAGGTAGTGAACCTAATTGAGGACCTAGATGTAAACTTTACAAGATTGAGTGTTGCAAAACAAAGCTAATACCTAATAGTATTTCACTAATTGAACAATAAAAGCTATAGAAAATAATTAATAATTATATTAATGATGATATGTTGGTATTTAAGTAGATAATATTTTTTCTATGTTTGCATAAGTACCTATTTAGTTTTGGTTTGTTTTAAGTTAATTAGAATTAGATATTTTTATTATTTGTTTTAAGATAACTCTTTCCATCCAAAAGTTAACTAGAAGTGATCGCATCTAAGCGATAAGACCGCCCTTTGTAGTTTTCTTATGTAATTTATTTTTGTAATGTTGTGTTATTGGTTTGCAATAAATTATTTTTGTATTGTATTACATTAAAATTGAATGTGACTAGTTCCTTGAATTTTGAATAACTTTGTTTCTTCTGAATCTATCAAATTAATTTACATGGTTGACCTTAGACCAGTTGGGATCTACAGCTTTTTACACAAATTATTTACACTCTTAAAGATGCAAAAACAAACTAAGCGAAGGTAGGTAGATAGAGCGAAGGTCCGCCTGCGACGCAGTTTGCAGGTCCAACACCTGGCTCGGGACAAATTTAATTCGATTAGCAGATTCAAGGGTTATTTCAGATCTTTGTGTCTGAAAATAAACGAATTTAATTTAATTTATTTTGGGTGTTTTGTATATTTAAAGAAAAATATCTATCAATGTAATATTTGAATAAAGTAAATCAGTAAATCAATATCTTTATTTCTTTAGGCTTACAAAATAAGCACTTAGACAAGTAAAATTTAAACTACCTTTTGGTAATTATCAAAATAAAATAAAGTAAATCAGTCATTAAGCACCCATAACACAAGCTCGGAGCTCGATGTTGTGTGAATTGTTCAGCTTTATTTTATTTATTTTTCATGCTTTATTTCCGTTGACTTATTTATATAACACAAAAAAGGAATATCATACGAATCCGTGCTCCACCCCTCTCTTGTATTGAAAGTGTATCAGTAGCTTATTTACTGAACAATTCAAGTAACAATACCCTGAGGAAATTCGCGAAGAAATCGCAACGTCTTTTCAACACAAGAATATCTCGGAATTTATTTTATCTACTTTACTATCATAGAGATAATAAAATTAATACTATAACATACAAAAGTTAAAGTTTTCATTAATTGCCAAAGATAAATGTGTATATTTAAATACAATTTGAGTTTATAATAAGAGCACAAATTGATAAGAATTCAAAAATACCACATTACACTGACTAAATTTAAAATTAGAATCAAAATCTCTAAATATAAATAACACACCGTACTTTTTAAATAAAAAAGCTCCAAAAATTAAGTATAACTCCCTACCATAAATTAGTTACCTTCTAATTGTTTTAAGAAAACTACGAGTAACTAATTATTTTTCCATCATGTACAAAATATGGCTGATAGAACATCCCTTTCTTATTTGATGCTATTTTACACTTTTTTATCTCTACCTACATTTATAAATATAAATTTCGCTCATTGTAAGAAAGAGATCCTCCCACTTCCTTGTGAAATAAACAATACCCGTGGTACGGTTCTGTCGCGCGCGAATGTAGATGTCAACCAAAGCGTGTGCTAAGGTCTATAGTTTAAACTATACATATATTATATCCGCGAGCCGATATTGGTCATTAAGTCAAAGTAGCGGTATATTCAAGTGCTAGGTCAAGGCCCGCTCACTACCCCACTTGGTTTAAGACAGACGCTCATTCCACTGCAGACTGTGGTTGTGGTGGGACGTGGAGGAATAAAAATAAATAATAATTTTATTAAAACAGGGACCCGAGTTTTTTCCTCTTATAGGCAGAACAGAGAGGTAAGCAATTTTTTGTTCGATTTTTTTTTAACATTTGAAAAGTTTTAAAAATTTTTTCTACTTTTTATTGATTTTTTAACAAAGTCAAATGATGTTTTCTGAGTTAATTTAATAATTAGTTAATTCAATAATTAGTAAGTTTTTATAAATAGTTTTTATAATTTTTATAATAGCATCCTACGTAGATTTAAATAAATATTCCCCTTTCCCAGCAGTGGGACAAAAGTTCCATACAAAAATTATCATTACACATATATAATACTAGGTTTCTACCTGAAGTCGCTAACCCGACAAAAATAAGCCCCGCCACCTATTTTATCTTATCTTTCGTTTTGTATGCAAAAGTATTATTTTTATATACTTGGTTGAGATAAAGCGACATGGCTCTTCTTGGTGGCCTTTAAACTCTTTATTCGCATCTGTGCCTTAAATACCTATACAAATTAAAACTATTCAGAGGCAAAAAAGCTCATAATAGAATCACAAACAGGATTTTTTTTTCTAATAATAAATAAATACATCGGGGTAGAGCGTTATTGGGCAGGACGACAACTTCATTGGTTGTAAAAAAAACAATTCATTCTTCTTTGCAGAGAAAAATGATACCACTAAAAAGCGTAGTTCTTACACTCACAATTCTATCAATAACATACCCATCAAGATCCTTAAACATAAATGAAAGAAACAACGGACTACAGTCCTCGAAAAAAGGACGAATTTTGTGGCCAATTCCTGCAAGAAACGAAACAGGTCATGAAACGAATGAGAATGAAAAGCCTGATGGGAATGGCGATCAAAAGGGAAGACAGAAGAGGTACCTCCACTGGTCATACCCCCAGAGTCCACTTGTGGAGATGATTATGCATCAGACATCTTCTGCGAACTATTCTCCGAATAACAACGATCCTTTCGACTTTCTCCGTGACTCCTATCCTCTGCCGAAAGGTAAACTTTACATTATTTTACGTTATTTATACGAAATATATCAAATTATAAATATACAAATATATCAATAAATAATTCTGGATAATCCGCACACTATCATCTAGCCTCAAGCTAAGCAGAGCTTGTGTTATGGGTACAATACAATACAAAAATATATTTATACATGTACGATTTGCAGATATTTTTTCAGGGTATAGTGGTTGTTTTCAATGTTTTATAAGAAAACTAGCGACCCGCCCCGGCTTCGCACGGTTTTATCACTACATACATAGTATAAAACAAAGTCGTTTTCTCTGTCCCTATGTCCCTATATCTCTATGTCCATTTGAATGCTTAAATCTTTAACCCGCCATTTGTGACGTCACTTTGACTTACGTGGTTTGTGACGCCGGTCTTACGGACCGGGTTTTTCAAATTAAAATTTTCCTTAATGATTTTACTCCATGGAACTTTTACTTATTCAAATATTGAAAAGGTATGTTTTTATTATAATAATACAATGGTATATCTTAAATCACATATCTTTTATTTAACTTAACGCTTACATAGTTAAAACATTAAAAATATCCAAGATTTTTCTAACGCTCTTAAATAGGTATCAGATTTTTTACCAAAAATCTATTTTTTCTAACTAAATCAGCATTTTTCTGTTTTATTACAAAAGAAACTATAAAAAAACAAACAAAAAAGATACCCGTACTAAATAAAAAGCATTAAAAAAAACTCCCCAAAAATCATACTTCTTCAAGAGCCAAAAAAAAGCTTGAGCATGTTGGCACTCTCTAGGTTTGCTGGCTGGTGGCAAATATGTTTGGATTTTCTATTTTTTTGCTATTCGCACTCAAAGAACCGACCATTTTTTGACAAACCTGCTTATCCTAGTATGTGTAAGACATGCTAAAACATTATTTAGAAATAAGGCAACAAATATGTATGAACTGAGTTAAATATTATAAGATATGCAAAAAGATCAAACGTAACATAGTAAAAACAATCACAATAACTACACTACTTAATTAAACCAAAAATAGATATATATACTTATAAATTATTATAAAATTTAATATTTATCTTTGACTATTTTACTTACGTAATCTGTGACCCCGGTCCCACGCACCGGGTTGGCGCCAAAACTCAAAAACGTGGGCCTGCCTTACCGATGCCGGGTGTACTGACGGTGGGGTACGCAAAATCAGGAGAGTACACGAATTTGTAACTCAATTCAATTACGGGTAAAAAAGTTATTCGACTTTTTCGATCCACCCGGTCTCACAGACATATAGGTCACAAACGGCGGGTTAAAACTACGCAACGGATTTTGATGTGGTTTTTTTAATAGATAGAGTGATACAAGAGGAAGGTTTATAAGTATAATAACCGTGCGAAGCCGGGGCGGGTCGCTAGTTATACATATAAACCTGCCTCTTGAAACACTCTATCTATTAAAAAAAACCGCATCAAAATCCGTTGCGTAGTTTCAAAGATTTAAGCATTCAAAGGGACATAGGGATAAAGGGACAGAAAAAGCGACTTTGTTTTATACTATGTAGTGATAACAATCTATGTAGTATAAATTAGTATGCCAGTAATCTAGTATCCATACCATAAGCTCTACTTAACTTCTAGCTTGAGGATAATTCACGTACGGCATTATTTATCTATAGGAAGCAGAACACAACTACACTCTAACAAAGCTTAAATAAAATAGTCTAAGGCAATCACCAACGTTGCTCTTATGAAAGACACAACATTATTCTATATCTAGGTAGTAACAATTGTTTTATAAATTTTAGTATGGAAACATTTTATTATATTACTAATGACCCGCCCCGGCTTCGCACGGTTTTATTATACGTATAAACCTTCCTCTTGAATCACTCTATCTATAAAAAAATCGCACCAAAATCCGTTGCCTAGTTTTAAAGATTTAAGCATAATAGGGACAAAGGGACGTAGGTACAGAGAAAGCGACTTTGTTTTATATTATGTAGTGATAGTGATGACTTACGTATTGTGTTTATAGCGCAACCCCTAAGTAGATAACTTTTGAAATCCTAAACACACCAAAGCTTATAATTGCACTGAAATAAGTGTCATACCAAAAGAGATATTTTCAAAAGAATCGCTTTCCCAACGAGAATAATAATTTGCTAATAAATATTATTACCTAGGTACCTTCTTTAAACCTCGGAGCAATTTCTAAAGCAAGGCTTTCAACCTCCAGAGAACCAAGCGGATTGCTTATAAAAGTGGGTCATTATAATTTAAAGAATTGCAGTAACATAAGTATACGCGCTTTTAAAGTTATTTTATACTTGTTCTGTTCAACGAAAGAAGCTCGCCCGGCACGAGGAAACGGAACTTAGTTTCATTTCTTACCTAACTACGAAATGTATTTATTACAAAAATTAATAACCTTGAAATTACCCAGAGATATGTAACTCAAAAGCTGGTAGATTCTGGATGCGGCAAGCTGAAGACAGGGAGCTATGACGCTTATTAGGGAAGGCATGTCCAGGTATGGACTGATAGAGGTTAATGATGATGATTTTGAACTCAAAAACTATCTACTGGTCACCTCGACCATATTGGAAGCGTATATTTTTGTACAGAGAGAATCTCTGTACAAAAATATGCATATATTAATAAATATTAATATTAAAAAACTACAAGTCAGATCCTAATCTAATCTAATCCTAATTTAAAAGGCCACTCTACATGCATCATTACAAAATTAATAATATTCATCAAAATCGGTCAACCCAGAAAAGAATCGCATAAAACACATAAAAATATAGTTGAATTGAGAACTTCTTCCTTTTTAAGTCGGAAGAAATAGAAGGAGCTTCTATGTTCGGTTGTAAGTTTTTTATTAATGTTAGTAAAATCTCGTCAATTGTGACCCTATTTCAATGATTAATTATTTTATACCTAGATGAATTTTGGTCTGAAAATATTATTCCCGAGGCATCGCTATATTTGTCCCATAAAAATAAAACAGTGTAACTATTGAAATTTGAATTCAAATTCTCTATTTATCGTTTAATGAATTTCACCATTAGACAAATTAATCAATAGAAAAAAGGGAACATTTTTACACAACAGCGCGACAGGATTAAAAGTTCCTCCTTTGGTTCAAGACCAAATATTTTTTTTGTCTTATTTTATTGTTATGTATTTACAAGATATTGCCTTGTGATACGGCGATCCTTGCATTGTATCAAAACCGGCGAAACCTTACAAAGAGCTTATTGTTTCGTGAGGTTAATTCACATTAGATTACAGGTGAATGAATTATCATAATGTCTGAATAAATTAGTTAGGTATGGTCATTTGGTGATCATGTTTAACGCTCGCGGCTTTGCTCGGATGCGTTAGATACCTATGTATTTCGCCATACCTAGCAATAAAATAATGTCGTTCAAATATTCTTTGTAAACCAAACCTTTGCGGGACTAGAACAAAATATTAATAAAATGATGGGCTAGTAGACTATACTGTACGGTACGACCTCCTCAGCATTATTTATTCATTAATATATGACGACCTCAGTGGCAGAGTCCGCCTGCGACGCAAGAGGTTGCGGGTTCGATTCAAGTCTCGGAACAAATTTGTGTATGATCTGCAGATTTTTTTTCCGTTGGTCTGGGTGTTTTCTTTGTGTAATAAAAAATGTCTTTATGTATATAATGTATTAAATATATTAGTTATCTAGTATCCATAATACAATCTTTGAGTAGCTTACTTGGGGCTAATGGTGCTGTGTTAATTGTCCAACATTATTAATTAGTTATCTGTATTTGACCATTTACACGTTTGGCGAAGACTAACAAACGAAGCTAAAACGATCGCACAGTTTCTCACGATCTTTGTTTGTGTTCGGACTTTACATTTACATGTATGAGAAAGTGCTAAGTCAAACAAGAACACTTCTGACCGACCTACTTTTAACATCGCGGCAGACTGAACATTTTCAGGTATCAACCGCTTTTGTAGTGCACGTTTTACCCAAAACTCACACCCAGTGGAACAAAATTTTCGGTGTGAGTTGATGAAGGACGCAAAGTTTGTTTCGAATAGGCAAGAAATTTTAAAATAATTTATGAAATGAAGAATTATTTTACTGAGCACAAATACAGTTAATTTTTTTAAACTTTTTTTTTTTTTTTAAACTTCTGTTTACTTGTTAACTTGTTAACTGTTTACTTGTTGTTGTAAAAATAACAAGCAAACATACTAGCCCTACCTCAATCAACATCACGGGCAAGACATCTGGTGCGTGTGCACACTAGTCAAAAAAAGGCAGGATTACACCTGAGAATCATAATATTATAAACGCAAAAGTTTGGATGGACCGGTCTGAAACTTTGAATAGACGTAGTTTTAGGCCCAGAATAAAGCACAGGCTTTTCATCAATTTACATGTGGGTGAAACCGCGGGGCGCTGCTAGTCTTATATTCAATTCATAAAACTTAGATACTCAAGTACTATTGATAAGACCGCCAATTGTGACGTAGAATTTTTTATCCTATCCTATCGAATACAAGAGAAAGCATATTAACAGTAAAATAATGAGAAGGTCGCTTATTGAAGATCAACTGAAACTGAACATCTTCCAATGCCCGTAGGTAGATACGTATCGGATTAATCTTTGGATTACGCAAATTTGATCACATCTCGGAGTTCGTGCGAGCTCAAAAGTGGCTCCCTAATCGACTCCGTCTGGGGATGTAAGCATCCATTCCGTACTTTTTAACATTCTCCGAAATCCTTTTAACCCTTTCTGTTAGCATTAAATATTTGGTTCCGTACCTGAAAGTTAGTGATGTGTTTGGTTGCGAGTAGGTTAATGTTAAAACTAAAGAACGGATCGTGCAAAATTTTTGTAGATATCCTTAATTTGGAATAACACATACGTAGGCTATTTTTGACCCTGAAAAACAGAGCAATATTTTTTTTTAATTCTCTGTTTATTAAAATAAATCTAAACAATGTTTAGGACAAATAACAATAACTCGATGCCTCACTAGCGGGCTTAGGATGCCTTCAAAAGTTTTTTTTCGAAGGTGTTTTTGAACCAGGTTTATCCGTATTGTATTTACCTACCAAGTTTGAAATAACTCTTGTCCGAGTAACTCTTTGTTGCATTATAATGTTGCAAAGAGAATGAAACCTTGGTGGTCCTATAAAAAAACATAAATGTTTTCCACAGGGTACTCCAAACCCTTGGAAGAATACGACTACATAATCGTCGGCGGAGGAACCTCAGGATCGGTTCTCGCTGCCCGGCTCTCGGAAACCAAGCCCCGAGCCATGGTGCTGGTGCTAGAGGCTGGGAAACCAGAGATGATGCTCACGGATGTACCAGCCCTGGTGCCGTATCTTCAGCTGACGGACTACGCGTGGCCGTATACTTATGAACATCAACCGGGAGTTTGTATGGGTATGTTTATTTATTTATTTTTGTTTAACATAATCTAGAGCCCTTAATTAATATAACTATGTATAAAAGCTAATTATCAAAACTTACGGCCAAACAAAGGATATAAAAAAAAGGATTCACAGTTTATCCTCTTTAAAGGGAGATATTTAAGCTAGTTACTTCCAATCAATGAGTTAATAGCTTTTATACTTCAATACATTCATATTACGCATACTTTGAGGCGGAGGAAGGAGAAGCAAAAAAATACTGGCTGCTTGAAATCGAAAATAAAGAGGAAATGCAGGATCATGAACACTACTATATTTACTATATTCTAGCAGGGATATCAGGTATTTCATTCCATTCTATATATTTATATTCAGGTAGTGAAGAACAACGCTGCTATTCCCCAAGAGGCAAGGCTCTCGGTGGCTCTTCTGTCACTGACTACATGATCTACACTAGAGGACGTCCGCAAGATTGGGATAGGATTGCTGCCGATGGCAACTATGGATGGTAAGTGCTTTACTGGTTTGCTATATTTATAAATAGACCTGTTTTGGTCCTGGTGACTTTTGTCCAGCAAAAGTTAGGCCAAAATATAACCTATGTTTCAAAATCCGATTATTCAGCAATGCTGCTACGGAAGTCATATAATAATCAGATTTGTTCTGAAACATGATTACAGAATAACCCCATAATAACATCAAATGTTTGGATAATCTCAAAAAAAAGTATAATGAAACTTTCAAGGAAACTCATAAAAAATACCGATAAAATGGTCAGCCAACTCCCCAAACTTGAATTAGGCACTTTGCAAAGTGTGTTATAATCGCAGCAGTTTCCAATTTTGTACCAACAGGTCCTACGAAGAAGTTTTGCAATATTACAAGAAATCTGAAAGGTCAGAGCTGAAAAAATACAAGAACGCCCCCTACCGCGGCCGAGATGGCGAACTTAGCGTGGAAAATGTGCCATTCAAGTAAGTTTAGTAATGTTCTTTGCGTTTATTTTTGGCTTTGATACTGACTTACGCAGGTAGATACTTTTTCTTGGTGATTTTTATATTTAATCTGCAAACATTCTAAAACTTGCTGAGACCCGCTACTTCATCCGCGTGAAAAATTGTTAAACTGTATCCTATGACATATTCAAAATTCAACCCTATCCCCGTTCACTATTTTTCGCTTGAAGATGTACCAAATATACATACATATAGTCAACGATTGATAGCGGATGCAAAATCAAAAAGAATTATCCATCCGCCAACTTCTAGCACTTGTAATTTTAGTATGGTTTTCCCGTATTTCTTTCCAGAACTGGTCTAGTGGAAGCATTCCTCCAAGCAGGAAGGAACCTCGGTCATCCTACCATCGACTACAACTCCCCGGACCAACTAGGCTTCGGCTACGTGCAAACTACCACCAACAAGGGTCACAGACTGAGTTCAGCCAAAGCCTTCCTTCATGACCACAAACGGCGAAAGAACCTGCATATTTTAACTGAAGCAAAAGCCACTAAAATTATCGTAGAACCGCAGTCCAAACGAGCGTACGCCGTTGAATACATAAAAGACGGTAGAAAGCACACTGTCCGCTGTCGCAGAGAGATTATCCTATCTGCGGGGCCAATAGCATCGCCACAACTTCTAATGCTGTCTGGGATCGGTCCTCAAGAACACTTACAGACATTAGGAATTCCAGTCATTGCAAATCTGCAGGTTGGGCGGCAGCTTTACGACCATATCGCATTCCCCGGCGTGATATTCAAACTGAGCACGACTAATGCCAGTCTCCTCGAACCGAAAGTGGCCACTTTGCCTAATTTGATGCAGTGGCTTCAGTTCGGCGATGGCCTTCTAACAACACCAGGCTCCGTCGAAGCCTTGGGCTATTTAAAAACTTCGCAGTCCAAAGATACCGTGCCGGATATAGAGTTAATTAGTTTGGGCGGGTCCATCAATGTGGATGCCGGCGGAGCTTACCGGAAGAGTGCAAAAATAAGCGATAAAACATACAAGACTGCGTTTAGCCCATTGGATCATCTCGATACTTGGTCAGGCGTCCCCGTGCTGTTGCAGCCAAAATCTAAAGGTTTCTTAGAACTGAGAGACACAAACCCTTATTCGCACCCGAAAATTTTCGGGAACTATTTGACAGAAGCACAAGACATGGCGGCTTTGATAGAAGCTATCAAGAGTGTTATTAGATTAGGCGAGTCTGAATCATTCAGAAAGTATAACCCACAGTTATATTTGCCGGAATATCCCTCCTGCGTGGCCTACACTCCTGGCACTGACGCGTATTGGGAGTGTGCTGTGAGAACAATGGTTGTGTCAGCTAGGCATCACGTCGCGACGTGTAGGATGGGCCCTCCCACCGACGTGTACGCTATCGTGGACCCTGAACTCCGAGTGTATGGTGTAGATGGCCTCAGGGTAGCTGACTCAAGTATCATCCCACGACCGATCACGGCTCATTCAAGCACTCCAGCCATCATGATCGGAGAAAAAGCTGCTGATATGATTCAAAGAACGTGGTCCAATGTTATAGCGTAGAATTAAGTTTAATTTTAGTAATAAACCGACCTACTATTTTAAGAATACTTAATTTCGTATTTTTTGTTACAGTTAGCGAACATTTTAAAAAGTTTCGTGGACTTGGAGTGACCTATCCATTTGTTGACTTTGAGCTAAAAAGGGATTCCTAAATAAGTGAAGCACGTTCTGTAGTTGTTTTTATCCCGCAAGCTTTTTTATCTAGCTGATCTCTTTGTGCTAGTGAACGTAAACAGTTATTTTAGAAAATTACAATACAATGGGCTATTATTACTCATACCTATATCGATTGGTAGGTAAGCTTAGCTTTGACTATTCCCGCACTGCTCTGCTCGTATTTTTCATTACTTAATCGCTGTAGATTTAATAAATGGATTGGTCAAATATTTAATCAAATACTACAGAATATGTATGTTACTGATACGAACTCTTGGCTATCGTAAAGTTAAGGTTAAACAATGCTTAATAATGGTGAAAGGAATATATTTAGGTAGAGATGCCTTTCCTCGTAATTTATATTCTCTTTACGAATATAACATTAATTGAACTGCTATGTTTCATGTTTTTCATTAACAAATTGAATCGAATGTTTCCCAATACTGTCACTTATTCAAAGCAAACAACAAAAAAGCAGACCAAAATAACGTTAATAAACAAACCCTGTAGCGAATTGAGTAGTCCGAAAATATCACGAATTCGTCAAAAGCGAGCCTCGGGAATAGGTACTCGACAAAAATGATGCTTCACTCACTTTAATCATTATTATGTAGATTCGCGACAAAGCTCGCTGCCGTGAATTATGCCGCTGCGGGCCTTGAATGAAGATTCGATTCTAATTCGCAGACTTTTTCAGTATTTTCTCAGAAAAATAATGCGTTAATATCAGTATAACCTGACTGTACTTTCGCTGCCATTACGTACGTACTAGCTATGATAGTATTGTAGAACCAGTATATTACACGCGGCTTCGCATGCGTTGTTTCTATGGAAACGTTTCACGGTTTTTTCTATCCCATGGGAACTGATTTATGGGATGAAAAGTAGCCTGAAGGTATGTGTTAGACCAGGGCTAGAACTATTAAAAATGTCAGCCCAATCCGTTCAGCAGTTTTTGCGTGAAAAAGAAACAAACATCCATCCATACACACAAACTTTCACGTTTTCAATATTTTAAATAAGTAAGTGTAAGGATGCAGTGAGCACACGCGTTTATACTTATCTAGGAGTTAAATTTTGTTTTAGAAGAAACAAAAGACGCCTTCTAAAATCAAAAAACAAAGAAATATCTAAAGTACCATTAGCATATCACCTACATATAAATAATAAATACATTTCAGGGTGCATTCCGTTTGTCTTAGCTACTACAGCTCAAGGTTAAATTATGGCAAAATACACGTGATGCGTTATATGATGTTTTCTTCAGGCACCTAATTTAACTTCCGTAAATTAAAACACAGCACAGTTTTCTGTAATGAGAAACATAACAGAACGAGCTAAAAGTAATTTCCACAGACACCTACGTTCAAAGGTGCGTGCCGGTAAGCTGTTACCGAATCAGCAATTTCCGAGATTGCTACAATAAACTGTTCAGGCGTTTAAGCGTAAAATTCAATAACGGGTGAATCGGCACAATGGATACAATGCTCATTCGCAATCAAAATAAAAGGTAATGGACACGCCTTAATTGTATTAAATATTAGCTGAGCTTAAACACGGAAAGGTGGCTGCAAAAGAACAGTAAATAAAGTGTGATATCAAAGCATGCCTACATCTTGAAATATATTAGTACGTCATTATCATTTAATCTGATTCGAGGTACCATTTCTTTCGAGTACAAATAATACGTTTATCCACCTAAGGCATAATTCATCACAAATTTTAATCAGCTTTTGTATTATACCCTAGTTTAACACTCTGCATGTATGCAGAACATTTATCAAACCCTCGTTAAGGGCCTATACTCTCATATACATACGTTCATTTTCAAAAGTATAATAAGTTTGTAAGTTAGTAGAACTCGTTACTATTTAGTAGTATAAAAACTCAGTCGATAATATTTGTGATCGATGTTTATGTTACTAGTAAAATCTTCAGCTTCTGGCGCTCATTAGGGCAGGCCTATGTCCAGCAGTGGACTAATATAGGCTGATGATGATGAAAAACTTCATGAGCTAATTTGCGAAGTCACTAATATTCCTATCTCCTCGTACATTTTCTGGTTTGTTCAGTCGTTTGGACTCATATCGAAAATAATTAAAAACACCTCTTAAAAAGCATTGTTAAAAATTATTAGACAGTAAAATAGGGGCAACTGTGGAGTTCCGCCCCTTATTAAAAATGCTCCCTGCTTAATCCAGTTTAAAAATAAAGCAGTTGTTGAATAGCGTATAATTACTGCCTCTACTTTGGGCTCTTATTAAAACGATGAAAATCGAGTGAAAGAGCTTTTACAATGTGCTCACTTACATTTTTAGAGAGTATTTATTTATATTAATATAGGACTTGTAAATCAGAGCACATAGTTACATAATACGATTGCTTGATGCTGACTAAACATTATAATTTACTAAAATGTCAGTAAATAAATTAATAATCTAGTATTATTATTTCTTCATAAATAGTATATGTGTATACACACCGTACGAATAGTACCAGGTTGATAACGAAAAAAGAGAGAGAATTTCTAAAAACTACTATCTCGCCTAATAGTAAAAAAAATAAAAATATCTTCTGTCATATCACTCAAGACCGTTCGAAAACTAAAAACGAGTTAGCATAAACCAAAATTCAAGTAGCATGAAGCATATTCTACCGCTATCCTTACCGTAGAGCCATTGCAAGCACAAATAGTACCATTAGAAACAGACGATAACTTTATTCGTAAGCTAATTCAGTAACGATAAACCCGATCAGATGGATACCCACCTGACTGACCTGAACATTTTACAATATAAAAATCATTTACAGCTCTGATACGTCTACTGCTGAATACTTCTCCCCAAAAAAAAGGGTTTTACCACAATCATCAGGGCAGGCGGATTGGTGAACGCAGTAGAGGTGCTAAAACACAGAAGAAAAATTCCCTTCCTCTAGTATGTTATTTTAGCCAGCTCTACATCTACAGGCTGAGTAGTGGTCTGTTACTGCCACGGCAAATGACTAACACGAACGACAAAATAAATATTACTACACTATGATGAGTATATGTTGATAATTACTAACTAGAGGTAAAGCTATTTTTAGATAACTAATCTGACGTGATCGGTAACTTTTCGGAACTCTCCGCGTTATATTTCAATGTTTTCCTACTTAGCTCGAAATATTAAGGAATAGGTAATTTCCTCCATTGAGTTTTTGGAGTGTGTGTTGGGGCTCCATTCATCTTTTTAGCGGTACTGTCAGCTAAATATGAAAGGTAAAGTTTAGTTAGGAAATGTTGGCGAAGAGACTCTGGCATACATACCATCGGTTCTCGACAAATATCAGGTTCTAATAAAATTCTAGTAAACAATTTCCGACGCTATTGTATTTCAGAAGTATTATTTGCATATTATTGATTATAAATATATTCAAGAATAACCAAGATACTGTATATTATTTACAAGCGTATAGGTAAAACTAAAACTAGTGAAAAAAATTAGTTATAACTGCAAATTGAGGGGGATGTGGTTGCAGAGCAACAAAGTCACTTATATTTTGTTTTTAAGGCTACAAAAAGCACCCTTTAGTGAATTTTAAAACCATCTAACCTAACATATTATACAATACCTAGTCTTTTAGATTCTGATAAAAATATATTTAAAGGACTCAAGGATCTAATATTATCACATTTAGTTAAAGATCTAATGGATCTAGCCTAGTCTAAGTCTCATTTAGTAAAATTAAATCACTTTATGATTTTAAAAAACTGTATAAAAATCCGTTGCGTAGTTTTAAAGATCTATGCATACATAGGGACAAACAGAGAGACAGAAAGCGACTTTCTTTTATACTATGTTTAATTGTATTAATATAACCAACTACAATATAACCTTTTAAAAAAAGTACAAATATAAATTAAATATATGACAATAAATTACTAGTCTTATCTGCGCCACTCCTAACTTTAGGCAAAATGATGCTATGTGAATTATCCAGCATCATTATTATTATTACTTAGGGTATAATTTAGACGTTCCTTTTTCACGCGATTAGAATTCGAGTCGGCATTATTATTTCATGGGATATAATTTCACTTTTAATTTTTCACGTGAATAGAATTCGAGTCGGCATCATTATTTCTTAGGATATTATTTGACCGTTCCTTCTTCACGTGAATAGAATTCGAGTAGCGGTAACCCGTGGTTATTGGAGCAGTCGATGAATGGGTGGGTAGCGCAGTCGCCTATGCTCCGCCAAGCGCGCGAACGTGAACCGTGAGCTTTCAACAAGTGACCCTTCATACTAACTTAACGACTGAAATAAGTTAAAGAAAAAACGCGAATAAAAATACTCAAACTCGGAAAAATTCGTGGATTTGTCGAAGTCAAAAATCGTGAGTGAAAAGTGAGTTTGTGTAAAGTTACAACTTGAATTAGTAAGCGGGTGCATAAATTCAGTAATCTGCTAACCCAACATATTTTACGTTTAAAGTATTGGTACCCTCCGTTTTAAGGTATTTGGGATTGCGGTATTTATCTTAACAATATTTATAATATTCTAATTTTATATAGTTATTACTTATTTTATAACTTTTAACTATTAAAAAAAAGAAGTCCAATACTTTACAATTTTATGTACAATATTCAAAGTTTGAACTTTCTAAATCTAGTAAGTTCAGTTTATGAAAACTAATACTAAACCGTCACAGTTGTGTTTAGCTGTTAATATTAGTTTGCATTCACAAAACACAATATTTTCAGTATCATTTAAATAACAACAACTGTAAAAAATCTACTGCAAAGAAAGTAGCAAAGGAAATTTAATATTCTACTCCTACCTTGTGCATAAAAACGGAATAAATGTGCGCGGCCAGGATTGTGCGACAAAAACTAAGTTATAAATGTATTAAAGCGACAACTATAAATTAATCCAAACAGAGCTGCTGCTTTTTCATAAAAGTTTCACACGGCTGTTCCTGAGGCGGTAATTTGAAAGAATGCTTTTATATAACTCATTGAATAATTATCATAACAATGAAGCACTGTATACCTAATGGTTATGAAAGATATTGCGATATTAAGCTATCAATTATTTTATTTTATTTCCATCAGTTGGTTTTAAATCACGTATCACCACTGCGGTAACTTGCATCGTGTTTACAACTTTACCCGTTTTACACTCTATAGAACTCAAGAAACTAATTCTTGGAAAAAAGTTAACATCAAAATATAAAAGAAAAAGTAAAACTAAATAAAAATAAAACTAAATAACGAAAGTAGTAATGAAACGATCGAGCTAATGCAGAATATTGCAAACAATCTAGAGGTATCTCAACTGATCTATATACCAGTTGGAAGAGTTTCCAAGTGTCTGGCTGCTCTGCTCCACTGTATGGCAATGCTGATGCGCTGAGCCAGATAACTCACCAGCTCTCGGGTCGTGCGTCGCATCAACCAGACGCTGAAATATTTTTTAAAACTCGAACCAGGCTTTCAGAACCGGAGGGCCTCGGTATGCCAGGGACCTAGGGTCAGGAAAAAATATCGATAGGCAACCGATGTAGTCTAGGATAAAAATAAATAATAATAATAAATAATTCTGCAATGGACAACCCACTTAGTATCATCTAGACCCAATCTAAGGAGAGCTTGTGTTATTCATTAAATAGATTTTTTTTTATTATATTTACATAAAAAACCCCCAGAAATCTTGAACAAATATTTGCAGATCATACAAACATTTGATTTAAGGCTGGAATCGAACCCGCAACCTCCTGCGTCTCGGGCGGACCATCGCCCACCGCGCTACATCAGTCGTCAATAAACATCGACTTTGTCACAAGATTCAACATAGATATTACGATGGCTATCGTTAACCGCTTTCAAGAACCCACTTTCTCACAAACTTCAAAAAACTCTCTTCAGCATAAATAATTAACTCCCATTTACAGAATCTAAGCCTTTGAATCCTTGAGAACGAGACCTCGCAATTTTTATTAACTTGCATTTTTCGAACAAAAGCTGGCCGCTTGACGTGAATTATTTCACTAGGCTTATTTTCGTGAAAGATATTTTTAAAATAACAAAAAGGGGAGTCCATAATTTATAAAGAGGCTACGGGATAGGATATAATGGCAAGGGGCAGTGTTAAACAAACGGTGCTGCTTGCACATTAATGTAAACGAGCAATTGCGGTGTCCATTTTAAGACCATCTACTATATTATTGCGGTCTTGCCACTGGCTAAAGTAGTACCTATTTAAGAAGCACACAGATCTCATCCTAATGTATAATGTGTATATTCCGATGTCTGGCAGAGACCGCTCTTGGACGATGATACTGCCCGTTTTCGCTTATGTTATAATTGTTTTATTTCTTAATAGTTTCTTAGTTTTAAGTGCAATGAAAGTATTTTCTATCTATCTAATTCAAGATAAGTTAGGGTGGATGGACCTTATTTGGGTATCACGCGTCGAAACTTCAAGTTTTTTGGCAGGTCCAACAAACATTCTATCGAAATAATCTTTGAGTATATTTGCTAAGCGGAATAACCACAAAACCTTGAAACTTGACGGCCTCAATCGTAAATTTGAGCCATCAAATAGTTTATTTATTTACTTACGTCTCCTTTGTATTCTACGCAGAAAATATTATAAATTTTTAGTATTCCTAGTTAGTGAAACACCCTAACTAAAGTTTGTAAGAGAAACATCCGAAGTACTGAACAACTCAAGATGAAGTTTGAAGTACATATAGAACAAAATTCGACTACATAATTATGTAACTTCTATCAGGACACGCACGTGCAAAGTCACGGTAAGAAGTAGTCCTGTAGTAGGTATAATTATGTTGCTCGTCTGCTATGTCCCGTAGCGCTCTACGCAGGGTCTACGAGCTACGCCGTAGCGTGACGACCGTAGCTAACGGTAACGCATAACGGTGTTCGCGGTTCTTTCAGTATTATTGTACCTTTTTGTTATAAAGGTTCATACAGATCTACGTTTGTTATTGGTTATCTTCCGAGTATAGTTAACGACAAAGTGGCTTTGAAAGTTTTTCCGCTCTGCATTAAATAAACGTAGACTCATTTTGATCTTATTTTATTTTGAATTTGAGCGGGTAAGAAAACACAAAAAGATTTGTAATTAGCCCGCTTATTTTCATAATAAATTTGTTAAACTACTTTTTTCTTTGATTTGCTTGCGATGCTGCGATGCTTTTGTGTACTTTTGACTTCATTATAGAGGTAGAAAGACGAACCAGAAACTTCCCTTCTTTCAACACTTTCAAGTTCTCACACCACAACTTGCCTATGTAAACAAAAGGCGTTAGTTCCAGCAAATAGCATTACAGTTGTTTTCGGACTGCAGAGAGGTTTTTGTGGAAAGGAGCGTGGATCAGAGCTCGGTCATCCGCGTAGTCGGCGCTAACGAAGCGTTTTGGACGCAAAGCAAAAACATTCGCTGCACCAATTACCTGTTTCTATTCTGATAGTTGGGTGCATTGTTTCTGAATGTTTTATCTGCTTCTGAATTTAAATGTTTATTTGATAGTTCTGTAAACATTTGCAAAATACTTATAAATCGAGGTCGTATGAAATTTCAACGAATGAATACTTTTCCGTCATCGTAATCTTATGCCAAAAAAGTAATATATTTTTATATATAGCACAGTTGCTAAATTAAAAGAATGGATTATTTTTCAATCATATCTACATGACACAATTAATAACCAGCCGATCTTCCTGGAGACTATAACAATACAATACAATACAAAAATCCTTTATTGTACACCAGAATAAGAACATTGCATAAGGACATTACATAAGACAAGTACAATGGGCGGCCTTATCGCTTAGAATCGATCTCTTCCAGGCAACCTTTGGATGGAAAGAATTATGTATAACCCAATAATCTTAAATAACATCGAGACGAGACGTCTTACTCATAATATCTTATACCTCGATCTATTCTAGAGTTGATCAATATTTTGTAAAAAATAGTATATCAGTCACCCATAACACAAGCTCTGCCTACCTTGGGATAGATGATGCTGTGTGGATTGTCCAGCATTACTGTTTTATTATTATATATAACATTACAAAGCTAGATATTTTTATTATACACAGAAAACACCAAAAAACCCGAAAAATTATTTAAAGATCTTACAAACATTTAAATTTGTGCCAAAGCAGGAATAGAACCCGCAACCTACTGTATCGGATCTTCGCCCTCCCCGCCTCATTAGTCATCAAACAATAAGTAGAATAAATAGCGCAAGACCATACACAAGCCTACGTGTCAGACACGTGTGTCTATCTTGAGCTACAAGCTAACCCACAACTGACGTGGCACGTGAAGCCATTACACGTAGACGTGAATTACGACGTAATGCGAGTTACGACGTAGCCCGTAGCTGCCCATATAATGTGTCGCGATAAATTGAAATTGGTACGTTTATCATCACCACCGTGATTGCATTTTTTATCGTCTTGACGTCAGGTATCTGTCAGGGCTATACAATGTGTTCTAAAACATTAAGAATCAACAAAATAGTAAAATTTCAAGGTTTTCTCGCTTCATGTTATTTGCGATAAATAACGATAGTAATATCATTATTTATAACGTGAAAATAAAATATCCCTCAAATTAAACAAAGTCTTATTACTTCTAGATTTAAATCTTTGTAAAATATTAAATCTGTAAAACATTATGAGTACCTACCAAATATGAAGGAATATATTCTATATTAATTTCTTGGTCATATTATTGCACCTCATTTACTTGTATAAATCCATGATATAAATGATCTATTTCACAAACATCTGCAAAAACAGAAATATCACGAACAATCGAAGGGATATAGTCCCAGCTTAAGCCCCAATACCAGAATCCTAACGCTCAAATAACACTAAAATATTATGGATATCATGACAATATACCCAGCATTATTCCTATACGGGTATAAAAATATTATACTGCTATTCATTAGCATAAAGGAATTATCCTAGCGCCCTATATAACCTAGTAGTTTCTCGGTTGGATAGGCTGAACACTCTATTTTAGGAGATACTACTTTTGTAACAGTGTCACTTTTATTTAGTTCTAGGGGCATCCCTACCTCGAGCTAAATAAAAAGTGACAATGTTTGCTTAGACTCTCTACATATCCCACTTTTCATTCATCATCATCATTGCCCTGGATGACGTCGAAGGAGATTTAGGTGGTACCAGTGAGGTTGGGATTTACTGATACCATTTTCTTGCCCGTTGCATATAATTAAATTGAAGTAATAAATGACTAGCATGGTCTAAACAGTTATTGTATAATAATATAAACAATTTATTATCTAAACAATCAAAAGTCAATTATTGCTTTCAATTAATTGCATTCAATTATTGCTCTTGAATATACATACAAGAAAATGGTATCATGTAAATCAGGCTTTAGCCGCGCAGTTTTATGTTTGTTTCTCTCATGATCATCATCATATTAGCCGGACCTCCAGTGCTACATAGGCCTTACCTAAAGATCACCATAATAACCGATTCTACACTGGATTCAATACAATGCACTTTATTACACATCAAGAAGAAAAAATACACAACGGGTTGTTCGGGTTGTACTTGTTCTACCCTATGATCTGTATCTACTTCTGACATTTTCTACAATACAAAGCTTGGTAGTACGCATTTGCAGAGACAAAGTTTTATTAGCTTTCGTGCTATGACGCGACGTCCCAGTTGTTTTGTTCATTTTACTATAGATACATATACTGTAGATGTAGGAATAGGGTCGAGACTTGCACCCAAGTTTGAACACTGTAATATGACGTATATCAACAGATGTGTATTAATATGACAATACAGTCTTGCTGTAGTATTTATTGATAATTTATCTATTTACTTTAATTTTAATTAATTTTATTTTTAGTTAATTTAACTGATATACAGTAAGGACAAAGTTTCTTGGCAGTTCTGAACATAGGCTCTGCGAACTTTTGCGCATGCACAGTTGCAAAGAAAACTGTTATTGCCATATAAACAAATATACGATCAGAAAATATCTAATACAGGGAGAAAATACTGATTAATAATAATAATGGCATTAAGCCATTATTATTATTCAGTGTTTGTTTTTTTTAATCTTTAAATTGTATCATATCTCAATATTTATCCTATAACTTTGTTTTATTATTTGAAAAAATGAACAAAAACACAACAAACACTTTTGTACGCAACTGTGGTCAAGACAGAGATAGCGTCACAAACACCAAACCAATGCTGACGTGTGACAGAGACAAAAACCTCGTACCGAGTATTGCCGATAAAGATCGAAGTTAACAAAAGTCAAGATAAAAGAGATGTGCAATGTGCGTACTCGTGGGTGTTGTTAAATCGATTACTATTTAAATCGATTGAAATTAAGTGATAAAAAATGTTTATATTCGATTTTATAATGAGGTTTTAAGTGTTCTTAAACAGTCGTTACTCAAACAGTATTTAATAGATTTCTAAAATTTAAGTAAATCATGTCTTTTAAAATAAAAAACAAAGTTTTACCAAACATTTTTTTTAATCCTTTATAAATAAAAATTAATTAATTAATTCATGAGTAAATTCACTTTATTAGTAAATTTAGATATTTAAATAATCTTCTATACCCTAAAATGAATGAGTTCAAAATGAAGCTAATCGATTATGAAATTCGATCGATTATAGGATTGATTGTTTTTATGTAAGGTGCGTCTCTAGACTAGACCACCGCCCCGCGCACCCTACTCATGCCACCTTTTGGTTCCTAAAAAGTGTTGCTGCGCAGCCTTCCGCGCGTAGTTCAAAACTGCCAAGAAACTTTGTCCTTACGTACTTGGCTTGTTTTGTTTTGACAATTCCATCTTTATTCTCAACAAGCGACCCGCCCTGGCTTCGCATGGTTTTATTATACGTATAAACCTTCCTCTTGAATCACTCTATCTATTAAAAAAACCGCATCAAAATCTGTTTCGTAGTTTTAAAGATTTAAGCATAGAAAGGGACTTTGGGACAGCGACTTTGTTTTATACTATGTAGTGATGTAATATTCTCCATTTATAAAAAGGGAATCACCAACTCATTTTATAGTTTGTGTATAATAATGTGTGGTCCATAAACAAATTATTTTTAAACTTAGCTCCTATTTTTGTCTTTCTCATTTTAATTTCTATTTTCCTCCTCACCTCATCAACAATCTACACGTCCACCCCCTTTTTTCCCCTAAATGATATAATAGCATATCGTAGTTTACCACAGTTTGAATATATCTGAATACAAATAGGTATATTTAACTAACTTGTGCCTCAGAGAGAGTAAAATACATGCAAGTAACCCAGTTTAATTCACAGAAATTCGTTATCCCCTGTGGGAATTTTACAAGATCCATTCTTAGTGTACCCCTTGGGTTTTCAAGGAATGTTTTCTCCTTTCGAATCTCGAGGTTTATATTGTGCGTAGTTAGGTAAAATCAGTTAAGCTTATGTACTTGTTACAAACCGTAGAAATTAATAATGCATTGAGAATAAAATATACATGCTGAAAATCTCGTAGCAACGAAAACATCTTCAGAAAATCTACTTTATCAAGCTAACAAGTAAAGCTTGATTAAAAAAATATTGCTTTATACCTCTTATTCGTCTCAATAAAATAAAAAGTTTTACAACTCTTTGTAACAAGCAGGGTTATAAAATTGTTTTAAAACCACAAAATGTCAATCTCTTTTGCGTTTTATTTTTTTGTACAGTTTTAAAACAATTGTTTAACCTAAGATTATTTTATAAGCTAGTTGTCATACAACTAAATAAAGCTCTGAATCATACTTTCTATATCCTTATATCGGCGTCGACTCTGCCATGCAAGAGAAACTCCGAACAAAAGCTAGTAATACACCCTAAAATGATAATCCAAGTCGTATTCACAGTGTCCGAAACGACAATTTGCGTGAGGGACGTCACGGGTTTGGCAACGCCTCGTTGCCGGTCACGCGATGTGCCCAATTGCCATAAATGTCCTATACACACGAGGTCTCTATACACCAAACCCGCCAACGCCGCCGACAGCTCGGTGTTGTCGACGGCATTATTCTAAAGAACCATGTTGGCAATACCCAGTGTCCTTTTTTGTATTAGTAATGCAGGCCGCCGACAGTGTTTTGTCATCTTGGAACCCACTAAGGCTGTGTCCCCAGTAGGCAAACTTAGCGGACGACTGAGTTTGCGGCGTATCGATTAAGTACGCCCTTCCATATAATATTTGAAATGGAGTTTCCACAGTTTGCTAGTTTTGCGCTCACTGTACGCAGTTTGCAGAGTTACACGCGCCGACTATCTCAGTGAGCGGCCGACTCCCACCAAAATCGGTTCCAGTCGGCGGCGGCGATATGGTTTGTTTGCTTACGCACGAGAATTAATCTTAGTTTGCAGCAAACTCAAATTTCAGTTTGCTACAAATTTGCGGCTCACTCAGTTTGCCTACTGGGGAAACAGCCTAACACTGCGCGGTGTCGGCGAGTCGACGATTTCAGTGTTTAGAAAATACACATGCTAGTATTATTAGGTCATGCATGACTGGTTTCGATAAAGGCTTTCAATACTTGTAGCTTCACCAACAAACAGAATTATGAATTCAAAAACACCACCTAAAATAAAATCATATAATAGACCCCTTCGTCCGTAAAATTTTTTTCGTTGATTTTCTTGAAAAACATAAAAATAGAAAGATTTTTATGAATTCGTTCATTGTTTTAAATATTTATAAGTTCGTTTATTGTTTTAAATTTTTAAACTTCGTTCATTGTTTTCAATTTTTATAACTTCGTTCATTGTTCTTTAAATGTCAGCTACTTTGTAAACAAACACAAGTCTCAACTTTCACAACTCATGAAATTACGCAAATAACATTTTTACTTACAGATATGAAAGTAATCAAAAGTTTTAATTAAATTAGAAGCTTTGTTGTTAGTTTCCTTTCCACTATACGAGTATAAGAAAGTAAAGTTTACACACCTAATTGAGATCGATGATCGTTGACGTACCTACTGAGTATGTAAACTCACTTGGGCGTAATTTATTACATGTAGAAGAAACGGCATAAAATGGTAGATCCTTGTAATTATTATAGTTATTTTTAGATTACGTGTGGAAGCTTATGGTAGCTGTGTAAGGCACACCTAAATAATAATTGTGTGACAAAAGATAATGTGCCGTCCAAAAATACGAAACCCTGTGTTTTGCTCTATATTTTAGTCACGGTTGGTAATTAATTATGGGTATATGACAATAATCTGCATGTTTGCTCTTCATTAAGTTGCTGTTAATAATTAGTTACAACCATATAATAATACATAACATAGCCATATCCTACTAATATTATAAACGCGAAAGTTTGTAAGTATGGATTGTATTTATTATGCTTGTTACTCTTTCACGCAAACATAACTGAACGAATGTGGATGAAATTCATAACTTCACTTAAGTATAAACTTTCGCGTTTATAGTATTAGTAGGATAGTCATGCACATATCACGGTACCACCACACCACCATTCTAATAAAGTCTCGTGTACAAAAGCGGTCGGGTGTAAGCCTGATTCTAATTCCGGCTCGTTCGGATCTTTTACGGTGCAAACAAGTTTTACTTCCTCTCGTGAAAGAACAAAGATCGTTGCTGTAATTAACGCAGTGAACTTTCTTCAGAATTATATCGTGGTTTTGCGGTTTTCTTATATCCTATGCGTAGGCTGCTCTTTTATAAGCCTAGCGGCGTTTAGATAGAATGAAGAGATTGCGGACAGAATGCGATTATATCTACAGAGTAAAAAAATAAAGTCGCTTTCCGTCGTCTGTACGGATAGATCTTTTAAACTACATAACGGATTTTAATGCAGTTTCCATCAATAGACAACAATATAATAATTCAAGATAAAGTTTATATTGTTTATACACCTATGCAAAGCCGAGGAGGGTCGCTATTATATAGTATACATACAGTGGTGGTCATATAATTAAGAACGCTGATGTAAAGCGAAGATTTTTTCAAACTAAGACCCAAAACTAATTGCATGCAATTTTTTTTATTTCTCTCGGTATCATAAAACTTTTACATTATACCACTGTATTCATTGGTACACAATGATTAGCTAAAAATAAATAGACAAACTTTTTACACTACTTCTAAACATAGTATTCCTATGTACTGGCTGGTCACGTAATTAAGAACGCTCAATATTTTATACCTTTTTTCAAATTTGAATAGAGAAAACTCAGTGGTTTGGTAACTGTTTGTATAATTTTGGCGCCGTTTAGTGCTGTAAAAGATTAAAAGTGATTTCTCCTTATAAAAACAATGGGAAAAAATAAAAGTTGTGACAAATCTACAAGGGAAGTAAGTAATAATTAAACTTCGCCGGAAGATTTGATCTTATAAAAAGATAACCGACCATCTGCAATGTTCAAAAACGATGGTTTTCCATGCTGTAAAGCATTTTGCTATGTATCAAAATACTTCAAATGTTCCACGTGTACCTAAACAGAGAAAAACAACTCCTCGAGATGACCGAAACATCGTTCGTATTGCTAAACAAAATCCTTTTAAAGGGTCCAATGAGCTGAGAAAAGAATATTTTGGTGAAAACGACCCTTCAGCAATCTCAGAACGCACTGTTCAAAGACGTTTGGAAGAAGAAAAATTGCACGGTAGGATAGCAAGAAAGGTACCCATGTTGAAACTTTGTCACAGGCAAGCCCGTATTGTATTTGCGAGAAAGTATGAAAACTGGACTATGCGACAGTGGAAAAATGTACTTTTTTCTGACGAGACGAAAATATACAGAGTATGTTCTGATGGGAAACGATATGTACGACGTCCCCCGAATACAGCATTTGACCCTAAGTACACGAAAGTTACCTTATAGCACGGTGGTGGAAATGTGAAAAATTAGGGGTGCTTTTCTGGACATGGTTTTGGACCTGTAAAATTGATAGAAGGTAACATGGATCAGTTCCAGTACAAAAATATACTGGAAGAAACAATGTTACCTTATGCTGAAGACGTTCTACCGGTTACTTGGACATTCCAGCATGACAATGATCCAAAACACACCGCGCGAACCGTAAAGGAATTTCTTACAGCGCAATCAGTTTCAGTCTTAGACTGGCCAGCTAACAACCCAGATCTAAACCCAGTAGAGAATCTATGGTTTGAAGTAAAGAAAAAGGTTTCAAATACACAGTATGGTAATTTAAGAGAGCTGTACGACGTTCTTTTAGAAGAATGGAACTCTATTTCTCTTGCCAAATGTCAAAAATTAATAGAGTCAATGCCTCGCCGGTGTAAAGCAGTAATCAAAAGCCGTGGATATGCTATTCACTATTAATTTTAGTGAAAAAATAATGAAATTGCTTTTTAAAGTTTCTTCGCTACATATTGATCAGATTTTTTTTAATGTAAGTGTCAAACAAAATAATTACCGAGCACTTTAATAAATCGTTCTTAATTATTTGTCCAGCTTTAGTACTATTTTAATGTGATACTTTGGTAAAATAAATAATATGTAAAAAATAGATAGCGATTTAATTCTTCATTCCTAAGCAACGTTGCTCTATTAATGTGGCTATTTAAAAACATAACTAGTTGCTTCTTAGAAGGTCCACATCTCTGTGTATACCACGATTTAAATAAATAACTTCTATAATTTCAAATCGTTCTTAATTATATGACCACCACTGTATGTATGTAATTAAATATCTGGAATAGTTTGAATAAATGATAGAAAGTGAACGATGGATTTGAAGTGGATTAAGTTTAGTGTATAGTATAAAGTGTACTTTGGAATACGCAGCCTACTGCAATTTTTATTTTTTAGACTTACATCTCTTTAAAACAACGAATCTCTTTTAAATAATATATCTAAAAAAATCGATTAAAATAAAATAAATAGGGGACTTCTAGACACCGATTGGTCATCTCATCGGCCACATCATAACTTTCCATCAGCCGAGGTTGTGGTCAATCGAAGGTCTATTCAATACAAACGAAGTAAGGATCTAAAATAATCTCAATCAACTTGAGGCCTACGACCCCAGCATTCACAAAATACAATTGCTTCCGGAAAATAGGAACTTTTATCAAATCTTGAATCAACAATCAAAAAGCTAGAAAAAGTTCTTTCATTTTACCAAAACAAAATACCAATAAAAAGTATACGGCTCATTAGAGACCTCGAAAGGAAAACATTGTAGCAACGACCTACGCTCGTAAATTTTATTATTTGTCTTGTAAAAATGAAGCATTGTTTCTTTAAAGAAATCCTTTATGTCACCAGCAACTTCTGCATAATTTATTTCATTAAACGTCTCAGTTAGCACATTACTAACCAATTAGAAAAAACCAAATTCTAAATTCCAGTCCGTACCGTCACAATTAAGACCTGTATAATTCTGACCAAACCTACCGCAATTTCCGTTTTTACTTATTCAATTGGTACCAAAGCTTTTTCGTGAATGAGAACAACCATAAACATTGAAAGGAATGGATCGCTAAAGTGGAACATTAGTGAACAGTGTAACAGTGAAGAGACAACCACCTCAAGATGGACAGTTGATGCTGTGAACACAAGAGGACAAGATGACGCGACGCAGCGCGTATTGGCTGTCGATCCTGTTTAGCTTGCTCCTCCTCGGACGGGCTATGGCAGGTCAGTAAATTGATAGATACAGCCTGATAGAGCATCATAAATTTTATTATACATTAAAATAGTAACAAAACGGCTAATTACTATTTCAATAGTATATATAATGAATAATCCACACAGCACGATCTAGCTACTAAAAGCTTGTGATATGGTGCTGTGGGTACTATCATCATCATCATCATCATCATCAACCTATATTAGTCCACTGCTGGACATAGGCCTCCCCCAATGAGCGCCATAGCGCCCTGTCTTCAGCTTGACGCATCCAGCATCTGCCAGCAGTCTTTCGCAGATCGTCATCCCACCTGCCCTGAGGGCGTACTATACAAGGTATAACATATTACCCCTGCTAAGCCGAAGGGGGGGGTTTCAGGAACCCATGGTGATCAGTTGTGGGGGGGAGATAATTAAAAATTCCTATTTTCAGTTTCCCATACAAAAAGTTTTCATTTCCTAGTGCCAAAATAAAGTGACAACCCTATTCGCGCAACCTGTACTTACCTACTAACTTTACAGGTATGTAGGTAGGTATTTATCTTCGTAGATTTCAGCTATGGCGGGAGATTACTAGACGAGCTAATAAATTCGTGATAATAATAAGAATAATAAGATGCTAGTATGTAAGTTCCTAGGTAGTGTTGAGAAAATCTTAAAATGCTGAGTTAGGAAAGTTGTAAGTGTAGGTACAAGTTACAAACCTCATATTTTCTCGCTTGTCAGCTGTCTAGATGGCTTCTTACGAAGGGATTTATGTATGTTTTGGTAGGTCACTTGTAGGTACACAGTCACAGACAATTCAGACACTTCAGCACAAGGTAGGTTTCTTTTTAGGCATTAACATGTCTCACTCACTTTAGCACTAGTTAGGTTAGTTAGTTAGTAAGTTACACATGCATGACGTAGGTATCGATACCTATGCATGTAAGTAAGGTTCGATATGCCTCCCTTCTTCCAAACAACACACATTTTATGGAAGTAAGCACACGCTTCCAACACACGCCTCTTCATCTCTTCAGCTCTGTGACACTCCGATGCATACACCACACCCTTAAGGTATTCTTAAGTCCTAGTTACTTATTTTTAGGCACGAAAGATAAAAATTGTAATTATAGCACTACACGGCACCGCGACGAAGGTCACACTAAAATAGTTCATCATTCATTCTTTTGATTTCGTTCGCCGAAAAGATGGATAATTTTTAGGGTTCATTTTCAATTTTAATAAATCCCAAGTTCGCAACATGAATAGGAGGTATTAGGATCACAGTCGTGAAATAATAGGTAAGTATGTGGTAGAAAATTGTATGAATACGTAGGTAGGTACTGGTCTTATTTTACATAGGTATTTCACAATGTAGGTACCTACCTGCTACACACACATACACTTTGCGTGAATTCTGATAGTTGGTATACCTAATACAAAATCCCGTAGAAAACGGATTTAAGCTTTTTTTTTTTTGATTTTATGATTTTAAACAAACGAACTTCTTTAAATTTTGGTATTAAAAAAATTACGGAACCCGTATTAAAAAATATTTCGGCCCGCTTGGCAAATACAGCACCGCCATGTGGTGTATCGCATGTTGATAGATGCCGACAGTCAATGAATGAATGAATGGTTCTCTAACTTGTCTATGATTGGCGGTTGGCTGGTTGCCATGGTTTTGCATAGTGCTACAGCCAATAAAATTTAGTCGCGTTCCTTTGTGGAAATACAAGTGTCAAAGATTAATGTAGGTACAGAACGGACAGATAAACTACATAATGACGGAAAGAGTCATTTGGTAAAGTTTTTAATTAAGTTAACCGACCCATGCGACTCAGCTCGTCGTATGTCGGATGTCGTAAAAGTCGACCAAGGGGCTTCGCCAAATGAAAGGCAGCATTTTTATTGTGTGAATTACTTATACCGTTTCTTTGATCAGCAATCCCCAGCCAAGTGATTATGGCAATACCCGCCAGATTCACAGCTCTTTTCAGTAGTGGACATCAATGTGTATTCAGTCAGTAGGTTATTATGATTAGATCAACACACAAGAAAGAACAAACAGTTAGAAAAAGACATAACTGTGTTAGCGTAGTTTAGTTCGTATGTTTAACTACACGTAACTCAACCTTCAAATTGAAATGTGATTTTAGCCATGACTTACGACAATTTGCCTCAATGATGCTGTAGGCGTTTTTCTATTTCAAGAATATGAATCTGTCACTCTTTTCTACATCTATTCTGTGACCATACTGAGGTCATCGTCGCAAGTATAAGAAACAGCAGATTTTAGGGTTGTCACTTCGTAAAAAATCAGCTGGCCATGTGAAAACTTTGTTTTAGTTTTTTCAGAGATACCAATCGAAATTAGAAAAGTCGTTGAACAAAAGTTGTTCCCCGGGGGGGTAGAAATACCCAGCTTTTCGCTTAGTACATGTATATTGTTACACCATGTATAATTGATAAATTTCATACATTACATACATAGATATGTAGATTTTTTTATTGTAACTACATAGAAAACACCTAGACCAATGGAACAAATTTCTGCAGATCGTACACAAATTTGTTCCGAGGCGGGAAACGAACCCGCAACTTCTTGCGTCGCAGGCGGACTCTCGCTGCGCCACTAAGGTCGTCGTCGAGGATACATAACTGCAGAAACACGGCATCATACTTGTAGTATATGCAAGTACTAATTACCAAAGTATACAAATGCGATGTGTCAATGTTTTGCAAGCTAGCTGTAACGAACTATCATATGTCACTCACACTCTGTCATGCGAGTCACCAAGGCGGGAATACGGTGGTGACAGGTGAACTGACCGACTGCCTGGTGCGTGGAGGTTTTTATCCTTCCTGTCGACCCGAGGTATCCATAGAGCGCATGTTGGATGGAGATGAAAATAACCCTAAGATCAAGTATTACTTTCCGTAAATAACCCCATAATATCCTAAGTCATCCGCGCGCGATAAGAAGGTTGTGCATTCATTTAAATATGAATTTTAATAGAATGCTCGTCGAATGAATTTAAAAAATTGACGGAGGCTATTGTCTGTTGTATTGGAATATTGTATTTGTTTCATTCTTTTTTTTTACGTGATGCAGATGCAATCCGCAAATCAAAATCCGCAACGGATTTTGATGCGGTTTTTTTAATTGATAGTATTTCAAGAGGAAGGTTTATACTTATAATAAAACCGTGCGAAGCCTGGGCGGGTCGCTAGTCCTTAATAATGCGTTTATTGACTTTGACTTGAATGATAATTTTCACATTTATGCTTTATTTATACCATAGTAACAAAGTGCCCTGTCTTCAGCTTGCCGCATCCAGCATCTGCATGCAGTCTTTCGTAGATCGTCATCCCACCTGGCTGATGACCTATTTATTAGGTGCCCTACATTAAACTGAAAATATATCTCGGTAGGAAAATAGAAGCTGTGATAAATTATGTATTAGATTCTATACTGAGTAGGTATACAAGCCGAACTAAGACCGAATACAAGTTGGCTCAGTTCACAAAGCTTTGTCCAAGTTGTTCTTGTTCGGACAATCGGATGTATAAATCTTGAATTCATTTTATGGATGCTTTGGATAACTACCTATTCGAATCCCCGCTGTGTTTGTCCAGACGTTTTTCTAGGAATTGTTGACAGCTACTATTATCTATATCAATTTATTATTTTCTCGAAATACCATCTTAGGGCGCTTGTACACGCTAAGAAAAAAAGCCGGGCCTACCCAAGAATTCGTGTCGTAACAAGAAAATAACTGTGTACACTGCTCTCAGCGGTGCACGAAAAAAATCTTATCTGCGCTAGACACGACGCGGCGAACGTTGTTGCGGAGCGGCGGGGGGCGGTGTAGTAGGGTTGAGCTAGCCCAGCCCAGCCAGGTAGTCCCAGATTAATAATATAGTACTAGTACAGATAGGAATCGGACCATAGACAGCCACGGACGCTAGTTTCAGTTCGTCGTATTTCGTCGTATTTTGTGGACGTCGCTAGTGTGCATTAGAAAACAAAAAAAAACAAAACAAAGTTCATTTCATTAATTCATTCTTGCTTCATTCATTATCATTCTTTTTTGCTTTGTAGTTAACATTTATATAAATAAACGAAACTCACACTGATTATCACACTTGTTATTACTTGCGCGCCCTACGCCCGACTGACGACTGCACGAAAAAATTCGTGTCGTGTACACGTTTCGATTGGTCTTGTCTGCGGAAGACACGAAAAGTTTACGTGTGTGGAACAGAAAAAAATCTTGTCGTCTACACGAAGAATTTGTCTTTTCTGCCGCAGGAACGGCAAATTTTCTTAGCGTGTACAAGCGCCCTTATAGTTGGGGTTCCTACTTGTATTACAGTAAACAGATTAGTTGAAAAACATACAACTCAATCAATATATATGTATATTGATAGGCGACAACACGTGTTTTGCTCTAGCAACCTACATAGTATAACGCCATATGTATTTTATACTGTTTATAGTTAGAATTATGATTGTAAATGTTTCTCGTCCGCAGCTTTGCTTGTTTAGAATATACAATTTTCTCTACTTTAGATTATAGAGTAGATCACATTGTTTAGTCTAGAACTATATATCATTGTAAAGACATGAACTTCGCATAGTTAATAAATGAATAATTCTGGACGGACAATCCATACAACATCATCTAGCCTATATAAGGTACTTATAGGTACATATCATAATATTAATATTCACCAAAGAAAAAAGATAATAAAATAATACGGAGCCAAACTATTAATGACTCGAACTGAAACTTCAATTACTCTTTTAACCCCATTTTCAGGAGTACTTTGAAAAATTTCAAAAAAATTGGGATTGGTGTTTTCTTCTAAAAATCGCCTCTTCCTTTATTTATTAATATAACCTTATTTGTTAAAAAAACCCTCTACGGTTAATCTCCGACTGAAACACCATTTTTTGGATAATTAACGTAGCTAAGTCATTTAAAAGTCATAACCACAGTGTAATTTTTTTGTGACCAGTGAAATGGTAAGCTATTTTACCGACCTTGGTTCCTTCGACCATGGTTATTATAAATCATTAGGCTGACTATTAAAACATATTTAGGTGAAATTCACATTGGAACTTGCGTGTTTTTCAAGATTTTAAATTGTTACTGTAATTTATTTAATGACAAGTATTCTATATTGATAATGTAATACTGCACAATCTACACCATCTAGCCCCAAAATAAGCTACTCAAATCTTGTGTTATGGGTACTAGATAACTGATATATTTAATACATTATATACATAAATAGACATCGTTTATTATACATAGGAAACACCCAGACTAACGGACTAAATTTCTGCAGATCGTACACAAATGTGTTCCGAGGGGGAATCGAACACGCAATCTCCTGCGTCGCAGGCGAACCTTCGCCCACCGCGTCACATCGGTCGTCAGATTTATTAGTTAATCTTAGAGATAATCACTTCACTACTTCTTAGAAAACTAACCCGCCGTACGAAACACTTGCCTTACGACACATTCAGAACTTTCTTACAAAATAAAGTGTCAATTTTCTTACAAAAATATCTCAAACAAACACAATTGTTTTTCAAATATTTATTTTGTTCAAATACAAAGGACACCAAATTTGCATTGACGTCAATATGTAGGCGGGCTAATATTGACGGACGGCGTATTGAGGATCAGCAAGCTTAAACCCGAGGCCTTTGGTACCTTTGATATTGCTGAAAGCTGTGGAATTGATGCGCAAACAAGTTATTTATTGAAAACTTTAAAAACCGACTTCGATGAGTCGCTTTTTCACGATTTTTACGTAAAATTGCAGTAGCAAAGGCTTATAAAAGTGTTTAGAATACTCCCGCAATTTGACGAGTATTTTTATAATAAATATTATATTATTAATTTAAAAAACATTAATAAAGGTATTTAGTTTTTTTTTCTTACTAAACAAAAGGCTTTTACGCTGAGCCACCACATCGCCTAATTGATTCAAATTTATGTAAATAAAAAATATAATAATACTTACAGCACAAGACGGTCTTATCGCTGAGAGCGATTTCTCTCAAGCAACCTTATTGTGGAGAATAACAAATTCCGAGAAAAAGATGTATCTACTAATTACTACTACTACTTACTAAGTAGAATCAAATTTCTGTTCTTACAGTCACATTGCAACACAGTCATAGCAGCGAAAAGTCCCTGACAAAATTTCAACTCTCTTGACCTACAAATAGTAAGCGGGCAATCTTGTTAATGAAGTTTCCAAAACGGTTGCTGAATGGAGATAAATTAACGTGGCTAAATGGAAAACATTATTCATGTTTATAATTAATGAATTCCTGACGTCTTCACTTACAATGTTTTGGTTTTTCCCTTGCTTTTAAGTTTGGGATATTTCGCGGCCGCGGAGAAAAATGATAAGATTAGTTTTTTGTTCGGGAGTTTCGTTATAAAGTACTTTTCTTTTGAGGAAGCATTCAGGACTCCCTTTTGGAGCTGTATTGTATTGGATTGATAACACTTTTCTTGATTTTAAGTTACCTACTTATTATTTGAACGGCAGTAGCAAGGGTATTTAATTATATAAGGTATTTAGATCGAAATTTTAAACATGAAGCATCATTAAACAAAAAAATATGCTTAAACATGAGACTTGCCAATACAGAATTGTAGTAATTTAGAATTTGCTATTCTAAAACATAAAGTACCTTTTCGTGTCTTAATTAATCTATATAACTCCCTAGCAGAGTCACTAATATCATACGGACTAACAAGCTACGGTAAAACATTTAAAACTTACCTTGACAAAATCTATAATATTCAGTTGAGAATACTTAAAATAATAATACCTAATAAAATAAAATTAAAGCTATATAAAGACGACAACATTGATGGTATATTTAAATACTGTAAAATATTACCTATACACACAAAATTTAAAATGAACATTTTGACAGAACACTTCCCAAATAAAGACTTACAAATAAAAACTAGTCATAATATTATTACACGAAAAATAACCCAGCATAAACTAGTAATACCCATAAATAATAATAATAGACAAACCGAATCACGGTTTTAGTTAAGCTTTTTGAATAAAATAAGTGCTTATTTGTATACCATAAAATAAATAAAAAAAATAAAAAAAAGAAGTTTCCTTTTCGGAAACTCAAGACAAAATCAGATCCTTATCATGTATAGGATAAAAGTACCCCGCGACTTCGTTCGCGTAGAATTAAATTTTCAAATTTATATGTTTACAACATAATTTTTTTTTTCTTAATACTAAGAGGATCACTCCCTTCAAATTTAGAGTCACCGAGATCAAGCAGTCAGGATTTTAATCATCGTTACAACAACACCACCAAGTTTGTTAAAAACCTTGATATCCTGAGTATAGTTTAAACTAAACTACCAAAAAAAAAACTACCACTTATTTTAAACTATGTGGTTCACTTTAAAATCGCGTAAGACAAAAATTATCATTTTTTTGAAAACAAATTTAGATGTTATCCCTTGTTATTGTTATTTTTGAAATCGAGTTCTCTATGAAATTTCGGAGTAAAGTTATGCCCACAACTAGTGACAATATCCAGTGGAGCAATACAGCAAGTATGCAATACGTGATAAAAGCATTTCCGGATCAAAGTGTAGTCTCTTCCTAACGTTGCAAAGCCGATATTGCAAGTTGCAGCGCCTGATTGCGCGGCCCGAGCAAACATCCGGACTTCCAACTCAAACACGGTTACTGTCCGGCAAAGTTTACACTGCGATTAAACTTAATTCGAGTTACATTTTACTTTAAAATGCGTGGCGGGGTCAGTGCGCCTGATGTTAAAAATACGGATTATGCGGTTGCTTTCCATCCAGAAGTGATTTCAAACTACTTTTACAGTTTTCAGGGTTCTGTGAGTTTGGCAGCGTTTGATTCATTGAAGATTGTCGTGGGTAATTACCGTCTTTGTTTAAAGAGAGTATTTTTTAAATTTACTAAAGTAATTTTAGTTATTCCCAACATCTCACATGACACGGACTCGTGCCTAATCCTATGTCTCACACATGTCATTCCTAACTTCTTACGAAAAACGCCAATAACAATTTTTAATATTATTTCGAAAAAAAACTTTTTAAATTTCTTATATTTATTTCCACATTTTGGGTTCGGTCAAGGGAGCACTGGACAGGATAGATGTTTGTTTGTTACCTCTTCACTTCAAAAGTACTGAACGCGTCGGGCTGAAATTTTGAACAGACGTAATTCTAGACGTGAAATAAAACATAGGCTATTTTTCAAAAAAAATCACGGGATTAACCCACGGGGCACAGCTAGTTAATAAACTGTAAGAAGATCTATTGTGAAGAGAAAAAAAATATTATTATTAAATATATTTTCGTTCAATTTTTTTTCGAAAATGAGTGAGCGTGAGTGATGTTTTCCAATTTTGAAATTTTTTCAATTTAATTATTCTCTTGTGACTGACTAAATAATATAATTTTTATCTTTAATTCAATCGTAGGTTTAATCAATGTAAATGGAATTCTTTAATATATGGCTTGATTTTTTTTTATGTAAAACTCTATGTGATATCGGAATAAAGCACTTTTTATTTTTTTTTATTTTCGTTCAGCCCCAGGTTTATATTTTACCAGCATTTGCAGCAGCAAATCCTAATAGAGAAAATATCAACAGCAAAGTTACAACTTGCTTTTACACACCCAAGCTACTTGTCCACTATGCTATTAACGTAGACAAGTTCCAGTTGATAGTGACCTCTAAGTATTATGACTTTACAACAACACATAGAAAGGACACCGACATTTTAGAACCCTAATCCCGTGTTAATATTGAGGGAGTTTCATGGATGGCTTTCAACGCCTACCTATTAGAGGAGCTGAATTAATAATGTATTTACTCTCACAAACGTATAACAAACCTGATAATAATAGAGACCAGTCTCCCGGAAAAAAGTTATTTGGAGACCGTGGAATATATATATACATATATATTCGTAGTTTTCAAAGGTTTTCAGAAATAATCTCAATAAACCGATTTGCGAAATGGTTTCCATTCCTTACTTATTACTTCCAATGTTAGTAAATTAACGTAGGCTGGAACTTCCAAGGAAAAATGAAACCTGTAATTTACTGAAAAGAAATGCTTTTTCTACAATACAACAAAAATTAAATTCACTGAAGCGACATGCAAGCGTGCGACCAAAGTTCCTTACAAACTATTCAGAACCTAATCTAGGATAATAAATGAGACTTTAAATATTCTAAAGTTTTCCTTACAACATTTTAAACAATGTTGTCGGAAGCTAAATGGCTCAGAGAATGAATTTCCTACTGGCTTTCTTCGTACAACACACACCACAAAGATAAAACTGGTTATTGTTCGCGACAGCTGTAAATCGGCCCCAGCTTGGAAAAAGATTGAACAGAGTAGGCAATGCAGAAACAAATTTTAAGAAAGTTCTTATATTATTTTTAAAATCTGGCTTCGCCCTCGTATAATTATTTTTTTTAGCGAGGAAACTTAACATTTTTATTGTTGTTCTTCTATTCCAGACGAAAACAAATCCAAAAACATTAAAATCGGTTCAGCCCTTCTTTAGTTATAAGGGGTATAAGGGCGTAACTAACCTTTTATTTATACATACAGATAAAACCATCACGAGGCTATTTATCTACAAGCAATTAAAATTGTTGATTTACTGAAAAGTGATTTTCATCCAGACGTCAACATAAACGTAATTAATGGTCACCTTCCGTTACCGGCGTTAATTCCTTAAACCGAACGGGCATGATTTATGTACCTACCTTCTACCCTTTACAATGCAAATAAAACTAGCCAGTCATAAAGCTTTCATAAAAGTCCCGTAAAACGGGTGCTAGCGGGATTTGAACAGAAGATGGAGCCAAAGAAACTGATCTGACAGTGAACTAGAGAAAACTTGTCAGTCGCTCACAAGGTGGAGATTTGATTCAAATGCCTACGCCCATTTTATTTCTCCTCGTCTTTTCAGCAGACATGTGGGTTTCATTTGGACATCCATTCGTAAAGTAGAGCAAGCGTGCGCGTTCATAAATAAAGAATGTCATGTAAAACGCGGTGCTTTCACGCGGAATTTCTTGTTTTGCGTACATTACCTGTACCGGATAAGCAGGTAGAAAGAGTCGTTTACCTATAAATAAGTACCGTTGGAACAAAAAACATTTTCAACCTTGTTTTGTAGACGCACAAATGAAAAATTGCGCTTTGTTACATTGTACAGTAGCAAATACGTTTGAGCTCGTTAGAAGTTTATTACGCGGCAAAAAGGTTCGGAGAAGTGTTTAATGCTGTTGCTGCTGACTGTATTTGCAAGAGCTCCTAAAGCGTAATGAGATGGACGGTGGCTTTAGTGGATAATCGTGGAGTGAAGTATTCAAATACCTTCCTACCATGAAATGCCATACAGAGCGAGGAGACTTGAGTTAATAACCTTTTATGCATCTTTTCATCACGATCGAATGATATAAAACACAAAATAACGTCTCCATTGAATAAATAAATATCACAAAATAAATTTAATTTATTTTTACCTACATAATTTGTAGAATTTTTTATCAGATACTTAACGTTAACTACTAAAAGTTGCATATCTGTGGTAGCGAAGGATTTTCTGTTTCCAATAGGGACAGCAAAAGCTGCGAATTGTAAATGAAAAATTAGCTTGATTTAAAAGTTACTGACCCAAATGTTAACCTCGACTTTGATTGTGAACAGATTTAAAAACCTGTATTATTATTTTATTAACAATCATGTTACAGTTAAGTGAGTTAACCCAAATCCGTTCAAATGTTTCACAAGTGGAGAAGTTTTGATAAAATATTTTGTATGATTAGAGATAATATTATAAAAATATCACCATCATTCTGAGTTAGTATAATATATAAAATACTAGTAGGTATACCTTATTATATGTAGTATATTATACTATAATAATATTTCTATAATATTGGAACTATAGTCAAGAAACTGGAACTTACACACAAACACAACCTATACCTACTTGGATATAGGTAGGATAGGATACATGGGCTGATAACATGTGTGTACTTAAGTAACATTTCGAAGGGGTTTGAGACAATGGGAATAGGTTCGATTCACACGAAACGTAGGGAATAACCCATTTTTCAACCGATTTAAACAAAAGAGGTTCCAAAATTATTACTTTTAATACAGCAGAACATTTTATATAAGAACTTTTGTATTCAATGTGTAGATAATTATTTTTGATTTAAAAGTTGGTCTTACGTGGGCCTTTATAAATTTTATGATTTCCAACGAGTAGTTTTTGAGTTATCCTAAATAGTGCGTACTTTATTGAAACAGGAGGTTATGGATTCTATTCGCGCCTCAGGACGAACGCTCCTCTGGACGAAATCATTACGATCTTCAGATAATTGTTCAGGGTATTTAGGATCTATGTTCTCTTTGTACATTACATTCCATGTAAAATAAAACATTATATAAGACAAACTCCGAGTAGTTTGGGACTGGACAGGTGATGTTGTATATATTTTTTAATTTTTTAGTAGGCCGTATAGTAAGTCTTTTCATACGTTGCCGCATTCAGCATCTTTAGCAGGCAAATATGATATGAAAAATGATTTAAAAATTCAAAAGAAATTCAGAAATCCGTCCTTTTCGGTTTCGTACACCCATTACATTGTATATATTTTTTTTACTAGGCCGTATAGTGAGTCTTTTCGTACGTTGCCGCATTCAGCATCTTTAGCAGGCAAATATGATATAAAAAATGATTTAAAAATTCTAAAGAAATTCAGAAATCCGTCCTTTTCGGTTTCGTACACCCATTACGTGGCACCGTGTAGACTCCCCATATAATATCTATAAGTACACATGCAGTAATTAATTTCCACGTAGACGTAGGGAAGGGTATAATGTCTCCCGCGGGAATTACCGACGTCGGGGAAGTGGATCAGGGCGACCTCCTGTCTACCAGAGATGGGTACAACCTCACGATCTAACTGCTAGATTGCGTGAGTTACGACTTGGGGTAGTAGGTGAATAAGTGAAGTTAAAATATTAACTGGCAAGGACTTTGCTTGATGTCAAATAACTTGTATCAAAAAAATCACTATAAGGACGTTTAAGCCTTTTTTTGCATGTTTTCTTTTTAGTTTTTCTACAAAAGTATGTATTAGTTTGACATAATCAATTTGTATTAAACTGAAGAAGGTACTGGCTCCTGAAACACAGTTTTTAACTAGTTCAGGAGCCTATGGCCTCTTTATAGTCTGTAAACTGTCAAAATGTCAATAAAAACCTTTTTTACTTTACTTTACTTTACTTTACTTTTAAACATAGATGAGAGATGCGGCGCGGTGGGCGAAGGTCTGCCTGCCACTCTGCAGGTTGCGGTTTCGATTTCCGCCTAGGGTCAAGTTTTGGTACGATCTACAAATATTTGTTCCGAGTGTCCTGGATGTTTTCTAAGTAAAATAAAATATAAATCTATCAAAGATATTGTATTAAATATAGCAGTTATTTAGCACCTGTAACACAATCTCTGCTTAGCTTGGGGCTAGATGAGTTTGTGTGAATTGTCCAGCATTATTTTTTACAAGCTGCGCCCAGCGGCTTTGACCGCGTTAAAATTGATAAAAGTAACCTATGTTTTAGCCAGGTCTACCTCTAGAACTAAATTTCAGCCAGATCCGTTCAATAGTTTTTGCATGTAGAGGCAGCAAACATCCATCCATACAAACTTTCGCAAAAATAATACTAGCGACCTGCCCCGGCTTTACACGGGTGTATTATACATATAAACCTAGTCCTCTTGAATCACTCTCTCTATTGAAAAAACCGCATCTACATCCGTTGCACAGTTAAAGATCTAAGCATAAATTAATAGGGACAGACAGAAAGACAGCGGTAAGCGACTTTGTTTTATACTATGTAGTGATTAGTGTTATTTAATATATGTATGGTATTGAAGTCAGTAGTTTTCATTGAACCACCAAAAGACAATAGAGTGACCCAGAGTAGGTACTGAGGCCTGTGTTAATAAATTAGCCGTGTCACAAGCTCTGACCCTCGTTCCGGGTGTGCAAGATTGACGCCTGTATTGACCCTGTTCAGTCATGTTCCTATCACGATGTTTGAGTATCTTTCAGCTTGTATTACCTTTAGATAATCAGACAATTAGGTTGCTTTATCGGTTAACTTTGACGTTTAATGTATGAAATATTGTGTGAAAAACGTCCGAGCAAGCAATGGTGAATCTGTTTAGTTGTATCGTGGTTGGTTTCTTTTTTGCTGTAATGATTGCCTACAAAAGATTTGTTACCCTATTAACGTTTGACTTGTCTAATTACTATTTGACTTGTCTAAGGGCTTATTTAGTAAGCCAAAAGAAATTCAGTCAGTAAATAAAGTTAAGGCCCTGTGTGTCGACAATTGGTCATTTTTAAGCAGAAACAGATAATACTTCTGAGCAAGCTACATTTCAAATTTGTATATCTATATTACTTCATGTTCATACCTAGATCAATAGCTAATCCGAAAACATAACAGCAGAAACTTTTCTTAATAAATATATGTTTTCAAAATGATACGTTTCAGAATTTAAAATCAAAATATATTGATAGCAACGATAAACATCAACTAGGGAGTTATTGTTAAAGTTAGTTAACATTTTTATCTAGAATCCGGTTAGCTTAGTCTTTTGATGAAGATTCTCATTAAATTTAAATATTAACTTATTCGATTAACAGCAGGCGCTGAGCCCGCCGCCCATGCATCAGTACCGCCGTGACCTCTGTCAAGGCTGGACGTGTGCTTGATGTCGTCTCAGATATCAATGACAATCCATACGTAATATTTATCGTGAATATTCTGTTAGAGCCTGTCCAGATGGGGCGTTTTACGTGCGCTCCTATGCGCGGTGCGTTAGGGAGGGACTCGGGGACTGTTATTATAAACATATATATTGTATTAAGTATATCAGTCATCTAGTACCCATAACACAAGCTCTGCTTAGCTTGGGGCTAGATGATGCTGTGTGGACTGTCCGGTATTATTTATTTATTTATAAAAAAAAATAACATATAACACAAATAAAATAGTTCTGGAAACGTCGGAAGCAAAAAGCACTACAAAGATTTAACAAACATCAAATTCTACTAATTCTTCCGTTATCAGTTAATTGTAACGTTTCATGGTTCTATTGGATTATCTCTGATTGATTCAATTTTTCCATACTGCAACTCTTTTTTCAATTGCGTCTATGAAAAGTACGGTAATATATGTACGGTATAAGAAATACGTCCACTCGCGTCGCGCGTACCACTGGCTGGACGAGGAATCGCGCACCAGCATCTGGACGGGATGTAGGTATAGTGCTCTATTATCTGGAGAATGGGAATGTTTAAACGCGAGAGCACTCGCGAGTAAAACGCTCCACCTGGACAGGCTCTTAGCTAGCGTTCCCTGACAGATTGACAATGTTTCATTTCGATTGACAATTAGGATTTAGGCAAATCAAATTTTTGAATATAGAATACCAGTACGCTACACAAATTTTCAAAACTGAATTTCATTTAGCATCCAGAGATATGATATCGTTTTGCATAGAGTGGAACTGGAACGTAATAGAGATAGCACAAAAAAATATTATGATGGAAATCTATAAATTAGGATTTGATCCCGGGAATTCCAGGTTCTAAATTTCCCGGGATTTCCCGAAATTTCTGGACGATTTCAAAACCTGGTAATTGTACATTATTTCTCAAACAAAACTTTATCTATTCCATCATCTGTAGCATTTCGGATATATTCATACCTTAGCGGTATAAGGTATGTTAGTTAGCATTTTTATTTTGCAGCAGACAGTTAGCTTTTATCAAATTTGAAAATAAGGAATAAACGAATTTGGATTTTGATTTTTTTTCTTTTTATTAAAAATAGAGGATCACGGGATTTTATACCTCATATTTGTTATATTTCCCAATGTGTTTTATTTTACTTGAAGTAACCTAAAGTGCAAATGAAATTTACTTATTTTATATCTTTATCTATTATCTGCAGACTCAATCTGTAAAATCTCGAATTTGAACTCGAATCCACTCTAGTGACCGAGCTACGTCATTATTTAGCATAAGCTCTATGCTAAAGAATGACGGGCATAGGGGAACGTAGGCTAATGAAAGCGGCCGGACAATGAGTGAAATGGTAAAATTGAAAAAGAAAATAAAAAAAAGAAGATAAATTATGCAATTTGTTTAGATAGAAGTAGTAGATAAAGTAGAGATATGTGGTACCGATGATGTAGAAACTGGGCCCTTAAAAAGTGTTCTGGCAGTAATAGTCCAGATTCTTATTTTGTACATTTTGTTTGGATCCATAAAGTCTGGATCTTTTGTTTTCCATCAATAATTTCATATTTATTTCTTCTTTTTGTTTGCAAAATTAATTGTTTAATTTTGATTGTCAAAATTTTATGTTTTGTGTCACTGTTAGTTTTGCCATTTTTGTATTAAAAATTAAATATATTTGCTCTAGCAATAAATGAGCTCTCATTAGCAGTGTTGGATTTCGTACGATAATTATCGTATTTGTACGATAATTAGTCATTAAGTACGATATACTATCCTTATTCATGGATCGTACGCAAAAATACGATAATTTTCACATTGACAAGTTATTTTCAAAAATTACATATAAACACCTTTTTTACATATTACAGCAACATTCGACTTCGTACCATACACATAGATCCTATAAATAGAGTATCTCAAAATGTAAGACAATTCACATATACAAAAGACAAACAAAGTGAACCTTATCACAATCAGACAACGTCTAAAATAATTTCACTGTTAGCTAAGTTAATAGTGAAGTAACTTTGTACTCTATGTGATTGTTAAAAGGCTCACTCGCGTTCGTCGCGGTGTTTGTCTCTGTACACAAACTATCTTGAGTTTCTGAGACAGCCCCTACAGTAGGTACAACGTTTAGGGCGAGTACAAAAATCTCAATCTACAATACTATTATAAATATATACCTTGATTCTAACGAATTCCAAGTTGTTTTTTTTTCCTTTTTCCTTTCAATACTACAAGGTATTATAGGTTATATTTTTATTTCACGAAAATAAAGTTTTAAATGTTTTTTCAAGATGTACGATCTTTTTCTTAGAAATACGATATTTTTGAACGAAACGTACTATATTTTTTAATCTGTCCGAATCCAACACTGCTCATTAGCCGCATTTGACGGATAAAAGGAGCGATTGATTTGTAAAACTTTAAATTGTAACTATATATATAGTAGATTATAACTGTTATTTAAGTACTATTTAATAATATAGAAAAGTTATTATATTCTTAATATTTAGGGACTTTTATGTTTAATAGACTATGCCAGTCCCGTATTTTAACTACTATACTATACGTATTTTATACTACACAAATATCAATAATTTAATAAAAAAAAGAAGAAGAATTTTGACACGCTTGTCAAATTTTTATAATGAACTTAAAAAAATATCAACATATTATTATGACTTTATCATCGTGTTCACTAGCGGGTAATGGGGGTCACCCGATTCTCATTACACACAAGTATTTTACGAAGAAAAAAATTTCTAAACGTTTCTATTAGTTGTACATTTGGAGATAGGAGGGTGACCACTATTACCCGCTGATTCCTATTACCCGGTCTTCCCCTACCTACACAGGTACCAGAAACGCGATCTTCTAAAAACTATTTTATATTTATTAAAGGTAGGCTTGCGCCATCTATTAGGCTGCCCATGTCAACTTTGCTGGTAGTTTCTGCCGCGATTTTAGCCAATGAGCGCCCCTTAATAAAGAAAGTAGAGTCTATTAAAATATAAATATAGACTCCGAGTGCTATTTCAATTGTCATAGCAGTAATCTAAAAAAGATGTTTCATTATTGGTTCTTCATGGGTATGTTTTTGGGCTCCCACACAAAACTGCGATTTGGTGCGATGCGATGCGATTTGATGCGATGTCACACGAACTAGATTTGCGAATTTCTGCGATGCGAATTTGTGCGGCGAACCGTTTTGTAGGGTAACCATACCTTCAAGTTTAGTCAGCCGTATTGGACGTGTTTTTAGGAAGCGTAAGATGGATCCCAAAAAGATAATTGAACCGATTTAAGCAAAAATGATCCAACCCACACAAACCTCATTTCGAGATAATCGATATTTAAGTTTGTGGCGGTATTTCTCTAGCTTTGTAATACAAAATGTTGTTATTTTAATTTAATTTAATGCTATGTAAACTCAACTTTTTTGCTATAAATAATATAAAGAATAAATTGTAATATTTTAGTAGATAATTGGGAAAACTTGCGCCTGGATCATTATTACAAAATTAATTTTGTACGGAAAAAGCTATGTAGGGTGCAAAAATTAAAATGCAAAAATGATTCAAAGTGTGATAAAAATTAGTAATCATTTTTGTGTTTTAAAAGACAAAACAAACAAAATTGGCCCTACTCCTCGTCCAAATCAGAATAAGGTTCATCACATAAACTATCTACATCGTCTATTATTGCGGCTTCCCTTCGGTTTCTTAAATTAATCAATGCAATCATCTGGTATCTAATATTAGATCTGCTGGTCCTGTACTTATTTTATTTTATTTATTTATTTTTCGTTAAAGTACGAAACACACAGAAGCCGGAGGCGTGGCGGAGGCGAAGGCGTGCGAGTTGTATTCTATGGAATCCTATGAAAGCCTACACACACACCGCAGGCCGTGGCGAACGCGGTGCCATAGGAAAAACCGGCACGCCTTCGCCTCCGCCACGCCTCCGGCTTCTGTGTGTTTTGAACTTTATGGTTTATTTCGTTTACGTACTTAGATGGAATAGCAATTTCAAATATTAACTTGTCAAAGCTTAACTTGTTTTATATCATCATCATCATAATCAACCTATATTAGTCCACTGCTGGACATAGGCCTCCCTTAATGAGCGCCATAGCTCCCTGTCTTCAGCTTGACGCATCCAGCATCTGCCAGCAGTCTTTCGCAGATCGTCATCCCACCTGGCCGGAGGGCGTCCTATACTACGTTTGCCAAGTCTCGGTCTCCACTCAAGAACACGTTTACCCCAACGGTTGTCGGTTCTTCGCGAGATATAGCCGGCCCACTGCCACCACTTCAGCTTGCTAATTATTTGAGCTATGTCGATAACTTTGGTTCTCTTTCGGATGTATTCTTTACGAATCCTATCCTTCAGAGAAACTCCGAGCGTAGCTCTTTCTATACCTTTCTGAGCTCTTTGAACTGATGGACCAGCTTAATATTATAGTTTGAATCATTGTAGCAAAATAGAACGGTTTAATGTTCGTTTTTTTTAATTCAATGTATTGTCGCTAAAAGGGGTATTACACTACACGTTATTCAGGGCCCGGTAGTTAGGGCGATTAGGGAGCAAGGCTTGCCAGGTCAGTCCCTTAGGGACCCTAAATCTTATTACACCACTCTTAGTTAGGGTTTGGGTCCCTGAATAACGTGTAGTGTAATACCCCATTATGCAGAATTTCTTTTTTGAGCTTCAGCATAAATTCTGCCATGAATCAACACAGATAATATACCTAGTTATAACTTAATATTATTGAATTTTACAAATTTACATAATAAATATATAATAGGAGCGGAGAAGGAGAGAGAAAGCAGGCATTTAAAAGAAGTAGGACGTAGGATATCTGAAGGGAGGACTTCATACAAAGAGGATCTAAGTCTAGGACAATTAAAAAAAAAATGGTCTACGGTCCCTTCTTCCATACCACATTCACACATAGAATGATCCCGGATCCTTAATTCTGCCAAAAATACAGGGGAAGAACAATGTCCAAATCTAAGTCTACAAAGAGTGGAAATTGTAGATTTATCAGCATTACGATATTTAAAAACCATGGCCTAAAGGGCATATCTGGTTGAATATCAGCATAATGTATACCTTTTTTGTTTGGAAGAATTTTTCCAGAAATGTATTTGAGAGAAGGAAAAGATCATGGAAGTATGTTCTATAGTGATCACATGAACCAATTTGGATAGCTGTTTTTGCATGTAAATCAACTGTCTCATTACCTGGAATACCAGAATGCCCTGGGATCCAGGCAAGAACAATGTTAATCCCAAGGTAATGGCAATCGAACAATCGCGCGTCTTTCTCTAAAGTTGTATCAGAGCGGACTAAAAGTGGGGTCACCAAGTATGACGTAATTTGGCAGGAATGTGCGATGCAAATGAGATCGGTTGATATCGTGCGAGCTCGCAGATATTTGCGATGCGATGCGAGCTCGCAGTTTTGTGTTTGAGCAAGTCACCAAAAATATTATAGTAGCTCGTTAGTCATAATTATTAAAGATAAATTTTGGGAAGTCAATAAACACTTGTTTTTTTTTTAGATTTTGGAATCCTATTTTAAGCCTTAAAAACTTGGTGAACAAATTCAAGCGGTATTAGATTTAATTAAAAAGTAAGAGAAAACGGTATCTGTTTTACTTCTTCCGCTACTTTTATCTCTCTTTTTCTTTCTTTTAGTAGCAAGAGCTTAATCTCTTCAAACGCATTATTTTTCAAATGAGCTTGAATTTTTGAATTTTCAATTGAACAGTTCTCTCCTATTTGTACTTAGTTTTTTTTACTTTAAAGTTAGTTTTTATACTTACGGGTTTTTTGGTCCGCCTTAAAAATTTTACTGATTCTGTCGAAAATTTCCCAAAATCTGCACTTTACACGCTTTAAATTTTTTATTTTCTTGTGAATAAAGTGTATGTTCTGACTATAATTTATTTAGTATGAACTATCCCGTAGACCCGCGTAAAAAGTATTGATAAGTTTATTAACAACGAAAATTACAAGCAAAGGAATAGAAAGGAATTATAAGTATAATTGATAAGTATCCTGTTTTATTCCAAGTCCAGAACTACGTCTATTAAAAATTTCAGTTTTGGCGTGAAGAGTAAGTATCAAAAATCCATCCATCCATCCAAACTTTCGCATTCATTACATTATATTTGTGTGATTAAATCTGAAATCTTTCAATCAATTACGTATCACCTACCTTAAAGTTCTTTAACCTGAAAACAATCATAGTAGAGCTTAATTTAACTGAAAACCATTTGGAGTGACTCGCGCTCGCGCAAACTGCTTAAGCGGAAATAAAAGTTTATTTTACCAAGTGGTTTAAAGTACTTTGAGAATATCTAGTCGGATAATGTTAAGATAGTCTTTACATTTTCAGTTAAATATAGTTGAGTTTAAATTAAATCAACCGTCTGTTGTTAGCCTAATCAATACTAGTACTTTTTTATTTAATTTACCTACCTCTATATTTCTGGTTTGTTGTTTTCTTTCCAATAAATATTTTAAAAAATAAAAATATACCTAAGATACATTGGTTCAATTGTTCCAAATTGTAAATACTAGTATTTTTTTTATTTTGTATATATTTGTGATTTATTATTTTCTTTCCAATAAAGATTTGAAAAAAAGAAAAAGAAACCTACGATACATTCCTGCGAGAACGTACCTCTTATATATATACATACTCGTTATATTAATTAATGACACTCGTGTCTATTCGACTTTGTAGGGAGGCATATTAAATCTGCCTAAGAGCCGTATTGAATATTAATTAACCAGTTTTATGGCCAATTCAATTTCAGTATCTCAGCAGCAGTCTACCAATTAATAGGAAAGACGTGGAACCCTTTATAATGTGGAATTCCCAATCAAAGTTTCATTTGGGTTTTGATTTTTTTCCAGAAATTATCTTTCCTTTTATAGGATTAAACTTAGTACAGAAGAAACTATTTTATATAAGGTTTTTGAAAAACGAATTATCATTTTAGACATGAGAATTATGAACAAAGTATTATATACAGGGTGTCCCATACTGAGTGGATAACCTGAAAGGTGCTTATGCGCCAAGTCAAGGCCAATCAGAAACGTTTTTTATTTTTTTTCTAACTTGACCCGTTCGGAAAATATTTAATATTTTGTAAATTTGGAAAAATTTGTACCTTTGTTCACATTTTTGGACTTTGTGCCTACAATTTTAAAAATTGTTTAATTTTTATTTTTGGAATATACTAAAGAAAAACAGCTTTCTTGAACACCTTTTGAAATATTTTGGTAACTAGGACCAGTAATTTTCAAGGCAGGTTTAAAGTAGAAAATTTTAATTTTTCATATTATTATGCAAAGTTTGAGCTGCTGTGGTTAAAAAAAAAGATAAGGAAACATAAGATGCCAGGTACTTTAAAAACATGTCCATTTCAAGAGCATCCTAAAATGATAATAAAAGTTGAAATTTTGTAGGGTAAAAAACTGAGATATTGCTACTTTTGTGCCAAAAGGGGCCAATGCTACTAAAAATAATATTGAACCAACACATCAAAAAAATATCTTTTTCGCCTTACTCTTTCTAAAATGGTTACTTTGCTTCTTAAAAATAGTAAGGGAAATCAATTTTGCTGATTCATGCTGGATAATTGGAAATATTTTGATAAATAATAAACAGTAATCTAGCCGAAAGTAAAGATAGTTTGTGTTATGAGTACGAATTTGGTGGTATGAATTTGGAAAGAAGATTTCAACTCCATTCAAACTACAGAATGACGGGTGTGCGGTACACTTGCCGTTCAGGAACGGCGTTATTTAGATTCATATAACTTAATTTCATTTCATTTATTATAACTTAATATAACTTCGACGTCGAGTCCAAAACGATGCGGAAAAAATTAACGACCGCAACTGCGAAAGTTAGCTAAAAATCCTTTATTAAAAAGATGCAGAGCCTGCATCAGAGTTTAAGGACATCAATTTGAACATTTCATCATCATCATCACCATCATCAGCCCATATTAGTCCACTGTTAGACATAAGTCTCCCCTAATGAGCGCCATAGCGCCCTGTCTTCAGCTTGACGTATTCAGCATCTGCCAGCAGGTCGTCATTTTTCGCAAATCGTCATCCTACCTGGCCGGAGGTCGTTCTACACTACGTTTGCCAAGTCGCGGTCTCCACTGAAGAACACGTTTACCCCAATGGTTGTCGGTTCTTCATGAGATATGGCCGGCCCACTGCCACTTCAGCTTGCTAATTCTTTGAGCTATGTCGATAACTTTGGTTCTCTGTCGGATGGATATTCATTACGAATCCTATACTTCAAAGAACCTCCTCACATAGCTCTTTCCATAGCTCGCTGAGCGACTTAGAACTGGTGGAGCAGCCCTACCGTGAGTGTCCACGTCTCAGCTCCGTAGGTCATCAGGGGTAGGACGCACTGATTGAAAACTTTCGTTTTCAAACATTGCTGTGTGGATGATGAGATTTCACTCACTGTTTTTAAGTAGCAAGGTAACCGTTTTAGAACGAGAATGCCGAAAAAGATATTTTTTTGATGTGTTGGTTCAATATTATTTTTAGTAGCATTGGCCCCTTTTGGCACAAAAGTAGCAATATCTCAGTTTTTTACCCTACAAAATTTCAACGTTTATTATCATTTTAGGATGCTCTTGAAATGGACATGTTTTTAAAGTACCTGGCATCTTATGTTTCCTTATCTTTTTTTTTAACCACAGCAGCTCAAACTTTGCATAATAATATGAAAAATTAAAATTTTCTACTTTAAACCTGCCTTGAAAATTACTGGTCCTAGTTACCAAAATATTTCAAAAGGTGTTCAAGAAAGCTGTTTTTCTTTAGTATATTCCAAAAATAAAAATTAACAATTTTTAAAATTGTAGGCACAAAGTCCAAAAATGTGAACAATGGTACAAATTTTTCCAAATTTACAAAATATTAAATATTTTCCGAACGGGTCAGGTTAGAAAAAAAATAAAAAACGTTTCTGATTGGCCTTGACTTGGCGCATAAGCACCTTTCAGGTTATCCACTCATTATGGGACACCCTGTATAATTCTATTCTTTTCTGGTAAAACTGGTTTGGTAACTCCTTATTAACAAAGAAAAGAAACGTTTTTGCTTTTTCTCGCACGTACTAGCCATCGATCATAAAATACGACAACATCATAAGATTTTCACAGGAAATTCGCAATATATTGTACATACGTAAATAAGTAATGCTATTTCCAGTTTGTTCCGAAATATATGTATAATATTAGCCTACTGCAGCAGCGTAAGGATTAAGGAGAATGTAAATTATCTGATACTTATGTCACCTAATTTTTTATCAGTTATCCTTCTGGATTATTTCAGGTTCAAAAAATATTTTTATTTTGCATAAGGTTGTACGTACATATTATGCAAGATAGGAAATACGAAAATCAGAAGATTTCTGGATATCTTCATCGAATTTCATTTACTAGAAATAATAAGCCACTTTACATACTTTAGTCTAGTCTCTACTCTCTGGATTAATATTTGCAGTAAAATGCAGTTGCAGCATCATAAAATGTTTGACAGTGCAACGTTCCCGTTGGAAGTTTAAATTGCACTTGGCAACATTATACATTATGTAGAAACAAGATTAAGTTGTAAAATCTCAACGTCTGCCGAGTTCAAAACAACAAACTCTGTAGAATGTGCTTTTCGCGAACGGAACGGCATTCAGTGGTTATTAAAACGATGCAAGATGCCAGAAAGAGTTTAACTCATATCATATTCCAGGTCACATAAAAGAATTTAGAATACGTTACCAAAATGGGTTACCAGATGGGATTTAAATCAGTAGGTAAGTATTTATTATTCTCCGACTGTAACGGCTCGCATGGTCGTGCTTTTTTATGCAATATGTTGAATCAGAGCGCGGAAAAAACCATGACATGTGTAAACTTCAAATGCAAATTGCTTTACGATTTTTATGAAATCTAATTAAAATAGTAAAATATTGTTAATAGCAATACGCTATCTATCCCGTAGAAACTCATAACTATTACCGCAGTCATAAAACCAGTTAAAAAACGAGAGCAAAATGACAATTTTTAACGGGAACTAAGCTAATAAAGCAGCTTTACTACTCAATACCCCCGTTTACACCTCGGCTGACCTACTTGCCTGACATTTATCAGCGTGCTGACGACATTTTCTAATAATCCCATGTTTTATTTCTCGTTTATTTTACTTGTTAAAATTTTGCAATGTGAACCTTACTATAAAAAGAATAAGCTCAGGAAAGCAGTCGTAATTGGACTGAAAATTGTATGCATTTCGCAAATCGTAATAAGATTGTACCTTGCCTTACTCAAAACTGAATATTCCTGTACTACGTTACATAAAATATTACAGCATTTGCAGTTTAATTTTAGTATCAGGAAGTAAATTTCGTAAAACTTATTTGTTTATGAAAGTGTAGGAACGTTGTCTCTTGTTTTTAATAAATTCAGGATTGAAAATGCAATTGGATTTTGCAAGCGTGCTTTATTGTCTCCTCATCTGAACCGTGCATTATGCATGAGAACATCAAGCATAGGTGCAAGGAACAGCGACATGACATTAGTCTCTCTCTATACGCCTGGGACTCGCAACAATGTAACTTGCACGAGGAACTTTTACGAACGTACACTCAACCTAAGATAAAAGAACAGAACAGATGTTTGTGATAACTCTATCCAGGGCTCTGAGCTAAAAAGTTGAAGTACCTATCGCTTTAATGATTCTTCGTCTATGGTTTTTCTTTTGTTGCAATTATATTTTGGTAACAAATGACGTTTTTATGATAGATTTAACAGCCTGCAAATAGAACTACGATAACTGTGCTAACCACGGCCGGTACCTAACTAAACAAGTATGTAGAAGAATGATGTTTATTTTATTCAGTAATAAAACATTTCTTTGATTACATAAAATAATGACAACATAAAGTTTTTCTCTATTTTAGCCTTAAAATGTCTATGCTAGGTTGAACATTATCACGATTCACGACATATTTATCCCTACGCCGTAGCAAGCACTACACAATGTTAGCCGTTAGCCTGTTACATTACAAATACGAAAGATACTTCATATTTCTTCGTTCAGAGAAGATGGAAGGCTAAAACTTTTTAGCCGATTGTACATTGGCTGAGCTGCTGTATTCAAAGTTGTGTTTAGACGGAAGAAGTGTTTCTGAGGCATAAACATTTATCTTCTTCATTGGAGCGAAAACTAACTCTTTAGGTGGCAATGATTTACCTGTATCTTTAGTCGCATTTTCATATTATCATATTTACATGATACGATTATGAATTAAAGTCTTGATTTATAATTAGGTACCATTCAGGAGAATTCACTCAGACAGTAGATATCTAGACAGTAAGTCAAACTTGACTCTGTACCAAAATTGTTGATGTATTAATCAATTATTATTATCCGAGAAGCATGTCAGCTATGACATTGCACTAAACCATTAACATAATTATTACCTACTAAATATTCATCTTTCCGCCTAGGCACAATTAGGTAGGTACCAACTTAAATGCTAAGGAGCAGGTCTACCTTCTAATATATCAAATAATTTGTACGTTTTACACAATTGAAGCATTGTTTTGAATGAAACTAACGAAAAATCAGACACTAATTAAACCTTAAATAACATACTTCAAACCTAAACTTAATTTGGTAATTTGATGTTTTTAAAAAACTAAAACTTTACTTTAAATTCGTCTCAGTATTAAGGATTACTCTATTAATACTAGTCAGTTCTCGATCCAATTTGAATGAATATCATTTTGTAATTTTGTAGTTTCGACCCACTTCAAAAACAGGAGGAGAACAATTTGACTGTTTTTTTAGCTTATCGCTTTCTTCTGGGGAACTGATTTTGAATTTCATTTTTTTATTAAAATTATTTGTAAGTAGGTATTTCAAATCCGTTGGTTCATTTGTAATATACAAAGGTAAAAAAAAAAGTTAAGTTAAAGGTAAATAATTTTAAATAATTTTAATAAAAAAATGAAATTCGAAATCAGTTCCTTAGAAGAAAGCGATAAGCTAAAAAAACAGTCAAATTGTTCTCCTCCTGTTTTTGAAGTGGGTCGAAACTACAAAATTTAATTCTTCTTTCGACGTTACAGTGTGCAAAAATCATGTGTGGATCTCTAGATCAATAAATCTCCACAGTGACAATATAAAAGGTGATCTAATAGTCCGCACATCTGTCTTGGCTGTAATTACAGACGATCCCGTCTCAGGAACTTTTTGTTCTCGCCATTTCTTGTTACCCACCACTTCACCAGGCTCTCGCGTAATCGGAACAAACATGTTCTTTGTTTTCACACTCTGAACTTAAGAATCTAGATTTTAAGCTTTTTAGTTTTCGGAACATTACCGTACGCTAGTTTCTACTAGCCTATTGCTTTATGTTCGAGCTTATAATTAGCTGCATATTAAATCAGTTTGCAGCTTATTTTAATCACAAATCGGTTTTTGGCTTCACTTCACACATAGTGCACATTTCCAAGATGAGTGACGTACTTCCGCACCGTCTAGCCCCAAAGTAAGCTTAAAGCTTGTGATATGGTTACTAGATAGTTATCTGATATATTTAATAAATAATATACATAGATAGATATTGTCATTATATATCGAAAATACTCAGACTAACAAATTTCTGTATATTGTACACAAATTTCTTCCGAAGCGGGAATCGAACCCGCAACCTCTTGCATCGCAGGCGGACTCTCTCGCCCGCTGCACCACTGAGGTCGCCTATGAGGCAAAGTTCCTTTATTTGCATACTATAGGACCAAAAATAACAAGCATTCTGGCTGCAAAGTATATAAATATTAGAAAGATCAACAATATTAAAAATGATATTTTGAAACAAAACACGTCGGTAAACTACTGTATGTCACGGTCATAGCCATAGAATAGTTACTACAGCCAGTTCCAACAAAGTAGACAAAGAAAAGTTGTATCAATTGAATCCAATCGTGTTTTATTCTTCTGTGACTTTTAGTGTGTTGTAAACGGAAATGTTTATGAAGACATTCCTCGGGCTGTAAACACGAAGGTGACGAGTAACTTGTATCGGTGATGGGGTGCTTGATAAGCTATCGACAAAGGGGCACGCACGGGGTGTCTGACAGTGTCTACTCAATGGGGTAAATACGAATTAGTGTATAAGTGGACAAACTTACTTTTAAAAGCTTCATGTTGAAAATTGACGTATATAATTATAAGCAGATTCCTTTTAGAGGTTTCGCTTTAAAACTTATATACATATACTGTTATTTATAAACAAAGACTAACGTATGATTAATTTTACTCCAAGTCATAAGTCCGTAGTAGTTAGATTCAGTATTAATAAATAAAGAGTAAGAAGGAAGTAAGCTAATCCGCATTTACTAGTATATATTTATACTCGGCTAGTCTTGGATTAACTAGTCTAAGAGTAGTTGCGTAATAAGCTCGGAATACAGCTTTTTTATTAATAAGGCTACTAATGTTTACCCAAAGGTAGGGAAAATTACCCGAAAGCTTTCCACTCTGTATGTACCTATTGCTAATTTTTACACGTATACTTTCCCGAGGGGTATAAATTAAACGAGTATTTATGGATAGTTAAATATTATTTCTGGATATATACATTTTTAAACTTTTTTTTAGTTTCCTTTCAAACTTGTTTCGTTTTCGGCGTGTTCAGTCGGTTTTGCTTTCAACTTCCTACACGCTTTCTTGTTCTGTGTCATTTACGTTTTAATTAGTATTCACAGATACCTAGTTAATAATTCAGTAAGCTTTGGAGCTATAATCCAAATGCTTTGGGCACACTGAATAATTCAATACGAAGAAAAGTGTTTCCGTACGAACAGCAAATTTTGTACATTATTTAAGGAAGTGGTAAATTTTGAAATCCGCAAGCTGAAGACAGTGTGCTATGTTGCTCAGTAGGCGAGGCCTAAGCCTAGAAGTGGACTAATATAGGGTGATGATGATGAAATTTGGAAAGGCACCACCGTAGTACATATGTGTTTACTCGATTATGCTTTTAGGCTAAGATACTCCCTACCTATATTTGTTCCAAAGCTACATAATTAATAACATACCTACGCATAAGTTATATTAAGTAGAAAACTCTATATTTATCCAGTCCGTATTTTTCTATTCGTTAGTGCACTACGTATTTACCAAGATAAAAATACATAGGACTCCCACAGCGAAATGGGTTGGCTTTCACGATTCAAGAATCCCATCTCTCAGTCAAGCAATAATACTAAAAATAGGCTAACGTTTTGTAGGTTCTTTTGATAAATAAATTTATTTGAAACGCCACTCCACGGACGCGTGCTCGCTGAATACGAAACGTGGAAACATTGATTCGACCGTTATTTGCCCGTCCAATAAAACGGCTGAACAACACAATCTGCGAACTTTTTCCAATTGTGCTATAATAGAATGCATTTCATTTGAATAACTTCCTCTATCATATTCATATTCTAGACACTCGACATTATTTAGACTAAAGAGTTTTAATGAGAGTTTTCATACAAATTATTCATTTTTAGTGTTTCGTACCCGTCTAGTGAAAACGGGACCCTATTTCTAAGCCTCCGCTGTCTGTCCGATCGTTTGCTAAAGAGTAAATGAGTATGACTTAGTAGAAGGTTTCACAGAATTTGTATTTTTGCCGATAAACTTTTTAGTTTTGAAATATTAAAAATAAAAAACCTTATTGAACTGTAAAAGATAGAGAGAGTTGAAATTTCGTCTGAGTATTTATTGCTACTATATACGAACAATACTTAGTAACAATAAAACAAATTAAATTACAAAGGGGCCGACATCCATACCGAGCCACACCAATGAACACCAATCAATGAAGTTTAGCAACTTAAGGCGCGGAGTAGTACTCGGATGAGTCAACACGCGTTCGTGTTGACTTTTTGCTTTTTTTTACCAATCAGTAAATCTAGTTCTTAGGGTTCCTCTTTGTATACTTACAAATGGATCGAACCTTTCGTGCGCGAGACAACTCGCACTTGCCGTTTTTATGTAGGGACCCGTACCGAAAATGAAAAAGTACCTTACTCTTAAAGGACACACGTACACTACACGTAGTAGTCCGTCTGATCGTCTGTCAAGATTTCTTAAGAACCCGTGGAGCTAACTAGTAAAATTAACATCAAATTTATCTGTTATGATCTTAGAGTGGCAAAAAAATCAAAATTCTAAGCTAACGCAATCAATTTACAGCTGTTTATATTATGTCCTTTTACTTTGACATTTTCGAGAAAACCACACACAAGAAACGTATGTATGGACATTATATGTATGTTTATAAGGTACTTTTCCGTTGTCCTTAAATCATGAAATTCGGCAAAAAGCAAAGCCTTATTGAACAAGCTTAAGGTTGACTTACATTAAAAAAATCATGTACGTGAAATCTATTTAATCTATTTTTACTCTCAAGTAAAAGTTTGTACGGATCCAAAAGTGTCCTATTCAAGCGAGTCCTATTCACCTTTTTTATTTAAGAATATGCTTAGTGTGTTGTTATAAACCTATGCATGATTATTTTATGTGAGAGCGTTAATTGAAGTTTATTGTTTTACTTTTATATCTTACCTGAGTTATCTCTAGGTTTCTCTAGGTGGTTGTCAAAACAAATAAAAACTTGTAAAAAATATATTTTTTTTCTACTCAATTGCGCTTTAGGAAATAAAAAGTTGTGAAATATTTAAATGTCGAGAGAAACTTTGCAGAAGTTACAAAAGTTTGTTAGACAGCTCTTTTAATTTATTTTACTATGTGAATTTTTCATTTTATTCCTGAAGACTTCTTATAATTACCTTGGCAAGAAAATTTGAATACATTCAAAGTATTCCTTCCTCCTTAGAGATTCAAACCAGAGCTCAGTAGGTAAGCTCTCAGCCACGCAATCCTTGAAAACCGATAAATTGGCAGGGTCCGATCCAAGCGAGAAACACTGCAATTCTAAGTTCACCCCACCTATATTCGGAAACTTTTGGCCGCCCGTGACTTTACTTGGAACTCGAAACTAGTTTCACACAAACCACTGAGACATGCAGAAGCACAGTTGCAAACTTTGGGAAAATTCATAATAAGGCTAGGCGAAACAATGGTCGTTTTTTGACTATTAATGTTTCTTGCGACGGAAAATTTTCCTCATTAGCTAGCTGATATCTGCTTAGGGTATGCGAGATGCCAGTGCAGATTACAGTTCCCCACTTAGAATTAGAATTAGCTGGGATCGTTGATTTATAATTTCTCATGATGCAGAATGTCCGATTCGAACCACGTCCAATACTAAAGTGTAGTATCTGCCTCGTACTTAGTATACCTCTAGCTAGGGCCTAGATGTATACTAAGCAACTACATTAAGTAAGCAAAAACCACAAGCCTTATCCAACAAGAATCACAGTTTGTAGTTTTTATAGAGATGTCGTCGGAGGATTTGCCCGTTGTTACCTAATACAATTTTTGCGAGACACTTTCCTGGAATTGAAACAGAAGTGTCCCCGGGTGTCTCGGCTTCTATCTGGTCATATTCACGGCCGCTTTGAATCTGCTTAAAAATAGATACATAGAACAATAAGAAATAAGAAATGCACGGTCATAATTTTGTCTTCTTTGCATTTTCGACTTTCTTTCTCAAAATATAGGTTACAAAGCCCAGACTGTGAAAAACAACTCAATCAGTATGGAATAAAGATTTTTTATTATTGAAGTGCAAAATGTATGTGTTGTATTGTACTTTATGTCAATACAGAGAAAGAGAACAATATATAAATCCGAAAGATTTGTTACCAAATTAGAATGAAACTAACGGAAATCTGCCCTTATCATATAACTATACACCTACCCTCTCTACCAAAGGCATTAATATCTAATCCTGATAAACTTAGTTACGTCACGTTCAAAGTGATGGATGTGGTTAGTAGACATGTAATGCTAGTTATGATACTTATTCACTAAATAATAAATAAACACGCAAAACAAACTCCTGTAAACTAATTTTGAAAAGAAAATCAAGACTAACGGGACATTTACGAGCCACTCCATATCTTGTCATCACGTGCCCCTAAAAACTTTTCAAACTTTCAATTTTGATCTTTTATGTTAGAAGATACTAAAGCTTTGAAAATTGTGGTCAGTGAGGATCCCGCGGATTCCAGTTTGCTTCGGTTTAGTCAATAATCTGTTAGTTCATACAAAATGCATGATTGGACGGCCCGGTTGCTGAATTTTTGCAAATTGACCCGGTCCAGAGGCAGACACTCCTGGACCAGAGGGGTTGGGTTTTGAATTCATTTACGGTTTTACTGAAAAGCTTTATGTGCTAGGGTTTGAGTAACAGGATTATGTTGGTCTGCATACTTACGCGATAAATTTTTGTTGGTTATTTAGATCCAGAGTTAAATGTAGCCCCACTATGACTAAGAAGTCTTCTGCGATTACCGCTGAAACACTGTTCGTTTATTGATCCCGATGCTCATTGAGATGGTTTTAGATTGTTAAACAGTAGACAGTTTAACAATCTAAAACCATCTCAAAAACCATCTCATCTTAATCTAAAACCATCTCAATGAGCATCGGGATCAATAAACGAACAGTGTTCATCATTTCTCCAGTGACGTTCAGTTTTGCAGTCACCTGGGTGATAAAGCCAAGTTTGCATTCAAATAGCTCAGCGTGTTAACAGAGATATGAGTATTTAAATGCTGGGCAAGGACTGCTGCTTTACAAGTCGCAAATACGACCCCAAAACTGTACTCACCTTTCAAACGCCTAAATACCAGCTTGCTCCTTGACTCGATTCAAAGATGAAGAGAATTGTTAATGACCCTTTGCTCACAAGCAGTATTGAACCATTGTCTACTCCTTTCTGTTAACAGCTTATACAACGACAGTTGTTTGACATGGTACCTTCGACTCCTTTCTACTATCTAACCGCTCGAAATTGGCAGAGACTTACGGCAGAGATATCATCGTCTATATCTGTGTGCCTTTTTGTTCTGGGACTGTAAGTTCACATTTTTTTTTAGATCTCACACGTTTTTGAAATGATCTTCCTGCTAAGGTTTTCTTTTAGTACTACAACATAAGATTCCTCTAAATGATTCTTTTTAAGCTTTTAAAGGGTCGGCACTGTGCGCGTGTAAACTCCCTGATGTTGCAGGCATCCATAGGCTATGGTAACGGTTTTACATCAGGCGGGCCACATGCTTTTTTGACACCTTGTTAACCCTCTATCACTCAAGAACTTCGATTTTTCTAATTTTTTGTATTCAGGTTGATAAAAATAAAACAAAAAACACGTATTTTATGATTTTTCGTTTTTCCGAATATATTTTAAAAAATGGGGAGTGTTGTTCGTAGCCAACATTGAGTAATCAGACCATTATCGTCATATAAATTCAGGGTCCTCCTGGCTATCCTCGTCGAAATCCAAACAATCTTCACTGTCTGTACCATCCTGAAGCGCGTGGTCAATGTCACTATCTGCCAGAGTCCGCTTAGAGCCCTCCTGGAAAAAGTAAAAACTCAAAAAAATAAAATGAAGGTCTACCACTTTCTACTACCAAATTACCTCCTATCGGTCAATGTAGGCGACGACCAACAAACACAAATTTAAAAAAAAAACTCTATTTACCATGAATTTACTAAAACTCATAAATATATAATAAAGTTGATATACTTACCGGTCCATTTTTTCGAAATTGCAGTTAAACACTCACAAAAACTATGTTTTTCGGATTTTTGAAATCGTGACTTGCATGCACTTTTTCAAATTACTGGCGGTAGACATTCGAATTTAATTTTTTGGCAAATAATGCCATCTTTTGCAATTTCTTGGTACTCGGTCATTAGTTTGGTTTGTAGGCTACGACGTACATTGCTTTGTAACGAAATACAATTAATCATACCAATTTTAAGGGAGATCGATTGGTATGTTGGTTACAGCCTACACTATGATACAGAGGGTAAAAAGCATATAACCGTAACATATAACTGTCAGGTCCCTTGCAGACCGAAGTAAGCTTCTAAAAAAACATAAGTGTAACATGTTTTAAGAATAAAGATTAAACGACTTTAAAACGCTTTTACACGCTATCAATTTTCTTTACAAAAGCCTGAAATTTAAATGATCTCGGGGTAATCTTTTGACACGTGGTTTTGTTACAAAGGACTAAGGGGCTACCCTCCAGACTATAACAATGGGCCGAATATAATTTAGAATTACCCAAGTCCTCAATGTAGGTAAGTACCTAAACCACCCCTAAAACCTAACAAGCAAGGGCAAGGGAAAGCGCAAGGGGCTCTTTTGTTTGTTCACACTGTGTTATACTAAATTCTTGTTAATTTTACTGTATTTAGTTATATCATAAGTTGAGTAGACATCAAGATAGATAGAATAGATTTGAAATCATATCATTTTGATCCTGTGATTACACAGGATCAAAATGATATGATTTCAAAATGATTTATGCAATACCTTTAAACCTACCTGTAAAATAATTTGATGATAATGTTTAGTATTAATCTAAAATTGTTGTATATACCAAATGGTTAATCATTATTTAAATGTCTTGTGTCTTAGTAATTTTAAAGTAATAGCGCTGCTAGTTTTATCGGAGTTTCCTAATTTCACAACCTACAATGAAATTTGAAAATTCCTTTGTTTAACGTAATTATATGATAAAACTAGCAGCGCCTCGCGGTTTCACCCGCGGTAATTCCCGTTCCCTATAAAATAGCCTATGTGTTATTCCATACAGATCTATCTCTGTGCCAAAAATTCATCCGTAACCGTTCAGTAGTTTTTGCGTGAAAGAGTCAAACACACGTTTTGGTTTGACATAGACATTAACCAAAATAATTATAAACTGGAGAAGTCACTACTGAAACACTTTTGAACTAGCTCAGGAATCTATAAACTCATTATTGTTTTGTAAAACTATAAAGATGTCTTTAAAACAGTTTTTACTTTACTTACCAAAGAAAACTTTGAAACACAATTTGATGACCTATTTCCGGCAAGGCGCGGGTTCATTTGAATGTCTCTTGTCTGAGCGAGACGGTAAGGTGTTGACTGCTTCCTATTAAACATAAAACATATTAATAATGTGAGTAATTTAAGGTTTTTTATTTATACCTAAAACTTAATACCTATCTATTAATTATATAAATATAAAAAAAATCCACACAGTTTTACATATAAGTATTATTTATAAAAAGTTTTAATTTTTATATTTTATTTAATATTTTTCCAAATTGCTTTGAATTACTTGAATGGAATATATATTTTGAAATAAGTTGACACTTAGTTTAGTTAGTTTAATATAATTACTTTACTTATAATAATTTGTCTGTTTTAGTTGATTATACTGTACTATGACATACGTAATGTAGAACACACCAATATAACGTGAACTAGACAGCGCGCAGCGCTGATACTAATCACGTCGCAACTTATGCTGGTCACTGCAAGCGACGATCCTACTCTGCCGTAACACAGTTTTTAAACTAGCGCGGGGGGTAGATGTCATGAGCAAGCTATGCATCACTTGATTGTTATTGTTATCTACCTCAGTTATTTAGCAATATTGAACAGAATTCGGACTAAAGTTTTGATACAATCAACGTAGGTATATCTGATGATTACCAAAAGAATTAGGCGGTTACCTCGGCCAATTTTGACGTTTTGTGTATGAAAACTTGTGTCAAAAACTGTTGTATTTAGAATCCAGCCATCTGTTGTTGAACTCAGGTCATAGTCAGAATTCATATGATGTCTAAGTTAAGTACTAGATAGATACGCCTAGGTACTACTTTTAGTTTAATTATAATAGCCTAAACATTTCTTTTATTTGTTAAGTACCTAACTAAGTAGTTAAATAGATAGCCTTGGTAATTAATTACCTATTATGTATTAGCTTTAACAACCTTTTTTAACAATAAAGTTTTATTATTATTATTATTATTAGAACGCTTTGACTTAGGTACAATACTTACTGATGCTGAACTGGAGCGCATGTCTACAGCATTTAGTTGGAATATTTTCTTTGTTGCAACTTACAGAAGCCGTACAATTATAGATACCTGCGTACTATATTAATAATTTTGGTCAATCCATACAGCACCATCTAGCCCTGAGCTTGTGTTATAGGTACTTAAAACGTATATAATATAATGTAAAGACGAACTCAATGGCGCGGCGGGCGGAGGTCCACCTTTGACGCAGGAGGTTACGGTTTCGATTCCCGCCTTGGAATAAATTTTTGAACATCTAGATAAATTTATTCCGGAGTTCTGGGTGTTTTCGATCTACATATAATAATAAAATATATGCATCTATGTTTTTCATATGCAAATCACAATTCCAAGTTTATCTTTAGAAATTCGTTTTGCATGGCGATTACGATAGTTAATAAGTTACCACAGGAATTTAAGGACATTGTTTAAGATTATCACTACATATTATAAAACAAAGTCGCTTTCTCTGTCCCTATGTCTTTATGTCCCTTTGACTGCTTAAATCTTTAAAACTACGCAACGGATTTTGATGCGGTTTTTTTTAATAGATAGAGTGATTCAACAGAAAGGTTTATATACATATAATAAAACCGTGCGAAGCCGGGGCGGGTCGGTAGTACTCAATAAATGTTCATGACCGGACGAATATTTAAGTTTAATTTTAAAGGTGTATTCACACACCATTGTAAAACAGTCATTTTTTTCTGCGAATAAACCATTCTATTCATAAAATGATGACGTAGGTGCATAAATAGGGGTTCGTGAGACCAATTAACTAATTAAGTTTGGGTATTTTATGTCATCATATTTTGCACCTGTTTAATTCTAGATTAATACGACACGCCTCGATTTATACTACCTTTACTGATTAATTTAAATATTCGAAAAATCCGATTGGTATCATTATGGATCAGTTGAGCTTCTTCTAGACTGTTACCGTCTGAACCAAGTTCAATTGTTTCAATTGTATATACTAATAGTTTCAATTTGTTTCTATTCATTGATTGTAATTTTCGTTGTTAACAAATTATATTTTTCTGAATTTTTCCAATAATAACTTGTACAAAGCTAGTTACTTAACTAAAATTATGTTAACCCAACTCTGAATCAATGTTCATTGCGCAAACCTGAGCTGAATAAATCCATCAGCTCATTTAATACAGTTTCGGGTTCTCAGAGAGCCATATTTTGAAAGGAATTCATTAAAAACTATTTTAGTTTCGGGTCACGGCGCTCGTCGCTCGCCGACCGACCTCTCGCCGACTCTGCAAATTCTTTCAGATCGGATGAAATTCTACTAATATTATAAACGCGAAAATTTGGAAGTATGGATGGATGGATGGATGGATGGATGTTTGTTACTATTTCACGCAAAAACCACTGAACTGAAATGGATGAAATTTGCCACAGAGATAGATTATAGTCTGGAATAACACATAGGCTATTTTATCCCGGAATTCCCACGGGAACGTGTGAAACCGCGAGGCACTCCTTTTTAATAAGTCTAATTTTTTCATTATTTTAGTATCAAACGCACTACCTATCTATCAAATTGTTCTATTTCAAGCTCAGTCATTCGAACTGGAAGGCTATTTGCATTCTACACAGCCATAAATGCGGTCATATTGCAGATTGGACTATTTTCATAACGTTGTTGAAAAATGAGACATCTGAAAAAAGTGCCTAAAACACAAACTACTATCAAACGATTATAGGCATTCAAGTTTTTCTTTCGCTTTTCAGCAATAAGACTGCCAATTGGGTCTTAGTCTAAGTTACTTAATTTTTATTTGTATTGTGTGCTATTATCAATAATTTTCTATCCTCCTAATTTTCTCTATCCATACTTTTAGCATTAAGTTTATAACTACCTTACCACTCTCCATTTATTGTTACCTATATTTATAATACCTACCTAAGTCCTTATAAAGTTTAAATAATTTGATGAAAGTTGTATCTACTCAAAACAGTGCGGTGGCATAAATTACAAAGTTGGTAGATAGTAGATACGCATCGTCTCAGTAGTAAAGTAAGGTATCTCGAGGTTCGTATTCCGAGGGTAGGTGATCCCAACCCACTTCTAAAGCGTTCTTTTGGGATTTTGAACCTCGGCCTAAAACTTATTCCTGTAACACATCAAACTTACAAGTTACGGACGGATGAGTTTTGCCTGTTCCTCAATCGCGACCTTCAACTTAAAACATTTGCTTACGTTGGTTTAGTTTAGCCTTTGGTTATTTATAGGTACCTTAGACGAGTTCTTCAACAAAGTTATTCTACTGGTCATAAATTAAATAATAAAATAATATCTAGAATCACTTGGTACATACCTACGAATAATACTTACCTAGAAGATGATGAAATACCTTTGTCTATCTAAAAGATTATCTGAATGAAGATATGATTTTTGACGAATCAGAATTAAAAAAAGTCTATGGATACACTTAGGTAATCTTTTACTTAAAGGTACAAAGGTTTTTCAGCTATAAGTATAGCTAAAAATATATGCTAGACCAGCCTATAATAAACTTTATCTCCAAAAGGAGAATACTTACGCCTATCGAGCCTTCACTTAAAATAACGGGCGTCCGTTTAAACTCAGATCTCATTTTGGGTTAAAAAGCACTTCATCCCTTTATAGTGCCTACTTTTTGCCATGTCCTAGTTGACTTTTTGGCCTAACAGCACTTGCGGATACAAGAATGAGCCAGACATAAATGAAAGACCACAGAACGCTGAAAACTTTCTAAATTCAACAAAAGTTAACAGCATAGTAAAATCCGCAGTATAAAAATGAAGTCTCAAGGCGAACTTTTATGATTGTCGCGTAGTTTCGAATACCTTTGTTGGAATACTCGTTAGGCTAATATTCACTGTTTCGAGCTCCAGAAGACTAAAGGTATTATTATACATAGCCCTGAGTCAGTTACTCGAGACTATCGAGACGTTATCGTGACGTTCTAAACTAAAATCTAAAATGATTTCGGTAACATTTTAGCGATATTTGTAAGTGCCTACTATTGGAACCATCATTTTTATCGGACTTATTACGAAAACAACTTTCCTTGCGAGTAAATTTGACAGCTCGATAAGTATTTTATCGATCGTTATCTACCCATAGATTTAGAATTTTTTCACTTTATTAACTAGGTAACTTCTATGTAAAAGGGTTTTGAAGAGTTATTGGGTTTTATTTTTTAATGGCTTTAGCGTATCTAGCATTGGATTTGTTCACGGATGGTTCCAATAGTAGAGACTTACAAATATCGCTAATATGTGATCGATAAGACTTTGCGACCGATTTCGGTCGATGCGATCTTTGTCGAGACTGCATCCCCAAGACTCGTGCTCACAGCTTAGAAAGTGTCTAACACAAACAGAAATAGAAATAGATATCCCATTTGGCATTTTGGCGTTCCATAGAGAATAGATGTATGTATAAGAATATCTTAAATGCATTCTATTGCTTATTAATATTTGGTGAGACCTCTTTTAATTATGCGTCAGTTTTATTAATTACCTACGAAGCCTTGTGTAATCAAATAGTATTATTTTTTTCTGAACAATAGCAGCCAAATAATTTTAAATGCATAATCAAAAGTAGAGAAAGAAGATATTTTGCCACGTTACAACAGTGAGTTCAAAAGCAAGTTATGCAACGGACTTTAGTAAGTAAAAGAACTAACGCATAAATAAAAAAGAGCCAGTAGCAAATATTACCCTTCCCAGGTGCTATCAAAAACTTTATAACAGGTAGGTAGGTAGGCTTGATAATTAAAACCGATTCTCTTATCGAACTCGAACCTCGAGTTAATTACCTAACTAGTTAATGTTATTTTATACTTTCCACGCGAGTAACACTGAAAGTTTAGCCCATAACTGAATTTTCGCCTACGTATGAGTGAACTTTGTTGAATATCATGCTAACTACCCGAAATGTTTTCGTTTTATTTTGCAAATGTGATACATTGTTATGAAAAAGCAATATAAAACGCATAAGCTAACTTTGGCGACTACTGCGCCACAGAGCAGTGATAGGTGTACCTGCGGCGAATGAGATCGCGGTTTCGATTCTCGCTTCGTAGCAAATTTTTGAACGATCTGCAGGGTATTCTGGGCGTTTTCTACGTCAAACAAAAAATAACTATCAGTGTAATATGAATAAGACAGATAGATATATTTATTTAATCAGATAGTAGATGCATTATTTATTTATTTATAGGAGCGATATTTTATTATATCTAGTACCCATATCAAAAGCATGCCGTGTGACCATTATCCTACTAATATTATAAAAGCGAAAGTTTGTAAGTACGGATGGATGGATAGATGGATGTTTGTTACTCTTTCACGCAAAAACTACTGAACGGATATGGATGAAATTTGGCACAGGGATAGATAAAAACACAGTCAGAGATACATAAAAACACAATAGTCTGGAATAACACATAGGTTATATTTTATTCCGGAATTCCAACGGGAACGGGAATAACCGCGGGTGAAACCGAGGGGCTCTGCTACTTATTTATAAAATATTGTTAGCATTTGATACTCAAAACCTTTAGCTAAACCCATAACCTAGCTCTAACATAGTAAACTTGAGATTAAAGAGTTATTTCAAAATGAGGTCATATAAGTTTGTCGTGAAAATTATTGCACAGCAGCTAACCACATTAGCTGCTCGTAATAAATCTGCATTAAACAGCTAGGCTACATTTCGAACAAAACGACTGAATCATTTCTATCATCATCATTACTCGTATGTAATTTTTCTTATGTAACTATTCAGTAAATCAATATCTTTATTTCTTTAGGCTTACAAAATAAGCACTTAGACACGTAAAATTTTAAACTATAGGTATTTTGAAGATACATTTTATTATCCAGTCTGCGGCCGCGCGCGCAAGCGAGCGTACGTACCGGTTAGTGACACATCTAGCGTGATGGCGTCTAATGTAGTGAAATGTAACAATTGCAACATAGTTATTTGTGAAGTCCTTGCTTTTATCCAAAATAAGTTAGATGTTATGACGGAGGAGTCTTTAGTGCGAATTTGTACCACTTCTTTTACCGCGGGGGACATCGATCTTGCAAAGTCCTTGTTGTTTGAATCTCTAACGACAAAAGTACGAAAGATAACACGAAAAGGAGATGGGAAGGTGCAACGTGATCTCTTCGATATTATTAGCACTTTCAAGCAAACAGACCCGGAAGAAGTTCCTATTTTCGTTGCTAAAGAGCTGCAGAAACTACCGCCCGTTAGTTTCGATCATATTGACGCGACGAGATTACTCAAGGATATACTGGTGATACAAAACGACCTTAGAACAATAAAAGAATCCTACGTAACTGCTGAAAAGTTGGAAGAGGTGAAAAATGACCTTTTTAACCTAAAACAAGCTTCTATTGTTAATAATTATGACTGTTACGTGAGCAAAAACCGCGGGGGTGGCGGTATGTCAGACAGTTATTTTATCGACAGCGGGCCCTCCGGCTTACCGCACATAACGGACCAAGGCTGCACGACGATGCAAGATAGAACAGCTGAGAATATCTCACAAAACTATGACGTTCGTAAGTCCAACTCATTTGTCCGTCGAGAAACGGTACACTTTTCTTCTTCACCTGAACCTATGGGAACCTCTAAGCTGGCAGAGGAAATGACACCAAATGGTCATCAGGTCATACCTGAAATAAACCAACTTGATCACCATAGCACGTCCACAGCTGGACATAAGTCGCCGCCATCAAAACTTACCTGTCAGGAAGTGTCGCCGCCCGCGCCGTCGTCATTGACTTTGCCTAAATCCTACTCTGGTACGGTTCAAGCGGAGGGGGATTGGAAGGAAGAAAGGCCCAAGGAAGAGTGGATACTGGCTCAGCGAAAGAGACTAAAAAACCGTTTTAGTACTTCTGAAGGGATAGCGCAAACAAAACCGAATGAGAAGTTCAAAGCCGCTGACATAATGGTACCACTGTTTATAAACAACGTAGACACAAGTACAAGCGAGAACGATATCATTGAGTACATAGCGCAGAAAACGCAAGCTAAAATATCCTTGCACAAAATTAATGCAAAAATACCGAAGCGATATAATGCGTACAAAATGTATGTACCTAATAGCAAACTATCACTATTTTTAGAAGATAGCCTGTGGCCACAGGGCATTTCCTTCAGGAAATTTGTTGATTTTAAAAACAGTAATCAACAATGGAAGCCGCAGTCAAAGAAAATATAAGTACTTAAGGCAACTTTGATTACTTACAATTGCCGCTCTGTTTCGAGGTCCGTGGACTGCGTAAGGACACTGTGTCAATCAGCTGATATTGTGGCCCTACAAGAGACCTGGCTGCTGCCGCATGACATCGGTTACTTGGGAACAATTGATCAGGATTTCTCGTACACCGGTAAATCGTCGGTGGACACCTCTGCGGGCATGCTGCGAGGGCGGCCGTACGGCGGTGTCGCTATACTGTGGCGCAAAAGTGTGTTTCGCGCGGTCTCGGTAATACAATGTGCGAGCGTGCGCATAGCGGCAATTAAAATAGTGCTCGAAGATCGTCAGCTGTTAGTGTTCTCAGTATATATGCCTACGGACGCTACGGATAATCTAACGGAGTTCACTGAGTGCTTAAGTGAAATTAGTGCGGTAATTGAAAGCTGTTGCGTGGACACAGTGATTGTTCTGGGGGATTTTAACGCTCACCCGAGTGCGCCGTTCGGTAAGCAACTAGATAACTTTTGTAGCGACCAATGCTGGACTTGTGCAGATATTGACTACCTGGGAAGGGCATCGGACTCGTATACCTATATTAGTGAAGCGCATGGAACTAGGTCATGGCTAGACCATGTAATCACTACAGAAGCTGCGAAAAAGACTATTTTGAACATTAAAATTAATTATAGTATCTCGTGGTCTGATCATTTCCCTTTACAAATTGAATGTAATCTAAACTTAGTATTGCCTAAAATTAACCATAATTTTTCAATCCCAAACCCCGTTAGATGGGGTGAGAGGGACAACGCTCAAATTAAAAATTACTGTCAACTATGTACAGCTAATTTGAGAGAGATATGTTTTCCGCCGGAGTTGAGAAAATGTGGTGATACAACCTGTCAAGACCAGGGGCACAGGGTTATATTAGACAATTTATATAGTAAAATAGTAGACTCATTAAGCATATCCGCCTCTAGTAGTTTTCGTAAGAAAGTCAGTGTTAGAAATAGTAGAAAAAAGAAAGAACATGTAGTAGGTTGGAACAAGTATGTTAGGGAAGCTCACGGGTACGCTCGGCTCTGTTTTCTGGATTGGGTTGCATGTGGGAAACAAAAATCTGGACCCATACACAAAAAGATGCTAGAATCACGATCTAACTTTAAATCGCAGCTTAAGTGGTGCCAAAATAATCAGGCGCAGATTAAAATGGACATCATTGCATCACTTCACAAAGCTAAAGACTTTGGTAAATTTTGGAAGCAAACCAATAAGCTGAATCCAAGGCCGAGCATACCAGTGAGTGTGGAGGGTATTAGTGATCCCGCCCAGATCGCCAATCGATTTAAAGATCACTTCTGTGTGAGCTCGCCTTTGGGACCTGCGTCCGAGGGAACGGAGCAGGACGGGGGCTGCGGAGGCGAGCCCATTGTCCAGATCACAGCGAAGGAGGTGGCGCGGGTGGTGAAGAACATGAAGAGAGGTAAGTCCCCTGGACACGATTCGCTCAGCATTGAGCATTTAAAGCATGCGGGCGTCCACCTGCCGGGCGTGCTCGCCATGTTCTTCACCCTCTGCGTCGGACACTCGTACCTGCCGGCGGCGATGATGCGGACTGTGGTTGTTCCGATCATTAAGAACAAGACTGGTGACGCATCCAGCCTGAACAACTACAGGCCGATTTCACTCGCTACGGTCGTGGCCAAGGTATTGGACGGTGTGATTGATAGGCATTTAGAAAAGCATCTTAATCTGCACGATGCCCAGTTCGGTTTCAGAGCCGGACTGTCAACAGAGACCGCAGTACTGACTCTCAAACACACCGTCCAGTATTACACGAGCAAAAGCACGCCTGTCTACGCCTGCTTTTTAGATATATCAAAAGCATTTGATCTTGTTTCGTACGACAGGCTGTGGCGGAAGCTCGTGAGCGAGACCAGGCTTCCTCCAGAGCTGATCTCATTATTTAAGTACTGGTATGGACACCAGGAGAACAGTGTAAGCTGGGCGGGATCACTTTCGGATGTATATAGGCTGGAGTGCGGAGTGAGGCAGGGCGGGGGAACTTCACCGAGATTATTCTGCCTATATATAGACCGTCTGATACGAGAGCTCAGCAGCTCCCAGGTCGGCTGCTCTATTGATGGAATCACTGTTAACAATATTAGTTACGCGGATGACATGGTGCTGCTGAGCCCGTCGATCAGTGCCCTCAGAAGGCTTATAGGCATCTGTGAGTGTTATGCGGAGGCTCATGGGCTCAGGTATAACGCGGGCAAGAGTGAACTGATGGTCTTTAAGTCGGGTTCAAAAACTTACGCCACAGTCCCACCAGTTACACTCAACGGCAATCGGCTGAAGCGCGTGTCAGAGTTTAAGTACCTGGGCCACTGGGTCACCGAGACACTCACGGATGATGTAGACATGGAGAGGGAGCGGAGGGCGTTAACGGTCCGAGCTAATATGTTGGCCCGTAGGTTTGCGCGTTGCAGTGCGCAGGTAAAGACAACACTGTTTAGAGCGTACTGCCAGACCTTCTACACGTGCAGCCTATGGATCAAGCATACGCAGAAGACCTGGAACGCCCTTCGCGTCCAATATAACAATGCCTTCAGGTGGCTGATGGGGCTGCCGCGCTTCTGTAGCGCATCAGGCATGTTCGCGGAGGCGCGGGTCGACGGGTTCACTGCGATCCTGCGCAAGAGAACGGCGTCGCTGATGCGCAGGGTGCGCGGCAGCGCCAACAGCTACCTGCAGGTCATTGCAGGAAGGCTGGACACAGCTTCGCCCTTCATGGAATACTGGTCCAAAAATCATGTATTTAAGCTAGATTAAATAAGTTTGTAAATAAGTTAGTATTATTGTTATTATCTATTACTCTAATTTTGTTATTATTACGTTCATTTGTCAAAATTTGTTTATTTAATATTATGTTTAATTTAATTTATTACAATTTTTTTTAAAATATTTATTAATTCTTGTATTGTAAAAAAAAACACTGTATGGACTATGTATCTAAATTGTATGTAGGTACTGTCTGAAATAAATGATTTGAATTATCATGAGTCCGTCTATTGTGTTTTGTTTTCTAAGCTATTTTCCATAGTATTTAGTGTAATACCAAGTGGGTTTCATAATCACCACAGACCTGCAATTCGCCACCATAGATATTAGGTACCATCGAACTGTTGCACTTATACATAAACAAATAAGAATAGGTCATTTGACTCATTTTGGAAATCATTTAAGTACTTTTATTCTTTTTCACTTACTAGCGAACCGCCCCGGCTTCAGACGATTTTATTATACGTATAAACCTTCCTCTTGAATCAATCTATCTATTAAAAAAAACGCATCAAAATCCGTTGCGTAGTTTAGTTTAGTTATTAGTTTAGTATTTAAGCATACATAGGGACAGAGAAAGCGACTTTGTTTTATACTATGTAGTGAGTATACACTTAAGTACCAATTCACTGTATTTTGGAAATTTAAATCGAATTTATTTCGAACGAGGTGACCAGCTGCTTTTTCCAAAACAATGACGTGTGAAATCATCAATCAGTTGTTAGTTTTTGTAGAAAACATTAAATTACTGCATATATTGTGATAAAATATGTTGGATCCTACCTACACTAGCTTATCGATCCTAAATTTCACAGGCACTGGCATCTATAAAGCACTATTTATTTATTTATTTATATACAAATCGGCCAATAGGTACCTGAGTTAAGTATCTACTTCTAAAATATATGTATATGGCCTATGTCCAGCAGTGGACTGATATAGGCTGATGATGATTATTACAATTTCAAGCAAGTAAAACATTATACTTTTCCTTACGAAACATTTCTGGTTATTCCGTGACAAAAACTCGCTGTCCGCTTATTTTTTGTATGATTGATTACGTTGTAATGGCGGATTAGGATTAGTTAAACGCCTACGCCGTTTCAGGACAGGCGAATGGAACATTATTTCCGTTCGTTACAATTGTTTTGTTTCAAAATACGGATGCTACTATTTTTGTATAATGAACGTAGCTCATTCAGGCGCAACGCTATCGCACTGCACAAAAATGAGCATTGAAATATAACCTCTGTACTCATCATAATCTTTAGATACACTTATCTGTAACAAGCGACCCACCCCGGCTTCGCGTGGTTTTATTATACGTATAAACCCTCCTCTTGAATTACTCTATCTATTAAAAAAAACGCATCAAAATCCGTTGCGTAGTTTTAAAGATCTAAGCATACATGGGGACATATGGACAGATTATTATAAATATTTATGTACGGGTATTTATCGCGTTCATTTACCTATTTTTCCCGACGTTTCGACAGGCTTACACACTGCCGTGGTCACGGGATGACTGGAGTAACTGGAGCTACCGCCTCTGCGAAACGGGGTCAGCTGTTCCGTCCGGCGACTCGAGCAAGAAATCTTCTTTCTTTAAAGATTCTTTTCTTGCTCGAGTCGCCGGACGGAACAGCTGACCCCGTTTCGCAGAGGCGGTAGCTCCAGTTACTCCAGTCATCCCGTGACCACGGCAGTGTGTAAGCCTGTCGAAACGTCGGGAAAAATAGGTAAATGAACGCGATAAATACCCGTACATAAATATTTATAATAATGTGTTCTGACCGCGTAAGTTTAAAAAACTTCATATGGACAGAGAAAGCGACTCTGTTTTATACTATGTAGTTATAGTGATATCAAAAAACAGCAGACTGCGCGTTAGCTTGCCCTCGTCAAACCGTAGTGGCCCGCGCGCGGTAGGCGCTTGGATAGCAAGTAGTACGATCACTACTCTTAGCTGTCCGTGCGTTGACAACAAGCTTGCAGCTAGCTGACGCCGCATGGTAAGCGTGTGGTACGCACGATTTGAGGTAGAAACGTGCGAAATCAGTGTGCTTTCAAAATATTAAAACCTTCAGAATAATCTAAAATAATAATTAAAATCGTGCCAACGAGCGACCTTAATATAACTCTAAATCAAGCAATCAACGCTCGATTTTCCGATTTGTCACCATGGGAGCTATAGGTAAATTCACAGAACAGCAAATTATGGAAGATTACTAGGTTTAAATATACAGGTCTTATTAATACCACGTCTGACACGAACATGAATGAGTATGCAGTCAGTCCGTAGAGGCTATTCACGGATCCTCATGACGGAGTTATTAATCAATGAGTCGTGATCCCATAAATTCACGAGGGGCCGAACTTTAGTGGTTGTTGAGCTTTACATAAGAGTAAGTGCCGTGATCGTTTACCGTCATTTTTGTACAGACTTTTATAGAATAAGAATATCTAAAGAATATCTAAAGCATTTAAAAACTACCTACTACTAAGTTACCTATAGTTTCTGAAATTACCCAACACCATGAATGACATAAGAAGTAAGGTTCTACTTAGTTAAAAACTTAAATGCTAGAAAATAGGCGTCCGACTCAGCTTTATGTTGTAATAATAATGTGCATTATGTGTATAGCTATCAATGCTGATCTTCCGTCGGAACCAAACCAACGCGTCGCGTACTCTATCACAAGAGATAAATATATGATAGAGAAAGATTGAAAAGTAAGTTCCGAGATTAATTCAGGGTGTTCTGGGTGTTTCCTATGTACCTATAATAAAAAATATTTATGGTTTAATAATCTATTAGATATATTTTCACAACACAAGCTCTACTTAGCTTGGGGCTGGGTGATATTGTGTGCTTGGTCTATGGTATACCTATATTTTTATTTAATTTGGTAGACTTTTTCGTAACTAGCAAGACCATGGTTAAGGACCGTCCAGAAACTTCAGCTAAGCAAGTTTGCATCGTACTTAGCTTGGAAGGACCAGGGTGGGTAAGTACAGCTATTAGTAACTTCTAGTTTCCACCGGGCACATTAGTTATCACTCCACGAAATATTTCGTCATAACAAAATATTTCATGAAGATAAACTATTTGGCAAACCCAGAATCAGAACATCACTACATATCTTTAAAACTTCGCAACGGATTTTGATGCAGTTTTTTTTAATAGATAGAGTGATTCAAGAGGAAGTTTTATACGTATAATAAAACCGTGCGAAGCCGGGGCGGGTCGGTAGTTTAAAATAAATGATGAACAAATCCTTTGGTATATATTTAGTAAACAAAAGCTTAGGACATGCCTTAAATTCTCAGAACATTCAAAATATTTATTGAACAAAGAGGACTTGGGAGTTTTACACCGCGGTTCGAATCGCTTGTGGTGCGAAATGACTAAAGATGCAAAATCTTTAACAAACTCCGAGTTCTCAGAAAATTAAAATATTTAATGAACAAAACATAATACCAAAAGAATACAAAATAAATCTAGTATTTTGTGTTATTTACACAAAATACAGTAGAGTGAGTGGGGGCAAGATCGAACGGTTTTTTGATGAGATGATCAGTGTTGTTTTTGAATCCTTGTAGAAGAATAGATATTGACTTTAGCTAAAAGTAAATTAGACATAATTAAAGGGTAAAGACTAGATTTTTATAATATGTCAATTACAGCCTGATAAAGCTGTCCAAAAAGTAGAAAACTGTAATTAAAAAAAATATTTTTACTTAATTGAAACAGGGGGAAGATGAAAAGGTGACGGGGTAAGATCGAATGAAAATCTAAAATCGTTAAAACGTGTCTTAGGCAGGTCTTAGGCAAAGTTTATGGTCCTTAGTCTATAGTGTTAAGTAATTTAAAAAGTTGTAACTGACTGTAGTGCCAAAATACCTATTTTTAACAAAGATATAACAAATTTAAAAAAATATATATTTCGAACTTACCCCACTGGGGGAAGATTGAAGCAGAGATTCTCAAACTTTGCAGCCAATTTGTATAAGATTTGACTGAAGAAAAAAATATTATCTTGTAATGAAAAATCAAACAAAAACTGAAAACTTTTTTTATTTCACATGATACCGATATGAATATTCTTTTTCATCACCATAAAATAATTGTTTATTTTTTACTTTTGTAATTTTTAACGTAAGTATTTTCTTTTTCTGTTTGATTTCTATTTTTATTTCACATTTCTTAGCATACCTATTCTTGTTTCTTTTTGTTTTACTACTTTCAGCATTATTTGCTTATTTCTTATTTTTTTGCTGAAACCTACACAAAGATACAGTTTGAGGACCTCTGGCTTTTAGTATGAAACCTGAAAAAGGGTCAATAAGAAAACTTTGATATGTTCGTCTTACCCCGTTAAATGTAAATGGGGAAAGATAAAAAGTTGAAATAAGTTCTAAAATACGAGAAATAGATAGATTTAGAAGTAATTACATAAATGTCTACAAAAAATAATAGGCAGATGTTTCAATTAAACGCTCGTACCTGCCTTGTAATTCAATTTACAAGACACGGGGCAAGATGAAATCACTTTTGTGAATCCTGAAAAGTACACTGTCTTAGAAAATTGCACTTTACACACAACCAGGCGTTCTCATCGGCAACCGCTGACTGAGGTGTGTAACATATTGAATTTGTGGCCCTAACGATGTAGTCAGCACTCCAATAAGTACTATAAATCTGGTGTTATGGAAGACTTTTTGTCTTACCCCTTTTTTCATCTTCCCCCCACTCACTCTATATAGTATTATAGTTATAGGTAGACGAAAGTTACAACCAAATCAATGAATTTCAAGGTAAAAAAACATAATTACCTATGATCATTCAAGGACATTATAAGTATACACGCTGATGGTGGCTATCAATCAAAAAGAATATTCGTAGGTATAATAGGTATGTAGAGATACCAACAGCTTATATGATGATACTTCCATTGTTTTAAGCGACAGGAAAAAACTGTCCGCTTACGAAAACTTGATTTTAAGCTTGCGCTTAGCGAAATTGAATGCAGCTGATTAAATTTTTATCCACAACATTCAGGAAATTAACAGCTAACATAATGACTAGGTAAACGAAAATATACTGCTGGAATAAAACTAATTTATGAGAAATGTGATTGAGTTTTTTTTTAATTAGTCTGTACTGTCCCACTGCTGGGCAAAGGCCTCCCTCAAGGTCCAATCTTTTGAGTATGCGTGTAGTTCGTTTTTCCATCGACTCGCGACTTGGTCTACCGCGCGGTCATTTCCTGTCTTTGCGTATTCATTCTGTGATAGATTTCGCCCAAGAGTATAAAATATGTAGATATGTAAAATAAAGTTGTGTAGCTAAAGATCAACTTGCAATACAATCCGTTGGTGAATTCGAAACTCATTTCATATTATATTCAATTGAGAGCCTTGCACTTACCTCACTACCTCCGTGCTTATTCTACAAACTGAAGTAATTCAATGCCACTCTCAAACTTGGAGCAAAGCCAACTCTAGTACTTATGGACATTATTTTGTACCTTCCTAGTGGGTTCTCTGAAGTTTTTGAGACTTAGAACTTAGGCTTAACTCTTTACACAACGTCAAAAATGATGTCATACATGGGGGCGTGTTTAGATACACACCCCCCGCACCGCCTTTTTGAAAAATTACGTCACACTTCCGATTGTAAATGGTATTAGTTCCTTGATAATTTTGATGAATTATTTACATTTATTTATTATTTATGCAAACTAATATCTACAAACAACAACACCAAAACTATTCTAATATTCTCATGGTAATATAAAAGAATAGCAAGAAAATAGTCTCACCTAAATTATAACACCAACTTCACTAGATATTCCATAAAACAATGCTTCTAATTCACAAAACACAAACAAAACAGCACGCGCCAAGCTGCTGCACTGACTCAAAGACAATTTTTATCTTCTTCTTTTTTTATGGCTTGCGTCTATATTGTTGCAATGGGTAGAATAATATTTATCCTTTCACACACTTTCACTTGTAACTACAAGTAGTTCAAATAACCATAGACTCTAACGCAATGAAAAAACGGTTTACAATCGCCCGGGTGAGCCGAGACGCCGGGGCGACTCGGCGAAGCGCCAGCCAAGGCATTTTCCATGCAACCATTTTCCATGTACATGGTAGGAGTTTTCCAATCATATGGTCACCATGATGGTTGGTCCGCGACCGATGTGTCGCGCGCGGCAGGCAATTATCTACTATATATTATATATCTATTACCTACGACGCACGAGTTTGCTAGTCCGATTCCAGCCTTAAGACAAATCTTTATTCTATCTGCAAATATTTGTACAGGGGTTCTGGATGTTTACTATGTATAGTAAACATATGTATCTTTGTTTAATAGAGGTGAATTTTATCTTTATGGTGCCAGCGAAAATATATTTTCCAATCCCAACGTAAATATTTACTTACATCACAAAACTGGCTATAAATGTACAAGGGATTACCATAACTCTTGGTGTTTTTCTTTTCTCGTTCCGCAATGTTCCTAACGGTTTTTAATATAAAATTGTGTGATTTGTTTTGATATTTTTGCGAACTCACTTACTAATAATTTATCAAAACTAAAAGAAACAATATCAAATACTATTTATTTTAATTTTATACATTATTTTATTATATATTATTATCTACATTATTATATTTAGCCTGTTTGCAACCGTCTGCAGTTAGCTCAATGGTTTCAATTGTAAATACTAGTTGTAATTTTTCTATTCCTTGCTTGTAATTTTCGTTGTTAATATTAAAAATTATTTTATACAAGCTCACAAAATAAGGCCATAGACAGGTTTGTTTTAGTTCTTTGTTTTTTTATATCAACTGAGAATGGGTGTTTGTTTTCATTTAGTCATATTATAAAGCAAAGTTCAATTAGCTTTATAGTAGAAACGCCATTTATCGCCATTTAGCCATCTGTTGTTGATTGAATAGAAAATAGAAAATTAAATCTAAATAAACTTCGTCTTGAAAGTGTAAAGAAGCTTGATCCCAAGTCCTTTTTAAATTTTTAACCTCTCTAAACTTGACTCGTTCGTCTACCATTCAAACCGACTCCAATACCGAGTCATGGTGATTGATTCTCGAAACACGCACCTCGGACTAGTAAGGATGAGGGTGAACCTCTATAATGGTAGCCATTTCTCCAGGAGGTAGGGCTTACCCTGTGGGCTACAAATCTTCACGAGGGTACACCATCATAGATACCTTTCTATTCAATATTCATATAAAAGCTGTGACGATTCCGAGTATACAAAGGTATGTAAAATTACTACGCCACGAGTGAAGTGGGACTAAGGTTTTTTAATACGCAGCAACGGGTAGTTACAATCACCTTCTTTTTGTATGAACACATATTGTATGAAAGATGTGCTCCGAATGGTCCTCATGTAATTCTGCGGGTTAAACTAGAATTTGAAAAGTGTTAGAACACTTCTCAACCGCCTGCCGAAAAAGGAGTTACACAATTTCTACCCTATGTATGCCTTTTCTATGGAGCTGTCAGTAGTTGGTTAGTTTTTGTAAAAACATCAAATTATTTAGTATTTAATGTAAAATTTTACATAAACTAACTACTGCAGTGGTCGTCATTTGCGGCCCGCGGGCCGCTTGCGGCCCGTGGGCCATTTTTGTGCGGCCCGCGGTGATTGACTCAAGAACAGTGCAAATAATTCTTACCCAAGGGTTGATAGTAACTTATTTAGTCCCGAGATGGGGCCAATAGTTCGAGGGACTACATAAGTTACTTTCACCCGAGGTAAACACTGTGCTTTTCATTACGAATACAAGGAAATATAAATAAAAAACATGAGAAAACAAATTAATCAAATTGCCGCAATTTTTTTTTTATTTATTAGTCCATCTAGGACAGACGAAAGCCATAAAGCCATACTGCCTTGTCTTTCGTATTTTTTTAATTCAGTGATTGTCGCAAAGGCTTTTTTTTTAACTTCAGCATTTATTCTGCCACTATCATGGTTCAATAGTAACGTTATAGCTGTTAGTTTAAAACGATTCTCCCTAGGGCGGAAAAGTATCACTTTCAACCCGCTCTTCAGGCATGTTCAGACCTACTTTCCGAGTATGAGTAATGAAAAATAAATATTATGTACTTTTTAAGCACTGTGAAAATATTTTCTGTGCGGAGCAGTTCAATTATTACACGGGACATTTGGGACTACATGCAATGAGGATTGCATGTGGTCCCAAAGATGCGTACGTAAAAAAGCACAAAAGAATAATTGATTATTGAACTGAAGTTCAACTGTTCGTAATAATAGTACAATGTTACCCAAGGGTTGAAAGTAACTTATTTAGTCCCGAGACGGGGTTTGGCGCCCGAGTGTAGCGAGGGAAGACCAAATTATGGCCGGTTCTCGATCCCCTAATTGCCGCTAACACGAATTTTTCGCTTCAGCATTTATTTTTCTCATTCTGCCATTATCATGGTTCAATAGTAACGTAATAGCTTTAAGTTGAAAACGATTCTCCCTAGGGCTGAAAAGTATCACTTTCAACCCGCTCTTCAGGCAACTTCAGACCTACTTTCCGAGTATGAGTAATGAAAAATATTTAATATAATAATTTGCGTTCTGTAATTGTAGTTCCCAACATTTCACTACACCTGTTGCTAGTTTACAATATATAGGTATAGTGCGGCCCGGAGTAGTATGTCACATTGTCCTATGTGGCACTTGACTAGAAAGTTATGACGACCACTGAACTACTGACTCAAAACTATTGGTCTGATCTTTATCAAATTTATATTGAACCATACAGGAGAACATACCTTTCAAATAAAAAAGAAACATAAAAATCTGTGCAACCAACAAAATAATTATGATAACAAACTACAACAACCAGTCCATTGGGAACCTGCTCCTTTTCTGAAGTCGGTTGAAAATCTGACAAATTCATGCTACAGGTAAGCAGAGTTTCTTTTATTCTGACATCGACTTAGGTGTTGCTTAAAATCAAGACAAGTGTTCAAGTTTTGGATAACATGTTGTAGGGGAAAGGGACAGAAAAGACTTAGGTATGAGTAGGTAAAGTGACTACCAACGTATGGCACATTGCTTATAATTTCCCAAGTGTAAGTAGTTTTTGTGGCACGAAAAACATTTCACACAAATTAAATTGGTCGTAGCTTTCAACTAATTAGACTGTTATACGACAACTCGACATGACAGTGTTTTTGTATTGTATTGTATGCTGCCTTGCATGTTAGTACAATATTAGGAAAGCTGGTTCGGTGGTATTTGATTATACTGTGTTGTTTACTGTTTTTATTTTAACACTAGGAGCCCGCCCTGGCATCAAATTTAAATTAATTTATTTAATGCGTTATTCATAGATGTACACGACGAACATACAAAAGTAGAAATCTTTTCTCTTATTATATTATACTTAATTACTGTAGATTGTCGAGACAATAACGAGATAAGGAATTCATCTTGTGAATAAATTGGTATATTGGTGGTGGGTAGCTTATATCAGTTGAAAATCAAGAACGGAAATAGAGACACAATGCTAGACCATCTAGCAACGTGGAATCACAACTCACAAGACCTTTTTCTCTAACTTGTACGACTTTCAGATACGTTGATTGAACAAGGAACTGCTCTGTTCCGTTCCCCATCTTTTTTCATTTGTCATCTCTTAGAATGAAACGTTTAGTAAATGTTAAAATAAGTGAGAGAAAAGGATTGGTGGGTTTTAGTCTTATTCTTATGGTTTTAGTTTGAATTTAGAATGGCGTAGACCATGCTATTACAATCCATCACAAAAAGCTAAAAACTAACCCCAAGCTCTGTCACTATTTATTCTTCCGCGGAAGATATCTGCAATCTATTAGACTCTTAGATAATAAGGATTATTTGTTTTTGGTAAAAGCCTCTGGCTCTAAATAGAAAGAGGGTCATAGACATTAGTAGTCAACTTCTTTTTTCAATGTATTCAGATACCTGAATTCAGAAACCTCAGATCTCATCCCAATATATTATTTATTATAAGTTTTTACCGTATTCGCTTACAATTTTATAAAAAGAAACAATTTCAATTAAATTAAAGTTCAATAAATTGGCATCGAATCCTACATAAAAAATTAACACTCGTAATAAACGTATTTAATACCAGCAGGCAGGATTTATGGACGTGATCTGACGAGCAAAGGAAGGAAGGGGCGATAAAATCTTCTGACCCAGATATAACTAAATACTTAAATACACGATTCTACTGATTGTGAGATAGGTATGGGTTTTTTGTTAATTGATATTGAGTTTTTGGTAAGAACGCTCTTGAAACTTTTTGAAAAAGAAAGGCAAAGATGATTCAAAACTGGCATAGGAAGTTAAAAAAAAAATATTATTCAGACCATTGCAATGGTCAATCAATGCATTGACAATTAAAATATACGATTATAATCAAATCACATTAAGTTAAATACAACCTTTAAAATTATGGCCGGCCTTAACAGATCATTGATTCACCAGCGCGATGACACCGATTAAGTAGTGTATTATAGTTTTTGAGACCTAGAGAGTACTCATCTTCTTGCGTCATAGGAACGCTTCCGATTGATATCGATATGGATCAGTAGACCTGGATTGTCTGCAGTTGGCTGGAATGTTTTAATTGTATTCGAGACCCTAGGTCCGTGGGGTACCGAGGCTCTCCGGGTTTTTAAAAAATTATCTGACCGTCTGGTCGATGCGACGCGTGACCCGAGAGCTGGTGAATATCTGGCTCAGCGCATCAGCACACTGAAAAAAATAGGCTCCAATCAAGTGGCTTTTTAACTTGATTGGCGAATTCTTGATCACAGTAATCACAACATAATTGTTTTCACCAAGTAGCACATGTTTACACCAATCAAATTTAAATGATTAACCTCTCAAACAAGTTTCTTAGTCAACCTTAACAAGGGCATATTGTTACAGCAAACAATCTTGAAAAATGTTTAAAACAAACAACATAGTTGTTCACTTCAATCAAACATTCCTTGTTACTGCAATAAAGATTATGCAAACTTGATTAGGCTTACTAAGTTTAAACAACTTGTTAGAGTCAAACATTTTACTTGATTGTTTTAATAACCAAGCTTGTTCAAAATTATCACACAACTTGATTGCAGCTATCAAATGCATTGCGGTTCACAGAGTACCTACGTATACCTACTTACTATTAGTATATATAGGTACTTTTAACACATAACTTGATTACATTTATCACACTACTTTATTACATCAATCAAATAACTTTATAGCAGCTATCAAATGCATTGCGGTTGAGAGAGCTATAAGCTAGTGTCGGCAACTCAATTTCGTAAAAGCATATTTTCGGAAAAACAGCAACAAAAAAACAAAATTTAAAGTAAAAACAAATTGGATACTTAGCCAATTTAAAATGGCGAGATAAAAGAAATTTCCAACGTAATTAATAAAATTCAATTTTACGTTCCATTTTTCTATTTATTTTAATATAGGTATAAAAGTTCTAATTATTAAAGTTATTTTTTGTGCCATATATATAAGTAAGTAAATATATTTTTTTAACTTATTCTTCATTTGCGTTCCTTCGTCGCGAATTTCGTTCGTTTTTCGATTCCGAAGCGAAATTTCGAATCTCTGATTGTATGTGGCATGGTGGAATCCCTAATGTGCAGTCACTACTGGCAACATGGCCGAATCTGTTTTCTTTTGGGTTTTGGCGTCGATGGCGAGTGTTCAGTGTTGTATTGTGCTGGAATATGAAATATTTTTGAGGCGGACAAAACAAAAGGTAACTAATAACCTACATTTTATTAGAAGAAGTCATGTAAGTTGTTTAAACTTTGTGGAATGGTTGGATTACTTGGTATTTGTTCGGTTTACAGTGGATGCATGTTCGATTTGGTTACACGCTCACGCTTATTATTCTAACAATGGACGAAGTAGCTGAGTTTCTAACCGCGTCTCTGCGAGCTAATCGGGACATTTACAGGTAGTTTTCAAATACCAAATTACAATGTTGAAATGAATGCTCAATCTTTTTGATGTTTCCCTGTGACGACGCCGCCGGCGGCGCGGGATGGCGTCTCCGCCATGCCGAGCCGGCGCCGCCGGCTCACACATCACGTAACATGACACGGCAAACTCAAATAGTTATAGTTACCTAGATAGATCAAGACTCGAGAATAAGATGAACTTGACCCCAGAATTATGTTCTCCAAAATACGGAATGGCCACCTAAAATTGTCCAACTTTTTCATAACCTAACCTAATAACTTTCTAAAAGTAGGTGCCTAGCTTATGTACTTAGTAGTTTATAATAATAATTTTACGCTTGCAGATAACGCTATTTTGTTAGAGGCATTAGCCTCCCTTACATCCGAAGATATTAAGGAACTTACTCCCAAAGTTGGGCTTAGGATTCTTTTTCTCTGTTGTTGGAGAAGATAATGGAGAAACAGCCAACAGAATTGGAAACAAGTAGTTTGTTGGTAAGTTCCATCACTATCTTTTATTAAGTACCTATAGGTTAAATCTTTGGTTAAGGTGTAAGTTTTGAGTAGATAAAGTTTGAATTGATTGATCTAAGTTGACGACCTAGGTGGCTCAGCTGGCGAAGGTCCGCCTGCGACACGCTGGAAGTCCGCTGGTTAAATTCCCGCCTCGGGACCATTATTTTTAGTTAGTTAGTTTAGTTTGTATTATCTGCAGATATATGATCAGGGTGTTCTGAATGTTATCCGTGTATAACAAAAAATGTATTCTATTATATTAAATATATCAGTCGTCTAGTAACCAAAACAAGAGCTCTGCTAAGCTTCGGGCTAGATGATGTTGTGTGAATTGTCCAGCATTGTTTTAAGATTTTATTATTAGGTAATAAGTACCTACCAAGGTTTTAGAGTGAGAATGATATTGATTTACCTTAGTTTCTGTGTTAAAATTTGCTTGTTGTGTTTCTAATATGTGTAAAAATATATAACCATGAACAATTCCCCAGTCTAGTTTTGTCTGTTCTTTCAGAACATTGATCTCTCAGCCACAGCGTTTTTTGGAGGTTTTTGATGAACAGGATGGAAGAAGTTGTGATGTTAATGAGGAAGGAAGAATATACAACCTAGTACCTACCAGTGCAATCACAGCCAGACAGTGCAGCAGCTCAGTCAGAAAGTGCACCAGCTCAGGCACTAAGTCACCTGGCTAATTTATTTAGATTTGTTTTATCACCGGAGGAATGCAAACTATGGTATTCCCAATAAATCATATGATTTGTTGGTGGTTGCATCTGATCACAAATAATTTTCCAATAAATCTCGGATTAATTGCAAACAATAAAAAGTTCAAAAGAATTCCATGGACACGTTTGTTAATTTGAAAGTGCTGCCTTACCTATTGGTTTTTAGTTTAGTGACAACATCTTGTTGTTTGGCTTGGCAAGTTGGCCCTGATTTCAAAAAATATAATCTAACCCATAGACTTAGGTTTTTAATTTTTTTCAAAAACAACTTAGCTTAATATTATCTAGAATCACTGTTTTACGGGTTATAATCCATGTTATGAAGCTCTCTGTATATGTCATCTACCTGTCACATGGATCTGTAATGGTAAGAGAGAGCAAACTATTTCTAATATTTAAAGCTAATGCTGATAGTGTTGTACTTTTTCTTTGCAGTTGGAGTTAGATTTTAAAGCAGCCTATCCAGAACACACAGAAAAGTTGTATCGAAACTTCCCACAGACAAATCTTCAAAAATCAATTTGTCAAGGACATAGTTGAGCTTGCTGATTGTAAGTAAATAATAATCATCATACTAATATTATGAATCAATGAAAGAACGAAAGTTTGTCAGTGTGTTTGTTACTTCTATACGCTAAAACGGCTGAACAGATTCGGCTGAAACTTGGAATATACATAGTCTATGACCTGGACTACTTTTTATCCCCAATAAAACTAATATTGCCATGGAATAGCATGTTAATTACCCGCGTTTATATTTTTTTAGAAAGATTTTATTTGGCTTAACTTGTTTAATAATAGTATATTATTATGTTTCATTCAATCTCATCTCACTAAGATTGTAAATGCGAAAGTTAGATGTATGGATGTTTGTTAATTTTTCACCCCTTAAAACCCTCCAGTTTTGAAGGAGGCTCTGTCAAACAGTACCTATGGTTTGTAAGATTTTATTTTTTTCTTTTTCAGCTCCCAATGAAGAAGTCACAAATATCGTAGCCTTTACGGCTATACCGCTCCTTCTTCGGTCAACTGTGAGTCAAACTGATAAAAAGAAGCTAGCTGGAAGCCAACAAAAGTGGAGTCATGCGACGCCTTCATAACCCATATAAGGAGTTACACGGAAATTCATGCAATAATGATTGGAAAAATAAAACATGATCGTATGCTGTATATTTTTTTTTTTTTGAGATTTCCCTTGTTTTTGTGAACAATATTGTCATTACCTAATGGAATAGTTAGTATACCTAGTTACTTTAATCAAGTAGCTTGTTTGCCCTAATATACTTAGTAACTTTAATCAAGTAGCTTGTTTGCCTAATAAAGTATACATAGTAACTTTAATCAAGTAGCTTGTTTGCCCATTTATTTTGTCATGAAAATATTCTCAAATCACATAGGCTAACTCCACATCCGGTATTTTTTACCCGAAAGGCAAGTTTATTCGAGCCTAGTGACTGGTCTACTGGGCTCGTATTGTCATGCCTTTGTTGTGAAAAATACCAAATAATGGAGAAAGCCTATGTGATTTGAGAATATTTCCATTAATGACAAAATAAATGGCAAACAAGCTACTTGATTAAAGTTACTATGTATACTTTATTAGGGTAAACAAGCTACTTGATTAAAGTTGCTAAGTAAACTTTATTAGGGCAAACAAGCTACTTGATTAAAGTTACTAGGTATACTTTATTAGGGCAAACAAGCTACTTGATTAAAGTTACTAAGTATACTTTATTAGGGCAAACAAGCTACTTGATTAAAGTTACTAGGTAAACTTTATTAGGGCAAACAAGCTACTTGATTAAAGTTACTATGTATACTTTATTAGGGTAAACAAGCTACTTGATTAAAGTTACTAAGTAAACTTTATTAGAGCAAACAAGCTACTTGATTAAAGTTACTAGGTAAACTTTATTAGGGCAAACAAGCTACTTGATTAAAGTTACTAGGTAAACTTTATTAGGGCCAACAAGCTACTTGATTAAAGTTACTAGGTAAACTTTATTAGGGCAAACAAGCTACTTGTTTAACCCAAACAAGGAACTTTATAAAACTCATCACATAATCTTGTTTATGGTAATCAAATTATTGTGCATGTGTGCGTATTTATGAAATGGACCATCTTGTTTGGAGCAACTAAGTTGAGACTTGATGGGCACAAACAAGTTTTGTGATTGATGCAATAAAGTTCCCGTTATCAAATAAGGTTTGTTGCTGCAATCATTGTGCTTGATAGGCTCTGGTGCAAACAAGTTACATGTTTACCTTTAACAAGATCTTGTTTGCCACAATCACTTTTTTTTTTCAGTGCATTGCCATACAGCGTGGTAATGCAGCCAGTGTCTTGGGGACGCTTCCGACTGGTATTGACATGGATCAATTGAGCTACCTTTAGACTGTTTGCAACCGTCTGCAGTTAGCTCAATGGTTTCAATTGTAAATACTAGTTGTAATTTTTCTATTCCTTTGCTTGTAATTTTCGTTGTTAATTTTAATTGTAAATACTAGGTTTAATTTGTTCGTCTGCAGCTTTCCGCTTTTTGGGAATGGGAAATTATTAAACATGTGGTTAGATCCCTAGATAATTTGTTATGAGTCTATTGAGTCAGTTTTTACTATTTGTTGTCAGTAGTTCGAGTCAAGTTTTACATAAAAATCACACCACATTAATTTTGAATGCAAAAGTTTGGATGGGTCAATCGATAAACAGATGTTTGCTGGGACTTCACGTCTATAGGTACTAAACGGATCATGCTGAAATTTTACACAGATTCAAGTTTAAACCTGTCAATTACATGGACTTTTCATCTATGAATCCGTTCACAAAAACCTTTATACATTGCCATAGAAACAACGCGGGTGAAACCTCGGACAGAAACCAGTATTAAATATTATTAAACTAGCGACCCGCCCGGCTTCGCACGGTTTTATTATACGTATAAACCTTCCTCTTGAATCACTCTATCTATTAAAAAAAACCGCATCAAAATCCGTTGCGTAGTTTTAAAGATTTAAGCGTTCAAAGGGACATAATGACATAGGGACAGAGAAAGCGACTTTATTTTATACTATGTAGTGATAAAGATCAGATAGAAGCACCTTTACATCACTTCAAGAACATTTTTGATAACATCGCATGCCATAGCAGAAACCGGAAACTATAATGAAGAGCTCGTTAGAATCACTTACAGTATTGAAAATTCCTTGACCCAGTATAACTGTAGAATAGACCTACCAATCTATATACAATCTACAGCACTCAGAAACATAAAAATTAACGCTCAAGTTGTCGCTGCTCCAAATTACGAGTGACTACTCCGAGAGGTCAAGAACCGAAATTAGGTGTACCTAAGTGCAAACCAACGACTAGCCATCGACCTTTTGTCATAAAAATTTAATGCTTGTAATGCCTAAAAAGTGGGTGATCATTTAGCTGTCGTTTTTTAACTTTATCGTGATCTTTGGCAGGATAATAAAGGCTTTTAGTGCTTCTGTAATTAAAGGGTTAAAATCAGCTTTACCCACGTATAAGGTTTCTATACGATTTTTGAAAACGGGCGAGTTTTTATGTTTGCTTTTTTCTACTTAACCGATTTCTCCTTTAATTGTGAACGTAATCAGCGAACATGATCGAAAATTATAATGATATCTAAAAATGTTATTCCCGATGGATAAGCTCAAACTCAAACGCAATATATATAGTAAATAATATATTTCTAATTAATATACAGGAATAAATACCATGGCTTTTTTTAATTTTTCATAACAATTACGTTGTTCTTATTAATTAACGCATAATTTTTATATGTTGAAAGTCACCACACACAATCTATTTGCATCAAGACAGATTTCTATCCGTGTCTCAGAATATAGGTCGAGATGCACTGGCAAAGAAGAGAAACAATCTAGATAACATGGCGATGATACTGAAGCCTAATTCATTTTGAAAAGACGCAAGTTTAACAGCTTCCAATATTCTTCATAACAAAAGAAAATGTTTCAACAATACCTACTAAATGGTTATAAAAACAAAGGTGTCTTTGCTTACTCGATTCGATATCAGTTGTCATTTGTTATTTTGTATGTATTCTAAGTTTGAAATTTATAGAACAGTTTAAATTTTATTACTAAAACATTTCATATTTTATTTTAAAGGTAGGTTTTCAAATTTGTATGATTTAGCCCAATGACATTAACCTTATTTTTTCTCAACGCTTACAATTCGATTTTAGATATATCGTTTTCAATGTGGCAATTTGTAAATGGACGTAGCATGTTTAGTATAAAGCATTATCGAATTCGAAAAACGTTTGTAAATAAACATTCAATTTTCTTAAATATTTAGAAAGCAGTTATTTTTAGTGCCCGTCTGTCGAAATAGATCCACGAAATTATTTATTCTCTCTGCGTCTAGATCTAGATCCAGGTATAGCATCGTTGATTTCTCAGAAGATTACTAGCATCTTCGTAGAGTATTCACAGTTTCGACCTGTTTGCGAGTTGTATTACTTATTCATACAACCTATGTCACTCGTCTATCGTTGCTCACTGTAAAATAAGTATATTTTCTGCACCTATGAAATTGAAGCTAAGCTTGAGTTATCTCAAAATACTACCAAAAAAAACCAAATGTTACCACGCTGGACTGATAGTTCTTAGGCTATCGTTCAATCACAGCTCGTTCAATAAAAATCATTTATACTTGGTTTAATTACAAATTTAACTTAATTGATGCTATTGTTAATTAAATTAATTAGAAAGTGATAGGTAATTTATGATGTATGCTGTCGGCAACTAAAAAGCTCTGTATTCCCTCTTTTAACAGTTCACGGTCTAGTGCTATTGTTGGTCATTCTTTTTTACCATATCACCCTCTTCCTACTCAGGTTTTTTACCATTTATCATATGTAGAGACTGAATCAGTTTGGTTCCTGTCTTTAATACAATATCCCAAATCTTAGTTGATAAAGTAATATTTATCACATAGATACAAGGATGTACTAAAAAAAGTAAAGTTACAAATCTCTGCTATATTATAGTGAACGGTCTTCAAGCCTTTTCCCTGGAAAAAATAAAAATTGACCACCTTCGTAAAATAATAAGTAAAATTATAAGACATTGGTGTCAATTCTCTTGTTTTAGACCTAGCTAAAATTAGCTAATTTTAAGATTTAGAAACGTCAAATCCACGTATGCTATTCTGTGTTTTAAAAATTAGACTGACAGATTTAAAATTAGGATGACAGATGTTAAACAACTCAACTTAGCTAAAATTGCTAAAACCGTATTCTGTGCATCACATTTTTAGCTAAGATTAGACGTCTAACTTAATTTTAGGAGGCACCTAATTTGGTCATGATTAAAATTTACAAGCAGAATGCTCAAAGCTTATACTACGAAAACCTAGAATTTAATGTAATTTGTGAATGATGAGCGTGAAAAAACATTCAGGGCAGGAACAGAAAAGTTACATGCAACATTATAGAAAAAATATTTGTTTTGCTTACAGCAACACCATTTACTAAACTTAGAGAGATTTTACGACTGTCAAACACGTTTTAAATTAGGTATTTTTAAGATTTGCAACAGAATACCATAAATTTTAAGTCAATCTAACTAAGAAATTTTAAGATTTTAGTTAGGATTCCTAAAACAACAGAATCGACACCATTTTATCCGTTCTCTACTCTAAATCGTCCTACCTATGCAATACCGAGATTACAGCAACACATGACAATAAAAACGGATGTGGAATAAAAAAACAGGTGGCTTCGTAGCCCCACGATACCCCGGAGGCTCGTGAGGCTTGCCCCTTATACCAAACAAACCTTTCCTCTAGATCGTATGTGCAAAGCTGTATACACACTAGTTAAATATAGCGAACAGGAAAATGTACGTAACGTAAGTTTTGTTACATGAACAAACTTTTGATATCAGTAGTTGGTTTTAAAACTTCACGTAAGTTCAGAAAATATAATTATTACTAGGTATTGAACGTGTATTTATCTACCTATTTTCCCGACGTTTCGACAGGTTTACAATCTGTCGTTGTCACGGGGTGACTGAGGTAAGCGATGTAACGACATCCGTCGAATAGTTATATTTCGTTGTTGCTTTATGTGATAAAATCTGAAAGCGAAGACAGATCATTTCATCATGACAAACATAACTTATAAAATTTGAAAGCAAATATCATATTTTAGTCATTACAAATACTTTTCATAACTTATCAGTGCCATGAAGCCTATGTTAAGCTCTGGGTTCTCTTATATATTGCTTATAAAAGAAACCCACAACCAATGAAATCAATAGATGGCAGGGATCTTTTGTGGACAGTGAGGACGTCAATGCAAGGTTAAAATATGAAATGTATATGTAAAGCCCACACACATCCTAAACCCTAAAAAACATATTTTCATCCTGGTCAATTTTTTGAAAGAAAATGACCTATTTTGGTGTTTAAAGACTACGACACTCTGTAGAAAAGTGTATTTAAATGTGGAGAAGCCGTATCTTAAGAACAATAAAATTAGGGTTCGTTATCTAAAGCCTCGTTCACGGCGAGACGTATTGAAGTTGGATTTCGTAACTTCGGAACCCAATTAAGAAAGCGGAGTTACCGATAACTTTGCTATATTGTTACCGTTCACGAAGGTTCTATTGCCACATCCGGTTAACAACTTCCGGCAAACGCTAACTGTGAATAGTGTAGATTAGCTGATTGCTTTTTTTAAAATAAACCTTTATTTTCATTTAAAAATCGTTTGTGTTTCCGATCTAGGACAAATTTTATATGCATACAGAGAATTTCCATTCACTCCAAGAAAGCTTAGGTTGGTCAGGTCACGTATAAATAAGAAATGCCCAGCCAACTTTGTTCTCTTAAGGAAAGAATGGTGCCTTTCAGATGTAGTAACTCTTCCATTTTTTCTGTTTTACAAACATATTCCTATTCACATGCTACGTTGTTACTTCCTATACTCACACAAACCTAGAATCCAAGATGTTTTAAGGAAACAACAGACACATACATATGAGTTCACGAAGTATTAAAAATATTTATATACGGGTATTTATCGCGTTTATTTACCTATTTTTCCCGACCACGACAGTGTGTAGACCTGTCGAAACGTCGGGAAAAATAGGTAAACAAACGCGATAAATACCCGATATATAAATATTTATAATAAACTGTTCTGATCGCGTAAGTTTAAAAAACTTCGTAGTAAAAACTTAGCTTAAACTAAAAATAATAATAGTAAACATGAAAATTAGCAGCAGAAACCGTAACGACGCATAATTTCACACGGGCAGTGTTGCAAATTTACATTTTAAAACCGATGCGATGATGAGAAATGTAAGAAATTATGAATTAAACCATCTTAACAAAAAAAATTTTGATATTCGTTTTCCTTAGTAGTACCAGTGACTCTAAAGTATAAACCATCAATATTTCTTTGGTTTTGTTTTGTTACCATGCTGTCTAAAAAAAATCTTGATTCTAAATCCGAGAGTGAATAATAGCTACGCTGCCGCAGCCACTATCTACGTTGTTACGCCGTAGACATTTGCTACGCCGTAGACACTTACGACGTTGCTTCGTGTCGAGCAATTCGCGGCAAAACTAACGACAGCTCGCCGTCGCTACCAATCTGTTATTCAAACCTAGCTCGCTAAATATTCTGCAGCCAGTTGTATTTAAAGTTGGATATGAATTTGTATGAAACAGGAGATGACTGTATTTCGTTACCTAGGTGCTACAAAAAAAATACTAGTAAAGACTTTTCTATTCTATTGTTGACTTATGACGTTCACTAAGAGTTACTATGCATCATACATAATGTATATTATAAGAATAAAAATATTTATTTGATGAAACTTATAAAACATGATTATCTAATCGTTAAATGTAAATTTAAACAACATTGAAATAGTACTATAGCTTCGCGCTTTTGATAAATATGTATTAAGTAGACAGCTGTTTTATTTTATTGTAATCGTAGACTATTGTTTTATTTTTTTAATAAATCCTAATATCTAACAGTATAAAACAGAACAACGTCGGTCGGGTCAGCTACTATTTAATAAAAAACTTCAAAATTCGTTCAACTTTGATAATAAAACACTTTCCGAACCCATAAAACAGCACAAGTTCGTACTTAAACAACTTGTTTCGGTTAATTTAATAGTTTAGAAAGTTGCGCGAGGTACTCATAAACTGAGATGAAAAAGCTCGTAAGTTAGCCTATCACTTTGCGAAGTAACCTCGTTACTTGCTTAGAAAACTGAAATCCAGTAGTAAATATTGAATTTAACTTTAAACAGTAAAACAAAGTTTAGATATTTATCTTCAGATATTTATTACATGCTTTGCTGGAATGTTTCGACTTTAAATCGTTTAAACGCTGTCTAGACTTCAAGATTACGATTTTTCTAGGTATTTTTTTTCAACCATTGGAGATAAGAATTACACAAATTTATTAAAATTACGTTGGGGGAGGCCTATGTCCAGCAGTGGACTAATATAGTTTGATGATACGATGATGATGATTAAAATTACAATTCTAGAGTCGCTACGATTGTCTGGCTGGGGATCTACTTTTATCTATGAAGCATGTTTCACGTGTACCTAAAATACAAAAGTATTGAATTCCATGATCTAACTTCATTGTTGCCAGATAAGGATAGTAGGTTCCCAACTTGACTTGTGACAAGCGAATTTCAACATTCTGTCAATTTATTTAAGGTTTGTTGGATACAAAGTCTTTTTCTCCGTCAATGGTTCAACAAACGTGCCCATTTAGCCTCTACTGATTATTATATCGTGACAGAAGTTTATACTTGCGACACAGTCATTTGTTTTAGTTTATATCAAACCAGTTTTACGACGTTTTTATGGGCGTTATTTCTGTATAATTTGACGTCGAGATAAGCTTTGGATTTACTCCGACTTTTTTGTTGGAAATATAAAATGTTATTGTTTGGTAGATTATAAGTATGTGTGGGAGATATTTACATTTTTGGTAGTTAAAGATATGGTAGTTAGTGCCTGTCTTAAAACAAAATGGGATTGCTCGAAAATAGAAATTTTATCATTCTTTATTGAAAGAACACGGTATTACGGTATTTTTGGCCAGGATGAATTAACATGTTGATGTTTATTCATCCTGGCCAAAAATACCGTATGGATGGACAAAAATGAACGATCAATGAACGCCCCATCATGATGGGGCGCTTCATAAATCGTTATTTTTGTAAATGGACATTAATATAATCCAGAATATTTTCAACATCAACTTTTCTCTCTGTGGCTGTCACTCTGAACGTCTGTTTGCTCTGGAGTAAAAGCTACAGTCAGTTGAATCTTTGTCAGTGATAAACAGCGTGCTTCGTGGGTGCCACGCTTGCTGGCTATGACACGACATTTATAATTAAGCTATTCACCACCTCTGAACTAAAGTTTGCTGTACTGTAAAAATACTATTGGTCAGACCTTACATGAAAATCTTTCGAAAGTTGACGTTGACTGGGAGTCGTTTGTCTTGACTATTTTCTGCCCACGGGTTCACAAGTTTCAATTCACATAAATATGCAAAGCTTCATCTATTATATCTATCTATATCCGTTCAGTAGTTTTAGTGTAAATGGATGTTTTATATAATTTTATATCAGATATATTGAATATTAACTCTTTTCAGACACAAACTTTTACAATTCCGCCATCATAAAAAGCTCTCCACTGACATTGACTAGCTATAGATAGATATTTTCTTCAAAAGCGCTGACCACCTCCATTAAGGTGGGAAATAAGGCAAGAAACTTGAATGAAAATATTTCTGTGTGCGTGACCTTTATTCATATAGCTACAAATACTTTTCTCTAATGGCATGCGACATAATACGAAAACTACACATGTGTGGCTAATTTCATTTTATTAGAGATAGAAATGCCCTTATTGTGCCTATATTATTATTGTTTGGTACATTGTAAAAGACTCAGGGTCAGAACCTTTGTTACCTTTTGCCACGAGAGGTTTTTATGATTACTTATAGTATTGCTATTGAGTAATTTCCAATGGGAATTCAAAAGTTCGCAAAAACAATAGGTGACTCATTCGGAACTACTGTTATACTTTTTTACTTTATAAGCACAAAGATACCTTATTATTTTATGTAAACAAAATAAGGTTACGAAATGTTCTCTGGGGGAAGATGTTCTTAAGCGTGGAGCATTCTTTGAAAATACGGTAGGCAGCTAGGGTATTCCTGGCAATCTCACTGTCTAGTCTACTTAATAAAACTCAATTCACATTACCATATTGTATGCTGCTAATGTACGTACTTGTGTACGTAAAGCGTCTCTTCTGTAATTTTTGTTTATATTCTAGTACCTAGTAGTACTAGAATCTTTGTTGCATACAAATTCTTCGCATGATTTTGAGAGATTTGACGAAGGCTTTTTTTCACGGAACATTGTTTCTGTCTCATATCTTTATGTGTGTTTAAGCGAGATAGAAATTAAAGTCTATCGAGCTTTCGCGTACGGTCCTATGGGTAGATATAGCTTCGACTAGGTTATATGTAAATACTAGCTGCGCTCCGCAGCGTCGCCCGCGGGGAAATTTATTTATTTGTCAAATATCATATTTTTATACATAATATGCTATTCCCGACGAAGACAAATTCAAAAACACAAAAATCATAAAAATCGGTCCAGCCGTTCTCGAGTTATAAGTGTTGTAACAAACACGACTTTCTTTTATATATATAGATTTTAGGGACAGATTAGTAAGGTACGATTTTTGAAAAAGACTTTGCAAATGACTATGGAAAACTAAATACGTTACTATAAAAATTACAATGCAATGCAGGAAAATTAACAAAAAAAAAGTAATGACTTTGAAATGCAATGACTATGCTAGTAGTATTTGTCTGTTAAATAAAGGTCCAGCATGGAGTCTAACAATATTTTGCAGTTTGTTCTCTTTTATGCTAAATTCAATCTTGATCAGTTCAGTGCTTTTGTATCAAACATATTGGTTGACCTCTGCACTCAAGAATGATGGATAAACATAATAATATTAGTGTATCCCGTAATACATTAATGTTTATAATTCACGTTTTTAAAATTACTTGTGGGCAGGTAACATACTCGTAATATCGGCGTGTGAATTGGATACCTTATTTCGTCCATGCTAAGTCGACTGTATTTTCCAGAATTCCAAGACTGGATAGGTACTGCCACTTTATGTTTAACGACCATGCACTAATACCAGTTATCCATTGTTACTGCACTTCCCTTTCAGCTGGTTTTATTCTCCATCATGAATCGGTTATAGTTTGTCGCATACCAAACATAAATAAAGCTATTGTGTCGGTTTCCTTTGTCGTTCCTCCAAGACGCCATTACACAAAGAAAATTGACATTTTGTGTTGCCTTTTTGTGACAAAACCTTTCATGAAAGTTTAATAAGTAGAAACTTAGAAAAGTTTCGTGCCAAGTTATCAATTTTGACTTGAGCTTGTAGTTTCACGCGTTTGGTTGGGTTTCAGCCAAAATTCATAGCCATTAGGAAGTACCTAAATAATTTGGATGTGAAACATATCAAACACCCTAGATATCATGTACCTTCTTAAGTTTTGCTTGGCTAAATATTGCCGTGTTAGATATTGTAGTGCATAACAAGCAATTAAATTTTTAAAAATAAAAACCTTATCTAAAACTGTATAAATATCGCAATTTTACCCTCTAAAACTAACATTACAATAACTTTTAATAAAGTAAATGGAGCGTCAGGAATGAGCTCTAATTTCGCCAGAAACACGGCTGGGTCTTTTCCGGCTCTTATTATGATCTGCGACATAGGAACAAGCGGAAACGGAAATTATTAGGGATGAAATTACACCCACCACCGGGAATGGGCGTAGAAATATGTACCTAATGTCTATTTTCGGGTAGTTAGGCATATTTTTGGGGTAAGTGCCTACTTATTTTCCCTTGCAATCTACCTTTTCAAACAAGAGTCATTTTTTGTCTCTATTGTACTTTCTTTCCTTTTTTTCGTCGCTTGTTTCTTTCATCAACATTGAGACAGGTTCTAAGAAAGATTCATTGAAACCGAAAACAATCAAACCAGATCGATTCCATCCAATAAAAGATAAGTGATCTGATTTGTATGCCGAGGCTTATCCGAACTCGTTTTTTACTTTCTGTAGCCACCTACCAGCTGCAATATCGCCGCAAAATCATAAACATCAAATCGTAAAACTGGGAGAATGTTTATACATATACCATACAACTTTAGCTAGGTTGGTATTTTTAAACGACTTAAAAAGTTATGAGATTTACTTGTTTTTTATGTGTGTTCGTCGATTACTATTTACTACGACAATTCAAGACTCAAGATTTTTTTGCAACTATAGTTAAAATATCTTTACAAATAAAATGAAATGTGTGATCTACGCTGGTCTTCCGTTGGGACCGCGATTGAGGACTTGCTATTGAACGAGTTTGGATGTTTTATTGCTATTGTACCAATAAAAGAATGATTCCGAAATGGTTCCATACCATACCATACCATAGGAGGAAGTTTTTGTACCACAAAACTTAAAAAAGTGTAAATATTATGGAATTTGAAGTCGATTTTTAATTTTTTTCTTCAAATTATGTGTCGTCAGATTCTCGACGGTCGGTAGACTTAAATCCTCCCTAACACTTTGAGTTCTCAATTCGTAAGAAAAAGGCCAAAGAAACTTCCGCGTGCTTTACTTGAATTTAAGATGAAAGAACAGTAGAAAGAAAAACTTAACAGCTTGACTTATGTAGGTAAGGTAGGTACTCGTAATTCGTTGTGTGAGAAGTCAAGAAATACAAACCAGAGGAACAGGAAAACCTAGAGCTTTTAAGTGATTTAAAGCTGCAGCAGTATTTGAAATATATTTCAGGTAAGTAGGTAGTATATTATTCAGGCCTATATTTTTTCACTTCACGGTTCTGAAGAGTACCTACTGATGATTTTGTGTGACATAAATACAGTTTTCACGGTCCCTCTGTGTAAAAATGTACTTTCTGCATATCAAAGCCTTCCGTCGTAAAACTGACATCAATGGTTTACGGCACGCAAGGATACGGGATTCCTCAGAACACCTCCATTTCACTTGATTGCATATTATATTACACTGTTTGTATCTCCAGTGTAACAGAGTCATTACTCGGGTGTATACAGTTGCTTCGCGTTATTGTTGCTCAAATGTGGAAGGTAAGGCAAGGTTCAATCTGGATTAATCGGATTATAAATGGATTTCCGGTAAACCGTGCCGAGCCAACGAATCCTAACCGCGCCCTTTCGCGAAGCTCTCCATTAGCCGGTTTAGGTATTCAACTTTATTCAAAACTTTCAGTAGGAACGCAGGTTCATTGAAAGACTAACCTGAAGCTCTTTATCAGTTGTTTTATTTTTAGGAAAAGAACGCAAAATAAATGAAAATATAGTGAAAGCAGCGAACGACATCCTTTCTTCGTTCAATCGCTATAGGAGCGACAACAAGGGCAATTTCAGAAAAACGTGACAAAGGTCATAAAAAGGACCCTTCCTGGTGACTCCGTAACAGTTACTGCGAGGCGTAACGTCAACCTTCACGGTGGTAGAGATACTTATTTTGCATTCACTGGAGTTTTTCCATTAAAAATGCAGTGACTTCCACGTTCAGGGGATTCGATAAAAACAAACTGTTCCATTTGGTTTTTACAGAGTTTAAGCTTTTGATTTTTCCAATTAGTTCCGTGCTTTCGATTTATCTGCGTTCCATTTCAAGGAAAAACCATGCTGCTGCTGCTATGATTTGAAACGAATATTGAATATTTTGGTTTTGTTCCAACCTATTAAAACAGTTCGCTGAGGGGTTTTTCGATGCATAAAGAACTAAAATTTTCAAAACTCGACAAATAGGTTGGTGCGCCCAATCCTTTTAGACTGACGCAACTTGTTATTTATTACCATAATAGTTTTGGGGGCCTACTATTTTAGCGTCATCGAGCCCTGTAAGTTCCTGAGAGTAGGTCACAAATATTTAATGACGCTTTTTGTCTTGGCATCACGGGCATATAGGGATAGGTAAATAAAAAAGTAAATAGCTGGTGGACTAGAGATCTTGTTGATCTTTGATGATTATGTGATATATACGTAAATCATTGTAATTAATCAATAATAAAATAAACAACCATATATACATATAATAATAATACCTTTATAGATAAGAGACTTCTTTCAAAACTGTGTTGCGCAAAGTAAAACTACCTAACCTTTGTAGCTAAACTTAGTGCTTATGTAAGTTTTTGGTTGTTCCAGTGAGAGGGCATGCCGAGGTCCGCGTGGAGCTGCAAATGGAGCGATGGGCAGCCCGGGGCGGTTCCGTCCGGCTGCGCTGCGTCCACGACGTGCCTCCACACCTCCTCGACAAGGTCGTCTTCCTGCGCCATGGGACCAAGATCTTCCAATACATTAGGGATAGGAAACCGCCTTATAGAAACTTTACTACACCTGGAGCGGTGCTCAATGTAAGTTTTCCAAGTGTTACAAATCTAAGCTGATATGCTAACATGATAACGTAAACATTTTTATTGGTAGCACTCGCAAAGCAAAGCATTTACGCAATTGATTGCATGATCCTTTTTTGAGCGTTTTACCCCAGGGGTCATAACGTCATCAATAATTTGTCACACAATTCCGTTAAAACGCTTGATGAAATTGGAAAAGATATTATCGAAATCCAATGAATATCGACTTAAGTTCGTCAAAGCAATAAAAATCCATGGCCGCCGAGAACAAACTACGTCCCTAGAAAATTCAGTTTCAATAGTTATTCAATCCTTATTCTTTTGGGATAAACGAATAAGGGTGGCCCTTTCCTGCGTAAGTACGAAAGGATGTGAGATTTTGGTCACCACCGGGTGCGGTTGGTACTACTGTGAATCGCAAAGCTACAATTTCTTGGACCCGCGTATTATTTTTTAGTGTCAGAATCAAATAAGTTCAAAGTCTCGTAAAATATCTTCTGCTAGACAATTCCTCATACGAGCACATGTTACCCCAGTCTCTTGAGTGCTCTCGACGGCTTCCTTTGGTAAATTCTTTGTTAGTTTGTCTCAATAGTTTTCTAACGAGTTATCAACTTTTCCTACATGTAAGAACTTACAGGTTATTAGTTTTCTATGGCACGAAGATTGATTGGCTCAAGTGCTTTTGCAATCAAATCGTTGATTATAAAAATACAGTCTAAAATCTCTTCCATTTTTCTAAGTAGTTTTAGGAAAAATGTGTTAGAGATAAAAATAAAAATAATGAAAAAGTAAATTGGCGAGGATCAAATTATGATGTTAAACAACGTTCGCAACTGAATCGATTTCAAATTACCACCGAGAGACGGCTAATTGGCAGAATGTTGTACGCTAAAATATTGAGGTAAGCACCTATAAAAGTAGTGTTTGTTTTGTAAAGGGCGAGCCAAACTAATGTCTTTAGGGGAAAGCAGTTATTTTACAAACCTGTAAAAAATTTCTTTTTTTCATTGTTTTGGTATAATCCTACCACATTTTGTATAATCAAAAATGTATCAACACCGACTTCCATAGTGACAACCTCAATCAAATAAAATCTGCAAGTAATTTCAGAATGATTAGTTTTTTTTCTGGTTCACACGAGTTAAGTCGCCGGCTAAAACGAAGGCTAGTATACATTCCTAAGTATTCATTTTATAGAGATACGATCCCACAGCGATGCTTGCGAGCTCGATAGCAACGGCATACGTGTCAAACGTATAGAGCACTATTTAATATTAAAACCCATTTACACGATTCTTGCGGGGATTGTAGTTTTTTACGTAACGGCCGACATAGGGTACCCATCTACGTAGAACGATATGAGTACCTATGTTATGGGACGAGGTATATGTTATTCGGATTGGGGTTACTCAAGGGAAATACATGGGGTTTGGTACATCTTGAAATGACATAGGCATAAAATATAACTGAATAGTGGATCACTATTGAGTTTATCAGACACTGCGAATAATTGAATTATAAATCAGCTAAATAAACCCAATATGATGAAAGAAAAATAATGAAAGTAAGGAAGTCTATGGCAGCTAGGTAGTTAGTTTCATTGTACTAGTATTATGTAATGTATTTTTGTAATGCTTTTTCTGGTGTACAATATAGTATTTTTGTAATGTGTTGTATTGTAATTAAATAAATAAATAAACAATGCTGGACAATTCTCACAGCATCATCTTGCTAAGCCGAGCCTGTTTTATGAGAACTAGATGACTGACATACTTAAGTACATAACATATTTATTTTTTTATTTATTTGGGAAACAAACAGTTATAATAATTAACTAAACAAAAACATACTTAAATAATTCCTAAACCAGCTAAGTATATTGTAAGTATATTGTATTGTAAGTATATTGTATACATTAGTAGTATATTTATGTTATACATAGAAAAACCCAGAATCCCATTACAAATACTTGTGGATCGTACAAACCTTTTTCCCAAGGCGGGAACCGAACCCGCTACCTCTAGACTTTTTCCCGCCGCGCCACATCGGTCCTTAAATACCGAAAAAAGCGTCGTAAGCACTTATAATGAAACTCCAGTTTTTTGCTAATTACCAGGACCGTTCATAAAACTCCTAAGTTTGAAACGATTAAAGTCCGTCGGTCGTATTTTGCACGGCCCGTGTAACCGGCTCTGTTTACACCCGTTGATGTTCTTTCTCTTCTGGGAATCGTCTAATTTGTCATGACGTCTATGTTTAAGGCAGTAAAACTCTTCCTAGCTACAGTTATTAAAGTTTTTCTAGTTTCAGGTTGAAATTAATGTTCCGTCTTACCACTTGCCACGTTGGGTGCCATTTTAAGTTGTTGGTAGAAGTTGATCTTTAGCTTTTGTGCTAGTACAGTATAGATAGTCGATATTAATGCTTCGGACTATCGATACACATGGTACTACGATTAAAAGTAAATTAACATCCTGAAAATTAAGTATAAGTAGTTTTGTCCAAAATATAAAGGGAAAACCGTGATGTATGTTTGAAGAGCCATCACCGTGGTTTGTGAAGTTCGCCAAGTAATTTGCCTTGACTTGGTCAGGAAATTACCGCTCTTTTCAGAATAAGTAGGTAGCACATAAGACTTCGTGGCACGATAATTTGAACAAGTAGGTACGAAACTTTCCCTGACATTAAAATGATGGCTAAGGTACACGCCGTTAAAGAGGTCAGGGACCAAATACCGTGAAATAATTTTGACTAAAACTTTCGTTGTATGATTTTTTTTACTATCGACCCGCCCCGACTTCGCACGTGTGTATTGTATTGTATTGTACATATAAACCATCTTCTTGAATTACTCTATCTACATGAATGTCTAATTACTAAAAGGGCACAAGTCCTCTATATTTTAAGAATAAAAATTTAACAGGAGACAGAAAAAACTAAATATTTATATAATGGAATGGATTTATATATTGATTTAATGTTTTTATGTTTCTTAATTAGGGAACAAAGTATTTCAACACAAAAACTTTTTATATTTTTCAATATATTAGAAGAAATAACATTAAAAAAACTATGGACATGTTCCCTTTTAGTACTTAATCATATTTTGACGGGACATATGCCCCTTTAGTACCTAATGTGAACAAAACTTAAAAAATAAAAGAAAATAAATTGCATGTATAACTTTTATTTATCACTTAAAATAATTAAATATACTCCACAGGCCAACTGTAAATGGTTTCCCAGTAGTGAATATGTTCAGTAGGGATGTATTCTTTCAACGTTTTTAAATCTGTCACTTTTTTCTCAGCTGTAGGAACTGGACCTGTGTACGTTTTTTTGATAGGTAGAGTGAGGGGCTTTATGTTTATTTTTCGCAATTCAAATGTTGCTGACATAAAGCTATCAATAAATTCTTATATACAACACAGTGCGGAGCTTCTGCACTGAATTGAAACTGATGGTACTTAGAGATCATGAATTTTTCCTTCACCTTCTCCACGCTGTGCTGTTTTCGCTGTGCAACGACGACAAACAACAATACAAGGTGGGAAGAAGGGGTGCTAAATTGTAAATAAAAACCAGTCATGCTAGATTTTTTGATAAAAACGACATTAACATTTTGTAAGGTGCGTTTGAAAATTATTTGTTAAAAAGGTCCATGGACAAGTGCCCGTTTAAAACTAAACAGTATTTTTGTAGGTTTGTAACTCTGTGGGTAAAGATCAGATTTGAGCCATTCTGACACAAAACGGTATAATTAGGTGTTGTCAAGCTATAAAGAATATAAAAAGATTTTTGGTTAAAAATGTGACATGTGCCCTTTTAGTAATTAGACATTCACATATTAATAAAACGGCATTAAAATCCGTTGCGTAGTTTTACGATCTAAGCATACATAGTAATCTTTGTATGCAATATCTTAATCATCTAGGTATACTATGTATTGAAATTGATGCTTAGCTGTTTTTATAATTCAACTAGCGACCCGCCCCGGCTTCGCACGGTTTTATTATACGTATAAACCTTCCTCTTGAATCACTCTATCAATTAAAAAAACTGCATCAAAATCCGTAGTTTTAAAGATGTAAGCATGAATAGGGACATAGGGACAGAGAAAGTGAGTTTGTTTTATACTATCTAGTGATAGTGAAGATAGAGGTTGTAAGGTTGTGTTTGTAATTTATAGGTTAAACCTATAAATTACAAACAAAACCACAAAGTAGGATTTAGTCGCCTGTTTGCTAACAGATTGTATGGGCCCTAATTAATTAAACGGTTAGAACACAAAATGCACAAAGACAGACATTTTTAGTGAATTAGTATGCACCGACAAAGATAAGTTAAATTATACGATCTTCAAGCCGAGTATTTATGTTGGAAGATACAGATAGGTACTTAGGTTCCTTTGGTTTAGTTAAAGCATTTTTTTACAGTCAAAATGACATCGCATATATTATAGCGTAAATTATTCGTCTTGAAATTATTAACGCTACATAGTATAAAACAAAGTCGCTTTCTCTGTCCTTAGGTCCTTATGTAACTATGTCCCTTTGTATGCTTAAATCTTTAAAACTACGCAACGGATTTTGATGTGGTTTTTTTTAATATATAGTGTGATTCAAGAGGAAGGTTTATACGTATAATAGCACCGTGCGAAGCCGGGGCGGGTCGCTAGTTATTAATTACTCATTTATTCTCAGAATCATTAATTCATAAATTATGTAGGTAAAATTAAAATAAAATGTCAGAATCGATAAACAGATCAGATTACATAAATGAATAAAAATGACTAATGAATTCAAATTCCAAAAATTTTACACATTATTTTACGATGTAACGTAATTTTTCTCTATTGTGCCCGAAACAACAATGCTTCTATTGGTGCTAGCTAACCCCTTTGTCTCGTTCCTGACACAGGATGTCAACGACAACTTCTATACGAGTGTCGGTTGCCACGCCAAAGTTATAGAAGCAATTACGGGAACATTCAGTGAAAAGCGGATAATTATACAATTACCACGAAACATTTTCCGTGTTTCTGTGCTGTGGGTACGTCTACGTAATGCAAAAGCGCACTTAAATTAATTCGGCATTTCACCTAGCGTAGAGCTGGCGGATGCCCGGCCATACTTAGCTTACTCATCAAAATACCAACTCTACATTTTGACAAAAGACGTTCTGTTCCAAATATGATTTTAATATTATCCTCTGAGGTCGTATTACATGAAAACTCGACTCCTTGATGTTCGTAGGGTAATATCGGGTAATGCCGGTCACCTAAGAAAAATTAAACTTAAATTACAAAAAAACTACTTTTTATTTAAAATCTATTTGGAATACTTAAATTTAATTATTATTCTTTCATAATAAATAATATTGAGATCTGGAAATGGAAATAATAGACTTTTAAAAAAAATATAGCTTTGACCGGTATTGCCCGACATAGCGGGCAATGCCGGTCAGCTGGTTGGCAATACCGGTCATTTATTTCAACGGCATAAATCGCAAATATAGTCTTCAGGGGAATCGTTCAGGGTTCTTATTTTTCAGCTTTTCTTGGAGGGTTGAAAGGGGATACATGTAGATCACGCTGCTTCTCTTATTAAAGCCCCATCTTCAACAAGTTTGAATGCCCTGGTTAAATCGTCTCCATTTCATCTTTAGCCCTCGGCTCCTAGTCCGTTGTTTCGATATGCTAAAATAAAAATGTATGCATGAGTATGAACAGTTACAGACCAGTTTGTATAAAAAAAATATGAAATGGGGTCATCAAGATTCGTCCTTCATTGGCAGAAAAATCAGTAACAATAAAAAAATACAAACATTTAAACAAAGAACCTTCTCCTTTTATAAGGTGGTTTAATAAAATAAACAAGGTACCTATAAAGACAAACTCTACGATGATAGAACAGAAACAATTTAATTATTATAGACAATCAATGAAATATAAAAATTACAGTACTCACCTCTTATTTTCTAAGGCCAGAAAGTTATAACAATTTGGCGCAAAACACACAACAGTCTTTAACGCAGTGACGAATCGTCGGAAGTAAGAAGGGGTTGGTGCGGCGGGGCAGGGAATGGACACGCCACACTCTTTGCATGAGTGAGTGCGCATAAACGCAGTATTTGGTGAAAAAGTAAGGTGACCGGTATTGCCAACTGACCGGCATTACCCGCTTTTACCCTAAATAAAGAACAAACATTTTAATTGAATACATTTTTTCAAATTTAAAAATGGAACTGCAAGCGCCTTCTTGGTGTTTGTTGGAAGTTTTTGTGTGATTCTTCCGCTATGGTAGAATGCGTATTAAGCGTTTATTTAAAAAAAATGGTATGAGCTCTAAATCTCTAGATTGCTGATCTTTCTTACATAGATACCTACTAAATAATTATAAATATTAAACAAAAATCTATGAATGGAATGTGAACTTACTCAACAGCAGAAGAAGTAAGTAGAGCGTGTGATATGGGTACTAAATGACTTTTATTATCCGCTAGCAGCGCCTCGCGTCTTCACCCGGGTGATTCCCGTTCTCGTAGGAATTCCGGGATAAAATTTAAACTATGTGTTATTCCAGACTATAATCTATCTCTGTGCCAAATTTCATCAATATCGTTCAGTAGTTTTTGCGTGAAAGAGTAACAAAAATCCATCCATCCATCCATACTTACAAAGTTTCGCGTTTATAATATAAGTAGGATACAATTAACACAATAGAAGATTTATACCTACATTGTTTAATAGTCTGAGCCTTCATTGTATTATTTTTAACACAAGCACTACTTAGCTCGGGGCTAGAATATGCTACACAAACCGTCCAGTATTATTTATTTATTATAGAACTTTTCCACCGGCTTTTTCGAACAAAATTCTCACAGAACACCTTTAATCGCATGCACACCGCTCGTTTCATTGTGGGGGCGTAACAGGTCGACCTCACTTCTGGGTCACTCTTACCTGAATATGCTTAGGTGAATGCAGGTGCACCCTATGATAACAGCTCCCTAGAATAAGATGGACAGATCATGGTACCCTCTAAGACTTTTAGTCGTAAAAGTCACACTGCATTGTTCATCAAGATAAAACAATACATTTTACTTTGTGTCTCGTTGAATTCTGAGATAAAACTAGAAAATGCTATGTTGGGTAAACGACATCTTAAAAAGAAAGACTGAAATTTATTTGCGACGAAAATAAAGTACTGTACTCGACACTGTGTATCAAATTTCATTTTGTCTGCACGTTACAATTGTTTCTTTGGTCATTCTAAGTTCATAATACTCTCTTTGTATTATAGTGAAAGGGAATCTGATAATTTATATTGTTGCCGAGTCAATGTTTTGATAGACAAAAAATTAGATATTAGAGAAACTTATTTAAACAACTATTTCAGTAGTAAGGTTATTTATTTTTAACAACTGGTTGGGAAACTTAGTGATATACAGCGGCCGGAGCGAAAATAACTGTTATTTACTCACGTGAGGTTTCATTTTCGCTTTGAATGAACAAATATCGACGATTTTCTAAATAAAGTTGCATGTGATTTGGAAAAGATCGCGCATTTTTAATGAAAGATTATGTTTCTTTTCAGATCGCGTTAGCTACAGAGAACTCCATTATCCTCCAGAACCTAGACTTCGCAGCAAGTGGTACCTACTCGTGCGAGGTTTCCATGGACACCCCTATTTACACCAAGGCGTCCAGTGAAAAGCAGCTTACAGTATTCCGTAAGTCACCCCTTATCTGTGTCGAAAATATCTTCACTGTCCGTGGAAAACTTTGCCAAATAATTTTGGTAGACACGGCGTCTAGATTTTGTGGAAAGGATTTGGTAAAGCTCGCTCATTTTACTAACTAGTTTCTTTTTTCTTGAAATCAATAACTTGATTTCTTTAGGCTTACAAAATAAGCCCTTAGACAAGTCAAACTTTAAACTGTAAATTATTCTATCTATTACATCTCTTTCAGAACTAAAATATTTTGCTATTCCAAACAAGATTACAACAGAAGAGTTTTAGAACAAAAAATTGTCGTGTTTTTTTCACGAAAATAATAGATAACGCTGAAACAAGTGTTTGTTTATTTTAACTGAAACCAAAATGTAAAATTTTGACCTACTACCACTAAAGATTCATTAAATGAAGAGCATTTTTTTCACATTCAACCCCTACTTTAAACGCGTCAGGATATGAACTTTTAAATTCCGTTCTTTGTACTTCCTTACACCCATAAAGGAATAAAAACTATAGACTTCAAGTCTCTAGGATCAGCAGTCTAGATTGTGAGATGTTTGTCTGTGAGTCAGTTGCCACCAAACACAAGCATAACATCGTACCTACGTAGGTTACCGAATTTGATTTCGGTACGCCAATCACTCCCTGCTGGTATCAATATAAAATATTAATTAAATTGCAACACGACAGTTATTTCCACCGTAAATAACTGAATATTTCAGTGCAGTTTGTTTGTCGTACATGTCAGCCGTTCAAAAGTTGAGTGATCATCCGCAAGCTGGCTTTATTAATCGGTGTCATAACGAGGTCGCTATGAAAACTGAAACAGTGTGTTAAGTAGCTTTAAAAATGAAATAAAAATAAATGATGTAAAAAGACCGTGTATATGCTATAACGAAGAACCTAAATATATATAATTAAATATTATAGTGTCGCTACGAAACTAAGCTTAGACGGAGCGCGGGTGAGAAGCACAGCGCATTAGGTTTTCTACCAATTAGGGAGTATTGTTTTGGATCAGTTGATCTACCTCTAGATAGTTTGTAGAAGGATATTATTTCAATGGTGTATATTTTGTAAATGAGCGCGCACAAGTTTCGCGAAATCTCGATGAAAACATTGGTAATAATTTGAGTTTAATAACGGGAGCAAAATCTTACATAGCTAAATACTCACAGATATGTAACTGCCTACCGAAAAAGAGCAATTTTAATGAACGTAGCAAATCCCTGCCAAGTCTGGAATACCCCAATTACTTAGTTAATAAGAAACAGCTTAATCAGTGGAATCAATTGCAAGGGTTTTTACAAATGGCCGATCGGATCCTACGATTTATTTATGGAGCTAACTTCCATTTCTATTATTGGAGTTGGGCAAACTAATAAATCACAATCTAAACGTTACTGAATTTGGCACGGAATTGACGCGAACAACTCTATTCATTTTCGAAGGGTTTGAACCCAAACCAACCCAAATATAACATGGTAAAAACTTTATTGTATGATTTAGATTGGTAGTTTGACGTTTCCTCCAACACTTGCAACATATTACCTCTATACCTACCTAAATCGTAAGGTTCTGTCCTATTATAGGCACTAGTGAGGCATCACATCAGAATTTCTAGACCAAACTGAAAAAGGACAGGAATTGAAATAACCTTCTGAAATAGAAAAAAAAAATGCCAAAAACATACAATTTTACTAAAGTTAAGAAGTATGTTATACAATTTTTAATGTATGTACATACTTCTTAATTATTCAATTGTAAAATATTTTGGCAATTTTACAATTCATAAAAGTAAGTACATATAAATTAGAACATCGTCAATTTAGTCGAAATCAATAACGTGATCATATTTATATGTGACGGGACACATGAAAAGCACCAGCTTTCAAAAAAATTAATGAATGGATCTTCAAAATTGGTTACCATCTCTTCTGACATGAAACGCAAAAAACTTCTGAGCTAAAACAAATAAAGTTCAATTGAGAACCTCCTACTTTTCTTGAAGTCGATTGAAAAACTCCGGTTTGCATATGGTAAATAATTAATTAACCATTCATATATACACAAACACAAACCAACCTAATGAAAACAGTTTTAAACACATCCGCCTATGTTTTTTGGCACTACAATCCACCATATTTCAAAATAACGAACTATTCATGTGGAAAATTGCTCAAATCGAACAAGTACATCCGTTCATTCGAATTTCTACCATGCTGCTATCGAAATAAGAGATGATTCAAACGCATAAAGTGAGATAAATCGGGATTTCAAACCTGGGATACCATTGATTAGGTTCCGAATTTGCTTTCGTCCAATAGAGTAAATTTTGTGAGTTCTGACTTGAATAAATGAAAAGCGGTGTATCGCTTCATCCATACATAATACGTCGGTCCGTCAGTTTATTTTAAAGGCAGGTTACGAAATAGACAGAAGTTTTAGGTTTCAGGTACCTACCTATTACTCATTCTAATTTGGTTAACGTTAATTGGGTTGTATTGCGACCTTTATTCGGACTCTATAATGTGATTAGGAGGATGTATTTTGTTTGTTTATTTACCTACAAACTAAGCCTCTAATCTTTTTGCTACGCCTTACATTGATACGATTGAATCAAGAATAGATAAAAAAGAGTGATTATTTATTCTTATGACGATACGACCATTATACTTATGGAAAAGAAAATATACTTATGGTACTCAGTTCTTCTACGATCGAAGATGTTTTATGCCAAGTTATTATGAATGAAAACTTGTAACTATAATAGCAAAGTATAGCGGTTCGATTCCCGCCTTATGATCTGCTAATATTTGTTCCAGGGGTCTATGTGTTAGGTGTCTTTTAAAAATATATATTCATGTAAGCAATGTATTGTTCACCAGCCATTCAATGCCCATGACACAAGCTCTGTCTAACTTGGGGCTAGGTGATGAAGTGTGGATTTTCCAAAATTATTTATGTCTTTATTTATTCGAGTTCGAAAACTGACTAGAAACAAATGAAAATATGAAAGATTCATTACAAAAAAATCGACCCTAATACGATTCTTTCCCCTGTCTGTCGTAAAATATTTTCCATGGTATTTTTGTTTTGCTTTATTCACAAAAAAAATCTCTAAAGGTAAAATATTAAAATATTTGACTAAAATATTTGAAATCCAATACACTATAGGCAAACATTTAAATAAATAAATACCGCAATAATCAATTATTTTATCTATAGGTAATTCCAAAAATTAAGTCTAATCAATCAGTTATCATTTAAATCGGTAATGTCTGACGGCAATATAATAGCTTAGTAGCTTATATTCAAATGTAGGTACATAAAACAAAGAGAGAGCTGAAAAAGAGAGCAGACTATAAGAATCTTTTTCATATTATCCGCAGAGCATTTGATGACAAACATTATTCAGAACAACAAGTCACTGTTATCTCCACAATTAAGTAGTACCTACACGAATTTCATAATTTCTCGTTGAAGATAGGATAAGAAACGCGTGAAAGATTTACATAAACTAATAATATCACCCTAGCTGTCTCGTTATTTCGAGCTATAGAAGAGATAATTTCTTGGTATCATCGCCAGTTGCAAGGGTTAACCTTTAAGCTTTTACCTACGTTTCCCGGTGCTGACTTATACTTTGGAGAAGTGGAGTTTTTGAGGGTTAAAGTAAGTACCTAGTTTTACTTAAATTAATTTTATGCAGTTAACTTAGATATGTTGAATAGAAAATTCTTTATTTTACTCAGAAAATACTTATATACAAAAAAAATACATATAATACAATAGATAAAGTATAAAGGGCGCCTATAAGCGATTTCTTCCAGGCAGCCTTGGGATGGACTGAAAGAACGATATAGTAGATTATGTAGATGCACTAGATCTATTAAGATAAACAAAAAGAAAACATTCTTTTCATACTATAAAACTTACATAAGTAACACTTGGTACAGGCTACTAAAGAGAATGTTGTCTCCATTGTCAAAATAATATACACTTAGTTCATAGTTCATAGTTCATAGTTCATTTATTGGTAATAGAAAAATATTACACGTCCCATTAATAAATTTTAACTATGCATGTATAAACTTAAAATATACTTAAGTATATGTATAGTTAAAGTAATGAAAATATTAAGTTATAATAATTGAATGATTACAATTTTGTGATTGTAAGTCGAATAAACACACCTATTAATCAATTATAATTAGGAATGTCATAAAAAATAATAATAATTTAAAATTAATCGATAATAACTATGAAAAAGTATAACAATATTATTAACCTTTCACAAATTCTTCAATCCTGTAGAAGGATTGCTCGACCAGCCAGTTCTTTAATTTATGTTTAAAGGATTGCGTTGTCCTAGAACTCGTGATCGCTGGAGGGAAGCGATTGTAGACAGTCGGCGCTAAGACATAGATTAACTTTGAGGTTTTAGTAAGGCGTCGCTGCACGGCCCTCAGCTTCTGCCTGTTCCTCGTCATGTAGGAGTGACCGTCACCGAACTTCGCGTACTCACTCAGGCGGGTACGGGCGTACATGGCTGCTTGCAGGATGACCAGGCAGGGGACTGTTAGGATCCCTAGTTGTTTAAAATAAGGGCGGGCGGGCGTGTCCCACGGGACGCGGACTATCGCTCTAACAGCTCTTTTCTGCATTCTGAACACCCGCTCCCAATCAGCAGCTTTCCCCCAAAGCTCAACGCCGTACTGAAGGAGCGAGTGCACAGAAGCGAAGTAGCAGCTCCTAGTCATGCTCTGGTCTAGTGTCGAGGACAACCGCCAAAGCGCGAAGCACGCCCGACCCAACCTGTCGCAGAGCTTGTCAATATGGAGCTCCCACGTCAGACCCTCATCGAGTTGGAAGCCTAGAAAGGTAGCCGTCTTGACCTGGTCGACAGACCTGCCTCCCAAGGTCACCAAAATTAGAATAAATATTTTTTCCTGCTTTATTTATAGCTCAGAAAAAAGCTTCACTTTTAAACATTGACAGAGGTTGGCTTTTCATTATTTGGCTTTTATTATTCAGAATTAGTGAGTATTTGTATGCACCTCGTTGAGTCGAAGTCATCGTAAACTAAATAGAAACATCCCACCTCATCTTCTTGAGTTGGCATTGCTCCAAACTGGGTTTGAATGTAATATGGCAAAGGAAATTCATTAATTTTTAAATTCCTTAACAAAGCTATTCTAAACTTTGTCATCATAGATGTTCGTAAATTATCCTATAATTTATTATAATAGATTAGGTACTAGCAGTTCACTCGCGTTAAATTTGAAAATCATAATTTTATCAGCACATAAAGAAGCCTATGTATGTTATTTTCCACTGACGCTATACCAAAAATCTAATCGATTAGTGCTTAGTTAGGGGGTGAAGAAAAAGATAAACAAACAAACACACACACTTTCGCATTTATAATATTAATAAGGAAATACTTTTATGAGCTGGTAAGCATTCGTATTATTTTAATTTGGTATCTACCCTTGTTGCTCAGAGAAGCGTAGGAATGTTATCAGACTTATTTAATTTATTAAGGAAAGAACGAATAGAATAAACTACAAACTTAATCTTTTACGTGAAAAAGTCGATAAATAATTTATGTCCTATCTAAAAATAGTTAAAGACAAAATTTCAATAGTTTATCTAAGTATAGCATTATCACCTGCTTAAAGGAATTAATCCCTTTTAATAGGTGCAATTACAAACGGTTTATGGATTATTCGGAATAATTATCGTTTCATCGATAAGATCGCACAATGTTTATAAAACAAGAGCACGCGATATTCCGCTGAATTACAATGAAATGCGTACACTTGTATTACTCGCCCTTCTGTGCGTCGGAGCTTGGGGCGAGGAGACGGACCTTAGTGGGTGGCACGGAAAGGTAGGCATCAAATATGCAGAAGAAATCGCAAAGCAAGAGTTAATACAACTCTTCAGCCCTATAGTCGGAGGTGCCATTGCACCAATCAACTTTCATCCGTACTTGGCCGGAATTGTCATAGACCTTCTAGGCCAAACACGAACTTCCGCCTGCGGAGGATCTTTGATTTCCTCTGCGAGGGTTTTGACAGCGGCGCACTGTTGGAACGATGGCAGGATGCAAGCTTCTCGGTTCACTGTGGTCCTCGGAACACCGTACCTCTACCACGGAGGGCAAAGAATCCAGACCCAAACCCTTGCCGTCCACCCGAGGTATGACAGCCGCACGTTAGCCAATGACATAGCCATATTATACCTGCCAGTCCATGTGCGATTCTCTAGCACCATTCAGCCGATACAGTTACCGACCGGATGGTTTCAGACTTACGAGTATACCGGTCACTGGGCAACAGCTAGCGGGTACGGCAGATACGCTGACGGCACTTCCCCTACCATCAACACTATGGTGAGGCACGTCATGCTGCCAGTGATTTCGGTGAGGCAATGCCAAGCGTACTATCATGGTGCTGTTCAGGAGTCTAACATCTGTACGAGTGGTTGGGGAGGCGTCGGGATCTGTCAAGGGGATTCCGGAGGCCCTCTGACTGTGTCCAGCAACGGGCAGCCTATACTGATTGGGGTGAGCTCGTTCGTGGCTCAAGATGGATGTCAGTTGGGATTCCCATCTGCATTTGCAAGTGTTCCATACTTTTTAAGCTGGATTCAATCGCATATGTAGTTGAAATATTAAGTGGAACTGTTTTGAAGGTATCGCTTGAAAATATATCTCTAATAATAACTTAGGTACCTTATACAACAAAAACGTACTAATCTGTATTACTTGCGATGCAGGAGCGCATTACTACACAAAATAAATATCCTTGAAATATACATACTGTTATATTATTTTAGCTTAACATACCTATCCTACTCTAGTTTATGTGTCCAGCTACAAGAGCTTAATATAACGTAGGTTGCTTATAGCAACAGCTGTAGGTAGCTCTCAATATCGACGACCACGACAGTATCTCCATTTCAATTCAAGTCACAATCGCAAACAAGAGAACGTCATTAAACTGGGAGGGGATAGGAAATTCACTAATGGATGACAAAGAAGTTATAAATAATTTATAGCTTATTTTGGGCGGAACCCTCCCCAGCGATTTGACATCTAACTTACCGCAATTAGCGTTTACGACAGCCGATTTCGTCTCACCCGAGATTACGTGGTTATCTAACTAGGACTTGCGGCAAATTGCTTCGTTTAATACACTTTCTGTAAGTGGATCTGAGAATATTTACGAACTTTAAATCTATAAAATGATGGAAATAATAATAACTGTAAAAGATGGCTAAAGTAAGTAAGTAAATTTAATGTTCCATGTTCTACCTCCTGACTTTACGTAAAATATACCCAAGTTCAAATTAGCTACCTCAGCCACAAAAAGATTTCAAATCAGATAAAATTCAAAGGGGATATTTTAACATGTGCAATAACTGCAGGCGGAAAGATGAAAAGGTTAGCTTTTGCATAAGTTTGCGGATGGAAAGATTGCGAAAAAGATAGGTAAGCGGATGTGAGCGGAATATGAAATCTGTGCATGAACTGATCCGGCAAGGGCTTTGAAAGATGGCTATTCTTCGGGCGTTTGTGCCTCTTAGAATACCTAAAACCTGGGCCCGAATTCTACTAAATAAATCGCTTCACCATTTAAATAGTATCGTGTCAAAATGACAGTGTTAAACTCTTTTTGCATTCTACTAGCACAAACTTTTTGGGTTTAATTCAAAGCTGTGACGATTGCCTTTATAACTACCAATTTACATTCTAATTATGAAAGTCTTTTCAAGCGCAAAAAATAGTAGAATACCAAATGCACAAACGTCATTTTAATCATCTTGATTTAATGGCACTATTGAGACCTTTGTTTTGAATTAGGAATTCGGCCCCTGCAATATACAATAGTGTGTGGTTAGCTAATGTGATCCGAGCTACATTTAAGTATACATCTTCATTAGACAACATGAAGTAACAATTAAGTAACATTACAAATCATATAATCAATAAATTGCAAAAAAAAAAGACAACAAATAGAAATCAAGCACGTTGGGGCCTTGTTTTGTTTATTGAATACTAGCAGCGCCTCGCAGTTTCACCCGCGTAATTCCCGTTCCCGTGGGGATACCGCCGATAAAATATAGCCTATGTGTTATTCCAGACTATAATCTATCTCTATGCCGAATTCATCCAGATCCAGTAGTTTTTGCGTGAAAGAGTAACAAACATACGTCCATCTATCCATCCTTACAAACTTTCGCGTTTATAATATTAGTAGGATTAATCTCTGGTAGCAGGTACAATGTAGCGCACTAATTTAAAATACATTGAGTATAGAATCTCTCTGTATCTCTCTCTCTCTATTATATTTAACCTGTTAGCAGTCAAGTTCTTTCTGTATACGGTATCTGATGCGTCCGTTTCCTCCAGATCCTCAAAAGCATCATCCCCGTATCGACTTCCCGACCCGCTACCTGAGCTTCGGGGAGACTCTCAGTGCCAACTGCACCACAGCACCAGCTTTGCCAGCGCCGCACATCACCTGGTTCATCAATGGCAAGAAGGTAAGCTACCTACTCTATTATAAATATGTTTATAATAAATAAATAATGCTGGAAAATTCACACAGCATCATGTAGCCCCAAGCTAAGCAGAGCTTGTGTTTTGGATTTGTGTAATGTTATGGATGGCTGATACATCAATCTATACGTAGATAGTTTTTTTTTATTATACACACAGTATACCCTGAATAAATATCTGCAGATTGTTCAAAAAAATTGTCCTGAGGCAAGAATAGAACCTGCAACCTCCTGAGTCACAGGCGCTCCTTCGCTTGCTGAGCCACAAAGGTTGTCATGACAAAAGCTGTCAAGAATTGTATAATATCTCTTGTAAATTTGTACTTGTATAAATTTGCTACTATTATTTCTTTGATAATGTGATAAATATCTAAAACTTTGTGATACTATCATAAGAATAGACCAAAACAGTGTAGAAGGGAAACTTCGCTCCGAACGCGCTCAAGGTCACGATATTAGCATACGCGATTCTGCACGTTAAACGTGCAGTAGGGCTGTCACAGCCTGCGAGGACGCCGCACGCGGATTTTAATATTTGTGTTGGTTAGGTGCCTACCTCTATAATATGACGTCACGGTCAAGTTATTGTGGTGTGATCGGTTGTAATAATAACACAAAAGCGAACACAAATTTAAGTTTTTTTAGATTGCTAAATGATAATGATAATACATACCCTATGTAAGTAATATTTTCTAAATATTATTGTGTTTATGTAGGTTCCTATCTAACTAATTAGGTAGGTACCTAATCAAAGGAACGTGAACATCGGTCGTTGACCTTTTCTCACTCGCCTCGCCTCGCGACGGCGGCGGGGCGCGGCGGTACAGTGCAGTAGCAACCCTGGCAAAACGCCTGCACGACAGAGGGCGTAACGAGGTGAAGGGGGAAGTAGGTATATAAATGTCGGCGTTTGGGAATAGATCAAAGAAGAGTCCCTTCTATTTATTATTTATTCTAATGATACTATCAAGAAACGATCGAAAAGATGAAGTTGTCACTGCACGCGTCTTTACACATTGATCTCGTATCAAGTTGTTTATTATTATGGAGGAACAGTATGTTTAAGGGTGTCTTATTTAGGGAGCAATTTAGGAGAGACTTTCAGTGCTACTACCTGTTTACATATTCATTACCTACATATATTATTTGGTCATCAAACAAATCCAAGATCTTTCACCTGCTACGATGACCTCCCACAAAATTAAGCGAATAACATAAACCAAAATCACCTCACTTTATACTCGAGTTTTAAGGACAATCGCTACCATTTTATACTCAAGACTGTTTTAAAGACAAACACTTTAAGTGTATCGTAAAGTAAAACGTCTTTTCAGATGGACGAGCTCGCCGCTCACTCTCATAAATTCCGAGTGCCGATGAGCGAGCGGAACGGCCGGAGGGGGTTGCAGAAGGCCTTGGAAGAAGGGGGGGATAGCACCCCCTCCCCGCTGGTCGCTTTGACCCACGCGTCTCATGTCGCGACTCGCCCGCCTGGATGCAGCCTTAAGGATCAGGTGGGTATTGTAAACGATTGGGGAAGAACAGCGTTATTAGAACAGATTAATTATTGTATGGGCAATCTACAGTTTCTGACTAAAAGAGGGACCAAAATTTCAGGGGTGATTCAGTGTTGATTATAGAACACAGTAACAATATAAAAATAACCATTTATTCGATCGACTCGTCTGACCCATAAAGGTTCGTCTTCACTTTTTTACACCCTATATAAATGACTTCGCAATCTAGCGTAGCGCTTGTTATAGTCATCTAAGTTGTAGAGTAAATAAAATCATGCAATCTGGCAAAATAAGAAAAGAACAGTTTTTAAAACCTAATTGGAAGGCCCATAAATACCCTATAAACTAACATGTAAAATATCAAACTAGTAGGTAAGTACAGTAATGTAGTAATTTAAGTAGTGTGTATTATTATAATAATTTACTGTAAACTTGACTATACCAAGTGTTCTGTATGTTCCTAATGGTACAAATAAATAAACTAAACTAATGACTACGAAACGCCTACGCCGTAGAAGTTCTACGACATAATATCCAAGTCGTAGACCCTCTACGGAATATCTCCGTTGTAGCAGCCTACGGAATATCCACGTCGTCGTCGTCGTCTCGGCGTGTCTCTACGAAACACCTACGTCGTCGTGGCGATTCTACATAACGTGGGCGTAACACATTTACAGCGTTGCGTTGGTTTAACCAAAGGATTGCCAAGGGATTAGCTTATTACTTTACATCAATCATATCACGTATTGTTAGCTAATAAAATCAACGCGGGCTTAGCACCGCCTACAGCCACAAGGAATCTAATAATAATACAGGTACTCGTAAACCCCATAAATAATGAATTCCCTGCTAATAGGCAGCAACGTTGACAATATTATTAATACCGTGTTTTATTCACTGCGTGAGCGCCTATCTGAGCTGAAGGAAATTACTTTTATGCAAATCAACCATTATGTTTCCACGTGCAAAGCTTAACCACTGTAAAGTATACATACACGTACCTATCTATGCCGTACCTATGTGGGAATGAGTACGTTCGTGCTTCGACTGGAATATTTTCATTATACACAACAGTTTTACTTTAGAGGCGGTGCTGTTAAGATTTTCGAAGGTGATTTTGTGTCGCGTTGTTTTTTGCAAACATTTTACGAAATTTTAAAGACGGTTCCATCTGTTCAAATAAAAAAGAAATTGTATTGAATAACATTGAATTCTTAAAGAAAAGAGTTCTCTTAAAGAAAATTCTAATATGTTAGTTTTGATAACCCAGCCATCGTAATAAATCAATAAATGGCAAATGTTTTGAGTGCCTTCGCTATGGTATATATTTAACACTAATGTGTGAAATGTTAAACCAGAAGACTTTTTCAAAGCTTAAAGAACCTTAGGCCCTTACAAACGATGTTTTATTTTCCAGCTAGAAGAGTTGCACGAGCATGAAATCAACGTCATTCGGACAACGACGAGCCGCCACAAAAGCCGCAAACCGAACAAAAGAGACCTGTATGTGACAATCTCAGGTACCATATTACAAAACTAATTTATTTTTAAGTTCTTTTACTATCAAATCAATTTTCGAATATTATACTTCAATATTTGATAACTAGCTTGTCCTTAGCACGCATCTTTTACGTGATAAAAGTAAAATAAAAAGTAAAAAATTAAAAAGTTTTATTTCAGAAACAACAGAATAGGTACATATTTAGTGTAATTTCCTTAAATTAATACATTTTATTTATTTAACTTACTTTTATCATAAGAAACCTTGGTGTAAATAACAGTGTATTGAGTGTGCGTACTTCAGATTAACCTTTAAGATCAGAGTATAATGATACCTAAGTTTATACTTGTATGAAGATGTTAGGGCTCTTATTTCCGATTCCTTAGGGTTGGATCTTTCAGTGCATAAAGGTACTTGATTCTATTTAACTATACTTAATTTATAATACTCTAATAAATAATACAATAAATAAATAATGCTGGACATTCCATAAAACATCATCTAGCCGCAAACTACGCTGATATCCTTACCCATGTCACAATATATCTCGATGCCAAGTTCAATTTACGCTCCGTTTAGCAGTTTAGAAGTGAAAAGGTATGTACCTACACAAAGAGATACTAAAATTACAAATTTAAGTAACATTTTATGTAACATTAGTATGGATCATTTTTGACAATCTTTGCGGCACAGCATATTTGTTCATAAATAAACAAGTACCTAAAAGGTGTTAAGTAAAATTAGAAAATATCTATACCTACTCTAAGTACGTATTGAAGTTTATGTATATCAGTTATCTAGAAGTACCCTTAACACAAGCTCTACTTATGTTGGCGCTAGATGATGGTGTGTGGATTGTCCACCGTTATTTTATTTATATTTTACAACTAGAAGCGCCACGCATTTTCACCCGCGTAATTCCCGTTCCCGTGGGAATTCCGGGATAAAATATAGCCTATGTGTTATTCCAGACTACAATCTATCTCTGTGCCAAATTTCATCCAGATTCCTTCATTAGTTTTGCGTGAAAGAGTAACAAACATCCATCTATCCATCGATACTTACGAACTTTCGCGTTTATAATTATTAGTAGGGTAATAGTGTTTTTTTTTCAGAGTTGCAGCTCGTCGCGACTGGTCGACTCGAGATCACGTGTGTCAGTACCATCCCTGAGTTCCGGAGTATTGACGATAAGTTCGCCGATGTTAGGAACGATACTGTTATAGGTAAGTGTGAATCTGCCGGATTTACAAAGTGTACCTCAGAAAGCTAGAAGGCATGCTCGGAGTCTCAGAGATACTTCGAATCAGAAAGGACAAGATCCGTAGAGGTGCCAAGGTAAAAAAATCAGATTCCTTCAGCAGCCTTTGAAGTATTAAATCTAAGTGGTTTATTCCTTAAGACCTTACAGAAAGACTCTTGGATATCACATAGTATAAAACAAATTCGCTTTCTCTGTCGCTATATCCCTATGTCCCTTTGTATGCTTAAATCTTTAAAACTACGCAACGGATTTTGATGCGGTTTTTTTAATAGATAGAGTGATTCAAGAGGAAGGTTTATACGTATAATAAAACCGTGCGAAGCCGGGGCGGGTCGCTAGTTATTTATAAATTACGACAAAATATTTCGTACAAAAACAAACTGATCGTAAATGAGTAGACTGTCTTGTAGGAACACAGTTTTCATTATTTGGAAGCTTCATTGAGCATATACAATACTTCGGTAAAGCCTTTTACAATAGTAGGTATCATGTCACATGTGTCTTATCCACAAAAGCGTCACTAGTTTTGAGTTGGGTTTTGAATTGTTTGGCTTTCTAAGGACAATATGGGTAGCGTTGCAATTGTATTCTTACAATAGATCTGTTTATTTCATACTCTGGGTGGTACTTTATCTCGAATTTGATATCTTGATGATAGTTTTTTGCGATCACAGGATGAACAAAGTTCTTCAAATTCAAAATTTCTAAAATTATTGCAAAATACCTAAATAGGTACTTTTTTTTAAAGATGAGATTAAATATTTTTTTTACACTTTTAAATTATCACCAATGTTAATCTAAATACTTATTCTTTATTAAGAAAACAGGCCTATGTCCAGTCCAGTGGACTAATATAGGTTGATGATGATGATGATGAAGAAAACAGTATAACATCAATACTTACAGGCAATTAGATCAATCACTGAATGGTTTTCATTCATGTTTAACGTTTCTTTACAGTTGACGTGATCAGACAATCCACGTTCTCCCAGCCGTCTGCAAACCTCACCATGCCTGAATCAAACACATCCGCAACAGAAGCCGTCTCCGCATCAATCTGTCTACTTCTATGCTTACTCTACATCACTCTTTAGTAGCTATACATTTTTTATACAAAACGGGCTGTGATAAAAACATATGTTCATTTAAATAGGTACATTTTCGCGTGTGATATTTATTAGCTGCTGGTTGAGAGATTATTTGTGGAACTCGACGTCCATTAGCAGGGCCAATATCGTTTAATTCAGACGCCAGTTATTTTCATTAACACTTTGAGTGGGTACTTATTATTGACGTTATGGGTTTACGTAATTGAAGAAGATACAGAGGTTCGCACTGCTGTGAACTAGCTGATACATTAAAGGGGGTTCATACACTATAAAAAAATCTTAAGCAACGCGTGTTGACTAAATTTTCTTATGACTGAAGTTTCTATGACTATGATTAGAACCACATTGATAACACCCGAAAACGAATTTTGTTACTCCGCCATTCAATAATGTGATTCTGGTCATAGAAAATTGATACGAGTGATTCAACTCATCACACGAATCCTGTTTTGTCAGTGGTGGGTCAATAGTAAGTTTCCGGCTTAACACATGAGTAAAAAAACGGATTAGAGACAAGCTTCTTAAAAACGTGCAAAATTCTTACCTATTTTGGTAGGGTTGTCACAATAGGTGAAGACAAATAAAATAAAACATTTGTTAAATATTTTTATTATTCAAGAATACTTTACAAATTACTTACTTACTCTAATAATATTCCTTTTAAAATTGTTGTTCCTTTATCTACTCATGTGACTGCAATGTACTGGGAAGTGCTATATGGACGTTGAGCAGTAAGAGTTGAGGATTCATGATTCTCACTAAACAGAGCTTTGATTCCATTCTTATTATTATCTAGCTATCTTTCTCCAGAAATATTAATTAGAAAACTCAAGATATTCACTTACTGGTATCTTAGCTAGGTACTGCAGTATTCTACCTGGTTTCGTGGTAGGTCCTTACCTGATTTTTTACTCGCCACGACTGCTTTATTACATTGCCATTATTGTGCCTAGAATATAAGCCAAATACTGGATACCTACATATCATATACCTACTCCATGGGAGATTTCCGTAGATTTTAAGATTCTAGTTAATAAGATAGACCATAGAATATAGATAACATTATGAAATACTTATCTACTTAAGTACCTAGAATAATTGTAAATATTTTACTTTGTACCATGTAAAGTAGATCCGATAACTATTATACAATAAAATAAGTAACGAATAAACGAAAATATAAATTTCAATTAGGTTAGGTACTTACTATCTCTTTCATACTTTTTCGTACTTTAACTTACATACGAATAAGTATTCTAAGTCCAATCTAGTCTTAGGACTAGAGTCCTAAATCGTAGATATCCATTTAATTAAAAAATATTGGGCCAGGGCAAAGTTACTCAGTTAAGTTACGTTGAGGGCCCTGTTTTCACGCATGGGTATTTTATGGGTTAATTTATATGATTTTATAAAATTCTAAATTGATTTTTAAGGTCTATTCAGATAGGTTTTACGCCATGACTTGACTTTAATTTTATTCAATTTAATTCGTAAAAATAATGAAGAGATCTGCAGTATGGAATTACAACGTAAAATAAATTAAGGGATCAATATAGGGATAGGTGGGAGTATTAGTGGATAATGTCCTTTAACATCGACTTTGCCTTGATACTGCTTTCACCTTATTAAGATACCTACTTGTCAATTTAGGCCATTCTCAAAGCGTAAATTAGAAGTATTTTCTTTCTCAAGTATACTCGTATTCTTCATGTCTTGTAATATACACACCTAAGTTCATTCATTCATTCCTTCAAAGTGACTAAACTGCCGGTTGGAACATTTCAGTATAATATGCATTTTGAAGGTAGTTATACCTACTTATGTATCTACAGACTTACTTACGACCTCTGTTGGTGAGCTTGGCCGATGGTCCACACAGGAGGTTGCGGGTTCGATTCTCGCCTCGTGACAAATGTTTGTACGGTATTTGTTCCATGTGCTCTTTTATTTATACTTAGTAAACATATTTATCACTGTAATTAAGTATATCAGTTAGTACCCATAACGCAATTTATTTTTGGATTTGGTTTTACTTTGAGCCAGTGCGTCTATACGTATTAGGTACTATGTATTGGAGGATTTTTATATTTTCAAAGGGTCTACAAATTGGTACGTAGCCGTACCTATTTATACATGCATACCAAAATTGTGAATACCCACCTAAAATAAATATGTAGTATATGAATCGGATATTCTAGCCGACTAAATATCAAACAGAAGCGGAAAAGATAGTTAACAAAAAGATAATAGGGCAATTTCATTTAAAATTACGTTTGTGACAGAAGTTGTCATTGGCCTAATTATCCAATCAACTTATGGTGAACTCCAGCCTTTGTACTAAATCTGATCATACCTGAAAGTCAGCTATTTTAGAAAATTCTATTGTTGATGTATAAAAGGTTTTAATAATAAACATGTGAGCCTCATGCGAAACTGAAACATATCACTAAGAGTAGATACCTACATTTTTATAAGAAATCTTAAATAATGTACTTGTATGGAAATATTATATGTACCTACTTGGAACATTTTGTTCCTAAATGATAAAAGACATACAGTTCGAAATGTATGCAATTTGTCTATGTAACTCACAATTTGCCATTATCAAAAATTATAAAGTAAGCTATCTATAAGTAAAGAATGTTTTAAATATAAAAATAAAATATTACATGCGATAAATTGTGTTTTCATCATAAACATCTTTTAAAGTTTAGTGACGTCTTGTCCTAATGTCGAAATTGTGATAAAAAATACAATAGTATAGGATTTTTATTAATATAATTTTATTATAAATAACAACATCGAATCGCTTAAATTTATGGAAAAAACATAAACATACTTAAATGTTATATCAAATAGATAAAGAAGTTATCTAGATCACATCACTAAATAGGCAAATTCCTAATTCCTATTAAATATTGAAAAAAAACAAGGAAATATCACGATTTGAATAACAATTTCAGCAACATACTAAAATGTTACAAAGTTAAGTTAACGAAAAAATACTCTTCCAACAGAATGGAGGTAGTCATACAAGATACTGTTTCCTTAACACTTCACTGCCCATAACGGACGTGCGCATCTCCTGCTCCGTGGGGCAGCAAAGGCGTTAAACTCCAGCCAAAAAAAACAATGGTTGATCCAATGTTCATAAAACATAGAAAGCTAAAACCACTCCCCGAAGTATTAGGTTCTTTAATAAAGTGCTATTGTTAAGAAGTTTAAAGGCCAAGTTTACTATCAGCTGTGCTAGATACACAGTCTCATAATAACATAGAACATATTATTATTAATACTAAAACTTCTGGTAGTGCTTTAAGAAAATTGCCGACCATTTTCGGATGGGGACGCCAAGCTAGACGGCTTGCAGTGTGGCCGTAATGTAAGGACTTAATTTAGGTACAGCATGGAAAATGCATATAACCCTCTGCATGCTTATTCTATATTCTTTTGTAGACAAAGGTTTCTGGTAATCGGGTGACGATAAATACATTTTTTAACATAATTTTTAAATACACCAGATGTCAATTCAATGTCGCCAAAACTAAACAAATTGAACAGACTATAAATATTTAGTAACCATATAATTTGACACCATTTTTTGTGCCTTCAAATTAGTTTAGTATTGGCGACATCTAAATTGACAACATTACCTAAGTACGTACTTACCTAATTTACGGTAACCTACTAAATGTACCTTGTAGACTTGTGGTGTTGTAAAAACGTTCAAAAACGTAATTGAGTTTACAATAAAACAAATACCTAACTATTTGTAATTTAAAATGAAAAATAGATTGAAGTCTAAAATTGAAGCTAAAATTTGGGGAAAAAAGGTACTAATTTTAGTAATCAATCCTAAACTTGTTTATCGTACACTAAAACGAATTAAGAGCTGAGTAAGGTTTATTGCCCAGCCAATAAAGAGATTAAATTGTACAAAATTGAATCAGAAAGACAGTTTAAGCTTAACTATGTAAAACTCGTTCTGAATTTTTACTTTTGATGGTCTATTGTACTCCATGTCTTGAAACATTTAATTTACCATCTAATATGAAGATATAAACAAACATTATAAAAAAGGCTGTTTCAAGATTATTGTAAGCGCAAAGTGAACGGAAGTTTGCGTACTTTATTAAGGTGCGACTAATTATTTTTATTAGGAACTAAATAAATATATTTTTTTCATAACTTCTATTTTAACATTTATCTAACTGATGGACGATCTGGTTTGAAACTACTTTCGTCGCTACAGAAGCATTGGGTATTAGGAATCGGTCCATGTCCTTTATGAGGAGATTATCTCCATCCGGCACTCCATATTTGAACGTGATAAGTTCAGGGTGCCGCTTTTTGGCGGTTATTTTGACAATCGTGGACAAAGCCCTTCGGGACATTACTTTAGCCGCGCCACGCTTATTGGGAATATCTCTCAGTATAATCAAATGAGTTTCAGTTACTACTAGGTAGGAATCGTGCATGTATCCATTGAGGAGTACCTCCTGGCATACAAAGCTATCAACAACATTATGTTCCTTCATATACGTGCTAACATCAACGATTTCTTCCAACGAATCGGATTCGGTGTAATCTTTCCTGTGGCCATCTGTTCTAGAGTCATCATCTTCGTCATTAATACTGAACACGGGAGGGACATTCCGGTATCTCTGATCTTTTCTATCTGCCGCAGAAACGTGCCACTCCCCATTATTTACATTTGCATTCGGATTCACGATATACTCGATTAACTTGCCTTTCACCTCCTGACTCTTTGCTTTCATTGCTGAAGACAGCTTGCTGAACAATTGCTTAGCTGGTAAATTATCTTTGACTTTGGTCTGCCGGAAGTCAGCACCGTCATTGTTATTATTTGGCGCGCAGACTAAGCACATAGACTGATTGTGCTCTTCAAGACAATCAGTCATGTGGGGGCCAAAGTAGTCGTGAATTGCAACGAAACCTCCATCCAGCATGGAAACATGCTTGATGTTCCTCTTTAAGAATGATGCGACAACCATATGTGCATAACTATCCTCCACAGCCCTGCCGGAGCCTACAAAGCATAGGTGCTCACCAGCTGCCAAAGAACCCGCCGCCAAGGCCTGTCTTTGGGCATTCAGCAAGCCCTGCACAGCTGTTTTAAAAGCCGATGGTTCTTGTAACATTAAATTACAATCCAAGTGGAATGCCGTAGACAAGTGACCAGCATTGTATTGCTCAGAAGGCCGACAGTCAACTAAGAAGAATTTCACACTATCAACATTAGCATCAACAGTGGCACTCTCAATGAGCTCATGGACAGCCACGGGCAGACACAAGGCTTGGGAGTAAACCTTGGAGTTGATCTCTAAGTTCTCAGAAAACAACACTTCTAGCACATCCTCTCTAAAAGACTGAGGAGTTTTCAGTGAGTAATAATGTGCTAATGAACAGAAATCTGACACATCATTGGCTTCAAGATCAGCAGGCATACTAATAAGTGTTTCAATTATAGCAGTTTTGTCATCATCTTTCATCTGCAGCAGTTGTTCTCGGGCATTAATTATCATGATCAAACAAAGGAAAAATATAAAGAAAGGATCTGACCTCTGAAAGTATAAGTCCCACATGAAAAGTACCACTTCCAAATTACATGTGCCAGCAAAAAGCGATCTAAGCCAAGGTAGGCAATACTGTTCGGGTGTTATTCTCTTGGTATCCAAAAATGAGCATAGTTCTGGATCATGATACTGCAGAACCAGTCGTAAAATATGGAATGGAATACCATTTTTAACACAGCCACTGGGAATGTACAATTTGATTATCCTTTCAAATAAGTTGTAAGTATCTGCCCTTGGTAATTTCAGACTAAGTAAAGGTAGCAATAGCTCAATCCAGCCATTATTTGAAGTGTAGCTAATCGACTTAGATTTACAGTAAAATGTTATAATAGACTCTAAGTCTGATAAAACAGACAATTTATCATCATCGTCATTACCTAGTTTTTTTACAAACTTCTTAACATCATCCCTGAGTTCATTTTGGTTTGCTAAATCAAATATTTCATCAAACGAAAGGAGTTGATTACTTGCATCTTGGACATTAAGACAGAGAAGCCAAACATCAGGACGCATGCTGTCAGGGATTTTCTTTCCCTTTGTGAGAGAATTGATTTCATGAGCAGTACAGCCATCTAAAAGAGCTGACTCCAGTTCTATTAGCCTGGGAAATAAGAGAAAACAAACACATTATTTTTAACCTACAACTACTGTTATTTTTGTTTAGAACATTCTATATAATATCATATTTTTTGGGTCTAGTGTCTCCAAATAGAAGGACTTATCAGCATGTACAATAAAAAATAATCGCTTTAAAAGCAACCCCTACTCATAGTGTGGTATGTACCCAAATAGCTAGAAGCAATAATACTGATCTTGAACAACTGGAACTTCTTATCTATGATTATATAGTACAATCTGCATTTGATAATGAAAAATGAATGTGAAATGTCACTAAATTATTTTGATGCTCACCAAGTACTGTCATCTTCTTCACCAGCCATCGTTATTTGTTATCAAATCTGTTTTTGAAAGAATTTTGAGTCTTGGTGGGTGGAATAATAGATTTGCTGAAAATTAAAACATTATGTAGTTGTACACAGTTGTACATATGTACCAGCCATTTTACAAAAAGGTTTGCTGCTTCTACACTTCAGTTATTTCAAGGAACCTCTTATTAACTAAACTATAAGTAATTAGTACCTACCTATTTACTGAGTTTCTTCAAGAATTAAAATTCCAAAACATACAAAACCCCAAGCAAACAATTTATTTCCAATTTTTGACATTGTTTGTTGTACAAATGGACGATGATAAATGAACTGACAGACGACATTGACATTTTACATCACACAGTGAAACTGTTGTTCATAGCATGAATGCTTATTGGGATTTATCTACAATAGTTCTAGCATTACTACGTTGCTCGTATCGAAAAAGTACAAAAAAGTGGTAGGTATTTTGCAATGCAGTGCAAACTGCATAAAAAATCTTGAGACCAAGGTAAAATCTTTTGGGCTAGTTAGAAATCGCTCGCAAGAGCGCTTTTTCAACGCCCGTTAAAAAAGCGTTCGAATAGAACAAACAAATACAATTCCAAGTATCCGTTCATACGAAGCGCTTTTAAAAAGCGATGCGTTTTTAAAGCGCTGTGTTCCATTTTGAACGCTGGGCTTTGGGCGTTATAAGTTATTTATGCAGTGTTCCATTTTAACGTCGGCGTTAGCGATTTTTGAACGCAACGGTTTTTTACCGCCCGTGCGAACGAGGTCTTAGGCCGGAAACATATTTACGTGTCCCAGCGTGTCGCAATGCTTACTGTCGCGGCGGTGAGTGTGCACACTATCGTGGCGCGACACGAGGTATCATGGCCCAGTGTTGCCATATATACAGATTTATCTGTATCTGTAGAGAATTTTGACCACAAATGTAGCCAAATCTGTAAAACTTATATTCAGATTAATACAGATCACATAGTCTATGATGAAATAATTGAATACTTTAGTTTATTTTTGTTTTTGCGCTAAGATTTCTTGCCAACCTACTAATATTAAGGTGAAATACAATGGTGTTTGCGCGGCTATTTGACGAGCGATCACCGCGCGGGGTTTACCCCTCCCCGCACTCCCGGTTAACTTCTAACTTTATAGACAGGCAGTTAGATATATCCATGAAGTTTGCGAACAATTATGTATATATAAGCAGTATCTCTGTAAAAAATAATATTTAGAGGTAACTTAGCGATGTTTTTCTATAGAGTCAAATTGGATTAATCTTGTTTTGACTCTCATAAGTCACTAGCTAGTATCCTTAACTTTTGATTGCTATCAAAAACAATTAAAAACTTTGATATTATTAAACTTTAAAATTCATTTACCGTTTGGTACAAACGTGAGTTTTGGGACTCACGCCACCTTAATGTATTTCAGGAACCTGTTTGTGTTGTCAACGTGTTGTCCAATGCTTAAAATCATATTGGTGACCATTACTCAAACCTACCGATCATATTTTGTTTAACATTAACACTCCTTCTATGACTATAAAACTTTGTGGACCGGACACTGGCAAATTTAATAAAAAGTAAAACAAGAAACCATTTAGGATTATAGATATTTTATTTAGGATTATTCTCACTAAGCAACTACTAAATACTATTAAAAATTATCGAAAACCGATTTCAAAAATGAAAAAAAATATGTATCATCTTAACTAATAAATATAATTATTATTAAGTTGTCGAGGGAAAAATAAATAGTTACTTTTTATTTTTTTCTTAAAATTCAATGGCCGAATACTTTGCCTAATTAGAATCATAGGCGCAGTAACAATCTGTAACATATCAAAAAGTGGACACTAAAATACTTTGCCACAAAAGAATTATCGCCATTTTTGTTGAAAAAAAAACAGTTAAAAGCGTTTTTCTCGCGATTTTGGTTTTGTTAGTTATTTAGTTTTCCAAGTACAGCGACGATATTTAAAAATGTCTTTTTTTTCGATAGCTTACCATGCCACCCCATAAACATAAAATTCAGATTATAAACAGATTAAAGCTTCTTGTGTTCATACAGATTTTGTACAGATTTTTCGTGTGCGTTCGCCCAGCAAAAAGTATCGTCTTTTCAAGAATCGAATGATGCAGATAATCAGCGCCCTATGTCGTCTAAATGCGCCCGAAATTTTAAATTAACTGATTTTGCTGCACGAACGTTCGCCCAGCAAAACTTTTTTTTAAAAAAGGGTATAGCTGTATTTTAAATATGCAAAAAGATAGCTTAAATACTAGTCTAAATGTGCCGTTAAAGATAATTTGCGCCTCTAAAGATTTTAGAGATATTTAGTTTTTTGCTGGGCGAACGTTTTGGTGATTTCTATATCTCGGAAACGGCTGAACGCACAGTCATCATTTTTTTACCTACAGATCAGTATAATTTGCGCCTATTTGCGCCGTAATTTTCATTAACATGAATAGCATGGTTCAGGAGATATTATTGTATTTCCTAGAAAACGGAAAAATGCTCTTATAATTTCATTAGCTTATTATGCTAAGAAAATAACTAATACTAAAATTATTCATTATTTTCTTATCAATTTAAAAAAATATGAAACTTTAATTATTAAGTGCTCCATAATTTTGATACAGCCTTTCCTAATTTTCTTCTTAATTTTTATGAATTGTTTGAATATCGTAATCTTAATAAGTTAAATTAGTAAAAAATAATAAGTTAAAGTATATTCTTCATTTAAAAAGCAAATTAACAAAATGGTACAAAATAGTAAAATGGTAAAGTACATCATCATTAAATCATCATCAATATGAGCGAGCATTGTTGTCAAAAGGACATAGTAGGTACATAAATACATCCCATTACCTTTACCTTCCTTCTTGGCCAGTCAGGTATAAATGTTTAGTACCACTGGAAAGCTTGTTCCTTAAGAATTATGCCACACTTTCCCCATTTCAAGATTTTAAATTTTTTTAGGTGAATCTATTTCAATTTCTGAAATTTCTAGGATGCAAGAGTCTCATATATATATATATATATATATATATATATCTTCTATTTGAACGTTCCTCTTTCTGATATTCACGTTGAAATTACAGATAAGAGTTTTACTGGCATTTTTAGACCACTGCCGCACTTGCGTTAGTTACTTTACATTTCGTTGGGAAGCAGAAGAAAAACAAGCTGTTAAAAACCCAATCAAATACATAGAAAACTACATCAGAACTTTAAATTGCAGGTTCTATACGTAGATAATTCATTAAGGAATGTGGTACTGAAATTAATTACCTATTTCAAAATGTTCACAGTTTAGACACAATTCGAGTGCAAAGTGAACTTAAAATAAAATACGCCGCACTTCCCCCAACTGACCTTAACTAGACTAGCATCTTGAATTTTAGCATCTTGCCCCAACTGAACTTATTAATAAAATTGTTAATTTTGTATAATTATTCATTTATCCCTTTTCAAATACGTTGATATAATAAACAAACTTTCCCGCTGTCTCTTTGTCTGTCTCTATGTATGATAAACCTATCTTTATAACTATGCAACGGATTTTGAAGCCGTTTTTTTATCGATAGTGATTCAAGAGGAAGGCTTTTAAGTATACACCCGTGCGAAGCCGGGGCGCAATAAATAATTAAATAGTAAAGTACTTAAAATACTGTTTTATTAACTTACTTACCTGGTTCTTTCAAAAGTTGACGAACAAGTTCTATAAGATCGTCCATTTTGCTGCAAATAAACAGGTATTACTAAATTAAAAAGTTTTCGCGCCACGAGCCACGCGCCAGTATAGAAACACATTTGCCTGTCGCGACATAACCCCCACCACCGCTCTGGCGCAATCGGTGGCTAGCAGTCTGCGACACGATAGACCGTGGCGCGACACGACACGCCATACAAGTATATCCCTAACCATACTAAATGTATGAAACCGATATGCTTCTGGCGCGCCCCGACACACTGCGACACGCAAGTATGTTTCTGGCATTAAATAGACACTTATAGACCACCTGCCCTTCCGAATGTTCATCGTTCTTCCAAAAATTCTGTATATTCTATAAATCCCTTATTTTTTCCTGACTCTCCTAGTCTTTGTTCTATTTCGTCGAAAACACACAGAAGCCTGAGGCAAAGCGGAGGCGAAGGCGTGGCGGTTTGTATTCTATTGAAATATATGAAAGCCTACACACACACCGCAGGCGGTGGCATCGCGGTGCTATAGGAAAAACCGCCACGCCTTCGACTCCGCTCCGCCTCCGGCTTCTGTGTTTTTGACGACCGATGTGGCGCGGTGGGCGAAGGTCCGCCTGCGACGCAGGAGGTTGCGGGTTCGATTCCCGCCTCGGAACAAATTTGTGTACGATCTGCAGAAATTTGTTCCGTTGGTCTGGGTGTTTTCTATGTATAATAAAAAAATATCTATCTATGTAATGTATTGTATTAAGTAAATCAGTCATTAGTACCCATAACACAAGCTCTGCTTAGCTTGGGGCTAGATGATGCTGTGTGGACTGTCCGAAATTATTTATTTATTTATTTATAACTTTAGGTAGGCTTTTTCATACCATATAAATGCCAAAAAAAACAAAAGAAATACTATTGGGTAATTCGTTTCGTCACGGAACGTAGTAATGCTAGAATCTTTGGTTTTTTCCCAAAATAAAATCGACTTTACGACAAATGCTTCAACTAACGAGTCCAGAAAAAAACATTTGACACTTGTAGTCATTTGTAGTAGATTTCACAGTTCACTCTTCACTCACTCTTGCTTTCTTATCTATGACTCTCGGTTTGTTTTGAGTTGAGATTTCTCGGGCGGGAGGGCACGTAGGGTGACCATTTGTGGCAGATTCCTGCCATTTGGGCAGATTTGGCTCCCAAATTTTGACTCTGGCAGAAAGTACTGACGAATTAAAAATGTGGCAGATTCTGGCAGATTTTAAAGATTCCTAGAAAAACTGTGAAAAACACCAGTTTAACAAAACCTAATAAGTACTAGAAATAAGAACAAACTGTCAAGTCACGCTAGTGACTCCACAAGGTTTCCAAATCTTTCATCACTCATAATCACCCAATGTATAAGCTTCTACATTATGGACCCCGACACTATCCTTATTTATAATTCCCACCCCATAAAAGCAAATTATGATGGCATATTTAGGCATTTTCTGATCTGAGACGAGTTCGGCAGATTTTGGCAGGTTTTTTGCCAGAATCTGGCAGATTCGCCATTTTTAAAACGGTCACCCTGAGGGCACGGGCAGGCTGTTCGCTTCGCTGTTCGTTCGTTCGTTCGGATCAGTTCGGATCATAGAGAGCAATAAGTTCCTTGGTTCGGATCGTCGCTTCTCGGGATAAATAAATTTCTTTGGTTTTCATTTATGTGGTCGCTGAATAAAACACGCAGACCTAAAACTTCGGTTAGTGGTAAACAAGCTGAATAGATGAAGATAAACGAAGGACGAACAATACATAGCTACAAAATACAAAAAAGAATAAATAAATAATCAAAACCGGCTTGAAACGAGTTGGTTATGAAGTAAAGAAGACTGAAGTGATCAAAAATGTTGCGGAGTCTCTTCCCTGACAAAGAAGCATTCATCGTATTTGCACTCTATATCATTTTATTTGTATTCCAGGGTAAGTTTCGCCATACCAAACCAAACTAGCTATGCCCGCAGCTTAGCACGATTTTTTAAAATAAAAACTGGCCTGCCCATGCAAAATTTCAGATTGATACATTTGGCTGTTGAGTGCTGGGAGTGCTGTGTTCAGCCATACATCAATCCATCAAATACATCAAATGCACAATCTTCCCCATTTTTAAATAAAGTTTAAAATAATAATTATATTTGGTTCTACAATGGATAATGAATTGCATTGTCTTCGTAGCTTTTACCTTGATTATCTTAAGTATTCAAAACTCACTCAATCTACTGGTGAGTATTTATGACTGTGAAGTATGTAGGTACTTTAACCTGCCTATAATTTACCAGAGTTTATTACTTTTCAAGATGATTTAGATAAGTAATGGTCAAGTATCAGCAACTTATCTTTACACATTTTACAGGTGTGTTTGTAACAGCATCTAAAACTGAAAGTGGTGGATATGATTACAACACTACGCTGGTGGTTTTCTTATCGGAGCTCCTTAAGCTTGTCATATCATCTGTTTTGTACACAATCAGAAGGACACCGTGAGTACCAAGCTTTAATATAACGTTGCATATAAGTTACTAATTACACAATGTGGAATGTTAATTATTAATAGAGCATAAAGTACACAAATACACTTGTCTTTATTTAGTAAAACTAATTAGTTAGGATTTTACATGTATACATCATCCCCTGCCAATGTGCTGTCTGTGTGAGATCATAAGTCAACACTCCTTCTGTGTTTATCCATCTCTGCATTGGATGATCTCTCTCTTATACTGGTTCGGATAAATAAATAAAATAAATCCTTACTGATAAATAAATAATGCTGCACAATCCACATAGCATCATCTAGCCTCGAGCAAAGCAGTGCTTGTGTTTTGGGTACTAGATGACTGATATACATTATACTACATAGATAGATATTTTTTATATACATTGTTATAATATTTTAATGAATAATTCATATAATGTAATTAATTATAATTATTCTGTCATGTTATTTAAGAATAATGAATAAATTCTGTATTTCTGTATTTATACATAGAAAATGTATATGGCATCAATATCAATGGCAACTATACCATGATTCAAAAACAAATATATTTTTTGTAAAGAAATAAGTAATAAAACCAAAGAAATGTTGGTGAAACAACATGTCGATGTGAATGCGAATGTTTACGATACTAGTCATTAGAGCAAGCTGCAGGAACTCCAAATAGTTCGTGGTTTTCACAGCTTTCATTCATCATTCAATTGGTCTCTCATTTGTTATTGAACTTGAAATTGAATATGCATTGTTGAAGTTTTTATTTTGTTTTTAGTTGTTAGCTTGCTGATACCCTGCTGTTTGTCTGTTATTATCAGTTTTTGTCAACAATTAATTCATAAAATGCCAATGTTTACAAAAAAAAAAAAAAAATACCTATGATTCTAAACAAGAGTATACACTCTCACCTTTAGTTTGCTGATGTTGAGAAGTGGTTGCTGACATACGCCTCACAAAGCTCAAAGTCGCTCATCAAGTTATGCCAGGTGTTTCTCTAGTTCTCTACCCAATAGAATCCCGAACACGTAAATTCGTAGAATAACCGAAGTAACCAACATAGCTCTCACAAAAACAACAAAAAAAGCAGAGGGGACAGAGTTAGGTTTAGGCTAAGTTAAGATTTTCATAGTGGTAGAAATGGCCCGCGGACTAAGAAAAAATGAAAAAATAAAAACAAATTTCGTAGGGGACATTTCGGCCCGCGCGGGCTGTGACCTAAGTTGACCAAAGAATCGCAACTTCTAAATAATTTTAAACACGTATTTTTTCTATAGAGATCCTTGACTTATTAATCAAATATAGTGATTGCTCACTCTTCATTCAATTTGTTTAGTTTTTATGTATGACCTTTATTATCAATTTGTTTCGCTATTTACAGACTAAAAGGCAAGTAAGTGTTGAATGCATTAGGTCATGGTCAATAATGAGAATATTTTTACCTATTTACTAATTAAGAATGCAAGCGTTACCAAGTATGATAAGCATTGGGTACATACATTAAATTAGTTAAGGTAAATGTGTACCTACGTTATATTTTATTCTCAGTCGATTCCCATGTAGAACAATCTCTATGTACCTAGTTACCATAACTTTATCAGTTACAAGCTTCCGTTCCATTATTTAGTTTCCCTATAAATCGGCTGATAACAGGAAGAAATAATAAATACATATTTTGGACAATCTAGTCCGAATATATGCAGAGCTTGTGTTATGACTTATGAGTCTACTAGTATAGTACCTACCCAGTAGTACCTACAGACGAAAAATATTCATAATACAATACAAGATTTTTATTTTAATACATAGAAAACACCAAAACCGCGTAGCAAATATTGCAGATCGTAAGAATATTTATCCCAAGGCGGAAATTGAACCCGCAACCTCCTACGTCCGCCGCCTCCGTTGCGCCAAATATCGGTCGTATTAGTGTTGCCATTGAATAATAGTCAAACTATCACTAATAAAATAGGGCTTATCTACAGGGATAATTATCACTACATAGTATAAAACAAAGTCGCTTTCTATGTCCCTATGTATACTTAAATATTTTTTGATGCGGTTTTTTTAATACACATGGAGTGACTCAAGAGGAAGGTTTATTTATATACGTAGGTATAATAAAGCCGGGGCGGGTCGCTACTACCAAATAAATAATTTCAAGACCACTGTGGCGGAGCGATGCGATGCGCGATGGTTCGCTTGCGACGCAGTAGGTTGGGAGTTCAAATCCCAGGAGAAATGTTTCTACGATCTGCACTATTTCTTACTATGCTTATAAAAAATATCCATGGACGTAAATATCAGTTCTAGTACCAATAACACAAACTTTGCGTATCTTAGGACTGATGCGGTGTGAATTTTCCAGCATTATTTTATTTTGATTTATCGTAAGACGAAAATAGCTAATTTACCTATCTACATTTTTATTAAAAGTGGCTAGCTTAAAAAACCACTATCAGCAGCGGGGTGATTTAGACGTCTTGAGGACGCTTCCGGCTTAAATGTATCAGTTGAGATTGCTCTATATTGTTTGCTGCTACTTTATCAGTAAACCTATCAATATAAATCTGTTTCAGGAACAAGCCCCACCTCTTCAGAGCATTAGTAGCAAACCGGAGGCTATTATACTACTATTTTATACCATCTCTACTATACTGTTTCTACAACAACTTGGCGTTCATAAACCTCTCGCATTATGACCCCACCTCGTATTACATATTGCTGCAGTTCAGGGTTGTTTTGACGGCTCTATTGTTTCAGGTTTGTATAAATTTAATTGTTACTTTATTGAGATCTAGCGACCCGCCCCGGCTTCGCACAGTTTTATTATACGTGTAAACCTGCCTCTTATATCACTCTATCTATTAAAAAATCGCATTAAAATCCGTTGCGTAGTTTTAAAGATTTAAGCATACAACGGGACATAGGGACAGAGAGAGCGTCTTTGTTTTATACTATACTAGTGATACGTCTATTTTGTTAATGAAGTAAAAGGGAGAAAGCTTAGTCCTTAATATTTAACAGGGTAATCCCTGAGCCATTTGGACGAGCTGTTATATTAGACGACAATGATATTTGGTACCTATATCATTTTGGGTGCCTCTTCATGAACTTAAGCTAGAAGGATTATATTTAACAGGGATTTAGTCCTCTGGATGAGCTGATACATCAGCTTTAACATTTAGAAATCACATTATAAAACAAAGTCGCTTTTTCTGTCCCTGTGTCCCTTTGAATGCTTAAATCTTTAAAACTACGCATCGGATTTTGATGCGGTTTTTTTAATAGATAGTGTTTCAAGAGGAAGGTTTATACGTATAATAAAACAGTGCGAAGCCGGGGCAGGTCGCTAGTATTACTTAAGCTTTAGTAAGTTTCAAATTTTCAATATCATCATCAACTTATTTATTGGCCCCTAATAACCGCCAAAACCAAGTTTTACTAAAATAGGATGTTTGTAGCGATTTGTTGTTTTTTATCCTGTTCTCTGTTTACCTTTAATAATTAAATATGTGATATGGGTGTCTATTCAGGAATTTTCTATCTGATAAAATAATATTCATTAATCCATAGGTATGTGGTAGCATATAGATATTATACTAATATCTACCACATTACACTTGTATTCTAGCTTGTATTGTACGTAGTATATTAATCGGTCATTGCTATCAGATATGTAGGTAAGGTAGCCTTAGATAATGTAGAAAATGCCCTGTCGGTTAGTAGCCGGCTGGTCAGAAGGAGGATGCAAATATTATAGGTACAGTCGTGCCGTTGCCGGCATCAAAAGGTGGTAAAACATAAAATATATGTAGATTTATTCATACATGACATAACTGTTTACATCTGGGGCCGAATTCCAGTAATGTCAAAACAAAGGTCTCAATAGTGCCATTCAATCAAGATGATTAAAATCACGTTTGTGCATTTGGTATTCTACTATTTTTGCGCTTGAAGAGACTTTAATAATTAGAATGTCAAATTGGTAGCTACAAAGGTAATCGTCACAGCTATGAATGAACCCTTAAAAAAATTTGTGCTAGTAGAATACCAAAAAGAGTTTGACATTTTGACACGATACTATTTAAATGATGAAGCGATTTATTTAGTGAAATCTGGGCCTAGGTCGCCATTCCGGTGAGTATATAAGCAAAGAACATTGAGTTCAAATTCTTCAATTTCTATACTTTGAAAATCATGTTCTTGTTATTCACTAGTTACATACACTTAAACGATAAGAACGCAGTGATTGGCTATAAAACGGAAAAATGATTGTTCAATGACGTGGGTGCTAGGTAAAGTGGGCGGTGCGTTACCTACTCTGATATCAGGGTTTCTACTAGTACCATGTCATACGATCTAAAGGTAGCCTTCCGTTCCTAGCGACCGCGACTCGCGACCGCGACCGGATTTGTATGAATTTATATGGAGCCACGCCCACCGGTCGCGGCTTGTGTTTAGTACTCTATACAAATTCATACAAAGCAGTGGGTCGCGCGACCCGGTCGCGCGTCGCAGTCGCTAGGAACGGAAGCTACCTTTAGAGTTTATGAGTATGTACTTTAAAGCCACATGCATTTTAAACCGACTACGATTTCAAAATTAATAAACAGTTATTGTTTTTTTCAGTTCCTGTTCAAAAAGAACCTAACACCGATCCAGTGGGTTTCTCTCGGAATACTGACATTAGGGTGCATGATAAAGAACTTCGACGCAGCAACAACCAAGACATCTGGCGACACAGATCTGTGGTCTCAAGTATTCAACATTTACTTTTTATCCATAAACTTTCAAAACTTCTGCTCGTGCTTAGCAGGCACTTACAATGAGTACTTACTCAAAACAAAAGGCTCAAATGTTGACATATTCTTACAAAATGTTTTCATGTATCTAGACTCAGTGTTATGCAACTTGATAATGCTGGGGTATAAGGGGGAGATAACGTCCATGTTCGACGATCTATCCTGTCTTGCAGATGTGTTTGTGATTTTAATAACTGTTAACAGCGCTATAGTGGGCATCGTCACAAGTTTCTTTTTAAAGAATTTGAATTCTATTTTGAAAACATACGCAAGTGCTCTCGAACTTGTTATAACTGCCGTTGTTTGCTACATACTGTTCCATATTGTGATAACTGTGCATACAATAATATCTATCTGTCTAGTCAGTATAGCTGTGGCTATGTATTTTAAGAATCCAGTTAACAATGTTACTTCCGAAGCTGAATCTGATAAGATAAAACTTTTAGAAATCAGTACAAACAAATAGTTTATCACAGGTATTTCTGTGTGATTTACAATTTAAAACCAAATAAGTTATTTTTCAATTAGTTACCTACACAAATTATGTTAAAAACATATAAATTTATTAAGTTTAAATAGCTCGAACTAGTCTTGAATTAGTAGACAAGGTATATAAAGGCCTATTTTTAAAAGGATGGCATTAAAAGTCTCCACACACTGAAGCCGGAGGCGGAGCGGAGGCGAAGGCATGAGAGTTGTATTCTATTGAATCCAGGGCTTGATACCGGTACTTTTACGGTAGTAACGGTACTTTCATTTTGTTAAATTCGAGTATCGATACTTTTGAAGTACCGGTATTCTAAGCGGTTCTCGCGTCGTCTCGTTCGTCTTTTCTAATCAGTTTTCTCTCTCGCTTGCACAAAATAAAATTGTTGAAAAGTACCGGTACTTTTGAGCATAATTTCGGTAATTTTACCGATACTTATAGAAAATACCGATACTTTAGTACCGGTACCAATGAAAGTACCGGTACCCCACTAAGTACAATTATACCGGTTCTCAAAAAGTACCGGTATAATTTGTATCGATACCAAAGAAGTACCTGTACCTGTACCATGTCAAGGTCAGTCGAACCGGTATTTATAAATACCGGTATTCCAAGCCCTGATTGAATCATAAGAAAGCAGCATTAGGTGCAATAGGAAAAACCGGCACGCCTTCGCCTCCGCTCCGCCTCCGGCTTCAGTGTGTGGAGACTTTAAAAGATGGCTTAGCTTTTTTTTTGCACTGTGCCGTAAATGTGTGATACTAATTTTGTTATGATTATGAAGACAAGTATGTTCTCAGTATTTTTCTTTCTTGGAATCTCAATGTTAGTCTCATACCAAAAGTATTGCGCCTAGAATATAAATGTTACTCTTTTAAATTAGAATGTAACATCTACTTATTAACTCGAATTGTATAAGTTTCCTGAATAGTACCTACTTATTTTGTTCCATTTCAAATTTATTATTTGAAATATTGTCAAAAAATAAATTTGAAATATGTAAGTCATTTATATAAAATTTTACCTTAGGTATTAGGATAGTGGAATTTTCTAAAACAAATCTCCTATATATGTTTTACATTGACATCACAAACACTGTTAATATCAATCCGAAAGTTTGGATGTTTGTTCATCATCAACGGATATGGTTCACTGCTGGACCCTCCCCTAATGAACGTCATAACACCCTGTCTTCAGCTTGCCTCATCCAGCATCTGCCTGCAGTTTTTCGCAGATCGTCATCCCACCTGGCCGTAGGGCGTCCTACACTACGTTTGCCAAGTCGCGGTCTCCACTTAAGAACACGTATACCCCAATGGTTGCCGGTTCATCACGAGATATAGCCGGCCCACTGCCACTTCAGCTTGCTAATTCTTTGAGCTACGTCGATAACTTTGGTTCTCTGTCGGATGTATTCATTACGAATCCTATCCTTCAGGGAAACTCCGAGCATAGCTTTCCATTGCTCGCTGAGCGACTTTGAACTGGTGGACCAGCCCTACCGTGAGTGTACACGATTGAAAACTTTAGTTTTCAAACATTGCGGTATGGATGAGGATAACACTCGACATAGTTTTCCAAACGCTGTCCTAGCTGGATCCTCCTCTTGGCCTCCTCAAAATAGTTTTTACCTAACTGCACAATCTGCCCAAGGTAAGCTCGGAAACAATTTCGAGAAGGTGGCCTTCTACGACCACCGTCCTGGATCAATGTGGTCATTGATCCAGGACATGACTTTGGTTTTGTTCAAATTCATGCCAAGACCGATGCACCGCCCCGCGAGGCTGAGGCTAGGCCGTCCAGCATGTGGGTCAGCATCTCTAAAGCGACTCCGCCATTCATTATCACTATATTATCAGCTAATGGCAGGTGTGGTGGGATGTAATCGCCGTTTATGTTTATTGTTTATGCCCTTTCTAGTCCCACGTCTTAAACATATGTATCTTCCAATGCGCTCGTGAACAGTTTTGGGGATATGACATCACTCCTCTGCGCAATTGGATGAGTTTAAGACTTCTGGCCCTGTACTTGGACACTAATAGTAGCGGCTTCGTAGAGACATCTCAGTACCTCGATATAACGATAGTCTACTTAATTCTAAACATGGATTACCATGTTAGTATTTCTCCCAAAAGAACACGTGGGAAGACGCGGGCGAAAGGTGAAACAAAAGAAAAGTAACAAACCTGTGCCAATTCTATCTATAAGGGATATGAAATTTTGGTCCCCAGGTGCAATAATTTTACCAACTTCTTTGACCTTTCTTGTTAAGTTATTTTATTATTATTAAGTACGAGTATAATAGTGAAAGTTTACATTTCAAATAATATTTTAAAACTTCATTGAATTGCAGATAGATTCTAAGTTTTGACTCAAAAGATTGAAATTATATTTCTTGCAATAATTATCTTTAAGAAAATAAAAAGTATTTCATACAAGCTGTATTTGTTTATTTACATCCCAATGTTAACAAACTATCTGATAAAGATATAATCACAGTAAATATATTTTAAACTTTCTCAATTTAACATAGTAAAGATATTTATCGGATATTTATTTATGTAGTTACTGTGCTTATTATATAATATACTTTACTATATGTATACCGTAACCACGACCGCTGTATGATAAATACTTAAGGAAATAACCACAAAAGCTACCTACGCGATAAATACCCGATATTCTTTACACTCAATAAAATATTGTAATAAAAATATTTTAATCTAAGAAACTTTACCAATAAATAAGGTACCTATAGAACAAATAGGAATAATTAAGTTCACATTATAATTTATTTCAGGTAAATGTCTTATAAATTTATAATATTCCTTGATTAGTAAGTTATAACTTGTGCTAATTGTTTTATGCAGATACAGAACAAATTTAGATTAATACTGATTTGCATTTTTAAACAGGCCACTAGAATAAATATAGAAGTATTTTCTAGAATGTGACCCACATTGTCACCACATCTAAACCTATTCTATGATAATGAATCTAATTTATTTAACAATAAAGCTTATTTTACAATAAGGGCACTTGTAAATGGACAATGTTAATTTAATATGCTAGCACGGTGCTTTAAAAATGATCTCTCGGATTTTCAGAGCGCTTTTTCATAAGATTCACGCACTTTGTTCAAACTTAAGCAATGAAGTATTAGTTACTAATTTAACACTCAAGCCACTAAAACGAAACCTTTTATTGTTCGCTTTTAATTTTAACCCCAGCTAAAGCTTGAACAGAAAGCTACACAGGATGGCGCAATATTTTTATAGGAACCAGAACGGGAGCTTTAAGATTTTCTTAAATAAGGGAAACATTTATTTCTGATAAGAAGTACAATCAAGTACGGCTTGCTGTTTAAAATATTAATAGGCGAGATCGATTTTGATATTTTTAGTTCCATTGCAGTTTAAGTTTTTTGAATAGCCACTACCAGGTTGGGCGTACACCGGCCGAGTCAGCTGTATAATACAATGCCTTTATTCCATTTTGATGTGTTATTATTGTACACTAGGAAAAGTCGTAGTAGGTACACATTAAGGCAATATTGAACTATATACTCTACAGCGGCAGTTGCCTCAAGACGACACTGCTCGCCCCGTTTGGACCCCGTTGAAGACAACTTTCTAGCTGCTTGTACATTTAAAGCTGCGTACAGACTGCTGTAACGTAACATGCAATGTATCACGCAATGAAAGAATTTGCCGTCCACACTGTCGCAATGAATCATGCAATGTAACAGAAATCACATAGTGTGAACGCCTCGCGCGCACGAACCGCGCACACTACGCGCACGAACAGAGCATTTCAACTACCAAGAATGGAAGAAAACACAGCTACAGCAGAGCCGTTTACGTTACGTTTTTTTTTCACTTGATTGATAATTATCATTGAAGCATCGACAATCATCGTAGCCAGTAATAATTGTATAATAAATTATCTCCGCGTGTTCTCGGCAGACTGAGCTATGTTCGCCGCGCGCATGCCGGAAAAGATGCGAACACGTACGTGCTCAGTTCGTGCGCGCGCTGCGTCCACACTTATGAAATGCTCCTTTCATGTTACATTGCATGTTACGTTACAGCAGTCTGTACGCGGCTTAAGATACACTGGACACTTTTAACGTGTCTAAGAGTCTTGTCCTGTAAGGACTACAGAAAATAAAGCACTTGAGTTTGATCCTAAAAAAGTTATCTGCCCATGGTATATCTACAATAATGCCCCATCCTGTTTTATGAATAAAAGCCTGAAGTATTATATTATATATCTCTCAATTATTGCTTTAGTTTCTCATGTCAGAACCAGTCTTGTAAGCTACTTTAATAATAAAACTCTTATTTGAAAATACCTATTTACATTGCGATCTCTCTGAGAGTACACACTCTCAATGTATTTCGATAACATGCAAGCCTATCACTATTATTTGAACATACGGTCACTTAAGGGCACTAGTATAACAATACTTAGCATCACAATAGACAAGTTAGGTTAAGATTTGGTTTCAATCTGTTATTAAAAGTCTACATTGTTAATGATGCTATGCAATAACTTTTCTGCTACTCGCAACTAAATGAGAGCAAGAGATGTATTTATCTAATAAGTAATAATAAGTGACAGTTATATTTTCAGTTTAAATTAAATAGGCTTGTAAAGAAGAGTGGTGACATACTTCTTTCTGTATCGGTGTGTGGCTGAGAGGACCATCACGCCGTCTTTTATGGATAAGGCATACAGGTGGTTCAACATCACATGGTTAGGTTCTGGTAATAATGTAGGTTCACACTGAAAAAAAGAAATAAAAACAAAAACACTTCATACACATAAAAAGCTCACTAAAATAAGTTAAGTATACCAATAATTTCTTTGGTTGGTAACAATTTTATTTTAAAAACAAAGCTTCAGAAAGTAGCAGCTTGCGAAACACATAAAGGAAAAGAAAATATTTATGAAAAAATATATACCAAGTTGGTATATATATTTTTTCATAAATATTTTCTTCCAGTGGGTTGGTATTACCAACCCACTGGATTCCACTGTTTGACAAAAATAATGTGATATGTATGGTTCAATACTTACTGAGAGAGGTGTGTCCTTGTTCAGAATAACTTGTAACAAATGTGGGGGCAATATTGGAGGGCCTGATACTTTTTCCCAAGGCTTTGACTGTGGTATTTCCTGAAAACCAATCAAATTTTGCATTAGAATCAAGTATCATCCATCTTTTTAAACACATTCAGGTGGGCACAAATTTAAAGGGGTATTACACTACACATTATTCAGGGCCCTGAATATCGTCATAAATCTTATTACACCACTCTTAGTTAGGGTTAGGGTCCCTGAATACCGTGTAGTGTAATACCCCTTTTAACCAACTTATAAATATAATAGATAATAGAAATAAGAAAAAAAAAGAAATAAATTGAAATTAGATCAACAAACTTGTTGATTGAGACTAATTTGTTTTGTTTTTAACAAATGTCATTTTCTAAACTGTCTGTATTTTTTTATCAAATAACTATAAAATAATATGCAGATTTTTTTCTTCAAGTAAAATAAATAATAGGTATATAAAAACATTACTTCTAAAAATATAGTTGCCCTAAGGTTTTTTATTCATTAGATTGTAGAACACTATTTGTTTTTTCATATCCAAACTAAGGATCCAAATTCAAATGGCATAAGTTTTCGAATACACTCATAAAATATCATAGATCATAGTCAAAAGTTTCGAGATTGAATCCGAAGGGCTTCCAATGAATTAAAATACCTGTACAGGCTCAACTTAGTTTTTTTTTAAATAATCTATAGTCATTTAACATAATATCTAGTGGTTTTAAAACAAGCTATCTGAACTCTGACACCTTTATGTAGATTTAGTTTTTTGCTGTGATAACATCTTTTTGTCTTCTAACTAAGGCATATCAATAAAACCTGAGAGATAAAAGTACCTGAGAATACTCTGTTTGTGCGCCACTATGGATTCCTTCGCTGTCCTTTGCTAGTGCTTGGAACACCTCAAAGTCTGACATCTTTACAGAGACTAGATTGTTCTTAGAGCCCATATCATTGTCTATTACTTTCTGTAAGTATACAATAATCATTTTTATAAGAAAGGTAAGATATTTCAAATGGTTTTAGAATGATTCTATCAGGCTAGTAAACCAGGTATAAAAATAAATACTCAAGGACATTGACCAAGACATCTATCATAAAGATGGTTAAAATGTTGGTTTGTAAGAGAAATGTTAAAGGTATAACTCACAACTGTAGGGTCATGCCTCCATTCCCCATCTACAAAATATTTGTACTGGTGCTCTCCTTCAGGTAAGTCTATGATAGTCACAAAATCTCCATGAGATTTAACCATTGGAATAGTTTTCCAATCAGTAAATGTTCCGCTTATGAAAACCTGGAATGATTTGGTAATTATAGGTAGCATACAAACACTAAGCAGGAATATGTTTTAATGTTTTTTTAGTAATCTAACCTGCTTTCCTCCACCTTCCCATTTGAACACAGTTGGCAGAACTTTCAACTCGTCAACAATGTTACTATTGGCCTCCGTCAATGTATTCGATCTCGGTCGAGGACCTGTGTACTCCACTTCGCTCTCAGGTACTGCTTTGGTGTAGTACGGGGCTCCGTCTTCAATGTTATTTTCGTCATCTCGACCAATGCGGTCATCGTCAACTTTTTTGTCGAATGTAAATGCTTCTCCCTCTTTCATGGGTGAAGATGGGCCTGCTTCTGAAACTTTTGATGTTGCGTCCCGGTGCCATTCTTTGGGTTGATTACTTCCTGCGTTACCCATATCACCTCACTGTAAATTATATTCAGATAAAATTCAAGGAATAGGAGATGAACGACTTTGCACTGTTTTCATCGTGTTTTCATTTTGATTTTGCTTGCTTGTCTCGTTTGTATATGTCAGCACAGTCACTGTCATGTTGTTGTCATGTCAAAGCATAGCAAACTATCAACACAAATCAGCTGTTGTTTCCGCGGTGACAAATCGGAAGAACATGCCTTCTTGCTCGTTTTGTTCATGAATTTCCACAAGAGGGAAGAGAAACGAACGCTTGCTTGTCATGACGTCTTTCTTTCTGACTTCTGAAGGTTTCTTTCTGTTTCATTCATGTTTCTGTCTGTCAGTCTCGCTTGATCCGTTCGATTCGTTGGTCGTTCAGGAAAATATGGAAAATTCAAGTTCGATCGATCGATAAAATTTATGTTTATTGATTGGTGGTTTCCTCTCGCATTGCTACCTTGTTGCTACCCCAAATACCAATCTCTCTAGACACGGCGCGAGTTTATTTTTTGCTCTAGCTTTAGTGTTTTCAGTAACGCATCTTGAATAAAATTGTGCTTGCTTGTGCAAGTCTACAACAGCGATCGATAGAAGAAATAAAATGAGCGATGAAAAGCAGCCGCTTCTTACGGGACCTATTGTTCTTTCTGAAACCAATGAACCACACGTTGAATTAGAGATTGATCAATCTGTACCACTCGAAAAATCCAAAAGTGTTTATAACCCAGCATCTGAAAGATGTTTGGAACATCCCACTTCAAACTTCGATACCATGATCCATCTACTAAAAGGAAACGTTGGCACTGGCATACTAGCCATGCCAGATGCCTTCAAAAATGCTGGTCTATATTTTGGTAAGCATCAAATAGGAATTATGTAGGTACTTGTTTTCGATGTAGAATCACATTATTTTAATACTACTAAGTACAATAATCTACTACTACAATAATCTAAACTACATTAAATAATAATAAATCTAAGTATATCATTTCATAGTTTTTCTACAGCTTTAAAATAAAAAATGTTTTTTCCTAGGCAAATAACCTGGTGTAGGGATGAGTCTCAACATTAGAGCATGATGCTGCTCTACTGAATACATTAAGTATTTATAAAACTAGCTGGATCCTGCGGCTTTGTCCGCATGAAAATTTATGCACTTACTCCCTTCACTATATACCACACTCACTAGAAATTTAATAACTTCCTAAATAACAAAGGTGATTACTTTTGAAAATAAATATAAATATGCATTATTCATTACTAGTATGTATATGAATCCCATGGAAACTGATTTAGGGGATGAAAAGTAGCCTATTTGTTATTCCAGGGCTAGAACTATGGCTATTCCAAATTTCAGACCGATCCATTCAGTAGTTTTTGCATGAAAGGGGAACAAACATACATCCATACAAACTTTTGCATTTATAATATTAATGAGAATAAGGATTAATTATGATTAATGTTCTCTGCACCTTTGCTTATGAAGTACCTATCTGGAAAAATACCACTTATGTACTTCACTCTTGCTAGCCGTTCTATCAACACAATCACCACCACATAGAATTTTCTTTTTGGAACTTATTTATCAAAAGTAGCTCATGTTTTAGGTATTCCAGGCCTTGATAAATGTCTATTCAAAATTTCAGCCCAATCCATTCAGTAGCTTTGGCATGAAGAGGTAACAAACAGAAATTGAATAACATCGCAACTTGAACCACGACCTTCCCTCAGTACAGCATGCGACCTTTAAATAATGTAACTGGATCTGTCCATGTTATTTAAAGTTCAATAAAATAAATAATTGCGCTACAAACTGCACCACAACAGCAAATGACCACCTCATCGAACGAAAAAAATAAACATCCCTCTATCCAAACTAACGCATTTATACTTAATATTACTGTTATTTGTTCATAGGTGTATTTGGCACATTGTTTATGGGAGTAATATGCACACACTGTATGCATATATTGGTTCGATGCTCACATGAGCTATGCATAAGAAGTCAGAAACCTGCGCTGAACTTTTCTGAAGTAATTGAAGATTCATTTGCATCTGGTCCAGTTTCCTTGAGGCCATACTCTAAGAAAATGAGGTAAGATCACTAGGTATATAAATAACATCATATATATATTTTTTTAGCTCTGGACTTTGCACTCAGCATCATCTAGCCCCAAAGGAAGCTACTCAAAACTTATGTTAAGGGTACAAGATATATTTGAAACAATATAAACATAGATAAATATTTTTTATCATACATAGAAAACACACAGACCAATTGAACAAATTTCTGCAGATCGTGCACTTTGTTCCGAGGCCGGAATCGAACCCGCAACCTCCTGCGTCGCAGGCGGATGGATATATAGATGTTTGCTCTTTCACGCAAAAATTACTAAAGGAATTGGGCTGAAATTTTTAAAAGACGTAGTTCAAGCACTGGAATAACACAGCTACTTTTCATCCCATTAATCTGGGAAAGAAATAGCCTTGAATCTTTTCCATAGTAATAACGCTAGGGCGCAGCCAGATGCCATTTATATGATACTAGCGACCCGCCCCGGCTTCTCACGGCTTTATTATACGTATAAACCTTCCTCTTGAATTACTCTATCTATTAAAAAAAACCACATCAAGTCCGTTGCGTAGTTTTAAAGATTTAAGCATTCAAAGGGACATAGGGATATAGGGACATAAGGACAGAAAAAGCGACTTTCTTTTATACTATGTACTAGCGACCCGCCCCGGCTTCGCAAGGTTATTATACGTATAAACCTTCCTCTTGAATCACTCTATCTATTAAAAAAAACCGCATCAAAATCCGTTGCGTAGTTTTAAAGATATAAGCATTCAAAGGGACATAGGGATATAGGGACAGAAAAAACGACTTTGTTTTCTGTAGTGATGTAAAGTAATTATGCAATTAACTTACTCTTATGTAAGTTATCAGTCACAAAAGAAGGCAATAAACATTTATCATGTTTGTTGATTTACCTACAAAACAACTTATCATTATCAATAAAACCTCATGTAAAACTTTCCTGTTTAAAATGTCAATATTTCCAATAGGAAGTAAATAATAGATAAAAGTTTTATAATGAGATAACAAACTTATTAAAGTATGTAGATAGATCCTCCTTATCATGATTCAATAGTTTTTAACTAAGTAACTAATTAAAACATTTAATAACCTGCTTGGATTGGATCTTCATATACAGTGTGTCCCTGGAAAAAGATTTTAAAGATTATTGGAAAATATCAGTATTGAAAAAGTAATTTTAATACAAAAAATAAACTTGTCACGATAGCTACTTGTTTGTGAGGTATTAAGTAACTAGTTATTTTATCGTCAATATTACATAATTATTACATGATTTTGGTGTTTTATTTAATAAAATATATCTACTGATTATATATTAAGAAACATATTTTTTGTAAATCGAGTCATTAGCTAGTAATAATAATTTGAATTGAGCAAAAATATGACATAAATCAAAAAAGTTGTTTTTTGTCGATATTTTTGATCTAGTTTAACCCCTTTTCGGGATTGCTCTTTATCCAGGGACAACTGTATAATGGATAGGATCTATCTACTTCTTCATCTTCTTCATCTGATTTACTTTTCCAATGAGCGAGCATGCATAGCGTAGCGAGGGATGTGTTATAGGTACTAGGAAAATGAATCAATTCTATTGGTAACAGCTCCTCTACAAACGCATCCTCACATCTCTGGGTGAAAGGCAGTCCAAACCATGCATGCCTGTGTTGAGATTTATTTGAGAGACTAACAATTCAACTTTGTTTCAGAAATATTGTCAATGCATTTCTGGTCATAACACAACTGGGATTTTGCTGTGTGTACTTCCTATTTGTTGCTACTAACCTAAAAGACACAATGGCGATATTCAAAATAGATCTAAGTGTCCATTTCTACTTAGTGCTACTTTTCCCTTTCATACTGGCACTTGCTATGGTCAAGAACTTGAAGTATCTGACTCCAGTGTCGCTGCTTGCTTCGATAATGACGGCATGGGGTCTGGTTATTACGTTCTACTACATACTTCAAGATTTGCCGAGGACGAACACTGTTAAGCATTTCGCAAAATGGCATCAACTACCGCTGTATTTCGGGACTGCTATCTACGCATTTGAAGGAATTGGAGTGGTGAGTGTAGAATTTTTTTATTTGAACAGCAGAATCCCGATCTCATTTTTAACTAGGATTTTATAGGGTCTGTATCCTCCTATATCCTCAACATCCGGGAAAGTCCTGAAGATGAGGAGGGATTCGTGCCTTACTATCAAAAATCCTATTTTCTGAAAATAGTAATTACTTCAAAATAATTATTTTCTAGACTATATAGTTGACAAGCTTATGAACGTCGATCGTGATTTTCGATTAACTAATATTTTTTTAAATAATATATAAATCTTTTTTAACAACGAAAATTACAAGCAAGGAATAGAATAATTACAACTAATATTTACAATTGAAACCATTGAGCTAACTGCAGACGGTTGCAAACAGTCTAAAGGTAGCTCAATTGATCCATGTCAATACCAGTCGGAACCGTCCCCAAGACACTGGCTGCATTAACAAAATTACCCATCAGCCGATTCTGTGGATAGAACGAAATGAGAAACATTTAATAAGACATTTAAACCTAGTGTTATGTCAGAAAAAGGCTACAACTTAACTATACATAATCATGCTTATACAAAAACAATTCATTGAAAATTGTAAAGAAGAGAGTGCATTTAACATTGATATAAAATTTGTAAGCTAAAATAAAATAGATTTTAAATATGTAGTCTCTATAGTAGACAATTAAAAAGTCCAGCTTTTATATCGCTTTAACGAAAGGCCATAAGAAATATTGATTAGTACCTACATATACATGATAAAATTGTCCACATGGTACCTATTTCTGCTATCATGCTGTTATCATCACAATATGTTTATCTGGATTGGGAAACTGAAGTATTGAAGTAGAACTGAAAAGGTAATTATACCCGCGGCAGAGTAGCCATCTATCATATAGCAACTACTATTTTACACACTCTTAAAAAATCTAACAACCAACTCTAAATTACATGCGTTATTAAGGTCTAGCCGCGCCGCGACTTCACCCGCTTGTTAATTGATGAAAAGTAGCGGGTGTTTTTTTCCAGAATTTCCAGACTGAAAACTACGTCGTCTGTTCAAAATTTCAACCCGATCCCCTCAGTAGTTTTGGCGTGAAGAACTAACAATCCGTCTATACTTTCTCGTTTATAGTATTCGTGTGATACTCAAAAACCTACTACTGGCCACCTCGACCACCTTGCGGTCATTCTCAATAGAAAATATGCAATATTAAGTGTAACTTATAAACTACTGATCAGATTTAAATGATGGAACCACACGAGAAATACCAGCTTTCATATAAAAGAAGCATCAAATTCTGGCCACCTAGAAAAAAGTTCTGCTTACTCACAAAAAAGTAATGTCGAATTGAGAACCACCTCCTTTCTTTGAAGTAGGTTGAAAAGGTCAAGACTATAAAACACATACGTACCTACTTAATATCATGTAGAGTAAAACGGGGTAAATAGAGACTCAAGCGTGAATAGAAATGGACGAAATACTGGAGCAAAACATCCTTTTGCTGAGGTCAGATCGTGATGAGGTATTTCGTCCATTTATATTCCACCCTCGAGTCTTTATTCACCCCGTTTTACAGTATCGTATATACTATTATGTCATTTGAAGCTAAACGTTGGCGATTTTAATATCGTCGTATTACGTCATTCCCCCCGTATTATTGCAAGTGGGAGGGTCGTTCTAATATTTGTATGGGGAGACTCTAGTGATAAAACAATTAAACTTATGAGGTGGCTATGATGCAATCGATCGATAGCAAACGCCATGAGTAGCATAACAAAGTGAGACAATTTTTTAGAGTAAGGAAAGCCTGGGGGTTTCCAGGCTACGCAAATAAATACACAAGGTTTAGAAGACATTTTACTAGTCACTCGAAATCAAAATCGGATCACGACGTAAAGGCTCATCGAATTGATTTGTAGAGTCGTATCTACCCGCGGCTTCGTTCGCGTTTTTTATATGAAAACATTTAAATTATCTTTATTTTCCATGTAAATTGATATATGAAAAGTTTTATCCCAAGGCTAGAACTACGTCTATTTTAAATTTAAGCCCGATCGGTTCAGTAGTTTTTACGTGAAAGAGTTACAAAACATCCATACCTATACATACAAATTTGTGAAATAAAATTTTATATATAGGTATATAAACACACCCCTAAATTATTATATAGGTGTGTGTTTATAAAGGTATTATTTATTGTGACTTTTCCAAGGGTGCGTTTCTACTAGCTGTACTATCATGTTTTGGTTGGTGGGAGCTTTTTTACTGACTTTAATTAAAAAGAGAGAGAGGTTTTTAATAGCACGGTATAATTTTTTTTATTTATTTTGCCGATTACTCGAAGACGCCTGAATCTACTTGGAAAATATTTTTTTCTTTTCTGGGAAATGGGACCACCATGTAAATTTTATCGAAATAGGCCGGGATGTTTTAAGACAATCAACATATTCAAAAAATTGTAGATAGGTACACATTTGATATGTTTTTTTTTGTGTTTTACACACCGTTTTAACACGTTTTAAACGTCGTACACGGAACCCGCTGTGGTTCAAAGAGGTCAAATATCAGAATCTCATTTGGCCTTAAATAAGCATTTGGTCAACAAACCATAAAGGTAAATTCTTAACTATTTGATCAACAATTTCTTATTGATCATTACCATTTTCGATCCAAAACGTAACGGGCGTAAACAGTGAGCGCGGAATTGAAATCGATGTAGGTATACTTAGTTTTTTTTAAACTCGTCTACTTGTAATCTCCAAGATGTGACTAGGTAATGCATGATAGCAAATACCTAGTTTTTAGTGTTTATTTTAATAAATGATAACTTTATCTGTTTACCGCCTCTCTGAAACTTAGTAGGCGTTAAAACAAGGTTAATGTGACGGGGCGATAACTCAATAAATGCTATTTTGTAGTTTTAATCAATCGCATTTGCGATTAAGACAAGGTAAACTAATATCATGCGAAAGTTTGGATGGATGGATGTTTGTTACATCATCACGCCAAAACGGCTACTGAACGGATCGGGCTCAAATTTTGAAGACTTTCTTCAAAGCCTAGAATAAAAACTTAGGCTACTTTACATCAAATTTCACGCCGCCGCTCCGGTGAATGTCTTTCTGTGTTTGTGTTTTTTCTTCTGTTTTTCTTTATCATGGTGTGCAATAAAGATCGATGAAGAAATATATTTATTAAAATAAATTGATATCAACTTTAGTATCATAAAAAAATATCAATCTATACCTACCTACTAGTCCACAGCTGGACATAGGCCTCCCCTAATGAGCGAATTTTAGTATAAAGGATGCAAAATTCAAGCTAAGAATTAATGACTAAAAAAGTGTTCGTAGACTAATTTTATAATGTCCAATAAACAGGTGCTGCCGTTGGAAAACAACATGAAGACACCAGATGCCTTCGGCGGTTATACCGGAGTTCTGAACACGGGCATGGTCATAGTAGCCTCTCTGTACACTGCCATCGGCTTCTTCGGATACCTGAAGTACGGAGATGCTGTGCAAGGCAGCATTACACTCAACTTGCCCAACTCTTTGTAAGTATCCCCTCAATGTGTATCAACTCTTGAGTGTATGAGTATCAACTCTTGTTTGTGAAAATTTTGTGTTTTTCCTGTTTTATTCAAATAATCGTATGTTGCTGAGTTATATTTTTCTCGAGTTTTTTTTTTAACATAGGTACATATTATATTTATAAAAATGTAGGGTGCTCATGTATGCACACAGATCCCCTTATACTATCCAATGATTCTATCCATCCACGGTTTTCCTGGTAAATATCGCTCTTCAGCGATAAGACCGCCAATTGTCACTTAGTCTGAGTAATTTTATTGGATATTGTTATTTTTATTTAAGTGTGCAATAAAGCGTTTTCTATCTATCTATCTATAATACTATAGTTGGTTACAAAAAAAGAAAAGCGTCGATTCTAACGGTTTTTACGAAGAGGCGCCGCCGAGGTTAAAAGGCTAAGGTCATGTCATGGTACATTGAAATAACAATTCCTCGAGTGAATAGTTCGGTAGACAAATAGGTCAGGCCTTCCTGGCAGCTATACCGATAGGTTCTCGACAGTTATACCAAAGTGCTCTTTGTATCTTCTGGGTTCAGGAAATCAATACAAAGCACTGAAGCATTATAAAAAGACAAGATTTGGATTTTTGTATGTATGGAACGAATAAACGTAAAAACCGATTTCAAAAATTCTTTCACCAATAGAATGCTACATTATGCCTGGATATTTTATACTTTATTTAATTGTATAAAAATAGGGATCTCTATTAAAACTTATCAATTTGTAAAACAAGGTGCAAAAAAAGTTAGCCATAAAATGTCTTTCATCGTGTTCGCTGCGAAGACTATAAAATGATAGAATAAAATACCTACATACTTGGCAAAATACATCATCTACAAAAGATGTCGCTAAAGCATTATGTCTAACTATTATAGTTATGTCATTGTGTATTATTTTATTAAAAAAATACTTTAAATTCCACCGCTAGAATCTCTCAGCCTAGTCCATGTCTGGAACTCAGGTACCTATGGAGTACAAAGGAAGAGTAGCCTGGCTTTACGTACACCTGAATTATTTGTTCTTATGCTTGTGGTTCTGTTTTGAGCATCATGAGCTCATTGTGTTCTTGTATGTAAAAATGTGTTAGAAATATACAAGCGCAAACAAATTCCGATCCAAAACAATAGCTCCAATAGTATACCTACAGCTTACTGAGCTGGTGTTCACAAAAAGATAATCGGACAATTAAGCAGCCTCGTCGGTTGTTGTATGGCGATGTTTAATGTATGAAAAATGTTCAAACAACTCTTTCAAATTTATTATCTCGGGTGTCTTGAAATCACTATACATAGTATAAAACAAAGTCGCTTTCTCTGTCGCTATGTCCCTATGTCCCTTTGTATGCTTAAATCTTTAAAACTACGTAACGGATTTTGATGCTGTTTTTTAATAGATAGAGTGTTTCAAGAGGAAGGTTTATAATAAAACCGTGCGGAGCCGGGGCGGGTCGCTAGTAGTCAATAATTTGAACGTACGTTAATCTGGAATCGTACTCATAATGTTCATAGATTGCTAAACCATCTGGCACAATTAATTGGCAACTTCAAGGCAAAAGCTATTGAAACTACTTACTAAAACTGTTATAGTTTACTATACAAACTTTGTCAGTGAATTCGTAACGCGTTCATTGTGAACTGTAATCGGGTAAGCTACTAGACTGTTGAGTGTTGGAAAAATAGTGACGTTAGGGACCTCTCTAAGGTTCTCTTTAGAATTTAGCAAGAAAATACTGTTGTTCTTTCCATGATAAATCTTTTCAATGATTGATGATTAATCTTCCATGATTAATCTTTCCTTATATTATTTTGATAATTATGGCCACTACAGTAGTGGTGTATGTGTTATTCCACTTCTAGAACTACGTCTATACCAAAGATCAGGATGATCTGTTGCGTACTAGTTTTTGGATGAAAGAGGAGCAAACATTCATCCAAACTTTCGCATATAATATTAGTAAGGTAAAGGATTATGCCTCCGTAATACGTATATGATTTCCCTACTTTCAGATTAGCACAAAGCGTCCGTGCTGTGATGGCCGTGGCCATATTCCTGTCGTACGGCCTTCAATTCTACGTGCCGATGGGAATCGTGTGGCCTGCAGTTAAATCCAGGCTCAAGTCCGAAGAGGCTTTGAAACACGGCGAGGCAGTCACAAGACTCGTGCTTATATTGATTACCTGTAAGTAGAAGAATTAGCAAGCTGATATTATTCACTCGCGTAATGCCCGATCCCGATGGGAATTCCGGTATAAAAAATAGCCTATGTGTTATTCCAGACTATAATCTATCTCTGTGCCGAATTACATCGAGATACATAACAAAGCAAAATAGCATTTTATCTTGTCAATATCTTTGTTTGTATACAATCGGAACTGTGAAAGCTTACATTTGAAAAATATAAGCTAATAAAATTTCGTATTTAACACTGATCTTAGCCCAACCTTAGAAAACGAATAATAAAAGAAAGAAAACTCTAAAATAAAGCATGTTAAAGTTGTTCTACAATAAAATAACCCTTGTGCCAAGTGACTTGCCGTTGGTTACTTAAGAAACTGTAAACTCACTAATCTCGGTCACTCACAGTGCGAGCGTAATGCGGTCCTTTTCACTTCCATCCAACAATAGAGCAAGAGAAAGCGCATTATATTATACATTTAGCATAAGCCCGCGTTGTTTCTATGGAAATGTTTCGAGGCTATATTTCTGTCCCACGAGAACTGATATTTGGAATGCCTATGCGATATTCCAGGGCTAGTCTATTCAAAATTTCAACCCGCTCCATTCAGTTGTTTTTGCGTGAAAGAGTAAAAAACATCCATCCATATATCTATACAATCTTTCGCGTTTATGTATATTGTTAGTAAGAATAGTAAAGATTCTCCGCGAACAGAGTCACAGAATAAAATTTAATAAGAACAGACAGAGTATAGTATATTTAATCTAGTCTTAGATTTAAAATACTACACCTTAACCTAAAACATGCATAAAATAGAAAGCGCTGGAGCTTATTAGTTATGCAGGTCACCTTACAATGTTTCCCTTCGTTTTTTCAACAAAGATAAATCCCTCTCAAAACAACTGATAAAAGGCGTCCTAAAACTCAATCGTCTGGCGGCTAGGTTGGTTAAGGTTATCTAGAATAAATAGCAGCTAATGAGCACATACAAAACTGATTAGACGAGCAATTAAATGAATTTCAATAATATAGGGTGAAGTCGATCTTCAATTAACTATGACGGGAGTCGAAAAACAATGTTAAAAATATTATTATCAAAAATGAGTATTCCTTATAACAGATCCGGTATTTGTGAATCACGAAAATCAGTTCCAATCAAAATTGTACCACAGTTCAATAAATGATACTGAAAAAATAAAGGTGTAGGTAAAACCTCACATAAATATCCACGTCCCAACAATCAAACTTTCCACTATGAGACAGAATTGAATAGATAAATTTGATAACGACATTGACCACCCACTCTAACAAACACTACTATTTACCTATTTGTTATCGACTCTGAGTAATTGTCTGTTATTTTCCAGTTTCCGCTGCGGCTCTCATTCCTAACCTGAGTGGAATAATTTCGCTCGTCGGAGCATTCAGTAGCTCCGCCCTGGCATTGATATTCCCACCGGTTATAGAGATAATTACTTTCTGGCCGGACCAACTTGGAAGATTCAACTGGAAAGTTTACAAAGACTTGGCTATTATCCTTTTTGGTATCACTGGTTTCATATTTGGAACATACACGAGTATTGAAAACCTATATCTGCATAATCAAATGTAGATTTAGGAATTATCCTATGTGGATGTTAACCTACCAAAGATTTTTGCATTCTCCATGACAATAATTGTATGTAGCAGCGTATGCGACGGCTTAAAAAAAATATTTAGCATAAACCCTGCATGGTTAGATTTATTCGATCCAATATGGATTGTTTATTAAACTTATATATAAGTGTTGAGCTTAAGTTTAATTCATATATCTGCTAATGGTAATAAAATTAGTAACATGATAAAAATGAGTCTAAAGTGATAATTTAAACTGTTGATATACCAACAATTGACATAATTTTTAATTACCAATTTTATTCTTAGTCTGATCATGTATTTGAATACAAAGGTATTGAAATTGTTGTAGAAATTATCGTACTTTGTTATACGATTTAAATATACCTAAAAATGTTACAAAGATTACAGATGTAGTCTTAATGTTTAAATTTTATGCATTTGTTGATTTTGTTTTAGTTAAATTATATTTTTACAATGTAAGAGCTTTATAATTCTTTTTTTGTTATTTGATTTTAGAATTTTTATAGATCAATTTTACTTATATTCGCGCAAAAATGTATACCCACATATTGTGATGTGATGATCTATCAATTTATCTAAATCATGTTTTTATTTTGATATATCTTGTGCGCAATATGATGGTTCGAAATCAGTTTCTACATACCTAGTTAACATAACTGTATGTACACCGAAATACGCCCACATATTAAATAACCCAGTCAAAGACATACAGATACTAAAATGTATACCTACAGATATCCAAACTTAATCATGTAAGTTTAACAATATATTTTTGAACGCATGTTTAAATAGACTGCATGAAGATGTAGCTTTGAATTAAAAGACTAGAAATATTTATTTGAAGCAGGCATCTAAGTACACTTTGCAAAAGTTATGTTGAACTTGGTGAGTAGGTAAATATTTTTCAATAAACAAAACGAAAATGTTGATGAGACATCTTACACAGTTATTGAATGGTCTTAGAGAAATTTCTTTAATATTGTAATTTTGTCTAATATTGTATAATCAGTAAGTAGGGAAAATAATACCTTGCAGTTTGAAGTTTTGGCTACCTACTACTGTCATATAAAATTCATAGCACACATAACCTTTTTTACAAAGCTTAGTACAAAATAAACTTTTAATTGATGTTGTCCCTGTAATATACATTTATGTGCAGTGTTTAGTAACTATGTACCTAACTACAGGTGCCTATGTATTATTATTATAATTCCAGTTAGTACCTACCAGAGAAAAGGTTTTGCCCTTTGCTAACCTAGATAATTGTACCTATGTCCTAATTATTGTGCTAGCTTCATTGTTAGTAAATGTAAAAAAAATCATTTTCTGTGTTATCTGTGATGTAATCGTTATACTGAATAAATTTTACAAAAGAACGAGCATCAAATACCTGTGTTTTATTTCTGGTGAATTTGTGTTGGTTAATTACCTAGCTTATGATAGAAAAAAACTAAATAAAACAAAGACTCTCAAAGCAACCCAGTGGCGTAACATAGAGAAATAATTAAAGTACCTACCTACATATCATTTTAGGTATATTTGAATTACATAATTTATTAATTTAACGTCTTAGGTCGCTTATTTTATCCCAGTAAGAAGTACAAGGAAAGAAGAAGAAGAAGATAAAGAAAACATAGTCTGCTCCTTCGGACAAAAAAAAGGACAAATATGCATTTTCATAATGAAGAGAAAGTATAAAACAGAGTTATATTAAATTTAAAAAGAAATAATTAGGGTTTATGTTTTTAAATTTCGTGCCTGCCGCGCTCTTTTAATCAAGCTACTCACCAAGAGATGGCGGTACCTAAATACCATAGTGGAAATGGTTGTGATCCGATCTGACCGATCTAGTTGTCTATGATTCATCTAAAGTTTTGAACGGATGACAGGATGAAACGTAATCTATAATTGTCTACGGTGAAATGTCATTCACCGACAACAAATTAAGAAATGTCGGAATCGTGTCAAGACGGTAATTGTCATGGAATTATTGAATGTGGGCCTGACGAGTCACCCACGAAACTTATCGTCAATTACATTCCCGAAGTCATGACCCAGGATATGATGTTTTCACTTTTTTCGACCATGGGTAAACTGGAAAGTTGTAAACTGATATCCAACCGAGGGTACGGGTTCGTCGAGTACTCATGTCCTGAGGACGCAATCAAAGCAAGAAAAGCCTTCAACGGGCTCCTAATGCAGAACAAGACATTGAAGGTATCGCACGCCCTGCTTAACCCTGAACTGAAGCCTCCCACGAAGCCAGAAGCGGACTGGAACCTATACGTATGTAACCTGCCTAACGAACTGACCTTGCAGGATCTACATGGATTATTCGCACAATTTGGTAAAATAGTTAATTCCCGCATAGCGGCTGGTATAGCATTTGTATTATTTGAGCACCAGTATGAAGCGGAAAGAGCCATTCAAAGTATCAATGGCTCTACGCCTCCTGGTTTCATACATCCACTAACTGTTAAGTTTGCCAATAAAAGTAATCCTCATAAATATAAAAATAATAACAACAATTTTGTGAAGGGCCCCCTTGTAAAACCATACCATTGGATAAATCACTTCAATGCAATAGGAGATCACAATTCTCCGAGCACATGGTCCATTTACATTTATAATATTGCAATGGAGGTGGAGGAGTTGACACTTTGGCAGCTGTTTGGTCCTTATGGTGCTATTGTATCTGTAAAGATAATTAAGGACCACCAGACGAATAAGAGCAAAGGCTTTGGATTTGTGACGATGAGGAATTATGACCAGGCGGCGATGGCAATACAAGCACTGAATGGGTACGTCCTGCACGGGCAAGCACTCTCTGTGAGTTTTAAAACTCAAAAGAGATAATGCTGTAATGAAAAGACTTATTTATGACTATACAATATCAATACAGTAAGAATAAGCTAAATTCTTTATTACCTATTGGCGTTAACAGACACTGCATATTGCAATAGTTTTAATCTTGATTCTGTGTACACTTTAACTATAAGTGAGTGGTCATTTGACTCTTGTTAAAAATAAATTATATTACTTTGAGCTATCGACATTGTTAAGTTTGTTTATGAATAATAATTTATTCAGTTTGCTCGTTAAATATTTCAAGTTTACTAGAAGTTAAGATTTGTATTGAAAATGAATGTTGTTTGGGAGTTCAACATCATTGTGAGCTGTTTTGCTTTCATCATTTTTATTTATTATTTAAGTATGTAATAATAAACCATATGAAAGCAAGTGCGTTTACAAGATCTTACTAATTGATAAGCCACATTGAGATGTTTATTCAGCTACTAGTTTTAGTTGTACACTTTTTATAACAATGATGTCTATTTAGGTAGTGAAAACGAAATCTAGATATATCATATTTATACATTTAGTATAAAAATTTGCTGAATAAAAGTTCATTTTCACAATTTTATAAATGTTTTTTGTTGAATTATTCTTCCTTAGATTATCCTATCACTCATAATATTTTCCTTTTAATTTAATTCTTATTAGAATCTGTTTGATAGTTGATAGCCTCTATATTTGAATTTGTTAGTAAAATGCATAAGTATTCTTATAAGGTTCATTTAAATAAGTATTTGATATTTTTTTCTCAAAAACTTCTGTACTTGTGTAAGTCCAGATAATTAAGTTATTACTTAGTAAGAGTAACATGACACTAATCACCTAGATTAGGTCATTGTGACATCATTACAAACTATTAGAGATCCTAGTTCTGTTATCAATGAATGCTTGTATGAAGGTCACAGCAATCATGCTTTGATAAGTTATCAAAGTTAGCTAAAATTCATCATTCCCCTAATTCATTTAGCAGTTTTCATGCACCTTTGATAAGGCAGTATTCAAATTTATATGCAACCCAAATAATATTCATAAAAGTATTATTATCTGACTATTAATAATGAAGTAAATGTGTATTAGAAAATGAATGGCCCCAATTCTAAAGTTCATTGACCACTTTCGTAAGCAAGTAGCTACCACTGGCCGACATTGAATCATTGGATGACGTCACATCCTAAACTCGACAGAATGAGAACTCGTTTGTTGTTAGACGGTTCTTAAACTCTACCTGAGGGCCCATTTAAATTTAATACCACAAAACGTAGGTGTGGAATTGATTCCCACTGTCACCGCGACCACCATACAAATCTCCTTGACCTCCCTGTTCATATCACACGCATATTTTTGACCTTGGTACTGTGCAAACATTACCGTTGTTAGTCTACCAAACATGTAGTTGAGGCTGATAGTTATCGTGTTGTCTAGCCCTCTATCCAGGCGGTTTATTAGGTGACCTAGTAAGTAGCAATGTATTTAGGTGTTCTAACCACCATTAAATCAGGAGTGACCTACCGCATTGCAGTAAATATGTCATAGCTTAGGTAGTTCGTCGCAAGTCCGTAAACGCAGTAAGATCGGGCTGTAGATATCTCATCTTGGTGACAATTTAAAATCTTCTGGAGAAAGAGCTGGAAAAAGACTACTATTCTACAAATTCATGTGTTTTTTAAAATCTGTAGTAAATCCGCGAAAGTTTCCCTCTCGCGCGCATGCGTGAATCAATAGTCGCTAACTCCAGCTTGTCACGCAACAACCAAAGGTGAAAAATAGTTTTAATTTAAGGATAATAAAGTTACCCAGTGCCGGTTAGTTTACAGTGGTTTCGTGTGGGGTTACTACGGTCCTGGCTGACGAAACGCCGTCGGCGGCAGGCATCGGCCTCGCCGTGAACAGCAAGGTAAGTTTTGGCCTTTTTAGACCCTATTTTGACTGTCTAGAAGATCAAAATGAAAAATGTTTTAATCTGAATAAAAGCCTAACATCAAATAAGGTAAAATAGTGAATAGGTAATAAATGATACCTACTTAACTTAGTGATTTCAGACGAATAGCTAGTTTAAGGTCGGGTAAGCTAAAAGAAGGAGGTCAGTTTAGGAACAAACTTAGGTAAGTACCTACTTATCTATCTAGGTAAGTAACACGGTTTGCTTGCACTGCCTAGGTATTAGGTATATGTACAAATACAAACCGCGGATGATCATAATCATCATTAATGGTGTGATACCGTGATACCTTATTTAATGCATTTACATATTAAGCCCCTTTTCAAATGTAGGTTAAATGTTTATTTCGCAAACCCTTTGAAATTACCATAACATGGACGTATAACATTGAAATCTGTAGGTCCTATCCGAAACTGCTGTCTAATATCATAGATAGTACATAACTTTACATATTAAGCCCCTATTCATATGTAGGTAAAATGTTTGTTTCGCAAACCCTTTGAAATTACTATAACATGGAGGTATAACCATAAGAATTATTTATTCTTATGGTATATATAACATTGAAAGCTGTAGGCACCTACCCGAAACTGCTATCTAATATATAGTAACAAGGCATTTCGATATCCAGGTGTATCCAAGTCCGGGGGCGGCCCGCGGGGTATGGGCCCTGCCTCAGCCGCCCCCGTGCTCGATGGCGGCCGAGGAGCCCCTGCCACCATGCTCGCCAATCTCCCCGGACGCGCCGGCAGCGCCCCCTCGCGCCATCCCCGGCTACCACCATTCAGATCTTCATCAGCTGATCTTTGAAGCTGTGCGATCTGGGTAAGCGAACACATGAAATAGGTGTACACTGCTTTTACCTTTTCGGCTGATCAAAACCTGTTTAATTTGGTGACCGTTTAAATTATACCCAAATGCCTACACACATATCAACCGAAAGTACCTATGTAGGTAAATTTTCTTTCGTAACTACTGCATCATCAAGAAACATCAGTGCAAGGTATAAACCTGATTAGTCTGAAAACAGTTTAGGTACGGTAGAAGGTCTCGAGTAGGTATCTAGAATTCTGGCTCCTCAGAGCAGTTTCCCGCTAGTTAGTAACACGCAGATGTGATGATATTATTAGCGAATAAAAGTACCTAACGTCATCTAGAGCTTAGGTAGGTACCTTACATAGGGAGAATCATGAGAATGAATTCAATATACCTACATCTCTGCATCGTTTGCCAACTTATTTATATTGTACTTCTCTCAGTGAGGTGTCTGAAATCGAGCGTCTAGTAGAGAAGCTAGGCGTGGAAGTGCTGAGCGCTCGCGACCAGCATGGCTACACGCCAGCGCACTGGGCAGCGCTGGACGGATCCGTCGCCGTCATGCGGTATTTGCTGGAACGCGGCGCGCCCATTGACCTCTCCTGTCTTGGGACTCAGGTGACCACATCACATCGTATTTCATTTATCATCATCAGCCTATATTAGTCCACTGCTAGACATAAGTCTGATGAGCGTTATAGCACCCTCTCTTCAGCTTCCATTTGCCAGCAGTCTTTCTCAGATCATCATCCCACCTGGAGGGAGGGCGTCGTAGACTACGGTTGCCAAGTAGTGTATTTCTTTAAACATAGCAAAATTGATAACAGGACTCTTATGGTAGGTATTGCTACCTAGTTAAATTGCATAAGGGCGCCTGGTGTAGTAGGTATAGTAATAGCAACGGTCATGGATCGCAACGAACCACTAAACCTTACCCGTGGCCGACGCTTTGCTTGTCACGATGCTCCGAGATCTCTTTCAAACGCACCGGGGTGAGTGCCCCTATTGCATTTGCCTGAGCAGTGAACACATCCTGACTTCTCGTGTAGCTAATTAGTTTCTACGAGGGATCATAGAATTAGTTTAGCATGCTTTGCACCGCTCCTCACGTAAAGATACTACAGGGTAATGTGTGCATCATATGCGATTTGGAGATTTTCTTTTGTGGGAAAATATTGTGTGTTTACAGGGTCCTCGTCCAATCCATTGGGCCTGCCGAAAAGGTCATGCCTCGGTCGTGCAAGTGTTGCTGCAGTCGGGAGTTGCTGTCAACGCTGCTGATTTTAAAGGTCCCCCCCCCCCCCATACTATTCCAAAAGATTTTTATCAAATCTTTGTGCGCCCTTAGTGTGGTGGCTTTAGTATGTATAGAGAATTGTCTTTTGTATACCTACTTAGTTAGATTGATAAAAATAAACTAACTATACCGACTTGGCACGATGCGGGTTCAATATACCTAAGCCACGGGAAAAAGTGCTAATGTTTTATGCTAAAATGCATCTTATGTTATATGTATAAATGTTCTGGGTGTGGGTGAATTAAGCATTGTTGTATATCAGTCATCTGGTGCACTTATGCTTTGCTTTTTTTGGGGCCAGATGATGCTCTGTCAATGCAAACTTTTTTCCATTCCCTAGGACTTACACCCCTGATGACAGCCTGCATGTACGGTAAAACCGCCACTGCTGCCTACCTGCTCGGCATGGGGGCAGCCACCAGGCTCTCAGACATAAACGGAGACACGGCCCTTCACTGGGCCGCGTACAAAGGACATGCGGACCTGGTCAGACTGCTGATTTACTCGGGAGTTCCCCTCCATTGCACTGATAACTTCGGATCTACGCCGCTTCACCTGGCTTGCTTATCAGGAAACTTGACTTGTGTTCGGTTGCTATGTGAAAAGGTAAGACCCCACTGTTTCTTCTGTTCGTGCCCCTTTCTACTGACAGCTAAACCTATTTAACCTCAACAAGTGTTGAACTAAAGGCGCTTCTTATTTTCAGGTAAAAGCTGAGCTAGAGCCACGCGACAAAAACGGCAAGACGCCACTCATGCTCGCACAAAGTCACCGCCACGCCGAAGTCGTAAAACTCCTCCAAAAGGAAATGAAACGGAAGTCTCACTGGATGCCCCCTTTATCAGAACTCTGGGCTCTCCTCTTCGGGGGCGCAGGAGACTCAAAGGGACCCCTACTTTTCTTCCTTATTTCTGTGCTCCTTTGGGGCTATCCAATGTACGTCATTAGATGCATTCCACTCACTTGGAACACACTGCGCCTGTCTCACTACTGCTTTTTGTATTGGAATGCGATCATGTGGATGAGCTGGGTGATCGCGAATCGTCGGGATCCGGGATATATACCACAGAACTCAGAGACGTATTACCGGGCGATAAGGCAGATTCCGTACTACGATAAGTGGAAGAAAAGGAATGCTATTCTGTCGAGGTTGTGCCATACCTGTCGGTGTCTGCGACCGCTTAGGTTAGTGCTTTCTTGTTCATTCTTTAGTCGTAAACCCAAACGAGCACGAAAATTACTTATGGCATTTAATATTAATCCCGCAATATTCAAACAATATCTTCTTGAAGGTCCACTAGCTCAAGAACGAGTTTGAAATATCTACCTACTGACACTGAACAACGATGTATAGATAGGTGCCGTAGGTGGTATAGGCATAGATAATTCAAATAGACAGGGTAAGCGTGCCTAACTATGTAATTACTGTATCGTACATTAACATAAAAGTACCTACCTAATTCATTTATCAACGAAACCTATTGATAAATGAATTAAGTATGTAGGTATTTTAATTGAATTAGGTAGGTATTTTAACTTAACAACTGTTAACACTTTTCTCTTTATGCGAACTTTATTCTTGAGAAACAAATGTCTTTCTTTAACCATATTCATCACGCAATGGTAAGATCGTGACACTCCATATTATTGGTTAATTCTCATCGACAACCTATACTCATCCATACCAATACACACCACACCACAGAATAGATAGACCACACTACGGCCACCATGGATGTCGAAGAACTTTAAATTATTTACTCTCGTTTTGTCTCTCTCACAAGTAGGTACTAAGCCTTTATCTAAGGTTTCTGTGTTCTTAGAATTATTCACCGCGCGGTCAAACAACGGAGGAATGTAGTAGATAATTTATGCTAATTGGCATCTCAAACACGTCTTCCTCGTGGAATACGAATATACGAATCAACTACCTATAAAGATTCTATACTTTCACTTCACTGACCTTTTTGTAGACAATATCTATATTAGTCTGATATGTGAGTAGGAATGATTAATTTCATACTGCAATAGAAATCAGTAGAATTCTCGTAAGTCACGCTATCGAGTGACGATGGAATGAAATGGAAACAGCAGAGAAACTAATATAAGGAATTCTTTTGATTTTTGGAGGAAATTACTGACGTAACTTCCCTAGAATTCCGGATATAGCTAAAATAGGTACTCAAAATAAGTAATTCTGTGGGTCCCTGCGCACGAAATAGTAACCGTTTTATTTTACTAAGCGCCTGCCATATATTTCAGAGCAAAACACTGCCGCATCTGCAAGCGTTGCGTGGCGTATTTCGACCACCATTGCCCGTTCATCTACAACTGCGTGGGTGTCCGCAATCGCATGTGGTTCTTCCTCTTCGTGATGAGTGTTGCCATCAACTGCACCTTGTCCATTTATTTTGCTTGCTACTGCCTGCTGCTCGAGGGTTTCGGACTGCTGTACGTTCTGGGACTGCTGGAAGCGATCACTTTCTGTGCGCTGGGCTGGATTCTCACTTGCACTTCTGTAAGTATATAACAAGACCACAAGACCGGGAAAACCAAATCGTAGTACCTAACAGTAATTTTTAACCTGTGTTAAATAAACGACCAGTGTCACTGTTCGTAGTAATAAAGATACTAAGGCATTTTTAATCATTAGATGATTCTATAAGTACCTACGGGCCTTCATTTAGTACCCATAGGTAACACAACGCTCTGCTTAGCTTCGGGCTAGACGGCTGTGTAGATTTACAGCGTTATCTTATTTTATTTCTTAAGATAGGTACACGTTTTTTATTAAAGAAAACATCCGAACATCTGCAGATCATAAAAACATGATCAATTAATTACTTTTTTGTTAGTAAAATGTCGTACATAAATCTCTATCTATCTTCCAGCTTGGGCAAGTGCCTAATACTTTTGGTATTGCATATGATTAAAGTATATGCGTTAAGGTTAAAATAAGTTATGTTTCTTGTTCACAGATCCTGCACGCATGCATGAATCTGACTACAAACGAGATGTTCAACTACAAACGGTACCCGTACCTTCGCGACAAGCGCGGCCGCTACCAGAATCCTTTCTCACGGGGCCCTTTCATGAACCTCATAGAGTTCTTCGTCTGCCTTCCAGACAAGTGCGATGAACATGACATCTTCCACGAAGAGAGCATTTGATCGAGTTCTGCAAGATTCAGAAATAGGGCGATAGGGAATCTTTGATATTTCTTTGATTGACCTGGTTTACATTTGGTTGGTTGGGCATCGAGCGAGAGCGAGCTAATCAAGTAAAAGTGCAAGGCACCTTGAATGTCATGAAGGGCTGTAGTGTAAACAAAATTCTTGTGAATAAATTTTTATTCCCACGTTAGACCTAAAATCGTCAAAGCGACACCATGCCTGTTGGTTAACATAACAGCCTTATATAACGGCTTGCTAATAGCATATTATTACTAAGAAAGTTTTAAGTTTTTGTGATTTTAGCTAAGTACCTATCTAATATTTGCTATGCTTGAATATTGGCCTTGGGTTTTCTGTAAAGAGATTCTTACACATTAATTTACAAATAAATCTATTCACGCTCAATTATGTGTTTTATTTCTAAGCGAAGATACTGACGCTTTAGAAAGAACATTGGAACTACAAAAATGTTTGTTCCCTAGGTGTCGAGACACCAGTCTATAAAGTCCTACCCTCTGAGGTCCTACCTACTAATAAGTGTTACGTTATGTGGTCATATTATAAAACATTTTCATAATGTTGTGTGTGGCTACCTGTTATTTAGTCTAAAGTATTTTGTTTTGTTTGTATTATCTCTAGTTGATTACCCTAAATAAAACACTTTTTAGATACAATAATTTATTCCAACATAACCAATCTGACAAGATTGATAAAATAAATATTACAATTAAATGCACAAAGTTACATGTATAACACAACACTACACATTACTAAAGCTACTCTTTGAAGCTGATAAAAATATGGGTTTTCCTATTACTAATAATAACTTATGATACTTCACAGAATATAATGCTTATTTCTTACACACTACAACACCAACTGATCTCGAGATAAATAGAAATGAGTTATTCCGTAATTCCTACAGAGGTTGTCATAATGGCTTGTTGGCTTGCCCTATGGCTTGTTTAATTTTTATCAGACATGTTTTTCTTATAATTGACAATTTTGGTTAACATTGCAGACCTTGAGGTTGTGGATAGAAACTAGACGATGGGTACGGAGTAAATTCATAGAAGTTCGAAAAACTATCGATAACTAATAGTCATATATGAACAAACTTCTAAGTTACAACAGATAATGACGGGGACATCCAATCAAGACTTACGATAATCAGTTTTATTTATCTCGATAATAAGACATTTAAAAACAAACTATTCCTTCTCATAGCCACAGCAGACCTTTTTCCTTTCCCTAATAAGATTATATCCTTCCAAATATCACATGCCATACAAATCAGTCTAAAGATTAATTCAATCAACTAATTACAAAACACATTGTAACTTATTATGTTTAGTTTAGATTATTAAAACTGAAAGGATTAGGATTTCTCCTCAACTTTCAAAATTAAACATTCAGAAATAATTTAACGTTTAAAGTAAATTTAAGTATCGTTCTCAAAAAAGTTTCTTAATTGCTTAAATTTATAATTAGTTGACAGAATGAAAAATCTACAAAAAACATTGTACATTTATTACAAATTAATAGTTGTACCATTAATAAATTATGTTCAAATTAAATATTCTTCACTGGCATTATTTTATAGCTTAATATATTTTGTTTCGCAACTTAATAACTAAAATAAACACTAGTTAGTTACTACAAAGCAATTACGTACATTATTGTTACTCTGGTAGTATTTAATACTGACACAACGTTTATAATGTACTTCATAAAATTATACTATCACAAGTCGTAGGTTTAAAACTCTGTTTCTATACATATTTATAAAGATATATTACTAACGATTTACTTGAAATTAGTTTTGACCACAGAACTAAATCTAGAGAGAGTCAAGGGCGAACTGATGTTTGCGGTGAGAAAAGACTTTTTTATTTATTCTTTTCGGCACGAGAGGTTCATACGTGCATACAATTGTTCTTTCTATCTCGGTATAGTTCTGTGTGGATATTGGAGAAAAGCAGAACTAGGTTTATGTTATTAATAAACCCTGGTTTATTTCTAGGAACCTAAATAATATTCCAAACTTCTACACAGACTTCGTCAGGATTTGAACCTACAACAGGACGCACTACCTACTGTGACACAAGGTCAAGTTACAGACAAGGGAAGGTCATAGGTTAAATTCCCGTAGAAGAGGATTTTTTTCGGAATATAATTTAGTTTCTTGGCATGGAATATGCTACTCCTATTTATTTCTTACATGAATAATTCTTGTACCTAGATTCGTAAACTGTCCTCTTAAAAAGTACTTATGTGCTTAAGAAGTCGATCGGAACAATATTTAAAGGAATAAAACATACCAATGTAAACCATTATAAAATATACTAAAACGGTATAAATAGAATAAACACTAATTAAAATCATTATTTATAAAAAACCTTGAATAATTTGAGCTTTTTGCAAAACCATACCACGTTAGATACAAAAATACATAAGAATAAATATGATAAATTATTTCAGCAGCATCTAAATTTTATTTAGAAATGTATACATAAATAACATCCCAAAACTTATAGCTAAGAAAAATGGAAGTTTTTAATAGAAGACTATTTTCCGTTTTTGTACATCTGTGTTATTCATATTATTATCAAATTATTATTGCAATATAAGAGCAGATTGGCGTTACTATATTTTAATTTATTGCATTTGATGTGAGATTTTGATCTTTAAAAGCTAAATTGCACTGAATCTGAAATTATTCAAACACTACTTACCAATATAAATAGAAAACTAAAATTAAATGGGAAAACTTCGAAACCATGAATAATAATTACTACAGCCATTACTTATTATAACTTAGAGTTATTAATCACGTGAGGCGCTTGAAGGGGGAAGGGGGTGTCTACACCCTCCCCCTTTGATATTTTTCAATTTTTTCTGTATTTTTCCACGTGATATCTACTATTTTGTAGTAACTTTTTGATGCTTTGGTATCGGTAAAATAACACGTACATCTGGGTTGGTCTAACCACCTTCGAATATAAACATTATTAACTCGAAAAATACTGCTCAGATTAAAAGCAGACAAGAGGCAAGGCGCATAAAAAACATCACGTGATTAATACAACCCTTAACAACTACTAAGGGCTTATTTCACAATCGAAAAGTAAGTTCCTGTTAATTTACTTGATAGAACTGTGTATCGTATTGTTGTCGCTACGAAAACACCACAGATACAACTTGGTTATTGTGAAACAGGCCCTGAGGGTGACAAATCTAAATCGAGCTGTGCTGTGCTGTGCTGTGCTATGTTTGGTCAACTCGCTCATTTAATATTTTAATGAGGATACAAACTAACCATGCTGTGCTGCGCTGTGTGAGGCTACGCTGTTTCTATTGACCAAACATAGCACAGCGCAGTACAGCGCAGCACAGCTCGATTTAGATTTGTCACCCTAAGACTATAGTTTTTAAATCTTTAATCGTCTTTAGGGTTGATACGAATAGCAGCGTTGATTTCCTCCTCAGCATGATCCTTATCCCCCCAGCCCCAGAGGTTGTGGGACCCATCCCCGGTCCTCTTGACTCTACTCTTGACAATCTCGTCGGAGACTGTCTTCATGTCGTAAGCCCAGCCGATCTTGGCGAAGAAGTTGATGAAAGCCGTCGTGAAGTTGAGCCTGGTGTTGCCGAGCTCAGCCGTCTTGTAGTCCCAGGGGAAAGTGTGGTGGTAGTTGTGGAAACCCTCGCCGAGAGCGAATAGAGCTACGCTCATGTTTTCTGTGGGGAAATAATTATTGGTTTATTATCATACTAGATGCGCCGCGCGGCTGCACGCGTGAAAATGAAAAGTAGCCTATGTATTATTCCAGGCCTAAAACTGCGTCTATTCAAAATATCAGCCTGATCCGTTCAGTAGTTTTGGCGTGAAGAAGTAACAAACATCCATCCATCCGAACGTTCGCATTTATAATATAAGTCTGTTCACGTATCCTTTGGTCTAAATTTATTGAGGTATTTACTTGGAATATTTTTAGAAATCTTATAAATAGTCCAGTCATTATATACATTTGGAAAAGAAAGTGAACCGAGAAAGCCAAATTTTTGATATTACGTGGGGGGTGGCTAGAAAAGCTTAAGTTCAAATTGTCGACCAAAATAACCTTGTGCAATTTCCGCCATCTTGAAAAAACCCTTAAATTCAGTTTTTTCATCATAACTCGGTTCCCCGTTGAGATACGAAAATTTTTATGGAATACTTTTTTGTAGCTTTTTTCACGATCTACAATTAAGGTCCTCGACATTTTTCACGTATCGATCGTCGTTTTCGAGATATCGATCAAAAATATCGAAAATTTTTGGAGATTTTTTTTTATTTCGCTTTTAACTTTTTTTTATGGAAGATATCAAAAAATGTTTGAAATAAGACTTGTAGAGACCTACAAATTCGTTTTTTTATTTTTCATTTCCGACAAAAATTACGACCTCCAGCGCGCCACAAAGTCAGTAAAACTGTGCCCGGTTTTCATTTAGTCGCTCGCTCGGTTGTATCCACACGTCGAAATGGATGGAGAATGGTTCAGGGAATTATTGCAATACAAAAAAAATCATAAACCAGCCGAATTATAAATCAAATACATGAAATTTATTGATAAAATAATTTTACATGAATAATTTTACATGAAATTTATTGATAAAATAATTTTTATGCAGCAAAAACAATGATTACAGGTGGTAATTTTTTTCATTTTTTTTCATTTTCACGTTCACACGTTTCACTTTCACACATTTTCACACGTTTTTCGTCGTTTGGACGGTCCTGGCTGTTCAAGTTCCTCCTCGGTAGATTCTTCGAGTCGTGAAGCCTCTTCAATCGCAGGAAATGATGATGATGAGGTCTGGACACGCTCTACAAGTCTTATTTCAAACATTTTTTGATATCTTCCATAAAAAAAAGTAAATAGCGAAATAAAAAAAAATCTCCAAAAATTTTCGATATTTTTGATCGATATCTCGAAAACGACGATCGATACGTGAAAAATGTAGAGGACCTTAATTGTAGATCGTGAAAAAAGCTACAAAAAAGTATTCCATAAAAATTTTCGTATCTCAACGGGGAACCGAGTTATGATGAAAAAACTGAATTTAAGGGTTTTTTCAAGATGGCGGAAATTGCACAAGGTTATTTTGGTCGACAATTTGAACTTAAGCTTTTCTAGCCACCCCCCAAGTAATATCAAAAATTTGGCTTTCTCGGTTCACTTTCTTTTTGAAGCCGATTTTTCCGACGTAATGACTGGACTAAAAATGTTTCTGTAGTTGAGTCATACTATTGAAAAACTTTATAAAAAGGGGCAACGCTGTTTTTTTTCGAGTGAAATTCATTAGACTAGATCTTTAAGTAATTTTTTATTCATAATTTTTAAAATTATTAACATAGACAAGGTCTTGTTTCATCACCTTGCAAATTTTAAGGTCCATTGACTTTTAGCTACAATAGATTCAGATGAGTTTACAATTTTGTATTTCTTCCAACATATACTAGTTTTTTTTTTAGCTTACTGTCACAAAAATAATTACTTTTCACGTAGGCTTCAGCTACAGTAGATTCAGCTGAGTATACAACTTCTAGTAATTATACGTAATTGGGTCAAGTATTGTAACATTTTGGCATGTACGTAGTGAGTGATTTTAAATTAACGACTATTGTGGCGAAGCGAGGGAAGGTCTGCCAGAAGTTGCGGATTCGTTTCGTGCGTTGGAACAAATGTTTCTGAGATCTGCAAATATTTGTACCGAGATTCTGGGTGTTTTCTATGTATGATAAAAAATATCTATCTATGTTTTATCTATTCAGTTTATCTAAGAAATACGTAAATAAACGCCGTAGGTACGTACCTAACCGTTAAATAGTTACAACTGTATGTTCTATTTAAAAAATATAGACACTGGACAAGAAAAAAATCAATACAGATTAAGTTGTACAATAGGCGGCCTTTATGTGAGCGATTTCTTCCTGTCCATCCTAAGTTTGGGATGGACAGGTAGTAGAGTAGGTATAATATTAGATAAACGTAAACAGACACTGATAGCTAGAGACATAAATAGTTAAATATTGTACCTGATGGCTTGATGCTCTTGTCATAGGGTTTGTCTCCCCACTTGTGGGCGGCGGAGTTGACGAGCCACGTGACGTTGAGGATGAAGGCGTAGCGGAACATGGCCGCCACGAAGAAGGCGTTCAGCCAGGTCTCGTTCCACAGGTACACGGGGACCACGGTCGGCATTACGAAGCAAGCGAGCGGCATCAGGAGTAGGTAGTGTCTGTGATAATGTAGATTTGTAAACAAACAACTTCGAATAGAAAAAGGTTCTTAATGCAAAAAGGGTCTGTGTTTTATGCGTGAATTTTTTTCTGGGTGTACATATTTTGGCAATTCTTCTTTATATAGGACAACCAACTGGATAATATTAACACAAAGTAATACAAAAAATAAAACAAAATACTAGATCTAGTGCTCTCTAAATTTATAGGTAGCAACAATTTTATTTGAAAGCTCGATTTTTTTTTACAAAATACCTACGTCAAATTTCACGCATTATTTAAGGATAACTTAAAACGACTAGTCACCGCTTTACCTTGGGATCATTCTCTACACAAAAATAGGCCTTATTCTTAAAATTAAGGATAACGCAAAAACTACTGGTTCAACTAACTGGTTAAACTACTCGCTCGACTCTTTGATCAAATTAATAAAAGAATAATCAAAATAAATCCACAAAAGCCTACATTAGTAAAATAAAACTATATTTAGTACACTTCCCAGTTATCTTAGGAGGTTTGAGAGTAGTTGTAGACATATTCATTGAAGATTCAATTTTGTTATTCCAATAATTAGAGTGTTTTTTATTATTACGTTGATAAGTCTCTATTCTCACTTACACATCAAAATTACTACGAGATAGGTAGGCAAAATGTGCTAATGACTTCAATTACATATCTACCTACTCAATCGTGGTTCAACGTAATTAACCTTCGATGGTAAAGTTCAAGTTTGGCCAAAACTGATAGGTACCTACTCAGAAGCGGGAAAGACTATGTACCTACCAAGTCGCATTTTACATAATTTATTTGAATTTAAACAATTATGAATGCTTTATTTGTACCGTAGGTCATTGCATCATCGAATGTACAAAAGTGCAAAGATCGCAAGTTTTAAATAATGCTCGATCATCCTGGCTAAAGTTAGCACAAGTAGAAGCATTACCTCATTGCGGCAAAGGTCGTTTCGTCGTCGTTATGGGTATAGATCTAACTTTGTAGTAATTGTATCTTTGTAGCATTAGGTAAAATCTTGAATTCTTGGTTTGCATTTAATATATTTTATGTCAACAAAAGGCGTAAAAACAAATATAAAAATAAAATTTAAAGAAAAAATAGGGGACAATCCACACTGCATCATCTATCCCAAAAGTAAGCTACTCAAAGCTTGTGTTATGGTTGCTAGATAACTGATGAACATTCCAAGGTAATCCATTAAAAATACAAAAGCAATCTGCAACACTGCTAAATTAGACGTTTTCTAAAAAATAATCAACCCTTTAAATAAATAAAACCTGACATAAAAACTTAATTTACCTTTGCATGTGGAAAATGTCTAGGCTTAGCAGTCAATACCTATATGGTAGACATATTACGCGGTAATGTGCGCACCAACCTGCGCAATGCAGAGTTTATGACGTTTTCATTTCAAACTCAAAACGCTTTATTTTCAGTCTGGTCGATATTTTTTTTAATAAAGTAGTGAAAAGGAAGCCAATTACGATAAAAAAAGAACCATTAGAACTAGTAATGACATCTGCAGACAGTTGCAAACAATGTAGAAGTAGCTAAACTGATTCTTATCCAGTCGGCAGCGTTATCATCATTATGCCTCATTGCACAAGCGCAGCGAAAAAGGTTCAAATTCGCATATAGATAGCTTATTAAACCAAACACTGTTCCGAACTTCTGCAATTCCCATAAAATACTTTACACCAATATTTATTTGATGATAAAAGTCTTTGTTTACAAAAAAATTAAGGATTCCAGAACCAAGTATAGTTACTAGAACACCTGAAATATAATGTCTTAACTATTTTTACTGAAAAACGTGTGTGAAGCCGCGAGCAGTTACCTCATAACATAACATAAAGCTCTGCTTAACTTGGAGCTAGATGTATGAATTGTCCAGCATATTTTATTTTATTATTATAATTATTTGAGACTTTAGGTAAACTCGCAGACTCGACATTACCGCAGAATAGCTCGATCGATGAAGTGTTATTGACCTTCAATGACCTCGATTTCATAATATAAAACTACAGGTTTTATTCATACTTATAGTGAGTGCGGTATTTGTTGGATTGTTTGGGCTGGGTTGTCTTTCCTACTAGTCCGAATAAAATATTGCAAGATACCTATATGTATAGACTGGCAGAAACTATGCTAGATACTTTTTGTTAACAAAGGAGTTACAAAACCACAGAAATATTAGTGGAAAATACTTTACGACACTGGTATCATCGAAGTAAATTAGATGGAAATAATTTTTGGTTTCGACTCATAAAATTATAAAATTCAACTGTTGTCGGTGTAATTAATCGTTCTGAAGATTTTGATTTAGTTTTTTAGCTTAAAAACTTGATGTTTTCTGTTTTTAGTAGGTGCCGGTTTTTTGTTATGATTTCATAAATTTCTTTGTTTACACAAACTATCTTCAATCTAGAACATAAGAAGAAATAAATAAAAAAATGTTGTTGCTATCATTATAGTATTCAATCCGCGAGGGTGGAGGAAGAATAGAAAGGCTTTTACCTAGTAGTGTGTACAGTAACAGCTAAAAACAAGTACATAGCAAGTGTACTCACTTCTTCTGGAACCTCAGGATGGGATCAGCGTAAAGGTCGCTAAGGTCCAGCCCCTTGCCCTTGGTCTTGAGGTCTGGATGTTTCCTCACGAGCAGCCAACCGATGTGCGAGAAGAAGAAACCGCGAGTCGCGTTGTGAGGGTCGGCGTCGGTTTCAGAGTACTTGTGGTGCATGCGGTGGTCGCGGGCCCAGTCCAGTGCAGAGTCCTACAAAAATAATTAGATCCATTAAATAAATTAATAAAGCGAGAGAGATAGAGAGAAATGGTTTTATTTGCTTAAAAAACTCCTTTACTCAAATATATCAATAAGATAGGACTGAGAAGTAACTGAATTTATGGCAAAAATGGCCTCCTCTCAGCTTCGCGCTGGATGAACACTGCGGTGAGTCCACGCGGTGTGTAATGCTAGATAATACACACAGCCTCATCTAGGCTCTTAAGCTTGCATATCTTGTAGGTATGTAACTACAACCTTATTTATTTTAAAAAAACTTATGCTTATGTTATTATGGTTTGTAACGCGAAGTGTTAAAATTACCTACGTAAGTTTTGTAAAGCGCACGCGTAGGTATACCTTCTCAATCTTTTTATTAACATACTTAATGTTGGCGAATTCTACGATTCAGTTGATACTAGTTTTTTATTGTACTATAGAGTAATGTTAAAAGTTTAAATGAAATTTTCCCGCGGTATTCCATCGAGCATCTTATTTACATAAATAAGATATCAAACTCTTTGCCAAATGAAAACGAAAACTAAACCTGCTTTCAACCTGCCTGAGAAAACGAAAACAAAACTTGCCTTCGAACAATAATTCTAAGAATAACTAGTTTATGTGATTTATAAAAAAACCGCAATAAAATCAGTTCCTATGGTGACGAGATAGATGACTTTTCCACGAAAAATATTTATATGGTGAATTCCGCATTGAGGCATGCGCATAATGCGGAATTTACCTAGATCTTAGGTTCTAAGTTCTAAGCTAAAGGGGTTCTTGCTCCACTGCCCAAAACCAGCCAAAAACCAAAATCCGAATGATAGAAAATAAGCAAAATTTAGAAACACTAAATAGTTTATTACTATTTTCAGTACTATTTTTGCACACTGCCAAAAATCAGGAGGGATACGTGCCCCACTATATATACGAATAACTTCAAATGAAAATAATTAACTACTATCTACATTTTTCAACGCAACAATTTCGTCTATGTAGCAGCTACTTAGTTACATTTCTAATGTTACAATGTTGTCTATGTAGCTACTGCGATGTAGGTAAAATTATTTTAATCACAATGACTACACGTGGCTAAGCCTGTAAACGTGACTTTGTCGATTCAAACTAAGCCAATTTTTATTTATTTTACCAATTTTGTGAAACCAAACATTAAACATCCTTTGACCTTAGTTGGAAATTGGAATACAAGTAAGGAAAAACCAAGATGTTGCCAAGGTTATTAAAAAAACCTCGGTAAAAATTGCCATTGCGTTCTCAGGAAAAACTATTAATTCTATATTTACACTGGTTTTAAGTCGTGACAAATATGATATTATTACCACAGGACTACATTATTTCTGTGATCATTCTCAATACCAAAATAATGTTCAAAATAGGTCCACGATTGACAGAGACATCGGCGAGTCACACCCAAAAATAAAAAAGTCGGTAAAAAATAACTTAAAGATGCGCTTGGTTCTGCAGTCTTTGAAAAGCAAATTCAGAAAATCGAAACTATATAGTTAAAATAGAAAAAATAATACACATCAGATATACTAAAAGCTTGATTTATGTTAATAGTTATGATAGGTATTAATTAATACTGGAGTTTGCATAAAGAAATGATAATTTATTGTAACCAAAGCACCTATTACAAGTTAGTGACCTAGACTGTTTTAATTATTATATGTAATTAAAGTTAAGACTTACAGCAAGTATTGTTAAAGTCACCGTGAAAGTTAAATTGCTTTTTAAATGCGTTAAAATTTATTAGTTCAGCTGCTCAGCCTACTTTTTTTTGCGTCACTAACACAAATGAATAGAATGCCCCGGTATTCTTATTATTTTTCCTCTATATATTTTTTTGCACTGTTTTTGTTTTTTTTGTATAAAAGTACGAGTATGACGGATCCACCTCAAGCATCACGATGACCACGGAAGACCAGCGATTTTAGTTACGTCTCCTTTTATTTTATTTCCAAAACTGAGTTATTTGTATTTTTTGTGACAAATTTAATAATTTGTTACTTTTACTTTTTTCACTACATCTTAAAGAGGAAAAGAGCACCTAAGGATTAAGGGTTCACGTGACACGGGACGTTTAAGGAATCTCAATCGCACGTAGCGCATCAAGTTACGATTGCACGTCGTCTCACTGACATTGCTAATGAGATATTATTTCATGAATTTATTATCAAGGCTACACCATAAGTGCATATACGTGCATAGATTACATTACAAAGAACCATAAAGCAACTTGTGGTTAAAAACATTTATTTATCAAAGGACGTAATATACATGAACTCATAGAAGTAATGTTTTTTAGTTAGTACTCGTAAAATGTATAACTGATTTATTATGGTTGATGTGCAGTTGTATAACGTTAGGCTAATCAACAGGGATATTCCCTCATACATATTTCTAAAATCTCTTTTTGAAAACAGGGTTCTTTACTATTGGACATATATTTCCTAGTTTAGCTCAAATTTTTTATCATTCCCATAGTTAGTTCTAGCCATTCTAGAATGGGGTAGCGTTAATTTTTTTGCTATTCATAGCATTTGAATTAACAATGACCACCATTGCACTCACACATTTTATTTCACCAGTATAATACAATGTTAAGTGTATGGTTTCATCGGACAGTTCATTTTATTATCCTATTGTATTTCATACTATGGTCGATTCATACATATCAGTGAAGTCACATTCAGTATATCAGTGAATCTTCAATTAGGTACATTGTTGGTCCACCAATAATCTGTATCTAATAGAAGATTCACTGATACTGAACTGTGACTTCACTGATATGTGTGAAGCAACCTTTATGCATCAATATTTTTACTGCTCTTATGCATTACCTACAACCAATCAACAACAGATGATGTAGGTGGCAACATTTCAGTTAAGAGTCAGCCTCATAGTTTCATGAGTTCGATTATATTGCGAAAGTCAATCAGCCATTCTGATACCTTTCACCAATAAACACCTAAACAGATCTTAATGGTGAGGAGAATTGCATTACCATGTTTCTTGTTGCCTCAAAGATCTAACCCAGAGAAAGACATAGCCTCAAAGATTTAACACGCAAAAAGACATTATATGCACTTTTATCGCGTGAAACCCTAGCAAAATGGAGAAAGAAATATGCAATTTATATCGCGCGAAACCCTTGCGAAATGGAGAAAGATATATGCACTTTATATCGCGCGAAACCCTTGCAAAACCGCGGTAGTCTGTGGTAGGTACTCAAATCTATTTTCTTTTCATGACTACACCTACCACTTTACGCATCTTAATGACATTTGATCTTGGACACCTAGAATGATTGTGTTGTTGCTGATTTAAGCTAGTTTATATTTACCTGAAATGCAACAGTGTTAAAGAAGACCAGAATGAGCCTCAGTGGCCACTTCGCTTTGTAGGACTTGTGGGCCCAAAGGCGATGCGCCCCTGCTGTTATACCAAGTCCAGAGATCACGTATAGGATGTATGCTGTAACAAGTTAACATTAGGTTAATTTTATGTATCAGTAGATGTAGATTATTTGAAAACTAAAAAAAAGCTGACTTCTCACTCATTCAATATTTTTCACCAATATATGTAGAAAGGGTGAAGGTCTACAAAATGTAGCTAAGAACTGGACAAGTATTTTGATAACTCATTTATCAAGATAACTTTAGCCATTCTGATGCTTGAAGGTAATAAAGAGCTAAACACATACAAATAAAAGTACTTTGGATTCTTCCCATTTAGCATTGGTATTAAAAAAAATTGATGATAAAGAAATATTGATTACATAGCTATCACAGAGTCAGCTTTGAGTTACAGGCATTCATAAACTGCACAGAAAGGCTGCAGGCTTTACCCAGAGACTTAAAAGTGCTCACAGCACTATGAAATATGAATATTTAAGGTTTTTCCATGGAAGCTAGCTAATGTTTGTCAATCAAAATAAATAAGCCATCAAAAAGTGGAATGACAATCTTGGACACAAATAATCCCATAATTCTAGGTAATAGGTTCAATTTTGTATGATTTGTGCAAATTGTGTGATTGTTTTATGGTAGGGCAAAAAATAATAGCATGAAATGATGAATGATGCTGGGAAAATTTATGAGAAACAATTCTGATTATTACAGTACAGATGAAATACTATTTTATAAATAATAACAATGCATTGTGACTATCGCTTATTGCTTGAAGCAATAAAAGTGTTAAATGGAAATGACCAAAATCATTAACTATTAATCATTTACATAATGTAGGCAGGTGAGTAAGTGGTTAATTACAATCCATTATTGTAAATTTTGTTAATGAGTTCTAAAAGGAATTTCAAAAGAATTTCATCTATTTGAATAAAAGTACCACTTTAGTACTAAGTGGTATCATATAATATGCAAAACTATTCCTATAAATTAAACTGATTCAAAATAACATATAAGCATGTACAGTGAAATAATTCACTTACCGAATACATCAGTCTGCCATTTTGCAGAAAATAGGAAGAGGTATCCACCATACAGCGCCGCTAGGTGAAGATATGCAAACAGAATGATGTTCCTCCACACATACTGCTTAGGTCGCTTGTCTGCCTGTTGTATGGGAGCCGTAGGGAGGGCCATGTCAGGAGTGGCGGCATCACTCTCGAACAGCACTCCGTTCACGTCCGAAGCGTTCGGAGCCATATTGCGCTTCTGCACACTATACATAACAGATTAGATTAGATTAAAGCATTAACGTAGAATAAACAAGATTTTTGTTTACATAGTGTGTGTAGCGTTCGTATACCTCTGCAGGAAATCTGCTGTTTCTCCTACGAAATCCATACTTTTTTATGAGCAAGACACTAAGGGAAAGACGGTGACTGATGAGCACAGTAGGTACCAACTAATTATAAAGATGAATCCAACAAAGTAAGTAAACAAAACTTCTATCAGTTTTCGTTATGTTGATTAGTTTCTTATTTTTTTCAGACAGAACATTTGAAACATCAGATCAACGAATTAAAATTTTGTTTTGCTAAAGAATCTGAGCTATCTGAGAAAGCGTTCCCTTCAAATGCAATGCAAATGCAACTCGATTTCGATCCAAAATTTTGGGGAATTATTTGCGAATAAGCTTGACCTTGACTTGGCATTTGGCATAGCCAAGCTTGACATTGACATTAACTGACACATTCTTGGGATAGTAACAATCACATGCATGTTTTACATTGGTGTATAGAGTACCTATCTAACTACACTATAATTATAATTAAATTATTATTCTAGTAATTATACGAAGAAAGGCAGTTATGCTACTGACTGATACACATGCTTGTACACCTAGTACACCGTAGTCCGTACCACCGTACTGAAAATTCGTGTCCGTCAAGTTAGCAGCCCCACCATGGAATTTTAAGACTATAAATATGCCAATTAACTGTGCCGTCAATGCTGTATCCGGTGCCGCAAAGCATATAAATAGTGCTCCAGTACTTTAGGAGATATTGAGGGATTTCACTGTGGCTGCTATCTTGACGTCAAGCTGGCAGCCCCGCTGATTGTGAAGAAACTATAGCTAGATTTGAATTGTGATATATACCAAAAAACTGTTCCCATAAATATCTAGTTGTGCTGTAAAGCTCAGAAATAGAGACCCTGTGGTTTATAAGATATTAGGATCTAAACATCTACATACATTCGAAAGTACAGATGAGTACAAAAGTGTTTAGATTACGATTGCAATCAATCGCTAGATGGCGTTTATTGTAGCCAAAGCGTTTACTCGCCTAGAAATAATAATAGACGTTTATTATTATTTCTGGACGAGAAAGTGCTGCTGAAGCCACAAAAGACGATAATATTTTATGGATTAACATACAAATCTTATTTGGATTTTATTCTTATTGATTGACACATTCTTCTTATGAAAAACTGTAAGTAAGCCACCATAGACACTGGAATGGAAAGTAAACAATCAGAAAACATAACCAGTGTGGCAAGCAATTTCTAAAGAAAAAAAAACAAACATAGGTAAAATAAAAACACTTTTGCTGTAATAAATAGGTATGTACAGTCTGTAAATTCATCTTAAATATTTTATACTTACCGTCATGTTACATTATTATATAAGTCCTAAGCCGAAAGGGGGTAATTATAACTCCGAGAGAATCAAGGTTTTTTTTAATAAACAATATTTTAGTGTTATTATGGGTGTTCTGACACTTTCCTTGTTGCTTTAAAATTTCAAAGGATCTTAGTCAATGTTTTTTTATTCTGATTTTGAAAAAATAAGCAACAATAGAATTAAGTATGGTTTTAGTGCAGCTCATTTTAGATTTTGATGCGATAAAGTTCTTGGTACCATTTCAATTTACTATTTATTTACAATGCTTTTATTGACTCGCTAGATGGCGTCTTTGATAGACATTGCTTGTATACATCACTGACGATGACGCAATACTTCTTTGACTGGTAGAACAGCCGTAACTTAGCATTACTTAAATTTAATAATATCATAAATATAATGTACCTACCTACGACTAATAAGTATTTCTTTTGCTCCCCTATACCTTAAAATTGGCGTATCGAGGCATATTTTCCAGGGTGGGCCAGGGGCCCTATTAAAAGCCCGCCCTTTTTGTAATATGAACTTCTAATACCAGCCAGTTAGCAGTCACGTGACACTTGGCCGACTTCTGAACGAAAATTGGCTGAATAAACAGTACTATTAGCGAGTGTCCATTTGACATTTCTATCCATGTTTATCTGTCAATTAAAACAATTTTGTTTACGCTGCGACAATTGAGCTTTTTCTGAATTGTTTGAGAATTTTGGTTTTAAAAATATCGTTTTCGGCAATTAAACCTCCATAAAAATTTGTTGACTTACAAATGTTTGAGATCTTGGATAGTACCTACGTATTCTCTGGCTTGTCCCCAAAGATGTTGTTCGCGCTGCTTATCAATTACGAAGACTTCAATATATTTGGAAGAGCGCCATCTACTGACAGACTGAAGATGCTCGTCGTGGGATAGGATCACTATTGATCGTACATGGATCGTACCTAGCTACATCGGCAGAGTGAGCGAGCTTCTCGTCGTGTCGGCTAAAACAGTCGGTGCAACCGTCATTTTTCTCTGTACTCGATCGTCGCTGTGCAAACACACATTTCTGTAACCTAGATATAGGAATATACGTTTATTTATCAAGTTTCAAATAAAATCTATTCATTGAAGACGCACCCGATGACCCCCGTAGCTTAACCAGATGTTGTACCTATATCAAACGTACTAGAATAAATCTAGCTTGTTCTGATTAATTATCGCTATTTGAACTCTCACAAAGAAATAGCGATAATTACAACTCCCATAGTTTCTCGAGCTGAGTAAGACATCGTAGCCTTATAATCTGACGAACTAAAATAAATAAAAGCATTGTAAATTGAAATGGTACAAAGAACTTTATTGCATCAAAATCTAAAATGTATCAAATTAGGCAGGTAAATAGGCCAAAGGCGAGCCTCGACTAGGTAAACAACAGTAGGTATGTCCCTACACAAATTTCCTATTGTTAATTTTCTTTTTTATTTTATATGAAATCATTCAAGTGCCTACATGTTGCCATTAAGAAAAAACGCGTTTGTTGTATGGAGGTTCACTTATATTTTTACTTTATTTTGTTTTTAGTGTTTATTGTTATAGCGCCAACAGAAAACTGTTCTTGAGATATAGACACACAGACGGACGGAGAGACAGCGATGTTTTAGAAAAAGGGTCCCGTTTTTGACATTTAGCGAATTATGTTTACTTGTAATAGCACTAACACCAAACTTAATACTATTGTTGCTTATTTTTGGCTAAATCAGAATAAAAAAACATTGACTAAGATCCTTTGAAATTTTAAAGCAACAATGAAAGTGTAAGAACAACCATAATAACACTAAAATATTGTTTATTAAAAAAAACCTTGATTCTCTCGGACTTATAATCACCCCCTTTCGGCTTAGGACTTATATAATAATGTAACATGACGGTAAGTATAAAATATTTAAGATGAATATACAGACTGTACATACCTATCTATTAAAGCAAAAGTGTTTTTATTTTACCTATGTTTGTTTTTTTTCTTTAGACATTGCTTGCCACACTAGTTATGTTTTCTGATTGTTTACTTTCCATTCCAGTGTCTATGGTGGCTTACCTACAGTTTTTCATAAGAAGAATGTGTCAATCAATAAGAATAAAATCCAAATAAGATTTGTATGTTAATCCATAAAATATTATCGTCTTTTGTGGCTTCAGCAGCACTTTCTCGTCCAGAAATAATAATAAACGTCTATTATTATTTCTAGGCGAGTAAACGCTTTGGCTACAATAAACGCCATCTAGCGATTGATTGCAATCGTAATCTTAACACTTTTGTACTCATCTGTACTTTCGAATGTATGTAGATGTTTAGATCCTAATATCTTATAAACCACAGGGTCTCTATTTCTGAGCTTTACAGCACAACTAGATATTTATGGGAACAGTTTTTTGGTATATATCACAATTCAAATCTAGCTATAGTTTCTTCACAATCAGCGGGGCTGCCAGCTTGACGTCAAGATAGCAGCCACAGTGAAATCCCTCAATATCTCCTAAAGTACTGGAGCACTATTTATATGCTTTGCGGCATCGGATACAGCATTGATGGCACAGTTAATTGACATATTAATAAACTCAAAATTCCATGGTGTGGCTGCTAACTTGACGGACACGAAAATTCGTATTATTTATTTTATTAAGTGCACATGTAGGTACCTACAAATATACAGAAATAGGTAGGTATGGAAAGTAGGTAGGTACCTAGATAGGTACCTACCTACCTTGCTAGGGACTTACACGGATTACCACTAAGTACTCCACCGAGTTTAATGTAGGTGTTGTCTAAACTAAACTTTTTGTTTTGCAAGTCCTTTCTTTGACCTCGATTCTGCTGAGTGAGTGACCGACTAGCATCATCGGTGCCAAATTCGAGCGCGTGTTAGAATATAGTAAATCCGTATGTAGGTAATGTACCCAATACCTAAGTAAGTATTTTTACCAAGAATCAATTAAGCCCACACCAAACAAAAATTACTTACATTAATTTAATTACAACTAGGTAAGTACCTGAATGACGGTTTGGTTTAATCAGTCACGCACCACGACACGTCGCGTATTCTTCCTACCTACTGAAGAAATTCTAAGAGAACCTACCCACAAAAAAAGATCTACTTATCAATTTTGTTTTGCTTTGATTTTATTAAGCACTTACCGTAACGTTCACTAAAAAAATAATTTGTACTTCAGTAGGTTACCTAGTTACCTACCTAACACAATTTTACTAATATGCAGGTACATAACTTAGCACTAAATCACTTAAAGTAATTAAGTACTTACCGAACTTTAATTACTTTAGGAATCCGTAACAAATATCGATCACTCCAAAATAAAAGCACGTGAAAAAGACTAATTAATCAAGCACTTATTCACACGAAGTTAACAATCGAATTGTGAGAGTTCGCAATGTTTGCAAGGTTTTATACAACGCAAAGCTTATTTTTTCTTAATCTCCGATGAGTAATTAATAACCCGGCCGGCGTTATCGACAAGTTCACGTGTCGAACTGTGGACTTGACGTGAGGGGGACTACTAAAAAGTTCCGCTTTGTTGTGATGTAGACCTGACGCGGCTTCCTCGCGGCTACTGCGGCGAGCTTGCCTATGGGAAACTAACCGCGTGGTGGGCGCAACGAAAACTCACGTCTACAAGTCGCGGGGATTGGATGCCAATGTGGCGCGATTGTGAGACCACGTCACGTGACGTCATTGACTTCCAACTCCCGATTGGATCGCTAAACCCAGATGCAATATTTCTATTCCGTATCATCATACGCGAAGCTCGTCGAGAGCGATCACGAAATGATAACGTGGATTAGGCATAAAAATAGACAAGATTAGGTAAAATGACCGACAGTCTGCCGCTCAAGACTAACACAGCCTACTTATAAACTTACACTCAATATTTTAATGCCTAAAGAAAGGGTCTTAAAATTTATAGAAGTCCAACATGACCATGTCAGATCCAATGAATTTATCTATTCACGATGAGGAGAGAAAGGGGTTTATTTATAGCCTTGATCAGAAGTACCTATGCAGGCGATTTTGATTCTGTTAACTCTTTTATTGCCTATGAAACATATGGAGATGTTGTGGATACGATCTCCACTGGATACACTGACCTGTATCTATACAAGTTTAGATACAGGTCAGTGACTGGATACTTTAAGACCTTTTAAGACATTAAAAAAGTTTGAATTTCACTGACCGAAAAGTCCTTAGAAAAAGGTCTTAATACCTACTATCACTTCATTTATTTCGTAGGGTTCCTCGAAAGGATCTTCGCAGGTAGGGTGCGTAAAAAAATATTAAATTGGATTTGACGATTGATTTGCTATTAGCCTCTTAAAGTTCATTGCAAAAGTTAGGCAGGTACCCCTATCATTTTGTTATCTTAACAATTACCTATTTCGGATTCGCCGTCGCTCGTTACATTGTTTGACATATGACGTGGTGCGAGCGAACAACGCTTATTTATTACACAAGACAGACTCATCCACGAGATCAAAACGTGTTAAGTAAATTAGGTACCTACGATAATTTTTGTATGCAGCTATGTATCACCTGTGTGTACCTACTATTATTAAACACCAGACTTTACCCACTATACCTACTGGTGGATACCACCTGCTAGTCGCGTTCTAATGAAATCCGAGCGAGCACTTGGACCTTAGACTTTAAAACGACTAGACTATAAATGAAAATGACGTGGTCGTAGCTAATACGAGAACGAGGGAGACTCATGAAATCGGTTTCTTAGCAAAGTGGTGAAATAGATTTGAGTTTTAGGCATGGATTTTAGGTATTCTTTGAAGTTTTCAGGATCGTATACCTAATGAAAAGCATGCTCACCATCATAGTCATCGATCTATGCCTTAAAGGTACGGAACATAATTTTGCTAGAATCTTTGGCCATCATATAAGTCACTCATGCAGAAATCAATGACTGAATAAGGTTTCATAATTGGTTTCTTTAAGCTGGTGTTCACCGAAAGATAACCGGACAATTAGGCAGCTTCGTCGGTTAACTTTGACACTTGTGTTAGTAATGTTCAAACAACTATACCGTTTGTTGGTTAACTTTAGTCTTACGAAAGATAATTAGATTGTAGGTAAGCAGCTTCGTCGGTAACTACCTACCTACTGACTCACACTAACGCCTCCACATATGTATTCTTTTATTTACCTACCAGCAAGCATGACGAAAAAAAAAAAAAAATCTGTACCAATATAAAATAATGAATATAGCCGTAGTGGAGACCTTCATTTAAGAAAAGAGATTTTACTTTATGAACAACGAAAATTACAAGCAAAGGAATAGAAAAATTACAACTAGTATTTACAATTGAAACCATTGAGCTAACTGCAGACGGTTGCAAACAGTCTAAAGGTAGCTCAATTGATCCATGTCAATACCAGTCGGAAGCGTCCCCAAGACACTGGTTGCATTACCACGCTGTATGGCAATGCTGATGCGCTGAGCCAGATATTCACCAGCTCTCGGGTCACGCGTCGCATCGACCAGACGCTCAGATATTTTTTTAAAAACCTTCATTTAAGTAAAAATACTTGTGTTAGAAGGTGTCGCTCTTCTATATCAGACATTACATACAAATTATTTGATAAAATGAACAGAATCTTAAAAAGGAAAAAGATAAAATATTAATCTACTTCTAATCTATAACTACTTAATTATAATAATTCTAAAAGGTTCAAACTAAAAGGTATTAAGAAGACGATGCAAGTTTTATAAACTTTATTGCAATAAACATAAACAATAGTAATTCAATCATCATCCCGCTCTATGAGCTCCGCCGGCCATCGTTCAGTGGCTTTAGGGAGCAGCGAGGAAGGACAGAGAAGTAATTCTTGAACCGAGCAGATGGAGTAACTCCCGAGGCAGTTCAGGACCCACTCGAAGTTCACCGGCACGATGCTGAGCTCCATTGCGAGATCTAACAACAAACACATTAAATAAATAATCTTGGACAATCCACACAGCACCATCTAGCCCCAAAGTAAGCTACGCAAAGTTTGTGTTATGGATAACTGACATATTTAATAGATTATACGTATGTATATAGATAGATATTAGATAAATATAGATAGATAGTTTTATTATACACAGAAAACATTTCTGCAGATAGTACACAAATTTGTTTCTAGGCCGGAATCGAACCCGCAACCCTTGCGTCGCAGGCGGTCTCTCGCCCCGCTGCGCCACTGAGGTCTTCAAAATCTAATATCAAATATCACTACATAGTATAAATCAAAATAACTACGCAACGGATTTTGATGTGGTTTTTTTTAATAGATAGAGTGATTCAAGTTCAAGAGTTTTATATATGTACTAGCGACCCGCCCCGTCTTCGCACGGTTCGGTATATATGTATATTATTATATGTAAACCTTCCTCTTGAAGCACTCTATCTATCAATTAAAAAAACGGCATCAAAATCCGTTGCGTAGTTTTAAATATTTAAGCATACAAAGGGACATAGGGATATAGGGAAAGAGAAAGCGACTTTGTTTTATACTATGTAGTGATTAACACAATGGCATGTAGTGATGAAATACCGTGCAAAGCCGGGGAGGGTCGCTAGTCGCTACTTATTTATAAATGCGAAAATTTGGATGTTAGAGTAGTATTAAACATGCAAGTGGGGTCGTTTTCACTGGTTTCCATAAATTGTAGAGAAGAAAAAATCCATTTTTTATTTGATAATTGAAATAATTTAAAGCTTAAAATTTGGCTTGTCTAGTGCTTAATTTATAAGCCTTATGAAATAAAGTTAAATATTTATGATTTCTTCTCGAATAAAAAATTACAACAAATAAGAGTGTTTTATTATCATGTTAGATAATGCAAACGTAGATAAAGTAGTACAAAATGCAAAAAATAATTCTGATAATGCATTTAATACACCTGATTACCTAAAGTCACGTGAAGAATTATGTTGTGACTAAATATGGAATGATAAAATTGATAACAGCACCAAAACACAAACAACTACAAAGTACAAAATTTACAGCCTATAAATATTGGGTAGGTATAATAAACATTCCAAACAACATCGCTTGAAATGACGACCGATGTGGCGCGAATGTCTAGGACGCAGGAGGATGCGCGTTCGATTTCCGCCTTGGGACAAGTATTTGTACGACCTGCAAATATTTGTTTCGGGGTTGTTTTTATGTATTAAAAAAATTGTATTCATTATATCAGACATCTAGTACCCATTACACAAGCTCTGCATAGGTTGGGGCTACTTGATGCTGTGTGGATTTATTTACTTATCACTACATAGTAGTTATCAAATAAAGTCGCTTTCTCTGTCCCTATGTCATTATGTCCCTTTGAACGCTTAAATCTTTAAAACTACGCAACGGATTTTGATGCGGTTTTTTAATAGATAGAGTGATTCAAGAGGAAGGTTTATACGTACATATAATAAAACCGTGCGAAGCCGGGGCGGGTCGCTAGTTATTTATAATGTAAAAACAATAGGTATCAATTAAGTAATCGTAGGTACCGTATGATTGAGTTTAAATATAGAGCAAAGTTCTAGATTAATCCCATTAATTTGGGGTTCAAATTTCAGATAATTCGCTTTCACCAGTTGCTCGCGTGCTGATACCGTGATAGATGACTAGATGACACATAACTTGTTATTGTAGGTATTGCATCAGAACAATAACAAGTTTGTTGGTACATTGTTGAAATATTCCAGAATTTCCAGACATAGGTCTCAAGTTCAATCGACTTCAAAAAAAGGAGGTTTCAATTAGACTGATCAAGTCAATGTAATTTGGTCTAGATCCGACCGGTATCTTTACAGTTGTGAAATAGTACATTGTTATCCAAGGCTTGAAAGTAACTTATTTAGTCCTGAGACGGGGTTAGTTAAACGGGGTTATTGTTCGAGAGACTACATAGGGTACTTTCACCCGAGGTAAACGCCGTGCTTTTCATTACGAATACAAGGAAATATAAATAAAAAACATGAGAAAACAAATTAATCAAATTGCCGCTAATTTTTTTTATCTATTAGTCCATCTAGGACAGGCGAAAGCCATAAAGCCATACTGCCTTGTCTTTACTTTTTTTGAATTCAGTAAATTGTAAAAACAACTGAACGGATATGGATGAAATTTGGCCCGGAATTCCCACGGGAACGGGAATTACGCAGGTGAAACCGCGAGTAGTACTCAAATACTAATCCTGCGCTGACGAAGTCGCGGGTACCAGCTACTTTCCAATAAAGTAAATAAATCAATAATTTGAATTGAGTGTACCTTGGTGCAATACTTACAAATGAACCTATCTTCCTGAGTATTCTCCGGCTCAGCCAGCAGTATCGCCGGGCCGGGGTTTTGCTCCGTCACCCTGACTTCCCTCGAATCGCTCACCACCCGTCCGCCTGACGATTCCAGCATTTCCTACAAAAAGGTGACGATGACATTGTTCAATATCAATGGTAGGATAATGTAGATAAAACGTTGGCGTTCTTTCATCACAGAAAGAGCGTTTACAAATAGTAAGTTATTTAAAAAAAAACCGTTTAAGGGATGAACAGGGATGATGAATCTTTTGTAGGCGTAGTGCGATTTTACTGAATATTTTCACAAAACTATCAAAGCAAAATAGACGTAACTATTTCATGATTGTATGAAACTTTACTGTTGTGGACCTACTAAAAAGGCAAAATAAAATATGCGTAGGTATTTTAGAATTTTACAAAACAACCCTTAAAAGGACGTGTTGTGAAAATCTAATTCTAAGCGAACAAAGGTACTGACTGTTCTTTTAGTAATAAAAAAAACATCAGGAAAATGGCATTTTAGTAAAGGTAAATAAGCCCTCTGAAAATGGGCTGGAATACAAAACCGTGTCTATCGGTAACTTTATGCGCTATTTGACGCCATTTTTTGCCCCAAAGCCTTTACCTACTGAAAAGCGCTGCGTGGAGTTCTTCGTTTTTGCTGTGTGGTCCAGCCACAGAGCAAAAACGAAGAACTTTTTTTCAACTCCGTGTCCAAACAAATGTTCATCCAGCACAACTCTGACGAATGCCATATTTTGTCGTAGACTCTGTTGCGCACATAAGATCGTATTAATCTTAAATCATTATAGTGTGCGGTAAATAAATATATTTCATCTTTTAGACACACTGTGGAAAATTAAAGTGTATATGTTACAATTATAACTACATAATGGTGGTTAAGCTAGGCGACGACTACACTGACGATGAACCTACTTTCTTGTACTCGTAACCAAAATTATCGTTTAGGTGAGTGAATCTGCAATTTGATCGATTGCAAGTAATGCCGAGATAATCGCGGTACTTTACCGCGTCATTATCGCGTATCGATTGGTGTAAACAAGTTTTAGGTAACTAAGTACATAAAGTTTAGGTATAATTTACCGTGACGCAATATTTGATAAAAAAATATCTATCTAACGTAGTAAGTATATCAGTCATCTAGTAACCATAACACAAGCACTGCTAAGCTTGTGCTTAAATCATTAGTGTGCGGTAGATTTTAAATAAAAATATTCCATTTCTTATAGGCACACTAAACTTGCAAAATCAACGAATATACGCTTACCTTAACTACCATTATAGCTTCATAATGTATTAATACATAATATCTAATGGTGGTTAAGCTAGTCGTCGACTACACATACGATGTACCTACTTTCTTGTACTCGTAACCAAAATTATCGTATAGATACGTGAATCTGCACTTTGATCGATTGCAAGTAATGTCGAGATAATCGCGGTACTTTACCGCGGCATTATCGCGTATCGATTGGTGTAAACTAGTTTTAGGTAGGTACTTATGTACATTAAGTTTAGGTATAATTTGCCGTGACGCAATATTTACTTATGTTTTTCACTGAACTTTTAGACAAAAACAAACGACATCTGATTCTCTACTTGGATAGGTAATTTATAATCTGTCTGTAAGTTTATAATTCTATGGTGAACCATTAGTTATTTGCGTCAGCTATCTATAAAAAAACCATAGTAAAAAACCCAATTAGTCATCAAATGATGGTTAAATATGATAATCACTACATACTATGTAGGTATAAAATAAAGTCGCTTTTTCTGTCCCTATGTCATAGTGTCCCTTTGAACGCTTAAATCTTAAAAACTACACGACGGATTTTGATGCGTTTTTTTTTAATAGATAGAGTGATTCAAGAGGAAGGTTTATACGTATAATAAAACCGTGCGAAGCCGGGGCGGGTCGCTAGTTCAATAATAATCTGTAGAAAACCATATTCTTTTACTCAGAAATTAGATTTCTAATACGTAGGTATGACGTAGGTAGGCGGTGGACAAATCAGATAAGATGTTCCATTTCAGAGAAAAGTTTATCAATGATACATTTTCAACGAACATAAAAAAACAATTCGGCTGTATTGTTTTTTGTCTCAGAACTTTTTTTCAATTTGAACCGATTTTGATGATCATTTTTATTTGAAAACGGGTGCATCTAATGTAGTACCATATAAATTTTATCAGATCTGAGTAGTAGTAGTAGTAATAGTTTTTGAGTTAGGTATTCTTAATCGTTACTAAGCCAAATTTCGAATTCCTTACCATTGTACGAAACCTTAATAATTTGGCGGCTAAAGCAAGAAAATATATAAAAACTGAAAGCCGCGTACAGACTGCTGTAACGTAACATGCAATGTAACATGAAAGGAGCATTTCATAAATGTGGACGCAGCGCGCGCACGAACTGAGCAGGTACGTGTTCGTATCTTTTCCGGCATGCGCGCGGCGAACATAGCTCAGTCTGCCGAAAACACGCGCAGATAATTTATTATACAATTATTACTGGCTACGATGATTGTCTATGCTTCAATGATTATCATCAATCATGTGAAAAAAACGTAACGTAAACGGCTCTGCTGTAGCTGTGTTTTCTTCCATTCTTCCAACGTTCGCGCGCTTTCGAGTAAACAACCCGTCCACACTGGCGCTCCGCGCACACTGCGCGCCCCTTTGTGTTCGGCGAAAACAAATGGCGACCGACAAACGTTGCGACAGTGTGGACGCTAAATTCTTTCATTGCGTGTTACATTGCATGTTACGTTACAGCAGTCTGTACGCGGCTTAAGAAAACTATTTTTTCAGTGTTTTTTTTTGTACGAGATGGTATGGAATCCTTCGGGTGCGAATTCGACTCGCACTCAGAACCTCTAATAAATAGTAGCCTGTAGGATTAAATTTATTGGGCTACAAAATATATACAAAATACTTCCACTAGCAGCTATTTGCCCACTACGCTACAGAAGCTTTGAATGGTATGTATTAGATTACGCAATAGTCACTGACCTTGAGAGAATCCACATCTAAAACATTAAATGGCTCCATACAGTAAAATGTAATGCCGTGAAACACCTTTCTGACGGCGACGCGCGATCTTCTGGGACCCGCCTCGCCTGTGCTATCAAGTGCTTCGTATTTCTCCTGGAAACAAATTCTTCGTTAATATGGAATGACAAATTATAAAATTTATCGTAGTTAGAATTTTTTTTTTATGAATTTAAGCGGGGTAGCTTTGAATAATTCTTGATTGTGTAGAAAGAATAATTTAAAATCTTTTACAGAAACATAAAAGAAGTAAAAACTAGGTACATTAAATATAAGAATATTTATACCTACTGTTTTTAGTTTTCAGGGTAAATACTAATACCTCTGATCTGACTAGTAGTTTTTGAAGTATCCTTAACTAGCGACCCGCCCCGGCTTTGCACGGTTTTATTATACGTATGAACCTTCCTCTTGAATCACTCTATCTTTTAATAAAACCGCATCATAATCCGTTGCGTAGTTTTAAAGATTTAAGCAGTCGAAGGGAAATAGGAACAGAAAAAGCGACTTTGTTTTATACTATGTAGTGACTAGCGACGCGCCCTGGCTTTGCACGGTTTTATTATACGTACGTATAAACCTTCCTCTTGAATCACTGTATCTATTAAAAAAATCCGCAGCGTTGTTTTAAAGATTTAATCATACAAAGGGACATAGGGACAGAGAAAGCGACTTTGTTTTATACTATGTAGTGATAATAATGCGTGAAATTTGAAGTCATTTGTCAGTTTTCGTAATAACATAAAATTATACTTTTACTTTACAATCCACACAACAACATCTAGCCACAAGCTATAAGCAGAGCTTTCGTTAAATAACTGACACATCCACAAAAAAATGGAAAACTGATTCCTCTGTATATTTCGTAGATAAGGCAATGGTGGATAAGTCTGCTTATTACTTGCTTTGCTTGCTTTAACTGATTTACAATAAAGGTTGTAAAAGAAGCTGATAGTTACCTCTCCAACAATAGTTTTAGTTTCGAGACACCTCTCGACCCATTCAATTGTAAGTATCCATTTGGACGCGGCTAACGCGCACATGTACTTTACAGATCTGTAACAACACATAAATAATATATTATTAACTAGCGACCCGCCCCGGCTTCGCACGATTCTATGATACGTATAAACCTTTCTCTTGAATCACTCTATCTATTAAAAAAAACCGCATCAAAATCCGTTGCGTAGTTTTAAAGATTTAAGCATTTAAAGGGACATAGGGACAGAGAAAGCGACTTTGTTTTATACTTTGTAGTGATTAGTATATGCCCGCATCTTCGTATGCGTTGTTTCTATAGAAACATTTCAAGGCTATTACTAGATATCCCATGTGAATCCATTAATGGGGTAAAATGTAGCCTATGTGCTAGATAGCACTATCCGACTATTCAAAATTCAGACGTTCAGTAGTTTTTGCGTAAACGAGTAACATACATTGATAAAAGCTTTCGCGTTTATAATAAGCAGTAAGGTCATGTTATTTATTTGCCATATATCGGAAAAAGGTTCTAAAAGGAAGAGTAGACAAGTTCTACAATGGCCATACATACTTAGCATCTACTAAAATAAAGTAAAAATAGAAGACTACGTTAAAATTATTTTAATCGGATCAGGAATTTAATGAAACGAACTGATTCATTTTGCAAGGTGCATACCTCTGAGCTCTATTCTCCGCGTCAACACCCACCACTAAGTGCGTCAAATCCTTTGTATACCTGTCCACATAACTCCATTTGTACTGAGCACAAAGCACTTTCAACTTTGCAGTTTCATTGGACGTCAAACATGATCCCGCTAAGCAGAATTTTTTACGTCGATCAAGATGATTCAATGGTTTTACAACTTGCGTTGTTGGCGTTTTCTCGAACGCCTTCCTCATAAATTCCTTCTCTTGAGTAGTTTTTGCGACATCGCTAGGGCAGAGCGTATGTTCTGGATCTAAATCGTCCATATCTTCTGACTCGAAAGTGAGAGACTTTCGGGCCACAGGCGTGGAATTATGTTGGATGTGATTGACGAACTTGGTTATATTGATGGGTGTTTCTAAGTTACTGGTTTTCCTGGCTGTGTCGATGATTGTCACGTTGCTATGCATTTCAACTCTATTTGCTGATTCTGTACGTTTTTCGTCTCCAATCCTTGACACACTGACATTAATTCTTTGTGATGAGAGTTGGTTTGTGATGCTTTTGGGCTTTGGTTTTCCAAATGATGTATCTCTGTAAATATTTAAATGTATCAATCACATTTTGCAAAAACGTCTTTCTGTGGATCTTAGACTAAATTTTTCGGACTTACTTTTGAGGAGTGTCCTCGACAATGCTTTCAGAGTCATCATTATTGATTTCAATGACCTGGCTTCCTATAATGGCGCCAGTTGCTAATGTTCGGTTTGTTCCCAGGACAGGTGTTAAGAAATCTTCCATGTTTGCCTGAGGATCAAAGTCTGGCACCTGGAAAGTATTATTGTAATTGAATATATAAATAAATGATGCTGAACAATACATAAAGCATCTCCTCGACCTTGATATGGCTGGAACTGATTTACTTATTCAATACATTATGTTGATTCAATTATCCTTACTTATTTTATAAACGCGAAAGTTTGTATGGATGTAGAGATGTATGAATGTATGGATGTTTGTTCATTTTTCACGCAAAAACTACTATCGGATCGGGCTGAAATTTTTAATGGACGAAGTTCTTGGAATAACCCATAGGCTACTTTTCAACCCATGAATCAATTCCCATGGAATATATATAGAAGACGTCAACGCGTGTGAAGCCGGGGGCAGATACTAGTTATTTATACAAATAAAACATCCAGAACTACTGGAATACTAAAATCTGTAGATAAGTCAACCATTTGGCGCGGAGGGAATCGAACCCACATACTGCGTCGCAGGCGGTCTTTTGCCCGCGCCACTGAGGTCATCCATTCGAGAAAAAACTATTTCGAAATTTACCTGATCATTTTTCATTGCTGAAGCTTCATTATTTGTATCCTTTTCTATACAAACAGAGAAAATATTCTCACTATCCTTAGGAAATTTATTATTTATTGTACTTATGTTAGTCATTTTATATTGTTCAGATTCGTTTTTGTTTTGAGAGTCACTGGTTTGAGCACTATGCGCTTTATTCTCAGTGTATGTATGCGACATGTTTTCTTTATCAGAGATTTTTTGACTTACAGCATTCTGACTTTTGATTTCTTCCATATCAGCATCAATCTTTGCAAAAACTTGGCCCATTATAGAATCATAATTCATTGGTTCACTATCTGGTTGGATATTATGTTTAGTTTGCTTTGACATGCTGGCAGTTGTATTAATATTATCATTGTGTTTCTGTTTCTTGCTTGTTGGTAGATCATCATTTTCATCACCTCTTAACCTTTTTTCGGTTTTCTGTGTTTTATTTCTATTGTGTGCAGTTGATATCAGAATTTCAGAAGGAGTAGTGTTCCTAGCATATTTTAATAGCTGAACATTTGATTGTTTTACAGTATCACTTTCAAAGATATCTGCATCATTAAGATACTCCAAGACTTCTTCGTCTATAAGATCAGGAGTGTTCATATTTTGAGAAACAAGAACTTTTCCAGAGTTAGGCTTATTTTTTCGATGTATTTTTTCCAGTTCAGGTATAGGTGTAGGAACTCTTTGAGATTGTTTTGTATTTGACTGGGTTTGAGGTAGTGCTTTTTTTGTATTTTCAGGGATAGATGGGGCACTTTTAGATTTATGCTGATCTTCAATTTCAGCACATTCCATGATATGAGATAATTCTTTTTCAACACTTTCAGTTATTTCAAACTGTCCTGTCCCAGTGTCTGCTGATGCTGTATTTTTTTTAGCTAATGCAGATTTCAGTGAGGACCCTTCTTTTATTGTTTTGTTTTCTTGAGAGGTTTGCCTATGTTCTATGTTGACTTCATTATTGCTGTCTATGTTTATTGAAACATTATTTGTCTTTTGCGCTTCATCTAGGGGGCACTGTGATGTCTGAACTTCTCTGTCAGTATTTACTTTCAATTTTAAATCATTTTTCTTTTTGATAATTATGTTTGTTATAGTATTTCCCACTTTAATTGTAATCTCTATATCCTCATTTGTGTTAGAATTGGATTCTATATTGTGATTAATGACTTTAGGAGGTTTGGATTCATCTACTTCATCTGATTTAGTTGAATCCGTACATAAGGCACTTTTCTTGTAAAATGGCAATTTTCCTTGATTTTCATTAACAGGTTTACTAGTAGGTAATCTGGTTTCCTTGACTTGATTGAGGATAGATGGATGTGGATCAAGCAGTGATTGGCTCAAGTTGTTTGATGTCTGATCATCAAGAGGTATTTTATTAGAATTTAAGTTTGATTTCTGTGAATTTATCTTAGCGTTTTTACTTTGCTCATTATTTCCCTCATCAGGAGTCATCATTTTGGTCATCTCTACAACTGGTAAATCATCAACTGTAAATTTTGGGGTATTTTCATCTATTTCATAAATTTGTGGTGTATTCACATTTTTAAATACATTATCTGAAATACAGCCCTTGACTGTGTTTTGAGTCTTTTTACACATTTCAATGGAGATATTTAATTTACTTTTGTTTATTTTATTTAGTTTACTAAACTCTTTTTTCATTTTCTTGACATTATTCCAATTCTGCTTGGCATTTGTTGACTTTTTATCTATTTCCCCACTTGAATCTTTCATATTTTCCTTTTCCATTAAGCTGTTATCATTTGTATTTAAGTTTGCATCATTACTTTTCAAGTCTCTTTTTCGTGAGCTCCGTCTAGGATTCCTAGCTGTATACTCATTGTCATCTACATAAAATGGTTCTATGTCCATAGGGCCAATAATGTTCTCTTTATTCTTCTCCACCAACTCTGAATCTGGCATGTTCTCAATAGCATCCCAACCATCTTGAGGTATTGATACTTTGACAACCTTTTCAGGGCTTATTGTCTTCTTGGTGGGTGTGTGAACCTGAATGTTGCTCGCTGGCACTTTAATTGGATTGGCATTTTGTAAAATTTCTTGAGAAGACTGCTCAGAACTTTGAGCTGGTGCAGAAAAGTGATTTTGGGAGTTAGTTAGCCATTCCATTATATTTTTACCTGGATCATTTTCAGATTCACCTTCCCCAGACTCCTGTAATAACTCTCCCACTGAAAATGTTTAAAGCAATTAAAAGTAGAGTCAAACAATACAATTCAAACAATTAGGCAAGCAAATTCTTTAAGTATATCAATATTAGCTTACGGTTGGTGTTAAACAGCTTTTCACATGATGATCTTAAAGATTGGACATGTTCGCTCAACTGTTGCATTGGCATGTTTGGTTTAATTGTCCTCCTGTCTATTGCCGCCTTACAAATTGGACATGATTTCCGTCCCCGCCAGCAGTTGTGGCATAGAGTGTGGCCACAAGATGCAGTTTCAGGTGCCAAGTAACATTTACAGCTGAAATTATATCAGACATTTTATCATCACAGATGGCTTTATTTGTGTTATTCATTCAGTCTATAATTCATGTGTGTAAGTATAGTATGTTAAACATGAAATATTTGCATTTTATATCACAGTGTTGAGTTTTGTATGTAGTATTAGTTTAAATATGCTCTTGATAAAATAAAGTATTAATGTTTTAATAATGAGGTTCCTGGTTTTACGGTTTTCAAATAAAGCAAGGTAAACTAAACATTCTTCATTCAGCACACTCATTACTGAACTAACTACGCATTCGGCAGTACAAACTTACCAATCAACGCAGGTGACATTCTCGATTTGAATATGTAATATTTTAGATAATTTGATCAAGTCAACATTGGCAAGATTCATTATAGCAGCAGGTTCATTATCTGGAATCTGGAGAACAACAGTTCGTAGAAGATTTTAATCAGTGAGCATCAGGAATTAATGTAACCCTATTTCTACGATACACAATGATTATTATTTACCTCCTATGATTGCTCGAATTGAGTAAAATGTAAATGAGTGCCGTGGGTGAACTTTTCTGCATACAAATATGTTTTTTTTAACAGTAAATCAAGCAAAATTATTAATGTTTTGTTTTTCTGACTCCCGCCTTCTTTCTTTTCTTGACTTTTATTTACCCAAATTTTTCATTGACAGTTTGACATTGACTTGTGTTTTGGCTCAAAACTGTCAACTTCAACTTCTTGAAGAATGCTTCTTTCTGCGTCTGATTTGAAGCTGCCCAGATTGATGATTTTTATAGAGATTAAAAACAGATATTGTAGTAGGATATGTTCATAGGATCTTTGCTTTTGGTCTTATCTAAATATGAATATAAAAAAAAGTTCTCATCTAAATGCTATAGGAAGTAAACAAACTAAATAAAGAAAAAAAATTCAAACTCAACTTCAACTTTTTCATGGCTCATACATAAAAAAAACAATTCTTGTAATCGCTGTCAGTCAGTCAGTGTTGTCATTGTCGTATCGATTGTGTCAAATTGAGGAGGTGCCGATCCGAATTGGGAAGGATATTCTTTGTATATTTCTACAAAAATTAAATAGAAACCCGTCTAAAGTAAGATATAGTTGGTGTATCCGGGTATAATATCTTGAGATGCAACTAGGCCTCTATCGGAACCTAGATTTACATCAGAAACCTTAGAATACATTATTACATAATCTGTACTTGTTTTGGTACTTCTCTGAGGGACAAAACTATTTTACTATTATGTCTCATAAACAGCTTTTTGAGCTTTCCTCAATTTATCTATTTTTGTTTTAGGTCGGCTTGTAAAAATACATTTTATAAATTTATAGGTAGAAATTTTATAGGTTATATCTACCCCATGAAATGGTCCAGTGTCATTGGTTCTACATTTTTCGCGGATAAAGAAGTTACATTATTTGATCAGCTGTGTCTAGTTAATGTTGGTAAGAAAAACTAATTTTGTTCTTTCAGAATGTCTTTTGCATTCCGACGTGTGGTCCGTTCAGCAGCTGTAAGGCTCCAGACTCGTTCCTATGCTGAGGCCCCCAAAGAGGGAGAAATGGCACTGACCTTTGCTGCTGGCAACAAGGTACAATAATTGTCCTTTATATGGAGATTAAATTGACCTAGATATCATTATGTGCTAATTGTTGCATATTGCGTATTTATGAAAAGACTGATTAGTTTAAAGCTAGATTATGTGATGTATGAAAAGTTTATACAGGAAACATAAATTGTTCATCATCAATTTTTGTTAAATACTCTCCTCAATAACCCTTTTTGTACGAAGTTGTTAGCTTGGTAGTTAAAATGTAATCTGTCTTAGGTCTTAGTCAGAAATATTAATCACTAGTAGGTAAGTAGTAAAATGTATTAACATTCTGTTTTTCAGGTATTCTACAACAAGATAGTTGTAAAGCAGGTGGATGTCCCCTCATTCAGTGGATCATTTGGTATCCTGCCTAAGCATGTACCCACATTAGGTAAGATGGCACATTAGGCTTGCAAAACATCACTCATGTGTGAAAAAAAATTAACCTCCAATCTCAGAATAAAATGTTTTTGTGACACATTAATAAAGTCCATAGCATGATAAGAATAAGTTTAATGCTCAACTAAATCTATTTACTATCAACTATTAAGTACTACTTACCACTATTATCAAATACTGTGCCCACAGATTTGCCTTCATAGAATCAATTTTTTCTTGCAAGGAACCCTGTAGATGTAGGAAATGTTATCTTTCCTAGGAGACCATCCATATTTTTTTGGGATATTCTGACTGCATGCAATTAATTCTAGAAAAATGTATACATAGAATATGTAGAAAACGGTAATTTATTACAATAACTTTTTTGATGCAAACCAGTCTTGTTTCTCATAAGGATCAAAAGTCTATTGAACCAACTGAGTACTAGTGATGTCAAAATATGCAAAAAACTTTTTCATACATTTTGGTAAGAGAGTCAACATCATTTGACAAATTTTCAAAATAATATATCTTTAAAGTTGAGATTTGTTGATATACCATATAGGTAATCATGCTTCCTTTTAGCATATCTTTATGTTAGAAAATATTGAATGATGATTCAAAAATTCAAATATTTTAATGATTGGTAAATGTTTCAGCTGTCCTACGGCCAGGCGTGGTGACGGTCTATGAAAATGATGGCAATGCAAAGAAGATCTTTGTTTCTTCTGGCACAGTAACTGTCAATGATGATTCCAGTGTTCAGGTATTTATTTACTTCTTACTTAAAGCTGTAGTGACAATGCTATATTGAGCTGTATTAATAATAATACAGCTCAATATAGAGGCCTAAGCTAGAGTTTGCAAATAATCTTTCTCCTGTGTGTTAATATTTGGTGTAAGTGGTTGATTATTAGTGTAAGTGACAACCGATGTTGGCCGGCGGGCTTAGGTCTAACATTTGGTGTAAGTGGTTGATTTTTAGTGTGACAACCGATGTGGCGCGGCGGGCTAAGGTCCGCTGAGACTCAAGAGGTTGCGGGTTCGATTCCCGTCTTGGGACAAATGTTTATACAGACTACTAATATTTAATCCGGGGTTGTCGGCGTTATTTATGTGTAATAAAATATATATTTAAGTAGTATAATGTATTAGGTATATCAGTCATCTAGTCACCACAAAATGAGCTCTGCTCAGCTTGGGGCTAGATGATGCTGTGTGGATTTTTCAGCACTATCACTACATAGTATAAAACAAAGTCACTTTATCTGTCCCTATATCCCTGTCCCTTTTAATGCTTAAATCTTTAAAACAACGCAACGGATATTGATGCGGTTTTTTTTAATAGATAGAGTGATTCAAGAGGAAGGTTTATATGTAAAAAAAACCGTGCGAAGCCGGGGCGGGTCGCTAGTAACTATTATATATACAGAAAGAAAAATCAGAAGTGCACAAGTGGAAGTGAAGTGACATTTCACAGACCTCTGCCGAGGAAGACATTTATTTCATGAACAAATCTGTTTTTCCCAGTAACTAGCCTCTGCATGGAAATTCGCTCCTTAGTCAAAGAATTTTCGAAATCAGACTCATACTTTTGAACCAACTCAAAAAAAAACCTTTTTATGAATAGTTTAGAAAAATATAAAGCGCGCTCCACATTCTCGGCAAAACTACACGAGACATAGCGAATACGAGAGTGGGGAGGACATATTCGGCAAGTCTCGCCTATGTTCGTGCAGTCTCCATCCCGTGTCGGTATTTCGTATCCGAATCAAAGGGCTCTCGTGTAGTTTTGCCGAAACACAAAACACTGCCTCCACATTCCCGCCGCGTCAGTCACATAAAGCTGCAGTGACAGCTGTTTCCACGTCCATCTCGTTCGAGTACCGAGCGCACAAATGCGCGAGCGAGAATGTGGAGAGCTGCTCTCGTCTCGTCAATACTTTTGGCGAGACCCAAGACAAAACCTCTCGTGGAGAATGTGGAGCGCGCTTAAGGTTTTATCCTGGAGTATACTTAAATGAGTCTTTGGTACATATTTCAGGTGTTGGCTGAGGAGGCACATCCCGTGGAAAGCTTGGACCGCGGCTCGGCACAAGACGCGCTCAGCAAGGCACAGGCTGAGCTCAATTCAGCCGCCAATGAACAGGTTACTTATTTACTCTTTGTTAAGTATCAAGTTCGAGTGACAAATGCAAGTGACACCTGCGTCATGTATACGCGATTTCTAAACAATTTCAAAACTCAATATGCAGCTGTGTGAAAGCCAAGAAAGGGAGAATGTTCCGTGAACAGTTATCGGAAATCATTGTCACTTGCACTTGTCACTCACAATTGGTACTTAACAAAGTTTAAACCAGCCATAAGCCACAGGTGGGCCATTCTTGCGTATCGGGCTGCTATTCTAACCCACCCGATATCATCCAGAGGTAAAGTTCTCTTTGAGGCGCTATGCTAAAGCACTCTACAAGCACATGTGCGGCCGTCTCCTCTACATTCATACAAGTTAGGCATCACGGAAAGCCCCTTATGTTCTACATAACTGATGCCTAACTTCATAGGTGTTTGTTAAGCGTGCAGTGTCCTGTGTCGATACCTACGATTTGTCGGAGGTCGCGCTTCAGATTCGGGATAATGTCGGGTTTAAAACTGGGAAGGCCTACTTTGACTGCTTACATTCCGCAATACTTTCCCAGTAGCCTTAGTATTGTTTGACTGAAAGTTGGTTGAATTACTGAGACTAGATCGAGTGGTGGGGCTGTTGCGGTGTACGAATCGACCACCGTTAAATCTATATACGTTAGAACAGGCAGGAAGTAGCGGACCACAGTTGCAGTTGCATGTCCGCTGCGTAGATGTGCTACCGCCCTGAGTCTTAAATCTGAGTTGGGAGTATTGGGGGTTAGTGTAATCTTCTCTCTCTCTATAAGTCGAGATTCTTTGCGTATTTTTAACTTATTATTCCGTATGTTGCAGGCTAAAGCCTCCGCTGCCATCGCCGTCGAGGTCGCCGAAGAGATCGTCAAGGCTGCCGCGTAAACCTCCAAGTGCAACATAGTGATACAAGTAAATTAATTTAAAATTATGTAAAATAAACACCTCTGTAGAGTTCTTATATTTTATTGTATCCAAGGGTTGGTTTGTCTGATGTAGCGACCTACGTATCTCAAGTATGTATATGATATTCGATTCATAAATTTCACACTCGAATCATAACCATTATGGCATTGAAACTGAATGGTAATATGTACATATTTAACTGTGAATTGATTTATATAACTCATAAAAGGGTTTAAATAAAACATCGATGTACGGTTGACTTTTTGAGTAGTTTATTTAACACAAATCAAACACTTTGGTACAGTTAGTTAGTTGCGGTTAGCGATATTGTGTTTAACCATTAAACTTACTTCCAACTAGCGGCAAACCAAACGCACATCTACATTAAGCAATACATTACAACTTTAAACTAAATTTAAATTTATTGCAGCCAATATTTTTAGTGAGAATAATTTTCTTAATATCCTTTATCTTAATTGAAATATTTTATTTGTTCTCATAATTTTTACCTAATTTTTCAAAATTTCTAATTGGAAGGTCAAGAGAAGATTTATTTGGAAGTCGTCGAAATCCTAACTACAAAGCCTACTTTGCGAAGCTTACACGACAATGCACAACATATAAAGGAAACACCTAGAAAATGACGAACTCCGCGTCTTAATCCTAATATTTTGCATAATATAGATCGATAAAAATTACGATTAAAATGCACCTTATTACTCTAAGATAATATTGAAAGTTATAAATTCCGTGTCAGTACAGTTTCGGATCTTTCTGCTATGGTTAATGTCAGGTTTATCTTTCCTAGGGCCAAACGAAACCATTTCTAGAGGGTCTTTTTCATTCTTCTCACTTTTTTGAGAGGGGGACAAAACGTAATGACATATTGACATGAGCTTTTTTGTCACCACGAGATTCGAAGATTATGCCTTCGAATCTCCTGCGCTGTTTGTTTACTTCAATCGGTAACTTGGCTATGGCTTCTTAAGTATAATAAGTATAGTAAAATGTGATTGTAAAGTTATCATAACGTCGACATCAACTTTAATCTTAATTATAAAAGTTATAATGAGTAACTTGTGTAACTAACTAGCTACGGATTACATAGTTTTTTTTTAAGAATTGAGTAGTAATTACTAGTATAAGAAGATTATTCTTAAACCTTATGCTAAGTAGTTTACGCTTAAATGCAAATCAAAATAATTAAATTATGGTTTTAAAAAATTCATGGCAATAACGAAAAAAATAAGCATCGAGAAAACCAGTAACATCAAAAGGAAGCATCGTTCCAACCTTGCGGCTGTTTCTAAAATACATACTAGAATATTGGGATTATAAAACTACAAGTACACCGGTATAAATAACGTTAGTTCATTCATATAAAAATCAAAACGGGGTAAAATACAAAATATCACAATATTAAATGTTGAGCTTAATTTAAATCATAAAACACACATCACCCCAAAACTTAGCTCCGACACGAAAACCTTATTTAAATTAAGCTGAACAAATAAGAGTAACTTAAAAATACAAATAGCAGTAAATGCCAGAGTCGGGTTCACAGCTAAAAATCATTTTCAGGGAAAAGGTTAAGAACGCGTCACATAAATTCTTTTTTAATCATATATATCTTTTCGAATTAACTACCCACAACCATAATTTATGTTTCACATGGCAACACTACGGTGCGACGCGCGGTAGGTACCTAAATGGACGAGGAAGGTAGATGCTAATTTGTACAGAACCCAACTCTGCAAAACACCACACAAATAAAAGCAATTAGTAACTTCCATGGCACGTATGTGCGTTCAAAATTAAAACTAAAATGACATAATCCAGCCAACTAAGTTGGGATAATTTTAACGTAAATAGCAACACAAACCCGCGACACACGATCGGTAAAAACGTTTTGGCACAAGTATCACCATCTTGCTGATAGCTTGATTATCGCTACAAATTATTATAAAGAAGTTGCCAATGAAAGAAGCGTGAAAATTGGAAAGGAATTGAAACGCGCGAGCTTCGCATCAGCAAGATGGTAATGGGTCCAGTAACTTAATGTAAAGTGGGGAGCGTTGTGTGTGTGTCGCTGCGCAGGCGTTCGCCTTACAGATTACACTGCCACAGTATCGTAGGCTGTGAGTCCGCCCCGTCCGTGGGCTGCTTGCTGGGGGATTGGGGTGGTTGCTTCTGGTCTGAAACCGCCGCAGAAAACACTTTCAAACAACTCATAAAAACTCCAACAAAACACCATCCAATGATGACAAGAACAAAGCTCTTTTTACAATGGGTATAGAACAACTTGTAGTTTAAAAGTGCTTTATATAATTATTGCTATGTGCCAGGCTAAAATAGCAGGCAGGGTTCTATTCTATAATGATTTACTATTAAATAGCTTTTTGTTTTTACATTAGGTCGGCTTGGTTCTTGAGCTAAATAGTTATAACATGACACAAATGAACAGGGTAAACATTGTTAGGACACGGCGGCGGCGGAGCAATCGGCACAAAGTAAAATGTCTAGCCGTACACAAATTTTGCCTTACCATTGGTAGTTCCGAACAATCACAGGTATTTCAGTGCATATAGGTAATAAATGTTAGCCACAAAAGGTTAATGAGAACATAAACAGGCAAAGGGTACAATACAGTAAGTAAATTGTTTCGACATACTTGGACTTACTGTTTCCTGTAGATCACGGATGCAGAACATAACACATGCTTAATAACGAGCATAGACTATATTACCAGATGCTTTTAATTACGTTAGGTCTAGTCTATGACACGATCACAATTACCTAATTCGTGCGCACACGCAAGGATTCGGTTTTGTTTAGTGTTATTCATTATACATCTTATGAGTTTATAAATTTACCTGCTTTCTACTGATAAAGTTATAAGGCTATCAAACTGTTATTGGTTGACAGCTGTCAGTTATGAGCTTTTATAAGTCCCTTCTAATTTTTTTTAAATAGAAATAGAATGTGTCTGATTTAAAATCTGTGATTAGGCTCTAAACGAGCCCTATTGTTAGGAGTAACTAACATAACAGTGAAAAGAATTCATATAAGGAATGTTTGTGTTATTTTGCACTGTGACAAGGATAAATGTGTAGGTACAAGGGTGTGTAAGACCTAAGAGACTGACCTGTCAATGAGTTTCCTCATTTCCTCGCTGTGCATACCGTCCTTGGCGGTGTGGGCCCTTACTGCAACAACACACAAGTCACGACGCGCTCTACTCTAGCACGAGGCGCCGCCCTCTACCAATCAACTACACCTTTTCGTATAATATTCACATCATCAATTAGCCCAAAGTTACCCCAAAGCTGGAGCATAGTCATAGAACTATTGTCTCTTAAACATTGAAAGCTGGAAAACGTTTGGGGTCTAATTCTGTTAAAACATAGTAAACTGTTTTGTTCTTGGGGTTTAGTTTAAATTTGAGCATAATTTATCGGTATTTGTTAATATTATACGAAAATGTGCGATATCCATAAACACATACTAAATTCTACAGAACCATCAGAAAATAATTGTTAACACGATCACGTCTAAGCACATAAAATATTTGAATCGTGTTGAAAGAAAAATGAATTCCTAAGAAATGTGACTTGGCATAATTAATTTACATACATAATAAAGACAGATATTTAAAAATGGATACAAAACAGGTAGATTACCACTACGGTAAACTCAACATCTGAATGCAAGTAGAAAACATCTCATAGACTCTCTCATAGGTACATATTATGTAATAGTTGTCTTCCAAAAGTATTAATTTTGCCAAGTTTTTAGAGAAGAGAATTTTGAAAGAGAGTAAGCCAATTACAAGAAAAAGTGTCTAATTTTGAAGCCTTATTGTTCCAATTTGTTATTTACTTAAGTTGCATGCTGTCAGTCACAAAAATTAAAAACATAATAGGAAGGAATCAAAAATATCTGATTCAAATTTTACCGTCTTCTGTTTGTTGGGTACCCAAGTGTGCGTTAACCAATTTCAAAATTATTAAACTTTAAAATAATCTTACGTTATTAGATGATATGAGAGGGTGAACATATTGAATGGTCGGACAATGGATCTGTAAGAACGTAATGGCTAGTTATTAGAGAAGATGAAAAAGCCTTTTATAACAGGCTTGAAGTGAGAAAAATTATAAAATTCATGAAGTATTAAATAGGAAGATTCGGAAGATGACATGATGATGGAACATAAAATGGAAGGATAGTAATGGACATAGATATCATCTGTGGGAATCAAATATAGTTATGACAAATCTGAAAAAAAAAATGATTATAACCTAGACATTAGCTTACTACTAAAAAAACTTGAAAAGTGAAATGCCAAGCTTTTACAAGGCCGAGCACTATTATCCACTGCTGGACAATTCCACCATGCCACTAGCCTCAGCTCTGACTTAGACTTCTAGAAGCCACCCAAGGTCTTAACAACGAGCAGGATTTTTATCAGTTCTAATATATAAACTAACGCTTTGCTTGGCCTACAGAAAACAGGTCTCTAAAGCCATTATTACTTTAGGATGTATGTAAACCACGTTTAGGATGTATGTAAACGAACTCCCGTCTGAAGAACAGTCTTGTATCGGAAGCCAAAAGGCCCGCTTTTACAATGAACCACACAAGAATAGATACCTACTAAAATTCATTAAATTACTAACATCTATATGTTACACAATATAAATTTTTATTATTATCTAGAGATAAATTATTTCTTATTTGTGATTTTTCATTCTCATATTATACTGTGTTACTATCAAAATGAAAAAATAACTTTTTCATTTTCAATAAACTGATTACGCGTCTGTGCGTCTGTTTATTATGGGACTAGATGATGCCGTGTGAATTATTAGGCAGTATTTGCTGTGTGGATTGTCCAGCATTACAGAATCGAGTCTGTACGTCTTTCTGGTCCTAAACTGTGGATAATAATTTATTCTTTCCAACGTAATTGAGTCTGTTCGCATTTCTGGTCTTAAAGTGGTGTATGGACGTACCGGGATAGTTGCGGGGCTGGTCGCACTCGGCCTCGGAGATTTCGTTGGAGTCCTTGGAGTCGTTGAAGGAAGAGGAGCAGTTGTTGTCGGCGTTGGCATTGCGCGGCGGCGGTGGGGGCGGCTCGGGGGATCCGCACTTGCGGCCGCCTCCTGCGATCACTGGACACCGAATTAGGCAAGGTTTTTATAAATACTAACATGTGAATTTATAATATTTGTGTGATGTCGTTTAATTTTTGTAGATTTAGAAATTATAGAAAGCCGTTATTCATCTATCGTCTTTAGATTTACATGTGGTCTTGTGTATTTTGTGGAAGCCTTTTAACAAATAAATATATATTCTTCCTCTTTTTAATATAGTTTTACTATTAACTGTTAGTTTTTCCTAAAAGAGTAAAAAAATGATAGTGCCCGGTCCATAATATTAAATCTTATATTATATCTTATAGAATTTAACTTATTACCTTATATGGAAAATACTGTCTGAAATAAACATTTGTATTTTATTTTTTATTTAATGAGGCAGGAAGAGATGTGAAAGTAATGACGATGGAATCGGTCAAGAGTTTATTGAATAAGAAGAAGCAATAGAACATACCAATGCTAGGGCGAGATCCATAGTGGTCAGAGTAGGGGGTTCCGTAGGCGCCGGTGTATTGTTCGTCCTCGGGAGCGCAGCAAGCCGGCTCGTCGTACTCGGGGCCGCAAGCGTACATCGGGCGAGAGTAGCGAGCACGCTAAAATAACAATTTTATTACACAATAAATATTTTACTGGCAAGTATATCTGTTCGATGCGACGCGTAAGCCTGGTAAGTGTATGTCTGGCGTAGCGCCTTAGCATTGCCATACAGCGTGATAATGCTGCAGCGTCTCAGATTGGTATTTATATGGATCAGTTGAGATACCTTTAGTATATATGTAGACTGTCGTAGTACCTACTAGTAGACCTACTAGTAGTATTTTTTAATTTGAACAATTACATTTTAATTACATAATTTGATCTACCATGTGAATTTGATATTATGTTACTCTCCATACCTTCAACTAACTCTATGCCAAAAATCAAGTTGATTGGTTGCTTAGTCAGAGCGTGAAGGAAGAAAAACCAAACACATTTTCGCATTTAATATAATAGTAAGGATTGGGATTATAAGGTTGTGTACATACGTATTGGTCCTCTTCAGCGCAAGTAGCCGGGTCGTCGTATTCGGGGGCGGTGGAGTAGATAGCGCTCTGTCCTCCCTGGGAGTTCTTGCGGGCGTAGCGGCTGTTGGCACGAGGCTGTAATAACATACCACTCTTGTAGGCGCAGCAAAGATTCAGTCAAAGTCAAAGGTATTATATACGTATATTAACTATCTAAGGACAGTTCATTTCTACATTGTACAATCCATTATATTGTATTGTGTTATCCCTTGGGGTTTAGAAAAAGATTTGAAAAGGAGGTCATCACTCAGCGTTTTCTGTTGTTGATGTTCTAAAGTAGGTACAATGCTATAAAGCATTAAAAGCATTCACAAACCAACTCAGGTCGCTTTGTCACTTTATAGAGGGTTCCAACTTCGGAACCTTTTTAGGACGATAATGTTGAAGGGCTAAGCGCTATTTATTATTACTTGATCACAAATATTAAGAGTTCATGTTCGTCGTCACAGACACGATTTATCAGAACATGTGGAAATATAAAATTAGAAGTAGGTACATTACTGATTTTATGTCTGAACCTAGCAAGTGAAGAGAAACGACATGACGACGCATCAGAAAAAAGTCCTGCGTCAGTCGATTTCCTACTTGCATCTGGCCCCCACACCGCCCACACCCTTCTTCAACGCTTTGGTTGGTCCATCCTAGAATCGGTGTGATGTCAAGAGTGTACTTACCATGCTCTGAGAGCCGGCGCGCGAGTGGGCGGGGTGATGCGGATGCGGGTGCGCCAAGGTGCCGGCGTGCGCGGGGTGGTGGTGCGGGAACGCCAGAGCCTTGGTGGGGTCCATCTCTTCGCGGAAACCGAGCAGGTGGAATGTCGCGTAGGGGCAAATCTCGTCTTCCATGCCTGTTCAATTATAATGTTAGTTGACGAAATAAAGGAAGAGGTTTTTAATTTTAGGTCCACGCGTTTCGATTAAAACATTCAATAGTTTGGGAATAGATATTTCATACATCTCCGCATACGTGTAAACACCAGGCCTTTGATTTAGTCTCAAGATCCAGTTGTTATTCTATGATTGGATATCTGTTATGGAGATGAAAAGAAAAACAAAAAATCTAAAACGTGCCTTTCCCTTGTGAATTTCCTTTGCTTCCATATTTCGGTTCCAATACTCACGATGCAAAAATAATAATAAAATAATAAGTCAACAAAAACACAAACAAAATAGTTAAACACAGGGTTAGAAAAAAGCTTGCAAATTAACAAAAAGTATGGTACAAAACGTATAAAAAGTGTGCGTATTTATTATATTTGTATAATTAGGTATCTATACTTACGTTTTAGCAGGCTCGGTTAGTAACACTCCATTTTGAACTATATGATTTATCCAGGTGCTATTAAATAACTTAATTTCATAAGGTGGTTCATAATATCATGCTGTACGGTGCTTTAAACAACCGCGACTCTCTTAATTTTCATAGCAAAATATATATTACAGACTTCAATTTTTGGTCAAATTTAGAGAATCACGTTTTCATGCTTTGAAACAATGATGATGTAAGTTGAAGAGCAAGACTCTTCCACCTTCATTCCAGCAACTATGAGAATTTGAAATTAACTGAGGATATTGATTACGATTTTTAGGTACTTAAATTCGTTTACCGAATTATAACGATTATGTTACAACTCTTGTAGTAGTAATGACTCTGAAAGTTACTGATTGAAATAAACTACAACGATACTAAATTCAATTTCTCATTTTGTTTCCGAAAATATCTGAACAATAATCAACCTTCAAAATCCTTTAAATGGAACCCGGGGTAAGTACTCCTTAGGTTGTCTGTACAATGATAAAATTTAGACCACGAATTCACCTGTCGACGTAGCCAGCGATGTAGATAGATAGAAAACTCTTTATTGCATACTTCAAACTAAGAAACAATGTACAGTAACAATTTACAAACTTAAGTTACAATTGGCGGTCTTATCGCTCAAGAGCGATCCCTGCCAGACAACCTGGTATGGATAGGATCATTGTTCCCCGTTGACGGGGATTATCAACGGGGAAGAATGGAATAAGCCGTCGGATTGTACATGGGGTAAAATCTGTGTGCGTCTAATGTAACTTAACTGTTCATGTACCACTAAGGTTTTGAAAACTACCATTGCTCAGCTATTTTCCGTAGTCGACTGAACCCTATCTAGTGCGCGTGCAAGCGGTAAGCCTCTAACCTGTAGAGATGGTCTCTCCGGAGCCCCCCCGGCGGATCATGGGCCTGCGCACGCGTTCATAGTGGTGCCGTCTGGGGTCCCACGTCGAGTGCGCGCCCACTGGATTATGCAGGGATACTACTGATAAGCATGCGCTACGCAGGTAGCCTACTGGCTCAAACATCATCTCTTGGATTGGCGATTTTTTTTTCTTACTTCTTGGACTCGCTAGTTTTAGCATTTGCCATTTTCATGTTTTTTAATTTACTTCAGGTATTTTTCAACCGACTACAAAAAAACGAAAAGGTTGTAATTTGACTGTACGAGTAGGTATATTTTTGTCATAATTTTTTAATGTTTTTTTCTTCGAGTGCTTCTTGCTTCACCATTTAAATTTTATCAAGATATATGTTTATTTTTTGTACCGTAGTAACTTATCTCGAGATGAGGAATAATTTTTGAGTTATCCTTAATAATGCGTGAAATTTAAAGACGGTTGTTAGTTTTGGAAAAAACAAAAATAATTCAGTATTTGTTTAGTAGTTAACTTATTACAACAGGAATAATACGAGTCCAACGAATGTGTTTGAAACTATTTTATTTCTTATTTGTAGGACGCTTTTCTTTAGAGATGATATTTGAGGCCAAAATACAAATAATTCGATGTCTCCACCATTAATTACTTCAGATCTTTGATCTATGTCTTGATTATTATTTTGTTGTGATTCAGATTAATGCAATGTATGTAACAAGTGCAGACATCGAGTAGATAAAATATGATAAATGGGGGAACAAATACAAAAATATAATGATTGAAACAGGACAACAAAGTATTAAAGTTGCCTCCACCTTACACAATACATCTAAAGAACATCTAGATAAAAATATAGAGAAATCGTGCAAAGTAGTGACTGAAAAGTAGCGCGGACGAAAAGCATTGGAAATATAATAATATCTAATTTAGATCCTTTACCGATTTTTTTAGCACCTTTTACCAAAGCTCTTTATCAACTTTCATGCCTTTTTCGACGACCTCTGTGAGGTAGGGTGCGAAGGTCCGCCTGCGACGCAGAAGGTTGCGGTTTCGATACCCGGACCAATATTTGTACAATCTATAGATATTTATTGAGGGTGTTCTGGATGTTTTTTATGTGTTAATAAAATATTTCTATGTAGTATAAAGTATTAAATACATACATAGGTGAAATAAAACCGTCTCACATAAAAAAATAGAGTGTAACTTAGTTTTAATCAGTTGTGCTCGTTCGAAATTACCTAAAGACATTTTTTAAATAAAAAAAACTTAACGTGAAGAATTATTCTAAACAAAAGTGAAGAACAGTGCTAGAAGAATATTCCTATTCCTGAAGAAAATTCGTGGGCGTGGCTATCAAGACTTTCCCTTCCGGCCTTTATCTGTCTCATGACATCACAATCAATAGGTAGTTTATATAATGTTCCACAACTAAGTTATCCTCTATTACTTACTGATAACAGCCTGCCGCTTCACTCTATCGCAAGTATTGTAGTTGGATCCGGGTACAGGGGGGAGCTTGCGGTTGGGGGGCGCGATGTAGCCGAGCTCGTCGCGTAGGCCTCCGCGTTTGTCGAGGGTGCCTCCGCCGCCGCCCATGGGGGCTTGAGACGCGTTGTATACTGCGTCGTCTGAGGAGGTTTGTTGATGACGTGTATTCTAGTACCCATAACACAAGCTCTGCTTAGCTTAGGGCTAGATGATGTTTGGGTTGTCCAGTATTTTTTATATATTCTAAGCAATATGGCGAGTTTCCTCTAGTACTAGCGAAGGGCTCACAGTCACTTGTGTAAAAGGTATGCGAGTAGAAAATCAAGGTAATAGTCGTAATTCGAAAATAAATGCTCGAAAACATGTGCATTCGTAAGCTGTCAATTTTTTTTGACAGATATATTAGTTTTTTTTTCGCTTTCTCTTCGCATTCGAGAGTGAAGATGAGTCTTCAATTGTTTAAATGCAACAACAAACAATTGATGACTAATCTTCATTCTCACGTGAAGACTAATCTTAACGTCCTTCCCATTTCAGTATTTAGAATAAGACAACTTAGTTACTTGCCAGTTAGCCTAGCTTTCAGTCATGATTATGTGGTCGGTCTAATATTCTAAATGAATACGATAGGTACAATCCGTTCCAAAATAAATAATGTAGAATGATATCTACAAGGGTAACAATGATTCCACAATGGTTTAGCAAAACATATCAAACTATGAATTTTGAAGAGGTTAATAGGGGAACGGATGTCATAAACATGCTATGACCGACAGAATTGGTATAAAAAGAAATAAAAAAGCGGTGGGCCACCATACATACAATAACCGTCCTTCTGACCTCGCAGGCGATGCGGGGTGTTCCTGCGTGCGAGAGTGAGACAGATAACCACCACTCCGACGATGAAAACGACAATCGTCGCAAGAATAGGGACCAACACTTCTGGTTCGAGCCAGGCTTTGACCCAGGCGGGTAGTTCCTTCGAGTCCGCGTTGCGTAGCGGCGCGATCGTGCCTATGAAATAAATGTAGGAAGGTTATTACCTTTGTGATGATCGCGTGTTCCCTTCACGACGCAAACGACAACGACTGCTATTATTATGACGAGTATCGCCGCGACGACCGGCACGATCAGGTTGAGATGTAGGAGGATGATTTTGAGCGTCTGCTCGGGGGTCAGTGACCCGCCTCCGACCTCTCGGGCCGGCGCGATTGTACCTGAAATGCAAAGCCATTGTTAGGTTATAGGGTTAAGACAGAAAGGCGATGCATTTCAGGTACGATGGTGATAGGTGATAGCTTTTTATTTCCAAAGTTGGGAAATTGCGCAGATTTTTATAATAGTCAATGTTGATTCATTCAAAAATTGTATCAGTATGACAACTAGGATTCCTTAGGGGTTATTAATTAAATTTTATTCATTTATTTATTCATAAAGTTTTTTACATTACTAGTATCTACCCATGGCTTCGCACGCTTTGTTTCTATAGAAACGTTTCAAGACTTTCTATACCATGGGAACTGATTTCTGGTATGAAAACTACATCAAGCCTGTGTAGTCGTAGCCTTTGTTTTATTACAGAGGGGTAGTACTATGTCAATTTAATATTCAGGCTGATCCGTTGTTGTTCTTGCGGGAAAGATTAGGTAATAAACATTCATACATACACAACTTTCACGTTTATAATATTATAAAATAATAATAATGGCTCAGCGCATCAGCATTGCCATACAGCGTGGTAATGCAGCCAGTTGGGGACGCTTCCGACTGGTATTGACTTGGATCAATTGAGCTACATTTAGACTGTTTGCAACCGTCTGCAGTTAGCTCAATAGTTTCAATTGTAAATACTAGTTGTAATTTTTCTATTCCTTGCTTGTAATTTTCGTTGTTAATAAAGATATTAAAAATTAAATTAAAATAAATTTATAATTAGTAAAGATAAACATTATTATATCAGCAATGTATCCCACTGTAGGGCAAGGCCCTCCGAATCCCTTTCGTTCGCTTTCTGTCGCTCTCGATCGCTTTGTCCTGACTTTGGACCATAAGATGGTGTAGGATATTGAATTACCTGTACGATACTACGAATCCTACTAATATTATAAACGTGAAAGTTTGGAAGTATAGATGGATGGATGTTTGTTACTCTTTCACGCATGCAAAAACTACTTTATGATATAGATGAAATTTGTCACAGAGAGATGATAGTCTGGAATAACACAAAGGCTATATTTAATCCCGGAAGTCCCACGGGAACGGGAATTACGCGGGTGAAACCGCGAGGCGCTGCTAGTAAGTGGATAATTACCTCCAGTCATGGTGAGAGTAGCGAATTCGTATTCGGCGACGTTGAAACCGGCATTGTTGTGCGCAGAGATCCTCAAAACATACCAAGTCGCGGGTTCAAGATCTAAAACAGAATTGATTCTTTAGTGTCAAGACATAGGGTTTGATATTCAGTAAATGAAGAATCAAGTTTACCAAGTACAACGAAGTTTCCTCCGGGCTTCACAGCATTTGAGATTTGGTTCCATTCCGCAGCTCCCCTAGTAAAAAGACAATTACGATTTAGATAACGCAATTTAAGAGGTAACCAAAACCCGTCTGAGCATAACTCAGAAGGGTCCACCTAGGAAGTCAATATAAAATTTAACTTAGTCAAAATTTGATCAAAGATGGAAACAATATTTCTTTATGAATGTAGATTTAAATTATTTGACCTTATTACAATAACAGTGACGGCAATAGCTAAAATGACACATACTTAAGCGCCATCTTATGAGGAAAAGCGCTTATCAAGGGGGCCCTTTGACTGGTAGAGGCTGAATGATGATGATGATGATACAGAAAATTTGTTTCTTTCATGTCCCTCCAAGAACCAATGAGATTCTTATTACATTTATAAATAAGGCAAAAGGTCACTAAATCCATTTTAAATGGGATACTAAACAAGATAAGAGTTAATTTGTATTCCGATATTCGGCACACTCAAAAACACTCAAATCAAGGTAAATTACCCGTTTATTTATGTATTTATTTTTTGGGATCTTTCAGCACATTGGTACTTATTAGAGATTTGTAAATAAAAGGTGGCTAATAACAAGCTCCCACTTATAGAAACAATATAGTTGGAAGTGACTTTAGCGTTAACCGTGATAGTTTTAAAAGTTTATCCACTAGGTGCATTTTCGTATACTTACTTCTTCTTGTTCTCGACCACAAAGTGGCTCATGGGGCAGCCCCCGTCCAGCCACTGCTTGAGATGGAGAGTCACGGAGGATGATCCTACTTCGATGAAGTCAGCGGCGCGCGGCACGGGCGGCTTGGAGCCGCGAGTGCGGGCTGTAACCACGTCTGACGCCTCACCGGTGCCGATTCTGTAAATTATAAATAATGATGGGTAATTCATATAGTAGTATTCAGTCCCAAAGCGGAGCTTGTGCTATGGATACCAAATAACTGAAAGAAGAAAGAAAGAAAGAAAATACATTTATAGGTGACAACTGATAGGTACGTTATACATACACCCTACCTACTAATATAATAAATGCAAAAGTTTATAAGTATGGATGGATGGATGTTACTCTTTCACGCAAAAACTGCACAGATAAAGATGAAATTTGGCACAGCGGTAGATTATAGTGTGAAATAACGAATAAAAAATTATAGTTATACTTACCCGTTGTAAGCCGTAACGTAAAGTTGATATCTGGATCCGCAGAACATGTTTTCAAGTGTATAGGTGTCAGTTGTGCTTGGAATCTGTAACAAAAACAAATCATTCGTCAAAAATAACAAATCATAAAGTTGCAAGGACAATAAGCATATGTCTGGTGTTCACCGAAGCTTCATCGGTTAACTTCGTCATTTATAATGTGTAAAAACTTGTGTCAAATAGTCCAAACAACTGTTTAAGATTTAACTATCTGTTGAACATGGTTCTAAGTATAAAGCATTGAGTGTTTTCTGTTTTAGAGGAGGTAACGAATCGGTGTACGGTTTCAATAAGCATCCTAGCCTTGGAATGGATGGATAATTATGGATGGATATTATCGGATTTACATGATGAATAATGATAATAATAAAATATGTTTTTTAAAAGTTACTATTGGCTTTTCATGATTTGATTGACCTTCTTTATAGCTCGTATGTCGTTTATATCTTATAATACAATGGGCATTATGCTTGCTTGTGTAAAAAAATGGAAAAATCATTGTAATAGCCATCTATTCCGCGGCAAAGTAAATTGAGCCTAAATAAATAAAGCGATTAGAGTTAGAATCTGAGTAGTGGCTACATATTTTTTTTATACCACCAAGGTGGCAAACAAGCATGCGGCTCGCGTGATGGAAAACGGTTACCGCAGCCTATGGACGCCTGCAACATCATATTCACTGTATCCGTGCTGATGAGAAAGAGGATTTCAGTAAGGGTTGTAATTACCTGTACAGTCTCCCAGTCTCCAAACTCCTGCTTGTAATGGATGGTGTAGCCAGCGGCGATCTGCTGTTCCACGTCCGGAGACGGCTTGATGCGCAGAGTCAGCGACGAGACGGATGATGACGCGACGTTCAGTTGAGGGGGGAAGGGGGGCGCTGAAACACAACAAACGTTATAGATAAAAGCCTTACATACGTAACTGTTTATTTAAAAAATATCTCTGATATTTTAGGCAACTGTCGGTCTGGCTCCGAAGCTTCCAGAACCTTCTAGAAGCGTGTACCTAGTACAGAGAGCGTATGTGTGACGGAGTCAGTACCGAATTGGTTGTCGACGTGGCAGGAGTACTCGCCGGCGTCCTCACGCGCCACGCCCGCGATCTGCAGAGAACCTTCTGGCAACTGACGGACGCGCTCCGAAGCTTCCAGAACCTTCTAGAAACTTGTATAGTTACCTAGTACAGAGAGCGTGTGTGTGACGGTGTCAGTTCCGAATTGGTTGTCGACGTGGCAGGAGTACTCGCCGGCGTCCTCACGCGCCACGCCCGCGATCTGCAGAGAACCTTCTGGCAACTGACGGACGCGCTCCGAAGCTTCCAGAACCTTCTAGAAACTTGTATAGTTACCTAGTACAGATAGCGTGTGTGTGACGGTGTCAGTTTCGAATTGGTTGTCGACGTGGCAGGAGTACTCGACGGCGTCCTCACGCGCCACGCCCGCGATCTGCAGAGAACCTTCTGGCAACTGACGGACGCGCTCCGAAGCTTCCAGAACCTTCTAGAAACTTGTATAGTTACCTAGTACAGATAGCGTGTGTGTGACGGTGTCAGTTTCGAATTGGTTGTCGACGTGGCAGGAGTACTCGACGGCGTCCTCACGCGCCACGCCCGCGATCTGCAGAGAACCTTCTGGCAACTGACGGACGCGCTCCAAAGCTTCCAGTACCTACTAGAAGCTTGTTTAGTTACCTAGTACAGAGAGCGTGTGTGTGACGGTGTCAGTTCCGAATTGGTTGTCGACGTGGCAGGAGTACTCGCCGGCGTCCTCACGCGCCACGCCCGCGATCTGCAGAGAACCTTCTGGCAACTGACGGACGCGCTCCGAAGCTTCAAGGGGGTGGCCTTTCACCTGATGAGGGAAATAGTATATTAATTATGTTATAAGAAGTTCGCACTTGCAAATTATTGTGACGTTTCTAGCTAGACGGACCGATATGCACTAAGTAAGACATTGTCCCTTTAGAATAGGTAGAAAAACGACAGCCAAAATAAGTTTTATATTTGAATAGACTCCTTTTAATGAGGCTACCTGATAAAGGTACCTAAGCCTCTTTTAACAGGTTACCTCATCATAACCAGTACTGATCTTAAGATAAGCTAAAATATAGGTACATATTATATCTAGTGTTTGTGTTTTTTTTATTCTTTATTTTAAAGACTTTTAACTTTTAAGATAGTATGTCAGTCATATCATGATTTGTTTACCTTCCATAAGATATTAGGGGGTGGTACTCCAACAGCGAGGCAGGGCAGTTTCACATCTTCCTTGTAAGTTGCGGTGAACGATTCGTCAAAGGAGGCGATCTTGGCAGCCACTAAACCCAAAAAAAATCAAACTCTTCATTAGTAGTTAGTACAACAAGTTTTCGTTGTGATTAGTAACTGTTTTAAGTTATGGGACTGTTATAAATAAGAGGGTAAGTCTTTTATTTATCGATCTTAGCTTTTTTATCTACATTTAGCTAAATTGGCTTGATAGGTATATTTTTAAAAATCGCATTCTAATTAAACCGTAAATTTAGATTTTCTTATGGCAAATAAATAAATTTTCTTTCATAAGTATTCATTTAAAATAAAAACTAAATCATCACGTTCTTTAATTTAGAATGTACTTTTTTAATTTGAACAAGTTCTAATCAGTTTTGTATAAATGAAACAAAGCTTAAAGGTTTAGAGCAAATGAACCTTAAATCAATGGAAATACGAACCTTTATCGCTGGGACTGCAGGACGCGGTGGCTGACGGCTGTCCCTCTCCGATAATGGTGGAGGCGGTTACCCAGAAGTCGTAGCGGCCAGCTTTCAGTTCAGTTGCGGAGTAGCTGGTTTGAGTCGCTGGTACCTGGTAGAGAAGTTTTGGTTCACTATTGAAGGGTTTATAGTAAAATAACTGATTTTCAATTCCTCAGTATTTTCTCGTTCGGATGAAGAATTTCCTCACAAAAGGCTGTTACAGACCAACTCAACCCTTGGGTATACCCACGAACAGAGTTGGAAGGGGTTCTTATATGATCTCGCGTTAGGGTTGCCAGATCGAAATTTACCAAGTCTGGGACAATTACAGCTACAAAGTTTGGTCACCGGCTAAGCGAGTAGGATTTCGAAATCCGGGACAATTAGACCTAATTAGTGGACACGGGACAAGACGCGAAATTCCGGGACAATCCCGGAAATCTCGGCGATCTGGCAACCCTATCTGGCGTACACTACCTTGTTGGGATGGGGCTCGGCGTTCTGCGCTTGCGTGTACACGTTGTAGTGTGTGACGACACCGTTGGGTTGCGCTGGCGGCCGCCATGACACCAAGATGGAGTCCTGTCCCATCACTAGGGCTTTCACTGCTCGCGGCGCTTCGGGTACTGTTGGAAGGTTTTATTTATAGCTGCCATATTTAATGTTTCAAGCTTTTTACTACTAATATCCTTTTTGATTACCCACATACATACTAATATTAACGTGAAAGTTGGATGAGATGTATGGATAATTGTTACGCCTTCAGTCAGTCAAAATAACGAAACGGATCGGCATGAAATTTTACATGAATGTAATTTTGGACTAGGAATAAGATTTTAATCCAACAGGTGGGGAGCCGCAGTTAGTTATTAATCGATTGAGCTTTGTTCTGCTTTAATAATTAAATCTCATTTGCATTACAATTCCTTTAGTAGCCCTGACAGAGCACCCTCTACAAAAAAAAAGCTTTTCTAAATATTTTCTTACCATCTTGTTCAGTCTGACAATGTATCGGTGAGGATCGGACGCCATCGCCGCCGTTGGTTGTAGCCAGCACTTCCATAGAGTAGTTTGTAAACTTCTTCAGTCCGTGGAGAATGGTTTCGCTGCTAGCCGTGATTTTCGTGTCTTTAGTTTTCTCATCTATAAAAAGTTTTTATTATTTTACGCATACTCAAGCTTATTTAGTTTAAAAAAAGGCTAAGGGATGAATCAGACGAAACAAGAAAGCACATTGTTCCAAAAGAAAAATATGGCAGAATCAAAATGCTTAATTGCTTACTTGCACTTAAGGCTTGATATCCCAACAGAGGCCGCGCGTTTGTGATTTTTAAAACCACCTGATACATAGAAAATAGTATTTAACATTCTGATAAAAAGATATTTTATACTCAAGGATCTAGTCTTTTCAAAGTTGCATTCAGTTAAACGATCTGATGAATTTCACTAAATAAAAAAATCCCGAAATTACCCCTTTTTGGAAAGTTTTTTCAATATTATGACTAAAATACTGGTATTTTTAATATTTTTTTTGTACTGAACTAAAAACACTTAATATTTCTAAACATATTCGTAGAGTTTGACTTGATAAAATGATTTTCATAATCACTGTGTTTGAATAACTACAAAATGCACCAGCGCGGCGGCTTGGCAGGCGCGATCAGTCGCGCGCTGGCGCTTACAGACGACGGATGTGTGTCAAATTTTCCCGCGACATTTTTGTGCACAAATCAATCAGTTTTGGCGAATTTATTGTATTGTTGCAAGTTATTCATAATGGGCAATAAAGAATGCAAGCGAAAAAAGTCGACTACAGCCATAAAAAGAATAAATAAAATGCGTAAAATATAATTCACTCCAAAGATATGAAAAGAAGTAAGTAAATGATTTGTTTGTTATGACATTTTAGTCTCTGACACAATCACGTTAGATTTCATTTTACTTCAACCTCTGTTGTGATTTGTTACGGTCATAGTACCATAGTATAAGAATATCAGTAGGTATTATTATATAAGGTATAATATAGAAATCTAAAATTTGGCTCCAATTTGTAATTTAAGCGCGTACTTATAGCTCAATGAATACTTTAAATAAGATGTTGAAACTTTGCATGATAATAGATATTTATAAAAGGAAAGTTATGGTTAGCTGATATTTTAAAATAATCTTTACATTAGTTGTAAAGAGAAAATACCTAAACAATCGCGCGCTGAGAGCATTCTCAGTCAGGCCGCCCTGCCGCCCGGCCCCCGACTCATTCTCGCTTCGGCTTTCTGACGGGGAGCTTGTGTCGATTGCGGTGCTTGCATGTTGTTGATGAATTTCGTGATTGTTACAGGATACCAATATCACCAAAAGACGTGACATATGAACATGTCTTATAAAATATTGAATTGTTAGTACATACATAACTATACACTGCTTGTGTATATACATGGTGTAACAATATACATGTACTAAGCGAAAAGCTGGGTATTTCTACCCCCCCGGGGAACAACTTTTGTTCAACGACTTTTCTAATTTCGATTGGTATCTCTGAAAAAACTAAAACAAAGTTTTCACATGGCCAGCTGATTTTTTACGAAGTGACAACCCTAAAATCTGCTGTTTCTTATACTTGCGACGATGACCTCAGTATGGTCACAGAATAGATGTAGAAAAGAGTGACAGATTCATATTCTTGAAATAGAAAAACGCCTACAGCATCATTGAGGCAAATTGTCGTAAGTCATGGCTAAAATCACATTTCAATTTGAAGGTTGAGTTACGTGTAGTTAAACATACGAACTAAACTACGCTAACACAGTTATGTCTTTTTCTAACTGTTTGTTCTTTCTTGTGTGTTGATCTAATCATAATAACCTACTGACTGAATACACATTGATGTCCACTACTGAAAAGAGCTGTGAATTTGGCGGGTATTGCCATAATCACTTGGCTGGGGATTGCTGATCAAAGAAACGGTATAAGTAATTCACACAATAAAAATGCTGCCTTTCATTTGGCGAAGCCCCTTGGTCGACTTTTACGACATCCGACATACGACGAGCTGAGTCGCAGGGGTCGGTTAACTTAATTAAAAACTTTACCAAATGACTCTTTCCGTCATTATGTAGTTTATCTGTCCGTTCTGTACCTACATTAATCTTTGACACTTGTATTTCCACAAAGGAACGCGACTAAATTTTATTGGCTGTAGCACTATGCAAAACCATGGCAACCAGCCAACCGCCAATCATAGACAAGTTAAAGAACCATTCATTCATTCCGTTCCGCTAATTGACTGTCGGCATCTATCAACATGCGATACACCACATGGCGGTGCTGTATTTGCTTTTTTCTCAAATATTTTTTACGGGTTCCGTAATTTTTTTAATACCAAATTTTAAAGAAGTTCGTTTGCTTAAAATCATAAAATCAAAAAAAAAGCTTAAATCCGTTTTCTACGGGATTTTGTATTAGGTATACCAACTATCAGAATTCACGCAAAGTGTATGTGTGTGTAGCAGGTAGGTACCTACATTGTGAAATACCTATGTAAAATAAGACCAGGTACCTACCTACGTATTCATACAATTTTCTACCACATACCTATTATTTCACGACTGTGATCCTAATACTCATGTTGCCAACTTGGGATTTATTAAAATTGAAAATGAACCCTAAAAATTATCCATCTTTTCGGCGAACGAAATCAAAAGAATGAATGATGAACTATTTTAGTGTGACCTTCGTCGCGGTGCCGTGTAGTGCTATAATTACAATTTTTATCTTTCGTGCCTAAAAAACAAGTAACTAGGACTTAAGAATACCTTATGGGTGTGGTGTATGCATCGGAGTGTCACAGAGCTAAAGAGATGAAGAGGCGTGTGTTGGAAGCGTGTGCTTACTTCCATAAAATGTGTGTTGTTTGGAAGAAGGGAGGCATATCGAACCTTACTTACATGCATAGGTATCGATACCTACGTCATGCATGTGTAACTTACTAACTAACTAACCTAACTAGTGCTAAAGTGAGTGAGACATGTTAATGCCTAAAAAGAAACCTACCTTGTGCTGAAGTGTGTGAATTGTCTGTGACTGTGTACCTACAAGTGACCTACCAAAACATACATAAATCCCTTCGTAAGAAGCCATCTAGACAGCTGACAAGCGAGAAATATGAGGTTTGTAACTTGTACCTACACTTACAACTTTCCTAACTCAGCATTTTAAGATTTTCTCAACACTACCTAGGAACTTACATACTAGCATCTTATTATTATCACGAATTTATTAGCTCGTCTAGTAATCTCCCGCCATAGCTGAAATCTACGAAGATAAATACCTACCTACATACCTGTAAAGTTAGTAGGTAAGTAGGTACAGGTTGCGCGAATAGGGTTGTCACTTTATTTTGGCACTAGGAAATGAAAACTTTTTGTATGGGAAACTGAAAATAGGAATTTTTAATTATCTCCCCCCCACAACTGATCACCATGGGTTCCTGAAACCCCCCCCTTCGGCTTAGTAGGGGTAATATGTTATACCTTGTATACCGAAACGGTACATCTATGAAAATTTAATGTATACGCACAAAAACAGGAGTAGCTTTTTGAAAAATTGTGATGTTCATAATAGAATCACAAGAAACAAGAATAAGTTACACATCCCATCATTTAGATTACAAAAGGTGGGGAAATCATTTTAGGGTAATTGTGTGCGCTTCTTTAATAAGCTTCCATCTGAAGCTACTAAGCTCTTTATTCATAGATTTAAACAGTACATAAAACAAAATCTTATCAAGAAGGCATATTACTCCATAAATGATTACATTAATGACGTTAATGCCGACAGTAGTTTTTATTTATTTTTATTTATTTATTTATTTATTTATTTTTTAGTTGTACACGTGCTAGTGGTTTCTATTTCGCTTCTTCCACTAGTGGACAAAAGATTGAAACGAAGGGAAAATCAACTATCACTTTATTTCTTATATTATTTAGATAATTATGTATAGTTTAAAATTTGACTTCTTCTAAGTGCTTATTTTGTAAGCCTAAAGAAATAAAGATTTTGATTTACTGATTTACTGACTTACTGTGTGTTTGACAATCAAAAATTCGTATAGGTACAGTGAACTTTTTAGGGTTCCGTTTTTTAATTGCCAAAAACCTGATATGTCAACCAATGCAAAGATATTTTTTTAAAGCACTTACCATGCACGGAAGCACATAGAAAACAAATAGAAAGATATTACAAAAAGATTCCAGCGAATGGTTAGAGCTCAGAAGAAAGATTCTAACGGCGTCAAATTTTGCCAAAATTGTAAATAGGCGACAAAACACAAACGTGAAAAATTTAGTGAAAAACCTAAATACCCTAAACATTTAAGTCATGTGCCGACCCTAAAACACGGTTTAGAAAATGAAGCGACTGCTATTGAACAGCTGGGAACCCAACTAAACATCAAAATAGACCCTTGCGGTCTATTTATAGACAATACCCATTTCTAGGTGCAACTCCCGACGGAGTTGTCGGAGAAGACACAATTGTGGAAATGAAATGTCCCATTACCGCTTATAAGTCCGCTTTGGAGGAGGCAATAGAAAAGAAAAAAGTAAAGTTTTGGAGAAAATCAGCAAATGGATACCAAATAAATAAAAAACATACTTGGTTCATCCAAGTGCAAGGACAATTGCATATAACAGGTCGACGGGAATGTGTTTTTGGGGTATGGTCTGGCTGCGATAAGCCGATAAAAATAGAAGTAATAGAAAAGATGACCAATACTGGAAACAATTTATGGAAAATGAATTAATACTTTTTTATGAAACATACATAATTATGTTACCTGAACTATGTGATCCCAGACATGTTAGAAATATGCCATTATGAGATTTGAGCGAATTCAAATAAATATTTTCCTGTTGATTTAGAGGTTTTATTACTGAAATATAATCTTCGTACAAACCATCGAATTATAACCTATTTCGACGTAAAATTATCACTTTTGAAGTAAAAGTTCCCGTTGAACTGAGGGTTCAGTACCTACATAAGTTTAGGTAGTTTGTTTATTTGGCACCGGACACGCACTTCATCTCTTTTAGTAAGTCGGTCAAAATAGTTTTGAAAACTACAGTACCTACCCAGTACTACCTATAATGCCTCCTCTACACGTCTGCAGATGCGTCTGCAGACGCTGACAGATGCATCCGCAGATGGATCACCTCGAGTTGTCCACACGTCTGCAGGTCGATCAGTCTATGTTTATTCTCGACAGACGCAACGTTAAAATTTAAATATGGATATTGAGACCGTAGCTGCAGCAGCTATTTATTTATGTAGAACTTTTAACTACTACGTGAATGTGCATCGCAATAGAGTTATTAAAAAGAAATGGAACAGAAGAAGATGGTGGATGCTGGCTATACATAGAAAAATAATTTTTAAGCGATTTTTTATTCAGGTTCAAATCAAATCAAATTTACGTTGATCTGATTAAAAAAAAAAATTCAGCTTGATATAGGTCAAGAAACTTAAAAGTTTTGTCAGCGCTCATATTGTTAGCAATTTCAAGCGTTTTCACGAGTGCTGCGCAAAGTAAATTAAACCGCAGGCACGCGTGCACTCTCGATCGCAACTCCGATCAAACTGATGCGTCTGCAGACGTGTGGACAGGACGACGCACGTTCGAACCAAAACCCTTTGATCCGTGCCACAAAGACCGACAACAAGCAGATAAGTGGCAGACGCATCTGCGGACGTTAAATACCTACAACAGACGTACAAATTACCCCCTCTACACGTCGGCGGACGCATCCGCCGATTACGTCTGCAGACGCATCTGCAGACGTGTAGAGGAGGCATAAGATAATAAGGTTAGTACCTAAGTAACTAAAAAAAACAATTTATGTACCTAAGATAGAATAAAATGCAATAGAAAACTCTTTATTTGTGTGAAATACAATAAACGTAAGTACGCACAAACATAACATAACTATCAACCAACAAGTGGAAAACTGTATTTTAGTTATAAGTTTATAACTATCTATAGCATTTTACAATCATCATCATGGATCTTCTAGATAGATTACCTCGACGAGATCGCTTATAAGCGATAATGCCGCCTATTGAACCTCTGTATTGTATCGTATTTCTCTATTTTCAATGTAGGTATTTTTGTACTGTATTGTAAACTACATTATGTAATGTGCTGAACTCTCGTCGGTTCAATGGGGACTCGCACTTGACTAGTACTTTTTAGTAAGTTAGGAATTGGGAATGCTAAAGCGTAGGTAGGTATGCACAAAATATATTCTACTAAAAGCCTAATGTGCGGAACCCTTACGCACTGGTGACTCACACTTGAAAAGTATTTTTTATTACAGTAGCTACTACTGCTATAAAAAATACATAACCTATCATACCTACCTCTACATAGGTTAGGTAAAAAATGCAAATTTATTCGATTTGATGATTTTACAAGTTAGTACCTAGGTAACTAAACAACCCCTTCAATAGTGTTTAGGTGTGTGCGTGACCTGTGTGCGCATTGTGAGCGCGCTGTGGCTGTGTGTGCGTGTCTGCGGGTGGCGGGCGCGGAGTAGCGGGAGCAAAATTGAAATCTGAGCTGACTTACCATGCGCTCTTAAGTTTAGAATATGATCTATTGTCATGGGGACTTACAGCACATTATGGTTCCAAAAGAAGAATATGGCAGAATCAAAATGCTTACTTCCACTCAAGTCTAAAATATGGTCTATTGTTATGGGGACTTACCATACCAAGTCTCGCTGGGTCCATAGACAACCTTGTAAGCCTTGATGAGTCCATTAGCCGCGGCAAGAGGAGGGGAGACCCAGGATACACGGATGGTTTGGGCAGTCAGAGTAGTACAGAGAACGTCCTGGGGTGGGGCAGAGGGCGCGCCTTCCGCGGTGTAAGCCTTGATCTCAGTGGTCACTGGGCCGGATCCCATCTTGTTGAACGCTTGTACGACCATTGAGTATTGGGTGTAAGTCCTGTATTAGAGATAGATGAGTAAGTAAGGCATGAATACACTATTTGTAGTATAATATTTGTAATAGTAAGTAATGCGTACACGACATGGCACATGTTGCTATTCAATTCGATGAAAAACTTACTTGAGATTGAGAATATCCAAATGGTGTTCCTTGCCAGATTCCTTGGAGATGTCTACAGTTTCGAAAACGAACGATTTGTTGCTTGATGCCAGTTTGTAGCCGACGTAGTATCTGAAATATTATACACTCATTAAACTGGTCTATTTTTAAAAGAAATAAAAGATAATAGAAATAAACATCAAAATAAACACCTCGATAGTAGGTACTGCCTAATTTTAAATTACAACAGGCCTTTGTCTATGATGGTCTTTCACAACGTCTTCTGAATTTTATTCTCGATCTATTCTTCACCGGCCAGGTGGGATGACGATCTGCGAAATACTGCTGGCTGATGCTGGATGCGTCAAGATGAAGACAGAGCGCTATGGCGCTCATTAGGGGAGGCCTATACGTACAGCAGTGGACTAATAATATATAAACCTCACCCTTGGAGTTCGCCGTTCCAGTCCTGAGGTGGGGGAGGTTTCCAGGTGACCCTGAGCGTGTGCTTATCCACGGCGTCGACCTTCACATCCTGGGGCGGCCCTGTAGGAGCTTCCTCAGCGGTGATGATGGTAACCGTTTCAGATGGTTCAGAGGTACCGAGTTCGTTTTCAGCGACGATGCGAATGTGGTACGCGGTGGCGGGACGAAGACTGAACACACCGGCTTCTGTTGTGTCTCCTGGGACTAAGACTCTGTGGATAGGGTTCATATTAGACTTCTGGATACGATAAAGTATTTGATTAGAACACCAATGAGTACCTAGTAGATTTTTTTTGAGAGTAATTGCACACAGTCGATATTCGAACATTGTGTCGCATGATCGAACGTAATGTCGAAACTCGTGTTAGATAAGTCACGTTCATAACCACCCAAAACGTTTAAAATACTGGACTAAAAGCATACCTGTCAATATCTTTATCCCAGTTGCCCTTAGCGCGTTTGTACTCAATGAGGAACTTCTTGATGGGAGAGTTTCCGTCGTAAGGCGCGGCCCATGACAACTGCACGGTCCTTCCAGATTTGTCCAAGACTTTGAGACCGTAGGGCGCTTCGGGTACCTCTGCAAAATTAATTAGACGTCATCATTATCTAATATTCCATTCAATAGACATTTAAATGTCTATTATACTATTATATTTTCTAGTCTATTTAGTATTATATATTCTAGTTCTAATAAAGTCTAGTCTATTATATATTATACAAACAGTGGTTCGGTGTTCGGTCAAAGCTTCGAACCTGCAACCACCGAGCAAAGACCTAGATCATTTGAGACGCCAGATCCGTCTTCGACTGAAAAGTATTCTGCATTTTTCAATCAAAAAAATTGTTATTAGTTTTTTTCGTAAATAGTAGTGTTGACTATACCTTGAATGATCATATTGATGCTGGTATCATCAGAGCCAAAAGCGTTGGTCGCGACGCAAGTAAAAAGTGCACTGTCTGATCGCTCAGTACGTCTGATGCTGAGGTCGGAAACTACTCCTCCAGGAAGGATCTCTTCACGGATGGTGTAGCGAGGGTCAGATTTGGGCTCAAGACGCTTGTTGTTCATGTTCCAGATTATCCCGATTGGCTAGAAATAAGAAGGCTCGTCGATTCATGGAGTTCCATAGAATTAAATGATTAGGATTTCAAGTCACAATTGTGGAAAATCTCAGATGATAGAAATGTTCACTGACCTTTTCTCCTTTGGCTTGGCATTGCAGTACAGCAGATTCGCTGCGTCTAGCTGTTTGGTTCCTCATCTTGATTTCAAACTGAGGTGGCGCTAAAAACAATGGTAGGACACGTAATTTCTCAAAAACTTTTCTTAGTAAAACTATCGTTTTTTGAATGAAATAATAACTAAGCGGTTCATCAGAGATTTGATCTTTATGAGATGCAGATGTAAGATAGTCTTTATAATTACCTTGCACGCTGATAAGGATAACGGCAGACAATCCAGATCCGATTCCGTTAACGGCTTCGCATAAATAATAACCCTCATTCGTTTTTTGGATATTACTAACGCTTAGAGTTCCATCCTCTACTTTCACATTAGGGTTGTTAGGCTTAAGGTCTTTGTAATCGCCAGGCGTATCCCCTAAAACAAGGAATAAAAAATTCAGTTGCAGTTTAAATTAATGAGTGTTAACAATAGGTAACCGGAAACTGATCATGAAGGCCGTTCTGATATTACCAGACAGTCAAACCACCCTTGAGGTTGAGATTGCAAAAAAAAGCATTGGTAGATTTTTGGCAATGTCTACGTCGTCTTTTTGGATTTTTAACTGGCATGTTCTTTACTAACACCAAACTGTTGATAATTAATAAACTTACCTTCAGCCCTCTTCCATGTGACTTGGGGCTTGGGGAAGCCATCGGCTTTGCATTCGACCTTAGCATCAGAACCTTGGGCAAAAGCCTTATCGGTCGGTTCAATAATCCAACGGGGAGGCACTGAAATCGCACCGATTTGTTATCGCAACTGTTATGGGTCTTGTATCAAAGATTAGGCAGCTAAAAGGATATTAATTGACTGCAAACAACTTACATTAAATTGTAATGCAAACTTTACTAATGATCTAAAATTGTAAATTTCTGATTTGAATCCTATTTGTAAGAACTTAAAGTGCTTTTTGAAATAATATGTATTACATTAGGGATTGTTTCAAAGGGACTTAATAAGTAAATAGTTTTGGATGATCTCAGTGATTAGTACTTTGGTTCGGATGTATTTACTAACAGGCATGTGCTCATTAAATTATGACAATGCGTGTATACCATATCAGTTTGAGATAATCCAATTCATATTAAACATTGGTTTATTACAAAAGCTCCTCTAACGACTTTTAGCACTAACAAATACTTAATGCATGTTTGATACATTTGTTTAATACAATATAATAAACACTTCATATGTACTTTATATAATCTGGCGGCTAAGCTGTCGATATAGAAGCTTTTAATATAATCACACATAGCTATTTGTTAAAACCAAAGCAAATCTAACTACAAACAAAAATAGAAATGGGAAATAAATCATAAAAAAATAACCAAAACCAAAAAGCTTCTTTAAATGCCTATTTGTGTTCGACAAAATAATTTGTTTATTCTACGACGACTAGTATTTTATTTTACATATAATTGAGTAGTTATGATTTTCGTTACCTGTGGCATCGAATAACAAATTATTTTACCAGATGTTAGAATAAGCCAAGCATTATGCGCGAACCAAATGGCCAAAATGCAAAACAATTAATGAAAATTATAATACAGAAAGGAACCCAAGGAAAGGACAGGTGGTTCAGAAAATGCAAGGAAAGGAAGAAAAGGATCGTCGATGATAGCCGCAGCCGGTTCTTAATCACGATATCTACTGAGAGAATCCTAACCACGTATAGATGGACTATTTATTACAGTTGCTTGCTATGGTGTAACTTTTGAGAAACAAGGGCCATGTCACAGGCATCCTTGGAACTCCTATTTACCGTAGATATAAAACTGAATATTCAAATAAGCATACAATATTGGCTCTCTATGCAAAGCTCTCCGTGCTAGGAATGAAGGGTACACTGATGCGGGTGGTATACCATGAACTTCTAACGAGGCGGTACAGTTGGACATGCCCGCGGCATTGCGTGCGATGCACGCATATGTGCCAGAGTGCGACCCTCCCGCTGGGTCTATCAGAAGCAACGAAGCTCTCTGCGCTATTTTAGTCGCCGTTACACCGGTCTTCTGCTTCAAGGGTTGCCCTTCAAAGTACCACTGAATATCGAGGGGCATATCGCCCTCCGAGACCAAACAAGTGACTTGAGTCGCCTGCCCCGCGTACAGCGGACTTTCAAATGAAAAGGGAACGATACGAGGCAGTACTGTAAACAACCATAGAATTGGGTTATAATTTGGCAGGCAATGTTAGAAAGTAGTGAAGTTTAAGAAAAGATCGGTGTTGGTGACGGATCGGTTCTCTGAAGGTGCGGTTTTGTGATGTTAGTTCCCGATATATCGCAGCGCAATATAATTATAAGATAGACGTGCCGTTGACGACGAGCGTGGCGGCGTACTCGGCTCGGCCGGCCGCGTTCTGTACGATGCACGTGTAGTTGCCTTGGTGATTCGCGCTCACGGTGTTGATGGTGAGCACTGAGGCACGAGGGCCTAGCGGCAATGTCGTGATGTCTCTTTGGAGGCTCGAATCTAGCGTTTCACTGCTAAATGTCCACGATATGTCAAGCGGCATATCGCCCTTCGTGGCGACGCAGTTCACAACAGCGGTGTCCCCAGGATTGTTCGGAACATCACCGAAATTAAACGGCATTATCAACGGTGGAACTAGGACAAAATATTTAAGAAAATGAAGCTATAATGCAATTAATGAAATAAGTTAATGGAGGGAGTTCTAAACCAAAATAACATTCTTAGTGGTGTTGTGATCGCACCCTTTACGACTAATTCTGTGGAGTGATAAGCTACACCCGCCGCGTTACTCGCAGTACAGTTGTACAGGCCCGCATGTGTCGCGTCGATGGACTCTATGGTGAGCACACTACTCCTGCGGTCGACATTACTGACGCGGACCCCGGGGACGGAGTTGGCAGACATGTTATTAAATGTCCAAGTTATACGGACTGGTTGGTCACCGTGAGTGATGATGCATTGAAGTGCAAAATAATCCCCGAGAAAAGCCGGTTCTGGACCGGCAACGAAAGGTGAAATCTTGGGAGGAACTGAAACAAACATTATCTAAATGACAAAATAATGGAAGTCTACCGCCTACTTCATTACCGACTAACCGTAAACGATAAGGTCTGTCGAATAGACATTGCGACCGGCACGGTTTTCGCCAACGCATGTGTACGTTCCGGCATGTTTCGCGTCCACTGACTCTATTATAAGGGTGCTACTTCTTTTAGAATTGGTCATCGTATAATCATTATTCCTTTTGGATATGAGTTGTCCGTTAACCGTCCAGGTTATAGTGAGAGGTAGATCGCCGAGGTTTACTGTGCAAGCCGCTTGTAAATACTCTCCGACGTTAGCAGGCTTTTCGCCGAATGTGAATGGCAGAATATTTGGGGGAACTGAAATTTTAACATCAAAACCACAGAAATCAAATATCAGAAATGAAAATGAAAGAAGAAACGATAATGATAAAAACTGAGTATCTACTACTGAATGAAGAAAGTTCCAACAAACTTAGCACCGTTTATAATTAACATTGAAGTATGGGAATCGTTCCCTGCTGCGTTTTCAGCAGCACAAGTGTAATTTCCGGCATGTCCGTGTGATACTGAGGGGATACTCAGTATAGCGCTTCTTTCTCCGATATTAAACACGGTCACTCCTGACCGTGGTTTTATAGGTTCACCATCGAAAAGCCATCGCAATTGTAAGGGATGATCACCCTGAACGACCGAACAAGGAGCGGTAATGACTTGTCCGGAATTCATAGCGATTTCTCCAAAGGAGAAGGGTTGGACCACAGGAGGAACTAAACAGAAAGCATAAATATGTTTTAAAGGATATTATTTATCAATAGGTATAGGTACCGATCACTTCAAGGAGAGCTGTGTGACTGGTAGACCCGGCCCTATTCTTTGCTGTACACGTGTAGTTTCCACTATTAGTTCCCATCGCATTGGGGATATCGAGGACCGAGACGCGGTTGCCTAATGAGGTCGTCTTCAAGCCCATTCCGCGAGTCACGGGTTTGCCTTGGAAACTCCATGAGATGTCTAATGGAATGTCGCCCTTTGAGACGTGGCAGTCCAGATGAACAGAACCGCCCGCAAATACCGCTTCATCCAATTCGAAAGGTTTGATGTGGGGAACGACTGAGCAAAGAAAATATTTAAAAGTTAGTGAAAATATCCTTGTGCATGCTACGAAATCTAGGAGTATTATACCCTTGACATTAAGTGTTGTGGAGTATCTATCCTCTCCGGCCCTATTTTTAGCGATACATGTGTAGTTTCCGCTATGTGCACCAGTTAGCGATGCGATGGACAGAAACGATGTCCTCTCCGCCATCTTCATTGTTTTAATATCAGAGGTTTTGGAAATATCTTCGCCCTCAAAAATCCAAGTGATTGACATTGGCCGATCTCCTTTGCTCGCATGGCATGTCATTTGCACAGACTCTCCATAGTATATTGACTCTTCGACCTCGAACGGCATTATATGAGGAGGAACTGATCACAAATAAGAATAAAGTCTAAATTAATCTAAACGTGCAGCATCTAAACATTTATTTGTTTAAGACAGCTAACGGGGAAGGGGAGATTTATTAAGTACCGTGGATATTGACGAGGGCGGAGTGATAAGCGCGGCCGGCTCGGTTACTGGCCATGCAGGTGTAGTTTCCGCTGTGATGACCCATAGCAGTCGGTATGCTCAGAACCGAAGCTTTCTCTCCCAATTTCGTAGTCGTTATGCCCTTGTTATTGTGATAAGGAATTTCGTGACCTTGGAAGCTCCACGATATTTGTAAAGGACGATCTCCCTTTGAAACGTGACACGTCAAGTGTACCGATTCGCCAGCAAATATCGATTCTTCTACTTCAAACGGAATGATGTGCGGGACCACTAAATTCAAAGTTAAGGCTAAGTTTTCTATAAGTAGGACTTGTTGTGTAAGGAGTAAAACAAAAAAATATAAAATAGCAAGCCTGTCATTGGTTATGTAGATTTTGAAATACCAATTATTTTGAGTATTGTTGTGTAAGAAGTAGTTCCTGCGTGATTTTTTGCGGTACAGGTATAGTTCCCACTATGAGCACCAGTGACTGCTGGCAGCATCAATAATGAAGATCGACCGCCGACTTTGGTGAATGATCCGAGTTCATTAGATAGTGGTTTGCCGTTAAATTCCCAGTATACGTCCAAAGGCGAATCGCCCTTCGATACATGACACATCATCTGCACTGATTCTCCCGAGAACAATGCTTGATCAACGTCGAATGGCAAGATGTTCGGTGTGACTGTGTTAAAATAATAAGAAGGATGAAATAAAATAAAACATAAAATGAATACAAGCGTACGCTGCTCGTTGACATATCAACAGAATTCATGCTGATTCTGTTGACATATCTTTAGCATCGAATCGCGACATTGATTACACCTATATGAATGAGTAGATTAAACTGACCATGAACGTTAACGACTGTGGAATGATTAGTAGAGCCGGCCCTGTTGATAGCTACGCAGGTATAAGTCCCGCTATGGTCAGCAGAAGCCGCAGCGATGGATAGGAACGAAGTGCGTAATGTCATTTTAGAAGTCATGATGCCGAGATGTGAGGAACTGTTTTCGAACCCATGAAAATGCCACTTGATATCGAGAGGTAGGTCTCCTTTTGATACATGACAATTGAGCTGGACCGATTCACCAGCAAACACCGACTCGTCCGCTTCGAAGGGTACGATGTATGGCATTACTGTTAATTCAGAAAGCCGACATTAATGCGGAGCAAAGCGTGCAACGTGCTATAAAGGCGAGGGCACTGGGCAGCTATTGGATAGAGGAATACCATGAACATTGATTGTGGCTGATTGAACAGCAATTCCGGCCCGATTGGCGGCATTGCATGAGTATTCGCCGCTGTGGCTTGACATCGCATTTGATATGGTCAGCAGTGATGTTCTCTGACCAATCTTCATGGTTGTAATTCCTTGGTGAGAAGACAAATCTTCCCCATGGAAACTCCAACTTATTGTAAGAGGTGCATCTCCTTTAGATACGTGACAGTTTAACTGAATAGACTCCCCCGCAAAGACAGGCTCTTCAGCCGTAAAAGGAACGATGTGTGGTGGAACTGGTGAGGATAAAATCAAAAAAAATTAAAACAGAACAACATGACAACACAGGAAAAAGACGTGTACCCTGGACGTTTAACATAGCGGTGTGGTTTGTGCTTGCTACAATGTTAGAAGCTGTGCATGTGTAATTTCCAGTATGTTTCTCTGTCACGGCTGGAACAGCCAATATAGAACTCCTGGCTCCTACTTTAGTGATTATCACTGCGTCATTGCTTTGAATAACTCGGTTTTGAAATAACCATGTCAGCTTTAATGGCATATCGCCTTTTGGTATGTGGCACATAACTTGTATACTTTCCCCATAGAATATAGCTTCGTCAAATTCGAACGGTGATATAATCGGAGCCACTGAAATATCAAGCATAGGACAACCTAATAGAATATTGAACCTGTTACGTGCTGTACTAATCGGACATTTCGGGGTGGGATTTGAGATATAACAAAACAAAAAGCAGTTGTTTCAGCGAGACCGTATACCCTTGACATTGAGCGTGGCGTGGTGGCTAGCCTTTGCGACAATATTGGCGGCAGTGCACGTGTAATTTCCAGCATGTTTGGCCGTCACCGCCGGAATAATGAGGACCGACCCCATGTCCCCGACATTCATGATGTTCAGCCCAGACAGTGAACTCACTTCTCCACCATTAAAAGTCCACTTAAAGGTCAAAGGTTTATCTCCTTTCGTAACGTGGCACATTACTTGTACACCCTCTCCGTAAAAAACTGATTCGTCGAATTCAAAAGAGGCTATCACAGGTACCACTGAAAGGTTTCATTCAAATTAAATAAGGGGCTCTACTTTTGTTCACTGTTATGGCCCGCCAAAGTTACGAAGAAGGATAGGGAATTATAAGGAACAATAACTAAATAGCTAGATGTACATAAAAATCTATGTTAATTTTACGTGATATATTAAAACGGTTGAGAAACTGGTACCATTAACATAGAGCTGAGCAGTGTGATTTGTATTCCCTGCAGGATTGTTTACGGCACAGGAATAATTTCCTTGGTTCTCGTGAGACACAGACTCAATGCTTAGTTGGCTTGTACGTTTAGTGTTGACAAGATTAACTCCTATATCTCCTGATTTTATAGATTTGCCATTAAAATACCACTGTATTCTTAATGGAAGGTCTCCCTTGCTAACAGTGCAAGTCACCAAAACCATTTCTTGAGCATTTACTGGTTCCTCGCCGAATTCAAAAGGCATAATCTGCGGAGGGACTGCAAAAGGACAGGGTTTAGCAAAACAAAAGCTAAATAGATCTAGTAAAGGAACACGAAGGATTAAACGGGAATGTTGAGAAATTGCATGAAAAATACCATTGACGAATAGTTCGGCTGTATGGTTAGTAATGCCAGCCTGATTCTTCACGACACAAGTATAGTTCCCCTGATTTTTATGGCTGACAGATTCAATAGTCAGTTGACTGGTGCGCTTGGTATTTGTTAGCGCGACACCATTGATTCCAGATTTGATGGCATCGCTGTTGAAATACCATTTAATATCGAGGGGCAAGTCTCCTTTGCTGGCAGCGCATATAGCCACTATCATATCCTGATCGTTCACGGGTTCAGTGCCGAAATCAAAAGGTGAAACTTGTGGTGCAACTAAATAACATCAAACAGTTTATTAATCTTTGTGAAAATCACTAGTTAGTAAGCCCTTTGTTGGTGCTCTTTTGCCACACACTTCACCCATTAGCACTTTCCGAGAGTCTTTGTTACACGTAAGACGTAAGGTTTAAAATATTTGTTTACCCGTCTACATGAATCCCGACCAAAAACACGTAAACAGCGAATCAAGGACACAACATACATACATTAAAACAATAATAAACTAATAGGATTCAGCATCGTGCGTAAGCAAAGCATAGAATTTTGAAAGTGATAATAATAAACCGGAAGATACCGTTAACATTGAGGATGGCACTGTGGCTACTATGGCCGGCATCATTCTCGGCAATACAAGTATAATTTCCAATATGCTCGTGCTGTACGTTCTCTATGCTAAGAACGGATATTCTCTTCCCGTTTCTGTTTATAGTGATACTGTTCCCAGAATTCAGTATTTTATCATTGAGCTGCCAATGTATTTTCAGCGGTAAATCACCCTTGCCGACGGTGCAGATGAGAGAAACTGTGTCGCCAGCATTTAGTACGTCTTCACCGAAATCGAAAGGCGTAATCTGCGGTACCACTATAGATACGAATTTTATGAGAGATATTTAAAGAATTCAATTAGGGTGGACATAGGGGTATGAATGGATGACTTTGTGGGAAAAACAAAATAACATATATCAGAAGCGAAGCAGTGTGTTATTTGTTTTAAAATACCGTTGACGTTAAGCACAGCACTGTGGCTGCTGACTCCAGCCTCGTTTTCAGCGATGCAAGTGTAGTTGCCAATATGCTCATGTTGGACATTTTCTATGCTCAACAGGGATATCCTCTTTCCACTTCTGTTTATCAAGACATTGTTTCCAGAGTTCAACAGTTGGTCATTCAGGAGCCAGTGTATTTTGAGTGGCAGATCTCCCTTTCCGACCGTGCATATGAGCGAGACGGTGTCTCCTGCGTTCAGAACGTCTTCACCAAAATCGAACGGTGTGATCTGAGGCACGACTAGGACGTAGAGAGAACAAGGAAAATTAATGTAAATGTGCTCGACACCTATTGTTTTCGTAGACTGAAACTGACAACTGGAAATGGTATAGTGGTTGTAGGTTTATGTTTTAGTGGAATCCTATTGAGAGAGTGAGAAGACTGAGAGAGAGTGAGAAAAACTATGAAAAATATAATAAAAACCGTGCGAATAAAAAGCAAAGCGTATTCTAAATTGGTTGTGGGATACCGTTGACACTGAGAACCGCGCTGTGGCTACTGCGGCCAGCCTCGTTCTCTGCTATGCAGGTATAGTAGCCTATATGATCGTGTTGGACATTTTCAATGCTGAGAATTGACATTCTTTTTCCATTTCTGTTTATTAGTACACCATTGCCAGAGTTGAGGGTTTCGTTATTCAATTCCCAGTGTATTTTAAGCGGCAAGTCGCCTTTTCCAACGGTGCAAGTCAGAGACACCATGTCACCCGCGTTCAATACATCCTCCCCGAAATCGAAAGGTGTCACCTGTGGTATTACTATGGAAACATTTCATTATTAATGACAAGCAAATTAGAGAAGAAGGCGGTGGTGAGTAAACAATTAATATCTGTGATGCGATTTCTAGAACCGCGTACCTAAGTCATGACTGCAAATATTGAGGATAGGATGTTATAATGTTTTAGATGTTTTCAAATCAAACAAAAAGCAGAGGAGATTTATAGATAAGATACCAGGAATAACATAAATAAGATCACAAATAAAGAACCGCATCTAATTAAAGTGATATTGAAGACATTATATACCATTTACAGCCAGTTCTGAAGAATAATTGGCGTGACCCGCTCGATTAGTGGCGGAGCAAGTGTAAACTCCGGAATGAATAAACGCGACCGCATCGATTGAAAGGCTGCTTGACTTATGGCCGATCTTGACGACGGATATACCCTGGATATTGTGAACAGGCTTTCCGTTCAAAAGCCATGTAATATTCATGGGCGCGTCACCCTTTGCAACCATACATTGGACGCCAACTGTGTCGCCTGCATTGGCTGGCTCCTCGCCGAAGGTGAAGGGATGGATTTGGGGTATAACTGTCATAGGAAACTACATTAGAACATGTACTACAGATAGAAGTATCAACACTATAATTAATGTAATCAATAACCATTGACTTCCAATATCGAGCTGTGGTTCACGTAACCGGCCAAGTTATGAACGTGGCAATCGTAAACCCCTCTGTGTGTGCCGTTCACGGAATCGATGTTCAGAATTGACATTTTTTTGCTCATGCTTCCGATCACTATGCCCAAGGCGTTGTCTTGTGATATTTTTCTTCCATTCAAGCTCCATGAGAAATTTGCCGGCAAGTCTCCCTTGTTCATTACGCACTGAACCGACGCAGTGTCGCCGGCGTTCGCAGGTTCATCGCCGAATTCAAAGGGTGAGAGTTGGGGAGGAACTGTGATAAACATAAAAGCTTAGGTGGCCACTACAAAAGGAAAACTAATAATGAAATGCGAACCGTTTACGCTTAGCAGTGTCGTGTGGTTGGTTTCGCCCGCATCGTTTCTGATTTCACAAGTGAACGAGCCTCTATGAACCGATCTTACAGCCTCAATGTTCAAAATTGATGTTTTCTTGCTAATAGTCGTGAGTACGATTCCCAGGGTATTCCGTGGCTTGATCTCTTCGCCGTTGAAAAGCCACTTGAATCGGACCGGTAGATCGCCTTTACTCATCACGCACGAGACCGACGCCGTTTCTCCTTCGTTCAGAATCTCTTCTCCAAACTCGAAGGGAGTGATTTGCGGGGGGACTGAGGTGATTACATCACATGTTATTTAGGGATGTGGGGGATCGAATAAACTGATAGAGTCAAAGTAAGCAAGGCAATGGGTTATCTTGGGGAGTACCGTTGACTTCGAGCACAGCGCTGTGATTAGTGGAGCCCGCTGGGTTGGTCGCCACACAATAGTAAGTGCCCCTGTGTACGCCACTTACGGAGTCTATGTTCAATATAGAGGTCTTTTTATTGATGGCGGTTAAGACTACGCCCAGTTCGTTCTTTGGCGTGAGAAGTTGTCCGTTGAAGACCCAGGTTATGTTAAGGGGTTGGTCGCCCTTGCTTACGGCGCAGGATATAGAAGCCATATCACCCGCGTTGGCCGGTTCCTCTCCGAACTCAAATGGCAACATTTGCGGAGGCACTGTGTGGAAACTCTAATGAACTTAACGAAGGATGTGCAAGGGACGTGTGTGGCAAATCATGTAGCTTTGGCGGGCATTAACATCACAACTGTATTTATATTTTAAGTATGTACCTATTACACATTTATGGAAATGCAGTCACCTGTAATACAAGACATTAGTTTCACATTAAAAACACTTAATGAAATAGTGTCATATTTTCTTATCTTATCATAATGAAATGGATTTTTTGTATAAGAACTACAATGCTTAAGTTTTCTATGACATTACTTCATTATAAAAAGAGCCGCTGAGTTAAGATAGTATGTATTAACTTTTTAAACCTCATATTTTTTGTCACATTCAAGAGCCATTCACACACTCAACAATACTCTGAACTTTACTCAGCGAAAAATCATTCACTTATCTAAATCATTTAATAATCAATTATTTTCTTTTTAAATCAATAGGTACTTTGAATAACCACTTTACTTTTTTACTCTCTCTCTTAATTGAAACAAATTATCCATAAAATCGAAGACATTTACAAAAGCGTACTCCATAATTTTCACCAACAACGTCAAGGAAAGATTACTATGAATGAAAGTAGCTTTTTGTTGAATAAGTGAATGATTTACTCTTCTGTCAAAATATCACAGTTTCATAAAGTATTTGAAGGAGCACTAATAAATTAAAAATCTACTTTTGTGTATGTAAATTTATTCTTAAATTATTCGTTCTATTGTCTGCGAATAAAGGGCAATCCGCGAATAAAGAGTTTAATTTTATTATAGCTCATTCAAATATACAGAGTTATAAGATACCGTTGAGTTTTATTATCTTAATGCATTAATTATTTAAACATGTTTTAAAAAACTCTAAAGACAATGCATAAAAATAGCTCTACTCATAACTTCATCGCATCTATGGCCTATGAATGGTTATGTAGTGTTGGCACTTAAATAGACTTTACATGACTTTGTAAGGCCTATATTTTTTTCTCAAAATTACTCATTTTACTCAAAAGTACTCATTTTCACAAGAGAACTCACTTTACTCGAAAGTACTCCTTTTACTCAAAAGTACTTCTTTTACTCGAAAGTACTTCTTTTACTCGAAAGTACTCCTTTTACTCAAAAGTACTCCTTTAACTCAAAAGTACTCCTTTAACTCAAAAGTATCTAAACTAGTACCTAACACACCACAGCGGAAACTTACCCATAACTTGCAGTTCGAGCGTGCCCCTAGCGGCGTATTGTTGCGAGTTCTTAGCGACACATGTGTACGTAGCCTCGTCACTGAGGCGTTCTACGTTCTCGATCACCAGGGTGCCGTTGGGGAAGACCTTCTGTTTACGGTTGATTGGCAGCACACTGTTGAGATATTAAGGTTTTAGAAGCTAAGGTCAAGAGATCAACGGATTAAGGCTTAGATCGTTTTCACTTGACTGATTTTCTAGCCATGTCGGTTTGATAACAGTACCGCATTTCACATACAATTTATACGTATTAAGTACTAGATTTTTTCTAAATTTGCAAATCGACTGGAACTTAATGTGCATCATCATAATCATTATCAGCGTGTAAACAGCTACTACTTCGCATCTTTACCTCATTCCGTGATCGCCATTGTACTCAGCGCTAGTCTGTGCCATGGTCGTCGGATGAATCCAAACCATTTTTGCCTCTTGTGAATAGGCACGAGAAATGCGTTTTGCTTGATAATTCGAAAAAGGTTTGAGAGGAACTGATAATTTATCATTCGTCTCACTCCCACACAATATAGTCGGTGAGGTATTCAGCCACGGGGCAGTGCAATGAGGGTATATCCGACAACGACTGGATGCTCAGTAAAAGGGGTATTACACTACACATTATTCAGGGCCCGGTAGCTAGGGCGATTAGGGAGCAAGGCTTGCCAGGTCCGTCTCTTAGGGACCCTAAATCTTATTACACCACTCTTAGTTAGGGTTAGGGTCCCTGAATAACGTGTAGTGTACCCTTTAAAATTTAGAGAGATAGTGACAACTCACCGTCCATCTCGCTCCCACACGATAGAGTCGATGGGGTATCCAGCCACGGGGCAGTGCGCGATGAGGGTATCCCCGGCGACGACTGGACGCTTCTTCATGGGACGCACGTAGGGAAGACCGTAGATGTTGACGCGAGCGGAGTGAGAAGCGCTGCCGACCTGTTGATCAGACATTTTATGAATCATTAATGATTGCATTTATTGCTGCATTTTTGGCATACGTAGAGCAGTACATGATCACATTGATCACGTTACTTATAGACCAGACTATCTTTAAAGTTGGCCTCTATTTTGATCTTATCACTCGTACCCCGGTATCTCAAATACTACCCCAATTTATAAAGTCCAAATCGACAGCTATATTTTAAATTTCAAGCCACCGGGATCCATTCTTAAGTAAGTCTTGAACAACACGTTACAGATTCATGCGGATGCAAGTTGGCTGAACAAGTTGGTAAGGTGCACAATCGGCTAACTTGTCAATAATATCTTCGCTCGACCTTTAAAGTCTATCAAGAGATATTTCAATTTATAGTCTATTTATTGTATACGTATACATATAGACTAACCTTGCTTGAAACCACGCAGGTGTACAACCCGCCGTCGTTAGTGTGAACAGAGGAGATGTTGAGGTGTGACTCGACGTTGCCATCAGCGGTCACGAACTGCCCGATCTGTAGACGCTCTCCGCTTGACATCTTCTCACCTGGGAATAATTGAACAGATAAATTGAAACTCTAAATAAATAAATAGAAAGTCAAGTCACGAAGCATTGCTATTGCAACAATGAGCTCAAAGTTATGGTACCAACTTTGAGCTCATTATTCATGAGTCCACAAGTCACACATGATTTAACTAACAGCTCCCCGAGGTTTCACCCGCTTAATTCCCTTTCAGGATAAAATATAGCCTGTTAATATAGTGTCATTCCAGACTATAATCTATCTCTGTGCCAAATTTCATCCATATCCGTTCAGTAGTTTTTGAGTGAAAGAGTAACAAACATCCATACTTACAAACTTTCGCGTTTATAATATTGTAGTAGGATAGGATACGAAACGCCCCATTCTCGACTATTATCTTCTCAATTTGGTCGTTTCCAAAGGAAAGAACTTGAACACGCTTGGAAATTTTCTGACATTTAGCTTGGGGCAAGATGATGCTATGTGGATCCAGCATTGTTTATTTATTAACTTACCATCAAGTAGCCAAGTGATGTCGGGTGTAGGGTTTCCAGATGCAACGCACTTCAATCGCAGGGAAGGTCCTGAGCGGAAGGTCTGTTCTCCAAAGCTGTGACGGATCTGTGGTGGTTCGACTGCGGATTCAAGAGACAAACTTAATATTAGAGACTACCTTTAAAACTTAGATCAGCGGGCTTAGTTGTCTAGGATAAAATTCACAAAAATAACATTGAAAATGTAAAATATTTAACCCTTAATTTATCTGTTAGGTCCCAGGGACTCCGCGCAAAGTTTCTTTTTGCTTTAAACACATTATAAATGGGTTTTTTTTCCGCGCGTCCCAGTACCTTCCTGAAGTAACGGCCCGAATGCAGGGTGAAGAGTACGTGCACCTAGTCCGGCATTTAAAAGAATTATAGTGCCCATAGAGTCCGCTGAACTCCATGGGGACCATGTACGAATTCATTTTTTGTATAAAAGAGAGCCACTTTTATTTATTATTTTAAAGTTTACTATATTTTAGAGCAGTTTTTGAAAGCAACAGTTTAAAATAATGATTTATTTTATTACAGTTTCGATCCAAAGTTAGCATTGATTTTGTGTACTTATTTTTTGTCCTTTATGTTTTTTAAGTATCGCCAAAAAACAAACCAACTAATAACGAAATTTGATATCAAAGTATATAAGTATAATATTGCTAAGCAGAAAAAAAAATTTTTTGTTCATGTTTTGATTTTATAATGACCAAAATCGTTGGTGTTTATGCAAGGAGTCCCATGGACTCCATGGGGTAAATTAAGTGATTTGGTTTCACCAGGTTAACTAAGGGTTAAAAAAAAAAAATTTACGTGATTAGTGCAAATTGAATTGAAAGAACTAAATATTATTTCATCCTTTTTATTTCGATCCTAATAAAGGAAGAACAATATATTTTTTTTCAATTCAATCATCTAATAGAATCAAAGCGAAATTAATTATTTCAGTTACCTTTTCACGCCTATGATATGCTCTGTCTATTTTGGTTTTGTGTATTTATATTTTTCTTTATCACGTGCAATGCATCTTTGTTCTCAAATACGCATATTGCTATTTAGTTCAGTGTGATACTCTTGTTCTAATCTAGAGTAATCTTGTCTCGGGTGATTTAATTACTTTAAGGTGCCTGATATGTAAACTTCATTTCCTTGCTAAGTCGATAAAGAATACTTACATCGTCCTCCAAGTTTCAGTTCAGCGCTAGCTCCTGCACTTTCCTGATCATTCCTGATAAAGCATTGGTACATGCCCTTGTCTTCCTTCTTAACGGATTCGATTCTGTAAAACAAATACATGAGGTTATATTATATGTATAGGTTGTTTGTGTATTTTCCTATACATCTAATGCCAGGATACAAGACGTCACAATATATAAGTTTCTGCGAAGGGAAGGATGCGTTGCGTTCCCATGCCATTGACGCGAAGCAGAGGGTAATTGATTTCATATTGATTGATTTAATCTCGCTATGCCGCTGGTTATTAACAGATCAATTCCACTTGGAACGATGCCCGAAACCCGTAAGCTTAAGATGATCTCATGGAAGCTACCTTAGAATAGGGTCGTGGTGCTTCATGTCCTTTCCATCCTTGAGCCAAGTGATAGTCTTGACGGGGTTGCCTTCATATTTACAAGTAAAGACGGCAGGGCGTCCGAAATCAACTGTTTGGGTGGCTGGTTCAACGGTCGCTTTCAATGGCGCTGTTACAGTTAACACGGTTTCCACTGATTCGCCTGAAAAATCAAGGAATATATTTTAAGAAAGAACTATACAAAAAACACTTGGTATTAAAATCTGCATGTATTATTGATGCACTCACCTCCAACAGAGTTGTTGACAACGCACAAGTACTTTCCAGAATCTTCAACTTTAGCTTCCTTAATAATAAGGGTTCCAGACACTTGCTTTACTCTCTCGTCGAGTGTTACCGGTAGTTTCCTGGTAGTGCCATCTACAAACTTGTACCATCTGCAACAATAGAGATGGAGTTCAGAAATTCATTCACAAGTCAACAATTTTCAGTGAATTTCAAAGTATATACGAGTGTTGTTTGTATATTTATTAAAACGTAATGGGGACTAAATAGGGGGGGGGGGGGGGGTTCATTGCATTAAAACCTATAAGAGCCATCACCCACCTGAAAGCAGGAACAGGAAAACCTTGACTAAGACAAAGCATGGTCCCAGTTTGCCCGTTAACAATTTCCGATTCTTGCAAACGAGCGCTAGACAGCTTTGGAGGTAAGCTGTTTGTGGGTTCTTGAAGAAGAAAAAGACAAACTAAGCGATGAACTAATTAGGATAACTAGCGTGAAGATATCAATAAAACTAGATAATAAAAACGAAATCGCTCCCCTAGACACGTTTAGCTGAGTACAAAAACAAACGATAAGCTTGCAATGGACAAAAGCTACCGGAGACCTTTTAGAATCGATTCAAAATAATAAGTGCAACCTTGACTCACGTTAAGCACAAAGTAAAGATTAAAGCGCCCGAATAAAAGCAAGAACACCCTGACACTTACCAACAGGTGTCTGCGCCGCTCAATCGTTACTTTGGCTGAGGAGCGAATAGCGCGGCCGGCCGCGGATCATCACGCCTTCATGTCATGTGGCGGTGGCCGCCGCAACCGACATACTGCAATAACAACGCACATCAGTACATTGAGGTGATATGGAATGACTACGTGATGGATGAATGCGTGAGGTGCCGACGGCCAGCCGGGTTAATTTCGAGCCGTACCTCATTAGGGGAGCGGGAAAGGCCTGAGCCTCGCAAAGGAGAGCGAGGGTTACTCCCTCTCGACCTACTTCCCGATTGAGCCCATCGCCTGTCACCTTCGGCCCGGTCCTACCGGTGGGCTCTGGAATACAAAACCGACCTTGTACTGCCTACTCACCTAAACAAGGGAGCGGGGAACGCCGCGACTTGACATGTTAGAAACACCACATCGTTTTGAGGCACGGTGACGACTTCCCACCCTTCAAAGGTTTTTGACGAATCTTTTCTAGGAGCGATCTTATTGGTTGGTTCTGTAATAACAGAGACGACACTAAAGCAATGCCCATCATAGAGTAACACGAAAAGGGATATAACCGTGCGTGTACGTTACACGAGTGAGTACACCTGCGCTATCTTCAGACAATGTTCTTTAGAGAAAACGACGAACTTATCTACTACACCTGCATTCATCTCCACGGACTGATAAAATAAGCTACATACCTCTGTATTCTTATTGGATCTATGCTAAGCACCAATTGGGTTATAGAAAGCGCTTCCACGCGGCGTTGCTGCCAATTACCTGTCATGTTCAGCTCGCTCACTTTAGCAGTTGATTTAAAAATAACAATTTCAAACAAGGAACAGGAGTACTGTTAGAGCCCTACTTACCTAAATACGGGAGCAGGAAATGCAGCTACTTGACATGTCATAAATGCTGTTTCATTCATGACGACGGTGAAAAGTTCTCCGCCCTCGAAGCTTTTAGTAGTGTCTCTTCTAGGAGGAATTTTATTGGTTGGTTCTGTAATAACAGAGACGACTCAATAACGTGCTCCTGGTTGCGGTGTGGCTAGAGCGGGAATCCATTGCAGAAAGCCGCGCGGTATTACCTTCCCAATTACTTCGTTCATGACTCACGTTTTAAACGATTATAGGTTGTTTACCTTGACATTGGGACGGGAAACCCTTGGGCTGGACACACAAGAGCTATAGAAGAGTTTTCAAGGTGTTGTAGGGTACCCTTCGTTACTACTATACTTGGTGCTGCGCTCCCAATCGGTTCTAAACAAATATTTTGAAGATATAGATTCGATTGAGTCTTAAAAAACAACACTTGCCTGAATATGGGGACCGGAAATGCCTGAGCTTGACACAAAAGGCCAAAACTTTGATTAACGCTCCTTACGAAAGTCGTGCTACGAGCGTCCGTAGAGAAGGTAGGAGCTTTTGATGCAACCGGCTCTGCGATAAAATAAATAGCACTTGCCTGAATGTCGGGGCCGGGTAACTTTGAGCTTGACATAGAAGTGCAAAGCCTTGTCCCTCGCGCTTTCGGAAAATACTGCCCATTGACTCAGTGGAGAAAGTTGGAGATTTTGCACCAACAGGTTCTACAAAATTGTGCCGCATTAGAAGCTTTGAACTTGCCTGAAAATGGGTACCGGGAATGCCTGTGCCTGGCACAGTAGTGCAAAACTTTGGTCTTGGTGCCTTTTTAGAGATGAAAGGGCTGACTCAGTTGAAAAAGAAGGAGCCTTGGATCCGACTGGCTCTGCATAAAAGATTTATAAAATGACAGTGTGTCTTGTGCAGGTCTGCTTCAAATCTTAATTTTAAACCATAACTTGCCTGAAATTTGGTACGGGAAAAGCCTGTGCTTGGCACGACATAGCGAAACTCTGACCCTTATGTCTCGTAACCGCCGACAACGTAAAGTCAGTGGAAAATGTGGGCGGTTTTGAACTTACAGGCTCTGAAGAAGATAATAATTCATTGTTATTACCGACTCACCTAAAAACTGGGGTGGGGAATGCTTGTGCCTGACAGAGTAAAGCAAAGCCTTGTCCTACTTCCTTGACAAAAATACTGCCTTTAGATTCAGTTGAAAAAGAAGGCGCTTTAGCTCCAACGGGCTCTAGAAAAATGATGAAAATTATCAACGAACATCAAAAGCTTTAACTCGACTGAAAAGCAATCGATTTTGGGACAAAAAAAAGACCTCCGTCAACAAATATTGAGGCCAATTAATATGAAATGAGCCTACACTGCCTACAGTATAAAGTGATTTAAAATGGACTTGCCTGAACTTTGGTACGGGAAAACCCTGAGCTTGACACGATATTGCGAAACTTTGACCCGTGTTTCATAAAAGCCGATGGCGTAAGGTCAGTAGAAAAGGTTGGCGGTTTTGAACTCACAGGCTCTGGAGAAATTTGTTACATTATTTTGAGCTAAAATATATACTAACCTAAATAAAGGAGTAGGAAATGCTTGTGCCTGACAAAGTAAAGCGAAGCTTTGTCCTACTTCCATTAGGAAAATGCTGCCTTTAGATTGAGTAGAGAAAGAAGGCGCCTGAGCTCCTACAGGCTCTAAATATAAGTGCTTATATCATCAACACAGGTGATCATCACCTACCTGAAACTTGGTTGAGGGTACCCTTGCGCTTGACAAAGCATTGAGCCACCAGATTCTGCTTCAATGTCATAGTTGTAAGAAGAGGCAGAAGTCGGAAAGGCTGGAGCTCTCGCAGTTACGGGTTCTAAACGAAAGAAACGTAGCTATAAGCTATGAAACTACTCCACACACAGCTATGAACAACTCACTTGAAAATAGGAGCGGGATGAGCTTGAGCCTGACATAAAAGAACGAGGGGTTGGTCTGCCATTTTTGTGAGCGTGGTGCTTTTGAATTCCAGAGAAAAAGTCGGCGCTTTAGACCCAATAGGTTCTGTGAAATAATATTCACAATGTACTGCTGCTTACCTGAATTTGGGGACAGGGAAGGCTTGTGCTTGACACAAGAGCGCAAAGTCTTGACCCGTTCTGCGAGTGATTCCAGAGAACTGAACGTCGTTCGAGAAAGTAGGAGACTTTGAGCCAACAGGTTCTACAATATTGGATTAAATATTTAGTAAATTCACCTGAATGATGGCACTGGGAAACCCTGGGCGGGGCACAAGATATTCATTCCCTGTCCAACATCTCTCACATACCATGAGAATTTACTATCAGTAGCAAAGGTGGGTGACTTGGATCCGATAGGTTCTAAAAATTTGAAAATGTTCTGAATACTAAACTATTGTAAATTCTGTATCTACCTGAATTGGGGGACGGGGTATCCCTGAGCACGACATAGTAATGCTAAGCTTTGTTCTGTACGTCGCACGAACCATGCTAACTTATCATCGGTAGAAAATGTAGGCGTTTTGGAACCGATGGGCTCTGAAAACGTATTAATATGATAGAATGCTCACCTAAAAGCTGGTACGGGGAAGCCTTGAGCAGGGCAAGTTAACGCAAATTCCAGTCCGGCTTGAATTTCGAATGATTGTAACTTTGAGACGCTCGAGAACGAAGGGCCCTTAGAGCCAATTGGTTCTAAAAATATAAACGAAAAAGTACCTGAACATAGGGGCTGGGGATGCCTGCGCCGGACAAAGCAAAGCAAAGCCCTGTTTAACGTCCTTAACGTACCACGCCATTTTGAAATCCGTAGAGAAAGTAGGGGCTTTTAGACCGACGGGCTCTAAAACAAATGCGTCTATATTAATGAGTTCGAAACTCACCTAAACGCTGGAACCGGGAACGCTTGGGCCAGACAAAGTAAGGTTACACTGGAAGCTACCTTGAAATCCACAAACTCGATAGTTTTGGTCGGAACCTTTGGTGGGGCACTATTAATGGGCTCTAGAAAAAAAGGATTCCGTCAAATATTTTACCTGGAGGAAGGAAGTGGGAATGCTTGAGCAGGACACAGTAATGTCACACTAGCATTAACTTCTGCATTAAAACCTCTACTGTTATCCATTGTGGGAAATTTCGGAGGAACTCTTCCTACAGGCTCTGTGTGGAGGTGAACATTTGAAATGTATTACATTTAATAATGTTGAAAACTTTTACCTGAACATTGGGACTGGGTATGCTTGTGCTGGGCAAAGTATTGTTACAGTCTTATTAAGAGAAACTTCTGTGATATCAATAACTTTTGTTGCTACTTTTGGTGCGGCGCTACCCATTGGTTCTAAGAAAAAAATTACATTATATTTCCTAAAGAAAGTACAATTTAGTACCTGAAGGCTGGGGCTGGGTAAGCCTGTGCTGGACAGAGAATCGTGATACTTTCACCTCCCGTAGCATCGAAAGCCCGACTTTTATCAGCAGTTGTGAATTTAGGCGAGACTTGACCGACTGGTTCTAAAGGGCCAAAATGGTTAAGTATATTTAAATAAATAAATAAATAATTCCGGACATTCCACACAGCATCATCTAGCCCCAAGCTAAGTTATAATGTTTATATATATGTTTAAAATGTTATTCAGATTTCGACTGATAATTCAATGAAACAGAAACGCTTTTAAACTGTATTTTACCTGAACATTGGAACGGGATATGCTTGCGCCGGACAAAGTAATGTAACTGTGTTATTGAAAGAAGCTTCCGATATATCGATCATTTTCATCGCTACTTTTGGCGCAGCGCTACCCATTGGCTCTACGACAAAAGTTATGCACATTTTAATAAAGAATCTCTAGTACCTGAAGGCTGGGGCAGGGTAAGCCTGGGCTGGGCACATAATGGTGACGTTTTCGCCTCCCGAAGCGTCAAAAGCTCGCAATTTATCACCGGTTGTAAATTTTGGTGAGACCTGACCGACTGGCTCTAAATGGACCAAAAAGCAAACTTTAAACTGTATTCTATTGTCCTTTACCTGAAGGATGGGACCGGGAAAGCCTGCGCCGGACATAAGATCGTCAGGCTAGTATTACACATAGTACTAAAACTCCTCGAACTGTCCATCGACGGGAATTTCGGTGAAACTTGACCCACAGGCTCTAAAGACATAAAAACTAATTAAATAAATCAGTTTACCTGAACATTGGAGAGGGGAATGCCTGAGCGGGACAGAGCAAAGTCACACACGAGTTTGAAGAGTATGTAAAGCTGCGGCCGGTTTCCATCGATGGAAATTTAGGCGACACTTTGCCCATGGGTTCTGTTTAAATTATAATGAGAATGGTGTTGAAGTTTGATCAAGTAGGTACCTAAATGCTGGAGCAGGGAACCCTTGCGCAGGACAAAGTAATGGAACTCCATCTCCCTTATTGGCAATAAAAGTTCGACTTATGTCTCCAGTTGGGAATTTCGGGGATACTCTTCCCATGGGTTCTATGGAACGAACATTTTAATTTATACCGGTGCATAAAGTAAACTAAAAAATCTACTCTTACCTAAACATGGGAGTAGGAAACGATTGAGCGGGACAAAGTAGGGCCATGCTTTGGTTGGCTTCGTAGTTAAATTGTCTACTCTTTTCTAAGCTCGGAAATTTCGGAGACACTTTCCCCATAGGTTCTGCGATAAAAATAATTCGCTAAAAATAATTAATTTAGTCTAAGCTTTATGACAATACGTACCTACCTGAAAATTGGGACTGGAAAGGCCTGAGCTGGACATTGTAAAGCGAAAGCCTGTTCTTTCTTGATTCCGATCATTGTACTCATGACAACGGACGCTAGTTTCGGTGACACATGCCCCACTGGTTCTACAGAAGCAGTAGGTACCATAGAGTTATCAAAATGCTGAATTTACCTGAACAGTGGGGTCGGATAAGCTTGGGCGGGACACTGCAAAGCATATGATTCGTTTTTCTTTACTTCAAACATTGTCCCGGTGAGTAATGTGGCGAACTTGGGAGGAACGCGACCGACCGGTTCTAGAAATGTTGTTGAACGATAACCAGCACGTAGCAGAAGCTACCTACCTGAACGCTGGGACAGGGAACGCTTGCGCAGGGCACTGTAACGTAAACGTGGCGCCGGAAGTCGTTGCGAACATGGACCCAATTTGTGTTGTAGACATTTTGGGTGGTACTCGCCCTATGGGCTCTGAGGAATGACGCAGACCGTTAATGGAAATCTCTTACCGGTACATGGGCGCAGGGAAAGCCTGCGCAGGGCAGAGCAAAGCGATGCTGGAGGACTGGCTAAACTGGAAGCCGCTGGTCGTCATCGCATTAGCGAATTTAGGTGGCACCCGGCCCACCGGCTCTGCGCATGTTGGGAGAAGGAATCACGGACAAGCGACACGAGAGAGGAAGTCAACTGAAACGACAGGCCCTATTCGCCCCTACTCTCTTTAAGGACGTTAACCATTTATATGGAAAGCCGCGCGAGTCAAGGCTCTACAGGGTACCCTATCCCAACATTCAGGCAAGTATAGTTACAATAGGAAGCTTGGAGACATAAACTGAGTTATATCTCCAAGCTTTACGATTAAATAAATTCGAGAAATATACGTGAAAATACGAGTATAGTAATTTTATAACGGAGTTTTAATTCGTGGTTATAAATACTACTAAAGTGTTATGTAGGTATATTTCTTGAATTTAGCAACAGTGAAAAATGTAAATAGACAAAACATTCCCATAATATAACCAATAAGGTAAATACTACTACTTAAGTTTTAAATAAATGAAGTTTTAGCTTTTACTTTGAGAATATTCCGTGCGTATAAAGTTAATTCAAATAATGTAATGTAAACCAATTGCCTGAAGTAATTGAAGTTATAAGTTTTATCTGGCTAAGATGTTCCAAACTTTAAGAATTCATAATTAAATGAAAAACTTTATTCATACTCTACATAGAGGATAAAAATTAAAATCTGAATTCATCAATGACTTTAGGCTAAAACACCGCTATAAATTCATTGTTTTTATTTAAAAGCAGCAAAATCGAATATAATTTTAAAAATAGTAGAAGCTGGAACATCGAATATGAATGAATTGAAGCTGATTCACTGAACATTAATGAATTGATCGCGTGTTAATCAACTATTGAATACATAAAGGACTTACCCGTGATGACCAGTCGTCCCTTAGTAGCGGATAGCCTAGTTTCGCCGGTAAGCCTATGCTTGGTGCGACATTGGTAGGATTTATAACCATCTTCGGGTCCTACATCTCTTATATGCAATTCTCCTGATGGAAGCACTAGGTATTTCCCCTCTGAAAGATAACCAAAACGTTATAGAAAACTATTCTCTAAGTCTAAAATGTTAAAATTCCATTGCAGCGCAACATAAGGTCGCGATTACTTATAAAACCCCATTGCATGCATATTAGCCTAAGGAAGAAAGGAATAAGGATGAGGTAGGCCGTGAGGCCTATGGAGCCACGGGAACAGTCCCTACACGAATCCTAAAAAGATCTGAGTTAATCGCTTATAAAATAGCTCAAAATGACATTAGACAAAATGTAAACGCGACCGTCTAAAGTGACTTCTAAGAAATGTGAAACAAAGCTCATTTCAAATGAGTGGAATCCTAACGTGGAAAATATTGGACTTTGTAAAGCCTCATACCATAATCATTGTTAGCTGAATCCAGTTTGATTTCAACTTCCTCGCTGTCCTCGCTGATGATCCAAGAGTTGACGGTTACGTACTCAGACACAAAACTCGGAATGTGACATTTCAAGATAGCGCTATTCCCTCTCAAAACATATTCCTCCATTAGATTAACGGCGTAAGCCTGAGAAACCACTGAAACAATGAGATTATTATAGATGATCAAGACAGTTTAATGTCATAGGAAATTAAAACTTTAAATGGATCCTCGACTAAGCGTATCGAACCAGACAAATGGATGGGAAAGGGGAAGATAATGGAAAGTTGAGCATGGAAAGGAATATTGGAAAATAGACAACTCTACAAATCTAACCAACTACCTAAGTTGGAAGCAGCGTCCAGTTTTATTTCTTCTTCATTCTCATCTTCGGAAATTATCCAGGAATTTACAGAGACATACTCAGAGACGAAGCTAGGTATCTGACATTTTAGGATGGCAGCGTTACCGCGTAAGACGTATTCTTCCCAGAATTTGACATCGTAAGCTTGCGACACGACTGTAATCAATATACTTTCAATGAATGTCAATCTTCATTTCCATTGAATTTTACGCGCAGTCAAAAATCAACTTATTCGCCTGTTTGGGGGTTGGAAAAGGAAATGAGGAACGGTAAAGGGTGTAACCGGTTACCTAAATTGAACTCAGAATCTAAATTGATTTCCATCTCTTCAACGTCTCCTTCAGATATGATCCAAGAGGATATTGTGACATATTCGGTGACGAAACTGGGAATGTGACATTTCAGGATAGCGGCATTGCCGCGCAATACATTCTCTTCCCAGAGATTTACTGTGTAGGATTGTGAAACCACTGCAACAAATTGGGCAATCCTACAATTTATATCTAAGTATTTACAGTTGGGTATCGTTCATAAACTGTTTCAACACCTAAAGCAATATACGAAAAACGGTGTCAGGAGGGGAAAGAGGGATTTTGTTTCATTAATGAAGTGCGGTCAGATATACCCAAATTAAAAGATTCGTCTAATTTTATCTCCATTTCATCGACGTCTCCCTCGGATATAATCCATGATGAAACTGTTACGTATTCAGTGACGAAACTGGGAATGTGACATTTGACGATAGCCGAATTCCCGCGTAATACGTTTTCCTCCATCAAATTGACCGTATACGCCTGGGATACAACTGAAAAGATTTGAGATTTTGATTCGACATTTACATTTTTGTGACCATTTTGACCGATGTACAGGATAGGATAAAAGGACAGAGAAAACAATGTGAGTCAGTTCAAGATACCAATGTCGTTTGAATCTGCCTTTATTTCCAACTCATCGGTGTCCCCCTCAGAGACTATCCAAGATGACACACTAACGTATTCCGTCACGAATGTAGAGATATGGCATTTAAGAATAGCAGCATTTCCCCGCAGCACGCTTTCTTCCATTAAATTCACGGTGAAAGCTTGCGACACCACTGTAAATGATTATATTCGTAGTACATCATGCGGCTACAAAAGCTAATAAAAGATTAAAGGATTGAGTGGTAAAGGACTGGATCATAATTAGCTGTCCATATTTATATACCCTCATTATCAACAGCGCGTTCGGCTTTTATTTCGGTCTCCTCATCCCCCTCCGATATAATCCAAGACGCAACCGAAACGTATTCTGTCACGAAGCTAGGGATAAGACACTTTACAATCGCTGCATTGCCCCGCAACACATTTTCGTCGACCAACATTACCGTGTAAGACTGAGACACAACTAGAAGTGAAAAATATGCGAATGTTAATTTTATCACTAAGTGAAAATATGATGATAGGGAGGAAAAGGGACTTGGTTTGTAAAGTATTCTTAAACAGTGAGGAGTACCATAGCTGTCGTTAAGTGCGTACTCTCCTCCTTCGGTATCGTGCCAAGAAACAACAAGCACATGGTCGGAGACGAACGAAGGGATATGACACTTGAACACAGCAGCGTTACCACGGATCACGTATATGTCATACACTTGCGACTCGTAGAATTGATTCACAGCTGGAAAATTGATCTGACGTTACTAACAGAGCTGGTCGTCCAATTGAAGTCAGGGATTTGGAGTGCGGATAGGGACAATTGGGGCCGCGCGGTACTCTCGATTACCGTAATTGTTCTCGGAGCCGTTGAACGAATACGTAGTGTCAGTATCGTCATTCGCCACCCATTCCACGACTTGAACGTAATCAGCAACGAACGATGGGATTGAACACTTTACGATTACAGAATTGCCGCGTAAAACATCTTCGTCGATGACACGGGGTTCATAATTCTGATGGACCACTGTACAACAACAATCAGTTAAGGTAAAGCGGGGTATTCAATGGGATGGGACATGGAACTACAAAATCTAGAGAATCTATCACTGTTTACTACCAGAATTGTAATTCTTATGTTCATCGGCGTTAACAGTTTCGTTGTCCATAATCCAAGCCTGCACGTGAACGAAGTCGGCGACGAAGGATGGAACGATGTATTTGAGAATAGCGGTGTTGCCTCGCAAAACGAACTCATCGTTCACTCTAGCCTCATATGCTTGCAGTACAGCTGCGATAAACAATATGTGTGGAAATTAGGGATTTAGGATTTATCAAGATTGTACAGTTCTAGCTACGTGTTTACCCTCTTCATTGCCAGGGTAATAGTTGCCACCCTCGCTGTCCATCCACATCTCAACATACACGAAATCGGATACAAAGCTCGGCACCTCGCATTTCATTAGAGCAGCGTTCCCGCGAATCACATATTCATTATCAGCCTCAGCCTCAAAAGGCTGTGAAACCACTACACAAAAGAGAACCAGTCAATTAAAAGCCTGTAAATATAACAGAACAAAAAGGATGGTTGCCGGGTTTATTAAAAGGCAGTGGTGAAGGATAAAGAATAAACTCTATAGAAAAGTAATAAAAAGGTACCCGGGTTGTTGTTTGTATTATTTATGGTGAGTATTTGTCCATCGTCCATAATCCAGGCCTCTACATAAACGAAGTCGCTTACAAAAGATGGAATCTTGCAGTGAACAATAGCCGCGTTCCCTCTAATCACGTACTCGTTTTCGGCTTCGGTCACGTAAAACTGCGACACGACTGAAGAATAACAATTAGATACTTAGTTGGGAACGAGCAGGTACGAGGTGTCAGGACATACATTGAGTGAGGGACGGGAAGTGGGCATATTGTTTAGTGAGGCCATTGATACCCATATCGTCGGAGTGATTTATAACTGTGCCTTCTTCGTCGATCCACGCTTCAACCTTCACGAAATCAGCGACGAACGACGGTATAGAGCATTTTAAAAAAGCAGCGTTGCCTCGAATTACATATTCCTTAAGAATCTCAGCTTCATAGAACTGATTTACGACTGAAAGAAGACACGGTTTCTCAGCTTTCACAATACTATTTGTCAGGATTGGATAACAGGAGGATGGGAGATACGAGTTGTTATTCCAAGTAGGTACCGATATCATCAGTGGGTAAATACTCTCCGCCGTCTGAGTCGACCCAAGCTTCAACTTTAACGAAGTCCGCGACGAAAGAAGGAATGTTGCATTTTAGTATAGCCGCGTTGCCTCGAATAACATACTCCGAGACCACTTCAGCCTCGTAGTATTGTGTTACCACTGGAAAATGCGGTTCATATATCACAAAGGGATAGGAGAAAGGAATGTGGAAGTTAAAAGTAACGTGAACAAGTGGTACCGTCTCCACCCTCTGGCTCGCCAAGAACAAAAGAGTTGCCAGCTTCATCGTGCCACGAGACGACATTCACGAAATCCGCCACAAACGACGGTATAGAGCACTTGAGAAGAGCGGAGTTACCGCGAATTACGTATTCGTTGTTTACTTCTGATTCGTACTGTTGTTGAACCACTGCGGAGATAAGATTAGGAATTGAATTCACTGCATGAAAGTGATTTGGCTATGAACGACTAAAAGCGTCCATGAAAGATTGCCGTTAAAAGTTGGAGTCATTAAAGTGGAAAGGAAATGGAACAGGGTATTCAGAAATGTTGGTGAAATAACCGTAATTTTCTCCGGGAAGAAAGTCCTCGTCCTCGGTATGCCAAGAGACAACTTGAACGAAATCGGCGACAAACGACGGAACCTGACACTTCAACAAGATGCTGTTTCCCATAATCACGTACTCCTTGTTTACGTCCGTGTCGTAACTTTGGGAGACCACTTTTATGAACAACAAAAAATATTGTAATTATTTGATAAGCCTGTAAAGCTAATTAAACCTGTAAGAGACACATAAATGTACAATACAACAAAAGATTGACTTATTTTAGTAAATTCCGAGTTTCTAGTAACTCGGGAACCTAAACCACCTAAACAAAAAACTTTGAATTTTTATCGTAAACACATAGTTTTAAAAGCGATAACGCAAGACCATCTTAACGAGTTTTTAAGGATGTAAATTAATGCCCATGTCTACTTAAGTTGTAATATAATCTCTGACCGGTCTATAAGTTACAGCTGTTAGTAGCTTTATTCAATTGACCTTATTTGGCCCCGAGAAGTAAAGGGCAGCGCCCTATGATGGCCAATCAACTGCTTTAGTCCTCCTAACATGTTGTAAAAGCTTCAATGAATGGGTGAGTAACGAACCGTAGGGATGTAGTAGACATGTTACAAAAGCTCCAACAAACGTTTAAAACAAACTACTATTATTTTTACTATAAAATCTTGTTTAGGTACCTAACGATTTTCAGACACGATTGTTGTAATCACAGAAATCTGTGACTGATGATTCAGATTTCTGTGGTTGTGTGAAGATTATCATTTAGTTCTAGCGTAGCCAATTAGTTACACTTAAAATGATTAAAAACTTTTGTCTTTGATCACAAAGATGAAACAGGCGAACTGGTATTTATTTACAACTGTTTTGAGATGTGAATTATTGTAGTAGCCATGTTGGTAAGCCTGTCATCAAACGGTATCGTATAACAAACGATCTCGGGTCATGAGTCAACAGTAGGAACTCCGAATGAATATTATTAACATGCTCAAGATGACATGTTTATCTTCACAATATCACACTCTTATGTGTAGGTAGACGTAAACTTTAATTTATGATCCCCTAGTATCTGGGGTTTTTTTAAACAAATTTTGGGTTAAGCTGACATTATTTTTCTAAGGTAAATATGACTGCTTGTAGGCCATTGTTGCGTTATCGCCCTTTGAAGACTTCTGTTTATTTTGTTTTCAAACTAATCAAACATTTAATAATTCAATAGATATTATGAAAAATTTACAGTTTTATCATACGTATTTAAATCGTTCGTCAATACCTACAACTCATCATTTCAGGTAGACCAAATTAGTCTTAAGTACAAGAACTGGGACCATTTAAAATGCATATATTTTATGTGAGCCTTGGTTTACATAGTTCATAGATCAAATCATAAGATACTATATTATTTGATTGTGTGTTACTTGGTATGAGAAGTCGCTGTAAACCAATAAATAATACGGGCAGCGCACGATCGGATGTTTTATTATAGAGATATTGGTGATAGCCTATGTCGAGCCGTTGACGTCTGTCGGTGAAGATTTATCTTTGCGTATGGTTTGGTCACCCGAAATGATAAGTTATGGAGTCCACACACCAAAGTCAGCAGGTCAATAACTTGACAAAACAATGTAGGCTGTTTACATTATTCTAAAATTGAAATGTCGCTCGAGCCCGCTGAACTAACTGTCTTGCTAACTTTGCTGTGTTTTCTCTACAGGTACATTACTTTCATATACAGTTCAAAGTCTATTAGAGTCGTAGCGTAGGAGATAACTTACCAGCGCGCACATTAACGTCCCTAGAATGGATAGTTCCGACGGCGTTACGAGCAAGGCACGCGTACACTTGGGCGTGTACTTCCTGACGGTAGTCTTCGGCCCGGAACGGCGGGAACAGGAGGTTACCGTTCGCTTGCACCTGTCAAATAGAGGACTTTATACCTGCCATCTTACCAAAAACGTGAAAAAAAGACAGCAAAATTTAGTAACCAGAGAAAAATGTTCGGATTTATGACTGTTAGTTTAATATTGCTGCCTACGTTTAGACAGATATTGAACTGCTGGATTTCTAACATTGTTCAAATAGAAACTTCTTTTATCCGAGTTGTTAATAGTTTTCCAGGCAGAAAGGTTTATTCATACACAATCTACCTACTTATTTTGAATTTGACAGTAACCCTTGAACATCTAAAAGGGGAGGACATCGTTTTTTATGTGCCTGTCTGCCAAGAACAATTGAGCCTATGCTCTATTAGGATGTCCTATGCTCGATTAGGACTATGATGGAACCTACCTGTCGCAATCCAGGGACGTCGCCTACAGCGGTGCCATCAGCTCGCACCCAGAAGACATCGGGGGTCGGGGATCCTCGGGCCGCGCATTCCACGGTGGCACCGGTCGTGTTGCTGAAGTCTACTCGGTTCAAGGGTTCTTTCATGAATATCGGGCCGATGGTTTCGTCCTCGCATGACACTGACCCTGCGGATAAAACTGGCTTGAGTTTGTAGGCACTCGAGTTCAATGTTATTAAATGCCAAGTACTTTAAACCGTTGAAAGATATTGCTGTTTAAAATAAAGACATAAAATGGATGTGCTGTTGATCTGCCTCAGACGGGCATGCATTATTCGCTCGATAATGGTATTCGAATATTTCGAATACTAATAAATATGGTATTCGAATACTTCGAATAAAACGAATTTTCCGAATACAGCTTTATTCATCATCATAAACCTATGTCCACTGACAATGACAGCTTTATTGCTTTAAATTTGATTTACGCTCGCAAATCTCTTCAACAGTAGCCTTTATGATATTAAGAGAACTAGACACATCTTTCAAAATTAATATTTCAGCATCCGAAAAACTAGTTTTTTTTTTAAGATCAATTACCCAACCCAACCCTTAGCGTCAACGGTTAGCGCCTCCAGGTACTTTCAATTAAATACTTGAAGAACGTGTTCAGTGCTGCGTGGGCGTCGGTCAGGTCTCGGTTGTGTCACAAGGGATCTGCAAAGTTCGTGGATTACACCTGTATGCCGCGCGACCACTCAAGTAAGTTTTTTTACATGCCTTTACTCTTTTTACAAGCCATTATTGCAATTTATCTTTGTAATATTTTATGTTTATTGATATTTTTTTTATCTGGAAGTTTGTTACACATTTTTTTATTTGAAGGTCAACCATGGATAGAAGAACAGCTGCTCAGATAGAGTTCTGGCTTACTGAATCAGATCAGAAAAACGTTTATGACAACAGATCAAGTTCTGATGACAAAGTGGATCATATTAAAGAGCAGGATCCTGAATCAGAGCAGGATGACGACATTCCAGCTGAGGCATCTGTGGCGGAAAATTCAGAATCTGACGACAGTGGGCCGCCTCAGCAGAGGTGACGTACTGACTGTCGATAATACGGTTTGGACCAAAACTGCTTCTTTGAACAGAGGTAGAACTCGAAGTCACAACATTTTCTTTGTTGTTCCTGGTCCTAAAGAAATTTCTCGACAGAAAACAACTGTTCAAGAGTGCATGCCACTTTTTCTGGACGATTATATTGTCGATCTCCAGGATCTCCATCTTGGTATTCCGACGGAAAACCAGCCAGCACCTTCGGTACCAACTCGAAATACATAGTTATATCGGCCGTTGCCGTTGCACGAAAAGTGTGTAATGCCAGCAAAAAGTTTATTTGTGGTGATCCTTCCACAATTGTGTGTCTGTCTTGTGTCGAAAACACGAATTAGAGTTAGATTTTATTCATAATTTTATTTGTGATATCAATCTGAACAAAGTGTGATTTTTAGTGCCAAATAAGAGGTATAATTGTTTTATTTGTTTATTTTTATCACAGAGGTTTAGATTTGATTTAGTATATTATTATTTGAAAATATTTTTTTAAGTATAAGAATAAAATAAGAACGATTTAAAGCTCACAAGGCTTTTAATTTCAATGTATATTTGGCATGTACGTACATGTAATCCGCGCGACCATTTGTTTAGGTGCGCGACTACTGAAGGGTTAAAAGCGCGAACAATGATGCGGAATGACGTACTAAGTAAAAAGACTCGTGAAAGACAGGCAACATATTCATTAATTCATTCAACTCAACCACTATTGGTTTATTTGAAATAAGCTAAAGATGCCCTCTACCTTCGATTTTCTGTCTCGTGTAAGATCAAATAAAAATGAATAATAATGAAAATTTAATTATTTGCGTTCGGACACTTTTATCAAGACAAAATAGGAAAGTATTCGTATTGTTCGTAAAAACCGAATATTTTTAACTAAGGTATTCGAATAGCAAATGTGGCGAATATCCGAATAATACGAATATCCGGATATCCGAATTGCATGCCCTCAGTAGATCAAAGGTTCGTGAAATATGGTCGATGCATTTGACGCATGATGATAAATAGTATTGGAAAATTCATACATCATCATCTGGCCAAGTCTAAGCAGATATTTTATGATAGGTACAGGTAACTGACAGACTTAAAGAAATAAAAATAGTCGTACCATTCAATGTTACAAAGTTATGTGAATCTATTTATTTGTATTTCTGACAATATCTATTTAGTATAAATAGATATTGTCAGGTTATCTGGTAGCAAAACCTGTTTTAATTATCTCTGCTCTACATTAACCGACCTCGGTCGTTGCAGCCCAGATTGATATTAATGTCCTTAGAAGTACCTAGCCTACTGCACGCAACTAATTATATCACAAAGAAGCTAAAACATGGATGGCACGTGTGTGCAAGCGCGTGCATCGAAGTGAGACCCAACTGAGCTAGTTTGATTGTTTATTTGTTTTAACAACTTAGAGGACAAAACGATCACAAGGAGGCAAGAAGCTTTTGATTTTTTGATGTTACACACTGTTTTTAATATATCGATAGATATATAGTAGGTATATCTAGTTCTAAAATCAATTCTATGACGTGTCCAAGCAAGTGTCCTGTAAGGTCTTAAGGAAATAAAGCGCTTTGACTTTGAGTCCGATTATAAATACGGTATTCCAGTTTTAGCAGTATTATACCATGACACTTGCGTGTAAAGCGTAAAAATTGTCATTATGTTTTTCTCGAGATAGATTTTCAAGGCAATGATAACCAACCTTACCTCAATTAGACAACGGATTAATCTCGCCTCTTTGCAATGTTTAAGTGTGCAGGGTGCTGTTGAGTAAAATACGACACAGCATGACCCATAATCAGATTTCATGAATCTGCATTTCTATGAGCTGCGGTGGCGGTTCTCAAACGGTTCAACATGGCCCTTCTCTCAGCTCACGACGACACGGCTCGACCCAGTTCCAATAAAGCTTTGAAATAATACGGGGCAAGTGTACGACCTCGCTAACTACCGAGCCGCGCTATGGAGTGCTTGTGACGAGACTAATTAGTGACCTAATTGCATTGGTACGGCTTAGCGTCCTTTTGTATCCGGTTCCTATTAATGTGAATGATGTGTCAGTCAGTTGAATATTGCAATAGGGCTGAACAGAGTTGTGATATCAAAGCTGATTTTGTATTCATCAAAATATTCGTCTCTTGTATTAGGGATGGACGGACGGACATGCAGCGGAATAGGCCCTTATTTAAGTACCGAACCCTAATAACCAAAACCACATACTTAAGTGTTTTGTGTAAGAAAAGTTAGATCAATAGTTTTTAACGAGTATAAAGCCTGTGAAGAACATTTGAAATACCTGAAGGTTGTCTGTTCACACAATTAAAAACCTTACATTGATAATCATCACAGTGATTTCAATAAACGGTTAAAAATTCAAAAGCTTCTATTCGAACGCTGAACAAAAAACAGCAACAGAATAAAAAAGTCGAGGGCGTAAGTGGTCGACAGATGTGCTCCGGCGCACGCTCCTGATTGGTCGACTGCATGACAGATGTGGTTCTCAATCTGATGGAACGAGGCAGAAACGACGGACCAGCCACGGATGTTGTTTTAGATATGGTATTGCATACAATGTCGCGAATCTTTTCATTCTCTTATCTGTTAATTTCTGGTGACTAACTTTAGCCCGAGGCTTCGAATAAGGTCACACGTGATGCTTAGATGGTCAAGTTTCCAGATAGAGAGATAATCGGCATTACCACAAAAAAAAATGTGATTTTGTTTTTGGCTGAATGTGTTTAACTATCAGAAATCAATTCGGAAAGTTGATTTCTTGAATTGATTTTACTGATAGTTACTGTTTTAACAGTACTTCCAGAGATATTATCCATTAGCTACATTAGTCAAAGACTTTTCCACATGGTTGATTGCTTCAAAATTGAATGAAGGATGCACATTGCACGTGCAACAACACTGACGAAGCTTTTTATACGGGGCCAGGTGTTCGATAGCTTCAGTGTTCATTGTTGACAGCATTTTTCGGTCTGACTGTATTTACCAACATAAAAATGCTTAGTTGGAGAATTATTTAGGTGTGCTTGAAAGCATATCATATTGTAGATATCTAATAACACAAATTAATTAAATGTACCTACCTACAAGTCAGTTACGAACATGGGCTGAGTCATACAAAATTGTTATAAAATAGACTTTGGTTAACACAAAACTTTATCTGGTATTTATTCAGTTTCAGTTTATTTATTTAACCATACAGAACACTTGGTAGAGTCAAGTTAATGGTTAATAATTTTAAGAAGGCAATTTAAATCAAATTGTTATTATTGTGTTCCTATTCTGCATTTTCTCTTATAGCAAATATTATATGGATTCTCTTATCTGAACAGTTTCAGATAGTGTTGTGTGTTTGTTTTTTGGCACGGTTCAATCAGATAATGTAACAGATGACATAACAGGATCACTAATCAGTACCCTATCTCATTGTAAGTGTTTGCAATAGGTCAGTGTCGTACAAACCGGTTTCATGTATGTAAGTCCATAAGAAGTTATTTTTTGTTGTAACTGTGCTCTCTTTCCGTCCGGCCGGCTTTTTGCTTTTGTACTTTGACAAATTCAGTGACTGGTAGGAGTAGTAAGGCTTTGGTGTTCTTCTAAAAAAAACTAGGTTATTCATTACCTCGCTTTAAGAAAAACCAAATATCACGTAGAATTATTAGATAGATAGATAATAACTTTATTGCACCATCAAAGTTATAAAAAACAGAGCATCTTAATACTAATTAAAACTAAAGTGGCACAATCGGCGGCCTTATCGCTAACAGCGATCTCTTCCAGGCAACCTTTTTTTATTAGGACCTATTCAATCAGTAAGAATGAATAAATATAAAGTGGCATTAAATGGTAGCAAACAGTAGAACCGTCATTAGGTACTTAGTTAGATTCTACCTAGCAGCTAATAAAATAACAATCATCAGATTAACATACAATAGGATAATGACGACTGGAAATAAGCCAAGTTTTAAATGATCTTTGTTAATTAAGTCTAGGTACCTACCACAACTACGTACTTGCCTAAAGCAGACTGTTTTATAGAACCCACATTGATTTATATAGGATGATATACATAGAAAAAGGTTAAATTTTTCTGATTTAACTTTGTGCTTTTTATAAAGCAGTATTGACATAATTACAATAACAACCGACCTGGCCAAGCGCGATAAAAGTTAAAAGGTACAAGTACAAAATACACAATTGCTTTACTGCAATGATAACAAAGGAATTTGTGTCAAAGCCGTTGTAAAAATATTAAACTATGAATACCAAATGCAGGCCATGAATTTTCTCAAAAGAAGCATTCCTGAGACAATTTGTCTCCGAGCTCATGTTCAGAATCCGAAATAAAAACGGTTAATAGACTTAAACATCCAGCGTGCTGTATAGATTTGAATGTCTAATTTAGAAAACGATCAACGGTGCTCGCGTCTGGCGCTAACGGGCATAAATGCAACAGAATTGAGACGTGAAATACAATATGCGTTCTGTGATAGACTTAAAGATCCGGCTAAAAACGAATCCAATCAAACTATTAGCATGAGGATCGTGTCAGGTTTTGACGCCATTGTTCCAACTATAAACCGGGGTCGTTCACCCGCCGGAATTCCTCCTAAGCGCTACCGTGTGTTATATTATCATCATCTTTCTTATCTTTACGGAATAGTCTCTACTCTCCGTGTTCCACAATTTTCTTGCAACACCGCTGGATAGAGCGCTGAGATGCAAACAATTCAAGGAACTTTTGCTGTTATCTTGTAGAAGACTATTTTTGTATGGGCAACTGCATTACTCAATGTATTTTTAATTTCTTTATGTATTGTAAGTTGAATCTTTTTTTGTCTATTATAAAAACTCGGTATATTGCTCTGTTATAAGGTGTCTCCTCACTTGCGGTTTTCGATGTGTTTGTTACGTATAATACCTATAAACACAGGTGTTGCATAAGCTTAGCCATACTGTTTATGTTACGCGGTTGCTTTGTGTAGGTGGAATGCGCTGTCGCATTACCGAATCCAAAGCAGGGCTCTATTTGAAAATGGATAGTCTTTTAATCCGTATAATCTATTGAGGTATTATCGTGCCTACGTACATCCTACACACGTGTTTGGACGAAGATTTTTTGAGCAACTTTTATTTCCACGTGTCAACCTACATAGAAACAACTAAGATTTTATTCTGAAGCAGCAAGTTTTTGTCCAGTAAGTGGTAGCTATATTAAACGAGGTAAACTTTCCGGCTGAAAACACTTAAATCGAAACAGCGTGAACCGCGGATTATTCCATGTTATTATAAAGTTCGAGTGGATTGTTCTAGTATTTCCATAATTTAGATAGAAGCATCTCTGCATCGTATAAACTTAAAACAACTTGCCGTGGGAGCTAAACCACAGGATAACGTACGTAAACATTAACTATAAAACAATGATGCACGTCGGCTTAATACATGGGAAAATCTTGCATGAAGATGGACGTATGCCAACAAAAAATGCATTTGCCGTTTGTACAATTGCAACCATCATACATCAATGCATACCAAGAAACATTGAGACGGGAATGTTGCATACTTTGGTAGTGCTTTCAGTTCAATTTATATTTCCTATTCCTACACGCGTACGAGATTATAATCACAGACAGGTATTGAATAGGTCTTATCTTTAAGCAGGATGTCAATAAATACAGAAGGAATACATTTAGTTCTCTGTCATGCAGTCATCGCTCAATACCTATGAGGGTACATATACCTATAGCTTTTTGTTGATGGTGTGAGACATAATTTAGCACACGTAATCTGCGTAAAAATAAAAAACGTGAGGCCAATATGGACAACGACAGGACGTTAGGTAGCAGTATCACATAGGTACATATACCTAGTCAGTTAATATGTTATGACATAAATAGGTAGGTGTGTCATAATTATGGATACAACAAGCAAAGTATAATTATAATTATAATATGCTTGTCGTATCCATATTTTGTTGTCATCCCTGTAAACCAGATTTCGCAAAATAAATGAAATTTGAACAAAACTAATACTGAGTATAAATGGATATGTATCACCAACATGTTGCAGCATATTTCTGCACTCTGCTTACCATGCACTTAATTTGAATCATATGATGGTTGGATCTTTGGGTTGTTCGTTCTAGTTTTAAGCTCTAGTGCATAAGATATCAACAATTTATAATCATATTCACTTTATTGCATGAAATATGGTATTATAAAGGTCTTAAGTTTAAAATTAGTGCACATAATTCACCTATTGATTCGGCATGCAAAATAGACACAAAAAATGAATTTATATTGAGCAGAAATTAAATTATATTCTAATTTATGTTCTATCTGTCTAGTCTATCGTTAATTGACACCTATTAGTTTAATAATGTTTCCAAGCCTTCGCGCCATGTTCGTTGACCATGTTGTAGATTTTTAATTATGCTTCACAGCCATTAACCTCATTCTTATTGTGACTCACTTCAGTCACCGTGGTTGTTTTAGGTATATCTTCAGTTTGGTTATCTTTCGAAGAATAATGTTTATAGAACGTTCTAAAGGTATATAAATTGCAGTGAATCACGGCCGTCGTCGTGACCTTCGGACACGGCGTCGCAACGGATCGAAAGGCCAACGTTCTGGGTGTTTGTATAAATCCTAGGTTTTAGCGTAGACTAGGCAAGTGCATGAACCCGCTGACCTCGCCAATCTTAAACAAGATAAGCAAAGCGATACAGAAGTTTTAGAATATGAAGATATAAGATTTGAATGTTATCATTATTACACAAATTCGGAACTCAAAAACTTTATTTCTTTAGGCTTACAAAATAAGCACTAAGAAAAGTCAAATTTATAAGTTTTATAACTATTAAACTTAAGCTTTATTGCTTTTATGATAGCAATAATTTATCTACTTATAAAGTGATGGTGTGAAATAAGTTGTTTTTCTCTTCTTCGCTTCTCGAGTTTTTTTTTGTTTCACGAATTTAAATTTTCGTTACCTACTTATCTGGTACCCATAAGCATAAAAGAAACTCTGCTTTGGAACTGAATAATTGAAATTCTATGTGATATGAAAATGTCTTAAGCAACCACATGTTTCAGTTTCAGCGTTTTATTAAATTCCTGAAAAAGGCACGACACCGAGGTTTTTATAAAAATACCTTTTTCAAACTTTGAATGTGTCCATACATAATTATAAGAGGAGATTTTATGGTTTTTACTATGATCAGTCATTCAATGGGGAAGATTAATTCAAAAAGTTTGAGTGTAATGTGACAAAGGTCATTAAAATCCCGACTGAATGGTCTAAGCTACTTTTAATGAAAAGGGAGTGTTCTCTGTCTTGAACGATGTGTCAAGAAAAATTATAAGAAAGGCAGAAGTTTTAGGTTTATAAATGCAATTATAGGCGGACGAAATCGCGGGGTACTGCTAGTTATAATATAAAAACAAGACCAGTACCACCAGTACCTAACATGTTTTATACAAACTAACGAGTTTAGCAGACCTGAATCAGAACCTGCTCTATCTCGGATCAAAATAAACGTCAACCGATCCTGTTTGTATTCACTATTTATAGACTGTGTAAAGAGTGTTTATTGGAGATTAGAACCCAGGGTCTACTTTAGTCAAAACGTTAACACGTTCTCGCTAAATACGTGGTAACGCATAAGCATAACAGAGGGAAAGCGCTATGTCAATTGCTTTTTGATGGGTATCATTCACAGCAGACCTATGAACTGACATTTTATTTGAAAACTGACAATAAAAGTAAAAAAAAGGCGTAAAAAAAAGTGCGAGTCGGACTCGCGCACGAATCAGTATCTATAAAAACAGCACAAAAAATCATGTTTGGTTTATGGGATCCCCCCCTTAAACATTTATTTTATTTTAAGTTTTTGTTATAGCAAAACATAATTTGTGAAAATTTCATCAGCGCTATCGCAGTTCTTGAAATACAGCTTGGTAACAGACAGCGAAGTCTGATTTTACCCTTTGGGTACGGAACCCTAAAAAGAACTATTCGCAAATGAATTCCTCCTCTATTCTAAACTGTTTGCGTTACAGATGAGCAAACTATGGAGTAGCGATTTGTGACGTGCAAATATTAGTTCGTTGCCCAGACTCGGCCGCGTACCTTTTGGAGATATGAAGCGTTCTGTGGCTGTATCGATCCGTGACGTCACACACCTCCCCTTTTACCCCTGCCCCTGGATAGCGTGCTATACATTTTTCTCAAACAATTTTAAATCTACGCGTTTTTGTGCTTATCGTAGGGATTTATGGGTAGCTATGCTTCTTACTTTATTTCTTTTATTATTTTGATAATTATGTACCTATATTATTAAATTTGATTTGTCTAAGTGCTTATTTTGTAAGCCTAAAGAAATAAAGATATTGATTATTTGGTACTCACATAGTGTGGGTTTTATAAAAAGTTAGCGTTCCTTTTTCTTTTCATAAATTATGTGTCAGTAGCAAAAAAATCCTTACAAAGCTAGTAACGAGGAAAGCTAAATGAATTGAATTGAAGTTAAATTCGTCGATGAGAACCCTGCTAATTGGAATAGCTCCATTAGAAATTCATTATGATTAATTAAGTGCGACTATCGAAACCATATAAATGTAGATAGCTATGAGAGGTTGCAGGTAGGAATCTACTTCAATTAGGAGAAATTTAATACCGCAACCGTCTAGTCTTGTCAGCTATGCGTTTGACCTCAACGGGTGTGTTATGAAATTGTTTCTAAGAGAAGTTTATGGTTATAATTCCTACATCTGTATTTGTTTTTACTTTTTGTTTTCTCGCCTTTCCAATAGTCGGATTAACAATATTTTTAAACCATAGTGTATCTTCGTTCGTAGCAAAAGACATAAAATGAGGGTAGATCAATACATCTGCCAATAAAAACTGCTTTCTGAATTCGCTGTGACTTCAGTTCATTCGTGATCATGGCACATGAAACTGTGCCGAAATTATATCGAAACACTCAAAACAAATCATTGTAAATATCCCGTTTTAAATGACTGTAGTGTTATTACCATGATAGTTTAAAACGTTTAAATTGTTGTAAGTATCTTACCTATAAAGGCCAGTGCCACGAAAGCGGCTAATCCTATGAATGCCATATTCACAGTCACTTCACTACACAGATCACTAGATTGTTCACTAGCACTCGAGAGGAAAAATCACAAAACTACTGGAGTTCGAAGAACCGCGTTGCGGCGGGCAGTGCCCGAATCTGTAACAAAAGGAATTCACACGTCAGATTATCCACATAAACATAATAAAATCCAATGTTTAAAATTAAATCAATAATTTTGGATTTAAAGAGCAACAACATATATATACTTATACATGATCGAATACAAGAGAACACATAAACATAGGATCCAACACAAATTCAATTTTAATTACAATAAAAATGATTTCTGTTTGATCCGAAAATAAGAGTACCTACATACATGGCTTGAGTATCTATACACTCAACCCATTCTCAGGAAATCATGTTTGTAAACAAAATTGTGCATTGTCTGGAATTTGCTCATTTCGCTAAGAAGTGTAAATTCTGTCAAAAATCCACAGCAAGAAAGAGATATTTAGGATAAGAGTGGGGGCCATAGTTACAAATATTGTACTTTGTACGCGTCCTTTTTATAGAAACTAAGACCAACAACATCTAATGAATAAAAAGCTGCATGTAAATAAGTCGGTCAAAATTTCCAAATGGTAGAGCAGTTCTAACAAAGTCCTGCCCTCGTTGTTTGCCGTCCCTCTTGTAATTTGTTTAAAAGGGGAAATTATAATTGAAGGAGCACGCGATGTAATAATGGAATTGCCTGGCAGTGCTTGCAAACGAAATATGCTACTGTCGTAATTACAAGTCTAGGCAGATACCATAGGTTATAACTGTTATAAGTTTAGGTCTCTCTCTACATCTGCACAATTACGTCCATTGTTGAACGTTCCCCCCAAAAACAAGTAGGGTTTTTGCTATAATCACCACTATTCAGTGGTAGGTGTCGATAATACACAGAAGGATTTTTGTATTTATATTTTTTCTATCGATATTTTTAGTGAACCGATTGATATATAAGTAAATACAAATACACTCAATTGATGATGTAAAGGTATTTGTATCTGTTTTAAAAGGTACGCAATCGAATACTTTGTCAGATAAGTGTGATTTGCAGAAAATGTATTTGTTTTATCAATTTTAACTCCTCTCCTTTGCAGTGGATTGTAAATGACAATGACATCATCCCAATTTGTAACCTTGGTCAGCAGTCGTCTTACAAGTAAGTGGCCACTTGGGAAACGGATTAACATTCGAGTTACTTTGTAAAGGCTTAAGTAGTTTTCTCTGTTTGTTATATTAATGGTATTTTTGTGAAAGAAATAGTCTTCAAAATTGTTTTGTAACAAGACTAAAGCTTGAGGTGAGTGTCTTCAAAATGTTGCAGATTACTCAGCGCGCTCATGATCACATATTTGGTGCGTTTAAAAACTGCAAATCGACTCCAAATTATAAGCTCATACATGATTACATCGATGATGTTTTCATTTTACATCATCAATGTCGAGGTCAATAAAATAGACATTACTAAGGATAATTAAAAAATTTGGTGCTCCTCGTGAAGTCCTATTTAAATTTGATCAAGATATGACAAGTAGTTTTGAAGTAATTCTTAATAATGCTTTATTTTTCTCTACGTCTATAGGATCATTCTATCCCGATGTGGTAGAAGGGAACAGTAGATTTTGAATTATCCTTTAAATAATACGTGAGATCAATGTCGAAGTCGGTTAACAATGTATAGTTTTACCAACTTCAGTTCGTTGCACGGTCAAGATACAGGTCCTAGCCTTATTAGGTATTCAAAAGCCAATGTCGAGGTACGAGAAATGTTCGCTAACGTTCAATGCGAGTTATTCTCATGCATGATTTGAATTGGTTCTCTGCAGGTACTGCAGTTTCTTCTCTAGGGTAAAATAGAATAAAAATTACATTTGTGTTTAGAGAGTAAAAAGTTTTCTTCGAATACGAACACTACGTTCGAAAGAAATAGCGGATATAAATGTTTATTTTCTATCCTAGAGATGACCTTTACGAGCATGCCGATCAATTTACTCTTTTTTTACATTTGAGAATGGAAATTATTCTTCCAAAATTATTTACACCTCCTGATGCCGTTTAGGCATCGTTCAAGCGTTCCTCTCGTTTTTGTAGAGTGTTTTGGTATTTATTTGTAATTGGGTTTTTAGCCACTACGAAGAGAAAGAAACGCCTGTTTTCTGAGGTTCGTTTCTAGAAACTGTCTTCCCTAGTCTAGGGTAGAGTAGGCAAGAAAACCACGAGCCCAGCTGGTGTTTTCTTACCATTTCAACAGTCTGTCAGACTGCTTGCTACAATATTATTTGTAATCGAAAAAGGTATTCAGAGTACTATTCATTGCATGTTAATGTTATAAGCTCGAATTGGTATTAGTGTCACGAAAATCCTATATTTTACAGTAGTTGGAACCAACTGTTTATAGAGCAGCATATCTAACTGAACAATACAGGAGATATTATGAAATCCTGAATATTCCGAGCATTCAGTGCAGTATCGTAGACTTCTGTAACGCTTCTGCTTCTTTATTTAAATTTAGTAATTAAAGAGCTACTGCTCAAAATAATTTGATTTCCGTTTCCAGTTAAACAGTAGTCATATATTTTAATGTGGATACCGTACCGTACCGAGTAACCTCTTGCGCGAGTGACGGAAGACTATTTCGGGAAACATTATACAGAAATGGACGAGCATTCGTGTTTGGGATTTAAGCGAGTACGTTGTACCAGGTCGTACGGATCCAATGAGATTGGAATCTTTGGAACGTGAACGTAAGTAAATAAATAATGAATGATAGAAATATCCTGCGTTAGAAATAAATACTAGTAGGCTTGGCTCTTAAACATCCGAGTATCCATGAGAAACTAAACAGAATGATTCGATTTTTATATAGATAATTGAATATATAATGGATAACTAAATAGTGGATAATCCACACAGCATTATCTAGCCCTAAGCTAAGCTGAGCTTGTTTTATGGGTACATGCGATGACTGATATACTTAATACAATACATAGATGGACTGAAAATAACCGTAGTCATAAAAGCCTTGAAGTTCGTAGCACTCGCAAGCACTGCAAGTGTACCCAGTTATTATTTATTCTTATGAGTGTAGGTAGGAAATACGATTGAAGAGATGAATCGCTGCAGGAAGCAGTATCTCAGATTGTAAACTAATCCATCCTCTCTGGTTTGTTTGATCAATTTATGACTTATGAATAAAATATTTACTTTTTCCTGCAGGTATCTTATCAAATTCAAATTCAAATTCATTTATTGCATGTAATACATGTTATAAAAGTTGTTATAATGTACTGGAATGTCTCAGTTTACATCATAACTAATATAATTCTAAACAATTGAAGAAATAATAATAATAATACAGTCATTCATAAAAAAAAGAGAAGTCAATATTAAGCTACAATTTATCGGTCATATATTCATTAAAAGAGTAATAACATTTTTTTGTCAATTATTCAGTCACTTTCCTCCGAAACAACGTACAAGGTAGCTCCCGTATAGACTCTGGCAGTTTATTATATGCGAAAGGTGCTGAGCAGAATATACTTTTACGCATTAAGGTCGTTTTGGAGTTGCGAGTAACAATTCTATGTTTGTCACGCCTATTGCGAACCACGGCATCTGAGAGTTGTTCAAACAAATCCGGGTTATTTTTTACAAACATCACCGTTTCAAATATATATAGCGCAGGAATCGTCAAAATATTATGCTGAGAGAAAAATGGTTTACACGAGTCCGTTACTTTCAGACTAAACATGGCCCTTATGCATCGCTTTTGATATTTAAAAATTTTTTCAACATCAGTAGAGTTTCCCCAAAAAAGTATACCATAACGAATATTAGATGCGATTAACCCATGGTACGCTGTTAACAGGGTTTCCAAATTAACAATTTTAGATATTTTGAATAGGACGTAAGCTAAGCTATTAATTTTCTTACACAAATTTTCCAAATGATATTTCCAGTTCAGTTTTTTGTCAATCGTAAGTCCTAAGAATTTTGCCATGTCAACTTCATCAATTTTGTACTTACCATATTTAATGTCAAGTGAATGTAGAGCAGCTGTATCGCGTTGTCTAAAGCTTATCATTTTAGTCTTAGATAGATTTATTTTTAAGTTATTATTATCCAACCTAGCAATAATTGATGTCAAGGCATCGTATCACTAAATCGGTAAAAAATAACAAAGTAACGTTAACCTACTCGCGTTATTGATAAACTTAATCAAAATGCACCAACAACAACATATAATCTTATCAACCATCCATTACAATACACCTACCGAAGCGATTTCTCGTCTATTATAATTATATGACTGGCTGGGAACACACAATCTCGGGGTATCCAAAATTTTTAATTTTAGTACCTATTACAGATTATGTTACCAGAAATCGTGTATTGCGTTTTATCAATGCAGCATTAAAAATGTAAGTATTGTTAAAACTCAATATAAGATGAAAAACTATACGAATGAGGTTTGCACCTCATTCGTCTGTAGGCATTATTAAACTCCGAGGCAGAGTAATCGATTCGCCCCACCCAACCAAGCCGTCTGGGATCGGGATGCAAACTCCCTGTACCCCTCTACCCAACCCAACCCCCCCTTTAGAAGATGGCAAATTCTATCCATCTCCCCCCTTCCCGTCCTACGCTGTCATACGCAGGATGTGACGGACATTCGTCGAGGATAATGGACGTTAAACGCTCGACTCAAATGGAACGTTTGTTGCAGAATCGTTTCCACTGAGAGAGCCATTAGGGTTATGTATCTGTGTGACTTTTGGACTGCGAATGTCGTGAAGAGAAATACATATAACGATATGTAAAAAATAATCGAAAATCCACACATCATCAAGCTTAAGCAAGGCGTGAATAAAACCCACAACCTCCTACGTCGAAGACGGTACAGTCTGTGCGCTACACAGGTCATCGAAGAAAGAAAACGTGCGGTGAGACCCCACGCAATGTGTGTAGGCGAAGGGAAGGGAGAAGGGGTACCAAATAGGGCAAGTTCATAAGGGCAGAGAAATCAAGAAACCATACGTTTTGTTACCGTAATTTTTAGTATAGGAATCTCAAACAACAGCGTAGAAAACATAATAACTAAGAAGATCGGCAGATCGCAGGCATCTCAATCATATTCACAATCAATGACAGTCAAACTTTTTAACTATTGCACGAAGAAAAATGAGTTCCTGATATCTTGTAATACCTTACCATTAAACCTATCCTCGACGGACGGATTAGGACGAAAATATCCTCAAAATGATTTTTTCTACGTCGCAGTTGAATTTGCATGATGTCGCAAATGCAGGAAGAAACTTTTCAAACATTTTATAAAAGGTCCCAAAAAAAAATTACTTTGATACAAGGGCGAACGTTTACCTGCAGACTCGGGACAAAAAACCGGCTGTCTTTATTCGGAATACTTGCACCTGCCGAACTGGCCTCTTTGTACAAAACCACCATGTGTTTCGAATTATGTAAACTACTTCCATTCCAGTTGAAGGAGCAGAGTAGCTTTTGATTTGTTTACTTTGTACCTAAACATAGGTAATTGTGATGAGAGGGTTCTGCTAATGGAATCAGTCGTCGCTCAGTACTTTGATTTTAAAGTCCATACAGATTTAAATTTTACATAAAGAGATGCCATCTATATCCAGGTTCAAATTCATTGGCATTCCCACTTATTCTGATTTCACTGTTGAATCTGTAATCCCATAAAGCACCTGCTTCTTTGTTTCCGATTTATAACCACGGTCGGAATTTCTTTTGAATTCGTGTGGTTATTGTAGTGTAGAGCAATGTTGGAGTTCCGACTGAATTGTCACCCTCCTGTGTGCGTAAAGGTCGATGTGCCAGGAGGGCAGGGGTTTGCCGAAAATGGATTAGCACTCACCACGATCAATAACTAACAGAATCTTGGTTTCGAACCTTTTTTACACAACAGATGTTTACTCACCAAATCTGTTGATTTCAGAGATAAGTAAATGCTTAATGCTGGACAATTCTTACAGTATTATCTAGCTAAACTAAACCCAAGCTAAGCAGAGCTACTACATCAGATCTGATATACTTAATACCTACAATTATTATTATTTTAACAATCAGTGTCTCAACAATATGTTGAATAATATTTACGTAACGGGTCATCATACTTTCTTATCAGTGCGAAGAGAACCCGTAACCTGACAAAACGGAAGCGTTTTACAAGGTTATGATATTACCAGGCGCGCATCCCTTTAATTTGATAACTTTAAAGCACTTTTCGCCTTAAAGCTACCAGCATGGAAGATTCTATTTCATTTGCGTCAAGATGAAATGTAGAATCCTGATTGTTGAGCCATCCCAGCTTCCTTTTATCGGGACGATCATATCCACGCCCCACTCGATAGAATAGATAGACTGCCCACGACAATCCAAGACATTTTGCAAAATAAAACCACAAGAGCTGCAATCTTGAAATTCCTGCCGGCTAGACAACTTTGGACTGTGTCTGTCTATGTATCTTCAGAATGCTTTCTGTGCTCTGCATTATACGTAGTTATATGAAGAGACCGGTTGTTCTGTAGCGAAAGCTGTGTTAAAGTTTAGAGATGTTTCGAATTTAGTCACAAAAACTTAGTGGCTTTTAGTGTTCGTTCGATTTCAATTTTTATGCCACCTGGAAAAAGAATAGACTCTTCAGAATTCGGTTTTGTGTATTGAAGTTATTGATTTGATGCTTTTATTAATGAATGTATTCGGAAATAAGGAATTTAACTTTGTATTTTAATTATTTTCTTCTTAAAATATTAAAGTCTCGTCTAGTCAAAAGCCAAAATAAGAAAGGAAAGGAAGTTGATTTGTTTAATACTTTTCTAAGTAATTTCAAGAGTATCTGTAACGATAATTTCTTTATTTCTTAACTCAACAGTTTTTAACTTTGGCGGCCTCATCGCTCATTGTTGTACCCTGTTTACTATAATACTTAATACAAAATAAATTATTAATATATTTTGTATTTTTTTTTAATTTCTTAATTTAAAAATTTGTCAAAACTTATTCTCTTCACTACTTTCTTTTACTGTTTGTCAAAAATTGTAGTTGGCCTTGGTTCATATTTATTCATTGATTAACTGTACAATTTCCTAAAATAAATAAATTTATTATCATCTCTCATTCTTCATTCGCTGATGATGATGATGTATTAAGGTCAGGTAATCTTGTAGGTTATCTGTTTAATTTGCTTGTTAACACTTTTTATTATCATGTATTTATATTCTCTGTCTATTCTTTTTAATCGTGAAAACGTTTTAATCTCCTTCTGTGTGTATTTTCTTATTTTTTTGTAGGAGCTGCTGGTTTTCATCATATTTAAAACATGATTCGTGGTATAAATAAATAACAAGCTATGGTTAATTTGTCATCCATTTATTCTCCAGAACCTTGTGGTTTCTTCTTTATCATCTCCTTTTATAATAGCTGCTATGACAAAGCAGTAATTTTCTCGGAGCTACGATAGCCGTATATACCGCGTGCTATGCTTGAATGAATCATTGATTACTCAGTCCTGTCAGTGTGCGAAATGCTTTTGATTTGTGCTTCCTGTTTTGATATACATATTTTTTGAAACTGCATCAGTGTCAAAAAGGCATAACTACTTACATACTATTTTATCTAAGTGCTCTACATTTTCATTTAACTAAAGCGACTCTATCACTAATATATAATTTTTATAATATAAAAATAATTCTATCAATATTATTATGCTTTCATAGAATCCTGATTATAGTGTTACCCTGAGAATCGAATTTGCATTACTTGAAAGGCTCGTATCAACGAACACTACGGTTTACGATTGTATTAATGGGTGTATCAAGATCGATAAATTGCGAAACGAATGTCCGACCGCGGTTTCTCAATATCCGCCACCCACTGTCTTCAACATGCTTTATCCAATTGAGGACTAGCATAAACCACTAAGTAATAGTCCTTAGTTCTAACTGAATCACGATTCATTCATAGTTAACTAGATCTGGCCTCATAAATAATGGACAATGTAATTTCTACCCGGTACGGTAGCGCCGTGTTAGGTGCACAAATGTTAATCAATACCGATAGCTAAATGTGGATGTTTAGCTTCGGTATCAAAACATTCTCCACAAATATAGAATCAGGAAAGGAAACATTAGACAAGACGCGATATAGCGAGCTCTACCCGGTCAAGACAACATCGTTATCGATCGCGGCAGAGTGCGACCCGGCTTTATTTGCGAATCTTTTTTATAACACAAAAGGGCGTTATAACAATAAAGTTTTAATTTAAAAGGTACAAAGGATGGTTACCTGCGAGAAGGGAGCGGCGGCTGGCGTAGCACCCACTACACAGAAACGCACTGAACACGCGAAAGACGAGCGGCGACGACCGACTCGCCCGAAACACAGACGCGGTATGAGCCTGATAGGCAACCAACGATTCGCGGACGGCGGAGCAGGATAGATAGACGATTGGTATAACGTGTTAGACAAGGACAGGGGTATTTACCCAGGATTGCAGGACCCTGCGTGCGCAGGATATTCTTAAGCACCCTTCGCCTGACGCGCTGCTATACGCATGTCCTGAATAGGGGGCATTTACACTGGCTGGTAGGTTCGTTATGGGATCCGATACGACCAAAATTTTTCAAGTAATAATTACCATGAATAGATGATATTGATAGTGAATTCCAGGCTGATGTAATTTAATTACCTAGCCTAGTTTTGTTTTGATGAAGGAAACTTCGAACTTGACCTTTGAAATCATAATAAATTCAGTACTATTAAGGATGCTGCGCAGTAAAGATCATGAATCTCAATTTCAATCTTCCGATTTCTACATATCTTACCCAGGAGAGCCAAAATAATCAAGACTTGTTATAATTTTTGTTCAACAGATAAATTAAACGTACTTACAGTTACAGACTCGCGAGGATATTCAATATTCATACTTCTTCCTTCTTAATAAGGTCTTGCCCATAAACACAACAGCGATAACATTTCTCCCCTGTGGGTTTATTAAAATTAAGGTATCAGTGGATTATACATTAAATTGAATTGAAACACTTTATTTTAGGATAAGATAATTTTATTAAAAATATAAATATTAATCAAAATAACAACAGTATTAGTTAATCCACTTCTAATGGCAGTTTGGTAAATAAGTAGAAAAATAATCTTATAAACGTATTATTATAATTTCTATTCACTAATATCTCTTCACACTGTTTTTATTAAATGTCTTCATAAGGACGGGTTTATTTAAACAAATATTATTGTATGAAGAGACAAAATAAATATTATGGCACAAAAAGTAAATTCGAATTGACTAAACGTTGTTAACGTTGCAAACAGTCCTTTAAAAAGTTAAAAACATTTAGAAACGAAGTATGTTAGTTATTTTTTATGCTTACTTTATTATTATTTCATTTGTAAGTTTAGTTTTTTATTAACAAGACAAAGAACACTATTTTTAATGTCAATTTGTATTTGACGATTATAAATTTGACTAATATAGAACAGTTTTATTTTATTTTATAACAACGCGTAAGTGTTTATTATTTGCGTTTAAAAATATTCTAAGCTACTCATTACCTTAAAATAGTTTACAATACATGATTACATACATAAAATAGTTCTATGTGCAATGCACCAAATATAATATACCACAGAATGAGAGAGATACATATATACTTTAAATAAATTGAATTATAGATAAATACTTATGGTCTAAATGTTATACATAGCATTTAAAGTACAATAAATAGTTCCAATAACTTTCTAAATCTACAATAAACTACAAACTTTAAAGAAGTACCACCGAAATACACTACTATATTCATACTGAGGCATTGTGCTTACTTTAGATTCAAACTTCCTCTGAGCATCCAATGCAACTGTTTCTTATACTTGCATTTAGGGTTCTGAAGTCAAAGGATCGCCTTATAAATTCATCCTTATGGTTTGTTAAAGCACAGATTTCAATTATTAAGCATTGTCTTGTATATCTTTCCTTGGAAGCTTTAAGTTGTAATTTTAGTTCATAATGATTATTTGATACAACTTTAATATAGGTGTTATTTTTATGCTTAGGTGCTGATAATTTGTTTATCCTTCTTATTTAAAGGAAAGTTCCTCTGCCTTGGTCATGGTATCCCCGGGTGTATTAGTGGGCGTAGTCCGTATCGAGATACTTTCGGTCATGGTCTTAGTATGTAATGGGTAGACCTTAAGGGCCAGTGCATCGGATGGTCCCCGGATGTATTTAAGCGGTCTCATGCGGCGCGGGCAGTTTCTCCCACGAAGGCTCGACGCCCCAGATCTCGCGCGCGTACTCCGCGATAGTACGGTCCGATGAGAACTTGCCCGAGGACGCGATGTTTAGGATCACCATCTCAGCCCACTTCGCTTGGTCCTGGGTACAATTGGATTATAATTAGTGAACTAATTTATTTATTTGAAAAAAGAGCATAACATCATTCAGGTTTTTTTATATCCCTAGAGCGATGATACATGGGTACTAATCTAAATAATATACTAATGCCTAGAAAAGTGTTGTGTTGGAAGCCAGAATCTGCGTTGCCATACTTTTTAAAAAACTTTGAAAAATCAAAGAAAGAATGCAAGTCAGCGAGATGCAAGATGCGGTCGTGATGCAGGAGCACCTCGGCGATGTGCGCGAAACGAAAACGGAGAAGAACCCGCTGCATATACTATACTATTAACAATCTCACCTGGTAAACATCAGAGACAGTCTGCTGCGCAGCAATGTACTCGTCAAAGTCGGCGAGATGCAAGAACCGGTCGTGATGCAGGAGCACGTCGGCGATGTGCGCGAAACGTCCCGGGTCGCCCGGGGAGAAGAACCCGCTGCATATACTATACTATTAACAATCTCACCTGGTAAACATCAGAGACAGTCTGCTGCGCAGCAATGTACTCGTCAAAGTCGGCGAGATGCAAGAACCGGTCGTGATGCAGGAGCACGTCGGCGATGTGCGCGAAACGTCCCGGGTCGCCCGGGGAGAAGAACCCGCTGCATATACTATACTATTAACAATCTCACCTGGTAAACATCAGAGACAGTCTGCTGCGCAGCAATGTACTCGTCAAAGTCGGCGAGATGCAAGAACCGGTCGTGATGCAGGAGCACGTCGGCGATGTGCGCGAAACGTCCCGGGTCGCCCGGGGAGAAAAACCCACTGCGGATTTGCTCGATGCACTGCCGCAGTTCCGGGTTGCGTTCGTAGTACTCGTAGGCGTTGTAGCTGAGAAATTATATATAATAAAATATAATTTAGCTTTATGACATTAATTTATATAATATTAATGATTTTTGAAATGCTAAATCCTAGGTACCTAATTAGTTAAAGTTATAATTATTCCATGCTAGTGTATGAGAAATGTTGAAAGTTCATTGTTACTCGCCGAAAATTATGTATAATTATATATTTAATGAATTAAATATAACAGTAATCTAGTCACTAGTTTTGTTTTGCTGTGATAATAAAATAATTTTACACTTGAATGAACTAATCTCACTTCACTGACTTCAACTTCTTCTAGAATGGTTCTGCTGGCTTGCTAAGGTTTGTGGTATGTGGCTCTGCATTCTTGTTATTTTATTATTCTCACTGTACTTACATCTCTTTTTTATATCATAATACGAATTTATTTTATTTTTTATTATTATTACCTGATAGTTATTTTTTTAGGTTTTTCTGTATAACTATTAAGATCGTGATGTCCACGCGGGTCCTAATGGAAAAACAGCGCTGGCTTGGTGCCCTATGGGACCTAAGCCATCATTATGCTGAGTTAGGACCCTTTTATAACAACGTTGTATGTACGTCCTATTTATAAATGTGTTGTGTCTGTAGTTGTAGATAAATAAATGATTTTCTATTCTATTTGACGACCGATGTGGGGCGGTGGGCGAAAGTCCGACTGCGATGCGGGTTCGATTCCCACCTCGGAACAAATTTGTGTACGATCTGCAGAAATTTGTTCCCTTGGTCTGGGTGTTTTCTATCTATAATAAAAATTATCTAAAATTATATAATTATGTACAGAACCTACGCATTTGCTCCCCTTGGATTCGAGACCCTAGGTCCGTGGGGTACCGAGGCTCTCCGGGTTTTTAAAAAATTATCTGAGCGTCTGGTCGATGCGACGCGTGACCCGAGAGCTGGTGAATATCTGGCTCAGCGCATCAGCATTGCCATACAGCGTGGTAATGCAGCCAGTGTCTTGGGGACGCTTCCGACTGGTATTGACATGGATCAATTGAGCTACCTTTAGACTGTTTGCAACCGTCTGCAGTTAGCTCAATGGTTTCAATTGTAAATACTAGTTGTAATTTTTCTATTCCTTTGCTTGTAATTTTCGTTGTTAATAAAGGTATTTACCAATTAAAAATAAATAATTATGTATATAATGTATTAAATATATCAGTAATCTAGTACCCATAACACAAGCTTTGAGTAGCTTACTTTGGGGCTAAATAGTGCTGTGTGAATTGTCCAACACTATTTATTCAATTAAAAAAAACATTTAAAAATACGCCAATAGACTCACCCCTTCTTCTGCAGCGCGTCCACATCATCGACCCGCATGCCGAAGATGAATAGATTCTTTTCTCCAGCCTCCTCGGCCATTTCCACGTTGGCTCCGTCCATGGTTCCGATGGTCAGAGCTCCGTTTAGCATGAACTTCATGTTACCAGTGCCTGATGCCTCGGTACCGGCGGTGGAAATCTAAAATATCATAAATGGTATTTTTAATGACATCCCCTGATTCAATATCAAACTTCAAAGGACTAAAGGACAAAAAATTAAGTGAAGAGAAAATTAATTAACCTAGTAGTGATAACTACATAGAATAAAATAAAATATGTATGCTTTTTTTTTTTTTTTTAGTAGCCCGTAGGGATCCCACTGCTGGGCAAGGGCCTCTCCCAAACATTTGGGAGGAATTGCCATATATATGCTTACATCTTTAAAATTACTATACTGATTCTGATGCAATTTTTTTACAAGATAGAGTAACTCAAAAGGCACATATGTATAATACACCCGTGCGAAGCCAGGGCGGTTCGCTGGTTTTTTTATATTATTGTGATAAACCCTAATAATATTATAAACGCGAAAGTTTGTAAGTATGGATGTTTGTTACTCTTTCACGCAAAAACTACTGAACGGATATGGATGAAATTAGGCACAGAGATAGTTTATAGTCTGGAATAACACATAGGCTATATTTTATCCCGGAATTCCCACGGGAACGGGAATTACCGTGTGTGAAACCGCGAGGCGCTGTAGTAAATAATAATACACAATATAAGTCATCATCATCATCATCAGCCTATATTAGTCCACTGCTGGACATAGGCCTCCCCCAATGAGCGCCATAGCGCCCTGTCTTCAGCTTGACGCATCCAGCATCTGCCAGCAGTCCTTCGCAGATCATCATCCCACGTGGCCGGAGGGCGTCCTACACTACGTTTGCTGAGTCGCGGTCTCCACTCAAGAACACGTTTACCCCAACGGTTGCCGATTCTTCGATATAGCCGGCCCACTGCCACTTCAACTTGCTAATTCTTTGAGCTATGTCGATAACTTTGGTTCTCTGTCGGATGTATTCATTACGAATCCTATCCTTCAGAGAAACTCCGAGCATAGCTCTTTCCATAGCTCGCTGAGCGACTTTGAACTGGTGGACCAGCCCTACCTTGAGTGTCCACGTCTCAGCTCCGTAGGTCATTACGGGTAGGAGGCACTGATTGAAAACTTTCGTTTTCAAACATTGCGGTATGGATGACGAGAAGACTCGACGTAGTTTTCTAAACGCTGCCCAGCCCAGCTGAATCCTCCTCTTGGCCTACTTCTCAAAATTGTTTTTACCTAATTGCAGAATCTGCCCAAGGTAAGTGTACTCGGAAACAATTTCGAGAAGGTGACCTTCTACGATGACCGGTCCTGGATTAATGTGGTAAAAAATATATAAATATATAAAATAAATAACCACACACAATACAAGTATCGTAATTTAATTAAAGGTGTCAAAATCATGACTCACCTGTTCGCTAAGATCAGCCGCCGGCATGATTCTCTCGGCGAGGGTCACTCTGTAGTTCTCCAAGTAAATCAACTTCAACTTGTCTCCTACATCGGGGTCATTGTTTACCTAAAACAACGAACAAATTGTTGAAAAGGTTATTTTTTTTAATTAAAAGAAGTTTGATAGAAACTGAGTCTTTAGCGCATAGTTTTTACTACTTCTACCATGCTCAAATGACTGTGTGAATAATTAATTATGCCCAAGTTAGCTTTCATCTAATAGCTTTTTTATATGTGAGCAATAAGCTATACTTAATAAGTTTTATTTAGTCGTCCATTACCACTGAATTTATATAGATGGAAACATAAAATACGATTATTGCACACTTTGAAACAACGAAACAATATATTAGTAAATAATTATAATATCAGCGACAATTATCAGTCTTATCGCTCAAGAGCGACACCATACCCCATATTGTATTTTGCTACAAATGTAAACTCATAAATAACCCTCAGATTAAGTATTTTTATGAATTATCAGAAAATAAATAAAAATACATTGCAGGTAGTGAGTGTACTTACAGTGTTGCCAACAGCACACGCCAAGGCAATAATCTGCTTAGCGACGTAATATCCAGGGGCAGCCTTTCCACCAATCATAACAGTCCGGGGCGTGACCACGGCGTTAGGATCGCGCTTGATACGATTGTACAGAACGATCACGTGCAGAATGTTCAATAGTTGACGTTTGTACTCGTGGATACGCTTCACTTGGACATCGAACATCGACGCAGCGTTGATTTTGACTCCCGTGTCCCTTTCGATGAGCGAGGCGAGTCTCAGCTTGTTCTCCTGTTTGACTTTCATAACGGCGCGTTGGAAAGCGGGGTCCTTAGCGTAACGCTTCAGTCCCTCAAGCTTCTCTAGATGCACGGTCCAGTCGTCGCCAATCTTATCACAGATGAGGTCTGAAAGGCCCGGGTTGCAGAGCAGAAGCCAACGACGGGGTGTGATGCCATTAGTTTTGTTCTGGAACTTGTCCGGCCACATCTCGTAGAAGTCACGGAACAGAGTTGCCTTCAGGATATCGGAGTGGATAGCCGCTACGCCGTTGACAGCGTGAGAGCCGACGACGCATAGGTTCGCCATGTTAACTCTCTTCTCTCCCTCTTCTTCGATAAGAGACATGCGGCGAAGGCGGTCGGCGTCGCCCGGCCAGCGTTTCGCGACCTCCTGTAGATGCAAGAAGTTGATGTGATAGATCAACTCCATGTGTCTTGGAAGGCAGTTTTCTAACATCGACGTGGGCCATCGTTCGAGCGCTTCTGGGAGCACCGTGTGGTTGGTATACGCGCAGCATTTGTTCACTAACTTCCAGGCTTCGTCGAAGGGCAAGTTCTCTTGATCAATGAGGATGCGGAGTAGCTCTGGGATGGCTAAAGCCGGGTGGGTGTCGTTCAGTTGGATGGCCACTTTTTCGGGCAGTTTATCGAAGGTGGTGCGAACAGCTTCGCGGCTGCCGAACTTCGAAGATTTGTATCTGCGGATGATGTCTTGCAGCGTGGCGGCGCACATGAAGTATTCTTGTCTAAGTCGGAGCTCCTTGCCTTCGAAGAAATTGTCGTTGGGGTAGAGAACTCGAGAAATGTTTTCTGCTACGTTACGGTCGAGCACTGCTTGGATGTAGTCTCCGGAGTTGACTGAAATATATTTATTATTTGTTAGTTACACAATACTTAAAGGCAAAATTATAAAAATATGTATAGAAATAAATAATCCAAGTTTGCACAGCAGTGGGACACACCAGGCTAACTGTGATTGTAAAAAATTCAACAAATCAAATATCATTAAATCGGTTCAGCCGTTCGAGAGTTATAAATGGTGAACCTGGTCTGACTTTGATTTATATATATACATAGATTAATTAAGAGAGTAAGGGGTGTTAAACTTACAGAACTTTAAGTTGAAATCGACAGGGCTCTTGGCAGACCAAAGACGCAGAGTGTTCACGACGTTGTTGTTGTAACCGGGAATTGGGTTGTCGTACGGCATAGCGAATACAACCTACAACAAAAACAACATACGGGTATTAAATATTTGTATGCATTTTTTCAGAACAGTTGTTGTGAAGCTTTTAAACCTTACATTTAACAATCTGAAACATAATGATTACTCTTGAAAAGTTTCAATGCAATCACAACAAATGCTCGAAGGCCGGTAGCATAAGTAAGGAGGCGTTTTTCAAAAAGGAAAAAACTATATATTTCAGAGTATACGGAGAATAAAATCCTATACTTACTCCAAAAATTAACATGATAACAACCACAACCTTTATTCTGCCGCTAAAGATCTTATCATTTTGATTGCAACTTTAAGACCATCTTTTCAGTCTGTTTAACTTTTCTTATCTTAATTTTGAAAGGAATTTTAGCGAAAGCATTAACGGCATTGGCCTCATAAAATTAAAAAATGCCACTTTCTTCGAAATACAGATTAGTATTCTAGATTAGATATGTCTGGGTTTAGGATAGAAATATAAATAGCAACTGCTTTCAAGATCAGAAAACATTGATCGAGGTTAATTTAGATAACTCACTTATCACACAAAAACACGGTGTTATTGAGCCTATCTAGGACTGTACGCACAAAGCGCTGCATGGTCAACAATATGATAGATAGATCATAAGTTTAAAACTTTATAACCTTTGGGAATTATACTTATCTGTAGAAGAATGAAGGATAATGAGAATATATCAGCTTCTATTAAATATTATAATAGAAGCAAGCTATATTTTATAGTAGACCATTTACTACCATGTGGTGTGTGCATGACACATTACTATCACTACATAGTATAAAACAAAGTCGCTTTCTCTGTCCCTGTATCCCTATGTCCCTTTGAATGCTTAAATCTTTAAAACTACGCAACGGATTTTGATGCGGTTTTTTTTAATAGATTGATTCAAGAGAAAGGTTTTTACGTATAATAAAACGTGCGAAGCCGGGGCGGGTCGCTAGTAATAGATAAGCAGATAAACATGAAATTTCGTGTACAGACAGGATGACATGGTAGTAGCTACTCCCAGTGGCGGCTCTAACGAGGGGTCAAATGGAGCCCACGAAAGGCTGTTTTGCTTCTGCTTTGTTGTAGATCAAGATATCGACGATTTATTTATAAACTCCAACAAATTAAATACATAAATTAATTTATGAACTTGGAGCAACCCTACGGAAGTACCTCAGAAAGATATCACCTACTTGTCAGATATATTAAATATGGCAATTTGAACTCAACAAGGATTAACAATTTTTTAACAAATAATATGATAAATATCCCGTTTTATATAACTTTAGAATTAATTAACTGTTCCAAAAAGGTTCTTGAGGTCTATGTTTGTAGAACTATTCGTTTTCATAGTCATGTTTTAAAATTTAATACCTACTTTATGTTGCCTATGTTATCAATTACCTAATCCTACCAGCATAGCAGCAAGATATTAATTGTTTTATGTATTCAATATACTTACATATCTTAGCGTACTAAGACAGCAGGAATTGTTAAGTAATTACTTAAATTAAGCGTAACTTTAATGTAACTAAATCACCGCATTGATTAGAAGTTAGTTTCGTACATACCAGTATATCGGTAGTTTGGTACTGTGTTACTGCTATGTTACTATTATTAGAATTTCGACTAGTCTTGATAATATCATAATAATCACGGCGATAAAGAACGAAATAATCTCAGATTGAAGTAAATACATCTATTGTACTTGTATTATAAAGAATTAACTATATAAGTTAACTAATACCTTTAAAACATGCCTGCTATGGCTAGATAATAAAGTGCGGCCATCATTGTAACTACTTTATTAAATTAAATTTTATTTTTTAAAAGCAGGCAAAATTCTTCCAAAAATAACTGGAAGAAACAAGACTAGCATAAAATCGGTTGGTAAAAAATTGGTTAGGTGGCTATGGTCGCATTTTGCCCGGATTAATATAGGTACACCTTTGCAAAATTTCCTAAGTTTACCAATTTGGGCGTGACGAAGTTACAAACACACCCAAGCTGTCGCATTTATAAATAAGCGTCAATTATGCTGTCAACTGGTTAGTATTTCTAGAGCAGCACACAGCTCTACAACTGAAACACTATTACACGGCGTCATTCTTATGTTACGTAGGTAATCGAATCAAGACAATCCATGCGCAATGTTTAGAATTCTAGCTCGCGATGTTATGCTCGTGTTAGCATACTCATTATTCGAAATTTCTTTATGATATCTAAAATGGTTTCATACAAGTTGGATAAACCAACGGAAAAGAGAACTAAGAAAATATTTCTGGAACTTTGAATAGATTTTTGTTTTGTACAAGGAAAACATTCAGTACACCGTCAACAAATCTCTGCAGATCGTACAAATCTTTGTCTTGAGGTGGGAATCGAATAATCAACTTCCTGCGTCGCAGGTGGACCTTTGCCCGCCACGCCTCTGAAGTCGTCTATATTATATAGCTAAATATTATATAAATATTATTACAGGGGTCGGAAAAGGCTGAGTATCTTAATTTAAAGTTTGAGAGTAGAAGTACCTTAAAGTTGATAATACCTCCTCTACAATCCCGAGATGATTTAAGAATGATACAAACCCCGGGATTTAACCATCACTATCATAAATGGGATTGTAGGGGAGTTATTATCAACTCTGTGTTACTTTTACACTCGAACTTTAGGCAAATATACTCTGCCTATTCCGACCCCTGCTGGGATATAGTCTCACTATGAATTAGGTATACAAAGATGAAGCTATTATTATTGAGTAGTGATTAGAGAGTAAAACTCTTCACACACTGAAGCCGGAGGCGGAGCGGAGGCGAAGACGTGGCGGTTTTTCCTATGGCACCTCGCCGCCGCCACGGCCTGCGTTGTGTGTGTAGGCTTTAATAGGATTCCATAGAATACAACTCGCACGCCTTCGCCTCCGCTCCGCCTCCGGCTTCAGTGTGTGGAGACCTTAAAAGGTGACTGACCTGAGTATCAATCCACTTCTTCCCTTGCGGCGTATCGACGACGCGTCCGTAGAAGTTGACAGGCAGCATAAACTCCGGCCTCGCCTTCTCCCACGGGTTTCCGTACCGCAGCCAGTCGTCTGGCTCCTCTTGCTGCTGCCCGTTCTCGATCTTCTGCGCGAAGATACCGTATTCGTATCTGATACCTGTCAGATAATGATATCGTTAATATACCGAGTAAAAAGAAGAATACGGAAGAACAAAAAGTTCTAGTCGGACATAAAAAGTTTAACGATTTATATTATTTTGCTAGCCAGCAATGGACACTGTACAACGACGACGCAATCTCGGTCGCTCAGCTGAGTGAGCTGAGGTCATTTACTTTGCTGCACAATAAAACATGGACACTTTTTTAAATTTATTTATTTTACTTTAAAAATGATTTATTCGAGTAGATAATTTTTTCTAGCGATGAAAAAATTTAAATTTTTTCGGAGTTTTTTTTTTCTAATATTTTATTCCAAATAATTGTCTGATTGATACCCTTCATTTTTCGAAATTGTTCGTAGTCTTTTTGCACTCAGTATATTTGTACCTATGTATACCTTCAGAAAATACAATAACATTACAGATATGATTATTTAGGTTTTGTTAGATTATGTTGACAAGCTTGCTTCTAAAGGGATTAACTGACTAGTTTATCTGCACGGTGGGTAAGGACGCAACGCAACAGACTTCACATAACGCATCCACTGCCCAGCCTGTCTGACGGAGCTAGTTAAGTTTCGTCACTAATTCCTTTCTTGCCCAGCTTCTCTCACGTGGCGGCACTTAGATATAACATAGTCATGTTATGAACAGCTCAGGAACAATAATTAATGAAATAGTACCTTATTAGTTAAGCAGACGAACAATAGGTCTACTGTCTCAAACTTCTAAAAGAACTGGTATATCTGTAGTTTATTTTTTATCTCAAATAAAATGATAAACAATGACACAATTTTTACTATCTCAGTGGTTGAATGAAAGTTAAGCGCGTGCTCTGTTCCAAAAGTCAAGTTGAAACTCCAGTATCATTGACCCCAAGCCTACGATTTATATCTGTCTGTATATATAGATCGAAGGTAAGTAAATCACGCATCTGTCTGTACAGACACGTAAAGGAGATTCACCCACCATTTCATTTGGCTAGATGTGTCTAGCGTCCTGTAAGTATTGATTTGACCTTGAGTTTGTAACATTTAGTCAGAGCTAGATGGAACGAACATCTTCTGACACTGGATTGATTCCTGCACGCGGCTTCGCCCGCAGTTTACCGGAATAAAAAGTACTCTCATGGGAATGTTATTTGTTCCTACGGTAGTCTGTTTTTCACCTACATATTATTAATTCTCCAGCCAAATTTCGTTAAAATTCGTTTAGTTGTTTCGTCGTGAAAAGGTAACAGACTAAAGAACATACTTTATTACCACCTTGTGATTTTATTATTTGACGCATAGATTTTAGATCCTTTTTGTTTTGTCACATCATCATTGCACTCAGTTTCGGTAGTAATAAATTTAGCAATAGTGAAATTTTTGGTTTTTCGCGCGGTATACAGCCGGGTATTTTCGTAAACAGTACAATTACGCGGCGTTCGCTAGCTCGCTCAGCATTAGTAGCCAATACCGCGTAGGTCTTCTGATAGGTACTTTATTGCTGTGCGTTTTTTGCAGATTATAGCTACCTACGCAGTCGTCGAATTAATGAGTAGACTTTTAATTAAAAAAGTGCAGCAAACGGTAAATACTAACATCTCAAAAGGCGGTTATATAAATTATGAACTTGAACATGCTCCATCTTCCATTAACTAAATACTTTGTATGTAATTGGCGAGACGCCAGTTCTCGCTCTTTACTGTTTCGAATCAGTTCATACTAGTGTGAATGTCGAGTATTTCAATACATGACCTGGGGCTGCAGGCGTCATTTTATTGTTTAATTTATGTTTTCATCAACATGTCAATTTATTGAATCAAAGTCAGCAATCAAGAAAGAAAACAATTGTTTGAATCAGTCAGAAACAATGTGAAATTGGGCTTGAGACTTTGACACTACATTTACCTAAGGTCATTAAATAGATTTATATAAATAATGTTTTTGTGTATAATTTTGATTATGTTGCCTTTTGTATTTTCTTACAATGTACTGATAAGAAGTGAAACTGATTTTAAATAGCCATGACTGCCTATTCATGCAAATGCATATTAATTTTAATCAATACTCAGTTTCATACCATTCTACAATTATTGATGTCTCAGATACTCACCATATCCATATGCAGCCAGTCCAAGAGTGGCCATTGAGTCGAGGAAGCAAGCCGCTAGACGACCCAAGCCTCCGTTCCCAAGACCTGCATCCTCCTCCAACTCCTCCAGCTCTTCAATATCCAAGCCCAGCTGGTACAGGGCTTCATCTACATTTCCCTGGATGCCCAGGTTGATCATGGTGTTTTGGAGTGAACGGCCCATGTAGTACTCCAGTGATAGATAGTAGACACGCTGGATGGAATGAGAGAATACATTTTAAAATGAACTATTACTGCCTCATAGAAAGAATAGTGGTAGCCAGGTAATATTGTAGGAATAAAAAATAAATATCACAATTTTTTTGATGGTAAGAAATTCATTATTTTCAAACTCAATCTATCTTCCAGCTATCTTCAATAAACCAAATTTTTTAAAGAAAATTAAGTACATTAAAATAGAAACAAATAAAATCTCATTAAATTAGTTTTAACTTGAATAAAACTACCTTTTGTATTAATTAATGTGTGTAATAATAAAACAAGAATCAGGAAGTTACCTTGGGATCCTTTTCATAGTAATACTGCTGAGTGCGGATCCACCTGGAGACAAGATGGTCCCGCACGGTGTGTGCAAGGGCGAAGTAATAATCCCTCGGCGTCGCAACATTTCTGTCCTTCACCAAGGTGTAGTGGACATGACGATTAAACGCCTTCTTCACCTCCGCAACATTTTCCACAGCAACAATCCCCCTTACGGAGATTTGCTTGCGCTTTTCCGAGTCCGATTGTACGCTCATTTTGTTTTCAGCTGACTTGTACGAGCCGTGCACTTGCCAGACCCTCAAAACCCTGACTGAATAGAGGACCAACCGACAGCCGGCTGGCGTGCGATATCGGTCACCTTGAGAAGGTCAAACCTAAACCACAACTCTGTCGTGAAAACAAATAGAAAAAATATGTCTACAGTAAGCATAATACCAACATATGAAGTTTATTAAATATAATTGAATTTATTTATTACCTTTCTAACTTTCCGACAGTGTTTACCTGAAGAAATGAAACGCTGATGAAAGACAGGGAAAGACAGACGCTGAAAGAGAGAGAAAGAAAATAACAAATCTGACACTGTTTGATTGTCATTGTCAGTGTAAGTTTACTATTATCTGTGTAAGTCTCTCTTCATAGAATTATTATCTCCTAGAAGATGCGCACATGCTATCGCATTCACACACGAAAGAGAACAATTATAGGGAAATAGCCTGAGAAGAAAAGAGAAAGAAATACTTGGATTCTCTCTCATGCTGTGTGCTGGTTTTGTCTATTGTTGCGCACTTAGATGTGCGAAACAAATTGACGGACTTTGACGCAATTTCGTTTTTTCAAGACCTTAAATCAAGTTTTCATTCAAGAAAATGTGTTAGAGTGACTTAGAAAACATAACTGCACCTCATAGAGATAAAATTCTTATAAAAATATGGTTCTGAGCGGTGTTATAAAGTGTTAAAGCGACAGTGAAAAAAATGAGCCAGATTTGTCATTCCACTCGTAGGTACAAGTTCTTTTGACTATAACAAGGTTTAAAATTAACAGCTTCTTAGATTCACACGGAGACAATGCTCTAAACTTGGGTTTTTTAGTAAATTTTAATAATTATAACCTAAACTTACGAAAGTTTAGGGTTGCCTGCAATCGATAATAAAATTCCCAAAAGTACGCATTAACGTAGGTATATTATTAATACCTAATTTACAAACACACTTTTTATTTTGTTACAGATTTCCTCTTAAACAATTATTTGCCTCTGGTTTGGATGAAAGTCAAGAACAATAAAGATTAAGAACCTAAAATCTTTTTATGGATATATGGCCAACGTTTTGTCGCGATACAAAATTAGCAGGCGAATTTTCTCATCTCTCATACAGTTTCAAATAAGATTTATGATTCAAATTTATCGCTCATTTTAATAAAATTCACTTTTATGCATACAATGCATACAGCATCATCCAACCCCAAGCTAAGCAGAGCTCGTGATATGGGTACTATATGACTGATATACTTAATACAATACATTACATAAATAGTTAATTATTATTATTATACATAGAAAACACCCAATATACCCTAGAACAAAAATTTGTTGATCGTGCAAAACTTGTTCCAAGGCGGGCATCGAACCCGCAACCTCCTGCGTCGCAAGCAGATCTTCGCCCACCGCGGTTCATCGGTCATCATATATTGATAATTGTGATACCTTAAGTGTTGTTTTATTTCTTATATTACCTAACCTTATTTAAAAGTTTGCTTATTATCATAAATGATAGTACTATCATGTCGTAAGTATTCAAACTAGGATATAACTAGGTATTCGCTACGAGACCGAGGTATTAATTTATATTTAGGTAAGTATATTTCATTATAGTGCATCGCCTTTAAAAGAAACTTTTTTTCATGGTGATCACTTATTTGTGTTATGATAAAACTAATAAGATTCATTTTTGGTAAATGATGTCCATCTAACAGACCTTGAGACTGAAATGAGAAAATTAGTCTGGATAAAAAATTTGCACGGCAACACCTCCCCTCGTATCAGTCTATCTCACAGGCGGCCACGCTATGTAGTCATCTATATTCTATTATACATCTATGTCTCTCTTACTCTACCTTCTCTACAAGAAGTTGAACAGCTAGTCTCTGGTCTCTGGTGTCTGTAGTAGGCATGCTCCTTACTAGGTACTTTTTTCGAGCAAACGCACCCTGAGCATAAGAATAAATAATAACTATGCCCTGAGTATGTTATAAAAAAAGCACTCTATTATAGTAGCAAACAAGCCACGATTTTATAATGGGAACGTATAAGCCTTCTACTTAAATCACGCTGAGATGCGTTTGAGTATTCGGCCGAGAAACGAAAACGTCATCAAAATCCGTTGCGTAGTTCTAAGGATTTATGGATACATAGGGAGATAGGGAAAGAAAAAGCGACTTTGTTTTATACTATGTAGTGATATTCTTTGGTTTCCTTAAATCAATCTACTCCTAATCAGAATTACTTCGGAATTTTCACGGAGTTTTGGAGTTCGGAGTACAAGGACATCTCTCAAAATCCGTTGCGTAGTTCTAAGGATTTATGGATACATAGGGAGATAGGTACAGAAAAAGCGACTTTGTTTTATACTATGTAGTGATATTCTTTAGTTTCCATAAATCAATCTACTCCTAATCAGAATTACTTCGGAATTTTCAAGGAGTTTTGGAGTTCGGAGTACAAGGACATCACTGGACCACGCTGCGCAATAAATATTTTGAAGTATTGCAACATTTAACGTCTCATTCACTCATTCATTTAAACCATAGGGTTGCACTATTCGACAATATTTGCCATTTTTAAGGAAAGTAAAATATATTTTTTGTTTTCACAAATTTGTCTGTCCCATAGCTTCGTAAAGGTCTCATTTCTTTCCATATTTTGCGATAACGTGCCGCGTGCCACTAATCTTCCTGGAAGACATCGGTCTCACTCACTCATGTCACCCCAAAATTTATTTGGTCTGCTTCGGCGATTTAAAACTCGGTCTGTATGTCCGTGGACTAGCTATTAAGAGACTTTATTCAGTATACTGAACGTACGGGATGGACTCCGACATTTTTTATAGGTAAAGGAGAGAAGTTGGGGATGAAATTGTTACTCTCCTGTTTTGCATGATATGGGGTATCATTACATAGCTTGATCGATGATATATCGTGTGTGTTAACACCATGTTTAGCAAAAATCACATGTTAAATCGTCGAAAATAATGAGGGGTTTTCGATTTGCATTTTTATGAAGAAAATAATTAGCTTTAAGTAAATTAAATATCTCAACAGGTGGCAGTAACGTCGATTGGCATTTGAGTATATCAAATGTCAAATGAAAGGAAAACAAAAAAATATGCAACTAAAATTGGAAACACTCACTAGAAACTTGATAAAGTTGGTTTTCCTTTCATTTGAAATTGATGTAAGTAATTGGCTACTAAGACACTGCCATCTATCGAAAAATATGGAACGAACTTTTTTTTAATGCTAATCGAAAACACCTCATTTACAAAATAGATAGGTAGTGCGTGAAGTGCGAATCTGATTTCTTGATGATGGTTGTGATGGATTTTGAGGAAATTTTTGAAATAGTGTTTTATGGCAACTCTTATTTTGTTCGATCGATTCAGTGCTTCCAGATTCACTGTAATTACAGTAGATTTACTGTATTTTAGACTTTTCTACTGTATACTGTAATGATAAAATACAGTGTATGGAATATACTGTATTTAATTTTCTTATAACTATCATTCTAATACGTAAAACGAAACGCAAATAATCTACGCCCATCTACATTTTACAGTAGGTATGTTTAAAATAATGTTGCGGGGAATTCCCTGGCAATACGGAACTATCGTAGATCACTCTGGGACGCAACTATCAGTAGTAGCCGTCTCTGTCTTACAAAGGAACATTGCATTTTTCGTCTATTTATTCATAAACTTGTTTTGCCATGGTAGTATGCAGTGATGATAAGCTCTAAACTTAAAACTTATAGTGAGATTACTGTAAAAATGAGCTCAAGCAGTGAGGAAAGTGAAGTGCGTAGTACAGTAGCGATAGCGATGCAAAGAAAAAAATTTTTCGAGGCGGGAATCGAACCTGCAATCTCCTGCGTCGCAGGCGGACCTTCGCCCACCGTGCCACATCGGTCGTAGATAAATATTGATAAATCATGAGCAAATAGTTCTGGAAAAAGTAAATAAATAATGTTTTTTTTAAAACGTTATATATGTTAATGACTTTGACTTTAATGACTTAATCACAGGAAGCAGCTTATTTTTCCAACAATATATAAAGAAAATATACTGTAATTTTACTGTAATCGATTTTTAAATCTACTGTATTATTTTTAGAAACGGCTGTATTTTTTTACTGGCTACACTGTAATTTTACTTTTGGGATCTGGAAGCACTGGATCGATTGTTTTTGTTTTCATTCATTCAATGTCTGTCGCCATTCGTTCTTCTTCACTCAAATCTCGCGTGAAGCGAGAGCCGCTAGCTCATTTTATGCAGTTTTTTAATTAAAATTGATGTAATTCCTTAGTTTTAAACTATTTTTTTATTAATTTAGAAGTGAAAACTACATCGAACGATAAAAACTCGTAAGTGTGCAAGTATTTCGGTCATAATCGGTTTCTAAACAGTGTGGCGTCGTGCGTGGCACCAAGCGGCGACATCTTGTTTTCTCGTCAAAAATCGGTGTATTGAGCTAACTCTCACACCATTGGAATTACTTGTAATTACGCTGTTTTTGACCAACTATTTTGTTCATATTTAACCAATTGTGCATCGAGATATTTTTATGTAAACATCAACGAATAATTTCAGATTATAACAATCATGAGTTCCAACGGCGGCACAAGGGTGTACGTGGGCGGCCTAGTGGAAGGCATCAAGAAGGAAGATTTAGAACGGGAGTTTGACAAATACGGCAAACTAAACTCTGTTTGGGTAGCACTCAATCCCCCAGGCTTCGCGTTTATTGAATTTGAAAACTTGCAGGAAGCTGAAGATGCGTGTAGCGCTATGAATGGCATTGAATTGTTAGGAGCGACGCTCAAAGTAGAGATCTCTAGGAGGAGAGATGGACCTCGTCGAGGCGGCGGTGGTTTTAGAGGAGGTCGTGGTGGTGGCGGCGGCGGGGGCGGCGGCGGTGGTGGGTTCAGAGGTCGTTCGTTTGGCGGTCAGTCAGGCGGTGGTAGATCGTTTAGCTCGTACGGTGGCGGTGGTGGCGGCGGCGGCGGCCGACCCTACAATCGCAATGGAGGTGACAGCTACGGCTCAGGCGGCGGCGGTGGTGGCGGCGGCGGTGGCAACTTCCGCTCCAGATCCCCACACTCACGCTATTGATTTAGTCTTAATTTATTGCTAGGTTTAGGTTAGTGTTATCGTTATCTGAAGCCTTCCAAGTGTTTAAATTCAATAACAAATACTGGGGGTTTATGCTAAGGAAGTGTTCTGTTGATGCATCAAGGATTAGAGGTATGTACAGTTTTTATAATAAGAGTATACATTTAATTTTCAGCAACACTGAACTTATCTCAAAATTATTTTGCCGTTAATACTGCCCAGGGTGGATGTAGGGTAGGGCATGTTCCGAACATGTGTCCACATGTGATTTAAAGGTTATTTTATAAATTAAGGGATTGTTACCACTCAGTACCATTGGTGGCCTATATCCATGTTTAGTCTTCAATACGAGTAATAATTTTGCTCATATAGAATTAGTCTAACTGAACTCAACCTAAAATTTAATTTTTGTGGTATTTTTTGTAAAGCTTTGACACTTATCATATTTATAGAATTGTGTCAATAATCCTCAACCTGATGGTTATTTATTAGTTTGAATTTTGAGAAAACCGAAATGTTAAATATCCCTTTCTAAATTTCAGTTCCTTGGAAAATTTGATCTCCCATCAACTACATTCATCAGGTGATGAAAATGAGAACAATCTTCAGTGTAAAATTAACATTCTACCTAAATTAATTTTAAATAAGTTTCATGTCTAATAAAATTAAAGATTTATCGACTTCCATTATGATTTTTATTACAAATAATTATAATTCACTTATTGGCTAGAAGTTGTACAATACTACTGTTTATCAGATAACTTAGGATTGGCTGCAAAGGCATGCCATTAGTAATTCCATTTTGTTAAGGAAGTTTTTGCCTTCCATTTTGTCTAATATAATTTCTTTGAAAGCTCCTCCTAGATTTTCCCATTTTTTGTCTTGAACAAGTTCACTGGCAAAGAAGTCTTTCCTTGGTGATTGTGCTATGAACACTTGGATTCCAACTGATGGTTCACACCTTATTGCTATCATTCTGTCACCTGGAAAAAAAATTGAATTAGGTTTTGAATAATACAAAGCTAGGTTTCAATGGCATTTTGACATCTGTAAAATATAAGCAAATTTTAATAATCTTGCAGAATAGCACACCAACAGACAAATTTTTAAATTGAAGTTAGCCTTAGAGGCCTGATAAAATAATGAGTGAGCTTTCAATACCAAAATTTGATTCTTGCTTTTTGTTATAAGCTTCGAAGACATGTCTTAAACAAAATGTTTTCTATTAATATAGGTTGTAATACTTGTTAACAAAAAATATAGCTAAGATTCTAGAACCAAGCATAAGTAGGTGATAATTTAAACCATAGTAGTGAATGAAGTTACCAGTTGGGGATGACAGAAGACAAGACGATGCGTTGCCCAGAGGTTCCACAGGCCCTGACCCGAGGTGTGAGCTGCTAGCCAGGAGTTGCCAACCCATGCACCTGCCCACAGCTTGCACGGCTGTCATTTGATGCTGGTATATCTGTCAGGCAAAACACAATGTTATGTAGATAGATTAAAGGTTTTTTTTGTTTCTGCAACACACAATACAATAACAATGAAAATAAAAAATATAAGTACATTACAATTATAACAAAAGTAACTACAGAACTATAGGAACAATCCAAAAATCTTAATATAAGTATGTGTGTGCTGCAGCCTAACAAAAAGGCAATGACTCAGCACATAGCTATTACCCGAGGAGATCAGAAAAACGAAATAATAGTGTAGAACAGAAACAGAAGAAATAGTGTAGATACAAGATATGTTTTATCAATATCATTTTGGAGCACAAGTAACTGAACTGTTCATAATTTACAAATGTTTAACAAAGACCATAATCAAATTTGATTGTGTATGGAACAGTAGATGATTCAATATGCACTTAAGAAATATCTGAGAAGGCTGACTGAACTATTGGAAATACAACTGGATCATCAACTCATCAGGCATAAGTATTTATGATACACTAGCTGGCGCCCGCGTCTTCGTCGGATTAGTATTTCGAGTATACTCGTGGTTTCACCCGCCTAGTTCCCGTTATTCCAGACTATAATCTATATCTGTGCAAATTTTCATCCAGATCCGTTCAGTAGTTTTTGCGTGAAAGAGTAACAAACATCCATACTTACAAACTTTCGCGTTTATAATATTAGTAGGATAGTAGGACTACCTACTCTCTCTAGTTATGTAATTAAAGTTTTACCTGACAATAAATAAGATCTCTTAGTTCCTGCAGTTCGTAAGAAAGATGGCGCACTTTCCCGTCGCGGCAGATGCATTTGAGCGTTTTCTCGCCGACGTGCACCACAAGTGATGTCCGGCAGACCGCGTCGTAACTGCGGAAAAATATCTTAAGTGTTCTTGTTGAAAGTAGTAAATATGACAGCATACACGAAGGTCTTCATTATTTACTTAGTTTCCGTGGTCAGTGACACAAACACATACAGCCTCCTTTTACCTACCACAAAAAACAAAATCATGAATTAGACACGTGTTTAACATTTGTTTAGCAAAAGTCATCCTACAAAACCAAGATAAACAACTGTTAAAGACGTGTCTATGACGTCATTATTTTTGTGGTATTCTAAGGCCGATAGTCTTTTAGCAGTGCTTGTAGACGAGCTAAATACCAACGATAACTAAACACAGCTGAGATAGTAGCGTGGATACAAAACAATGCTTACTATGCAAGGGTAGAGCGACGTTACTTTGCTATGCTGTAAAATCTGCTAAGCCGTAGCAAGGTAACATCGCTAGCATTGCATTACCGTAGCGCAGTTATTCGTAGCATGCTACAGCGTAGCTCGGTTACGAAGTAGTATTTTTATAACAGCCCGGTTACGCCGTAGCAAGCCTACGACGTAGCACAGTCACTACGCAGAAGTATTTAGCGTAATAGATTCGTGTCTAGTTAGCAGCTCCGCCATGGGATTTTTTTACACAGTTAGGTAGTTTAGGTACCTACCTACCTAATTGGCATTATTGACATTAAACCACCAAATTCTATGGTGATGCTGTTAACTTGACGGACACCATTTACGTTGAAAGGAATTCTAAATTATTCGTTAAAAAGATAGGTGTTATTGCGTATACCAGAGATGACCAATATACCCATCCTAAATCCTCCAATACTCACTTTCTTAAGTAGTCGGTTAACTTTATACAAGCTTAAGTCACATAGGTAAACAGCTAAAAAAATACAATTAAATATAGCTTACCCATACGCCATAATATTGATTTTCACACACGATTGCGTAGGACTGTTCAGCGCATTCCAATGTGACACGATTAGGGGATCTTTGACCTACAACAGAATATAGACGTTATGTAAGTAAAAGGAAGTTAATGCATTCACTGCCCAGCCCTGTCGGACGGACGTGCAAAGCTACTTGATTCCGGACTGCGCACTCAAAGGGTTAAAGATAGCTTGACACTTATTACACTTACATTAAAGGCGAAATTTTGGATGGATGGGCTCAGAGCTACTATCTATGTAAAATTTCAGACCGATCCGTTCAGTAGTTTTGGCGTGAAGAAGTAGGTAACAAACATCCATCTATCCATCCAAACTTTCGTATTTATAATTTACTTGCATCCGCCCGGCTTCGCACGGTTTTATTATACGTATAAACCTTCCTCTTGAATCACTCTATCTATTAAAAAAAACCGCATCAAAAACCGTTGCGTAGTTTTAAAGATTTAAGCAGTCAAAGGGACAGGGAAATAGGGACAGAAAAACCGACTTTGTTTTTACTATGTAGTGATCAAATAATCAAATCAAATAGTTTATTGGTACCATATGTTATTTAAAACTAAAAACATTGCAACGATACTGACGTGTAAACGATGAAGTGTGATTATTATTACACTCGTAAAGATTTCTCACCTGAGCAAGGATATTGTACTCGCCATGCTACACACCGTTGCGTTTGTAGCCCCACTTTACCGTTATTAATCTTACCTCCTTAGCGATAGTATCCAGGACATACTCGCTGCGTCGCCGCATGAAGAAATGTTGCGCTTGCTGTATTATCTGCTCCAACAGCGACTGTTCTTTGCTCATGTCGAGGAGCTCGTATCTGTCTGCCGCCATTGGTCCTGAAATCAAATTTATTATAAGAACAGAACAGACACAAGTTTATAGGTACTAAGGACTGTAAATAGACTGTAGGTACTAGTAGACCTGCGTAATTGATAACTATGAAAAAACCGAGTCGGGATTATAAAGCCACTAGTAACTGCCTGCGGCTTCGCACGTTTTCTATGGAAACGCTTTGCTATTTTTATGCCATCCCATGGAAACTGATTTCTGGGATGAAAAGTAGCCTATGTTTTATTCCAAGGCTTTTACTACATCTGCTGAAAATTTAAGCAAGATTGAACGTTTCTTATTGTATTTTATTTTATTATATATTTTATTTTTACGTATTATTGTATGTATTTCTGGGCGTTCTGGTGATCATACAAACATAGGTAGGTACTTACCTACGCGTTTTTAATATACCTAAGTAAAGATTAATTGCTTTGTAGATATTCCAATACTTATTCCCCATATTTATAATCTTACAAACAAATCAATGGCTTTACAATCTTTTTCGTACCTATTTAGGTACTTGTATACCCTACCCCATTCGTTAGAATAGGTACCTCGATTGCCTTAGTTGCTTTGTGTGTGACAGAGTAAAAATTTCCAAAAATCAATAACTGCTGCTGATGCAGGGAATTTGATGACCGTAAGCTTTGTGGAAATTAATAGGGTGGCACGAATTACAAAATGTGGACAGAAATTTATTCTGTAGATATTTTTTTTCCGCTAGGTATTGGATTGGATCCTATTTGGTAATATTTATTTGACAATAGAAACATTCTGATTAAGGTTATACTTTGTAAACTTGAAGAAATAAATGTTATTGATTCTGATTCTCTCCGACTTCGACCCCTTTTGGGCTCGCCCCCAATCGCCTGAGGGCTTGGCGTCTATACCCCGGCGAAATGCGTCATCTCGAGGGCGATGACCCCTCGATCCCCGGGTTTATGCAAACGCCCCTTTTGCGGGCTTATTTTCCTAAGATAAATTTCGCTTTAGCACTCTTACTGTTAGAGCATCTAATATGTTGTTAAAATACATATCCTGGTATAGAATGTGAGTATCTACCTAAGCGATTTCGCATGGTAAAAATCGCCAGGTTAAAACTGCGTGGTCGTTAAATTAACAAGGATCGAGCAATAAGGAAAATATTTGTATTGTCGTAGCTACTTTTGTGACTAGGTAGGTATCAACGTGTTTACCAATAATTTTGAACTTTGACCTATAATATCAAACGAACCTACGAGACAGCTTGGAAGGTCTCAGGGGGCCGGCAGAGCGATTACGCTATTCTCAATGGATCCATGGATGGGACAAAGTGAATTACAGAACATGAAGTGAACAAAGTGGATTCCTACATTTTGTTTTCTTTTTGCCTAAATCTTATCCCTAAAACTGTCCTACATCAACTGAAATAGTATTGTAATTTGTATTTAAAATTTACAATTGGAAATGGGAATGATCAACTGGCCCATGATTCTATTTAATGTCAAATACACTTATTTCGTTCATTCATGGGCTTCAATTTCGGCTGGGAGTGGCAATCGTTCTTCGAAGGATATTTTATTTGCATTGATGGGAATCGTGAACGCCATCAAAAGGGTCTCCAAAAGTCAAATATTGGATGGGAGATTTTACCGTAATCGCTCTGCGGGTGCGGGATGCGGGAAGGGATGAACACTCCCCGTAATGTGTTGTGATGCTACGCGCGTAGAGAATGTTTTGGAACCTCCGGAGGTCGATAGCTCCGTACAGGGTCGGACTGGGCTTTTGATCAGGGTAGAGTGAATAAGTCTTTAGGAGCCTTTTAACTAATAACATAAATACATTAGTTTCAAAAACATATTTTAATTAAATATAAATTGAATTAATTTTGTTCTGGCGATTGGCAAAATAAAATAGCTAATCTTACTATAATATCTGTGTGAATGTTTGTTGTAAGTAATCTTTGTAAATACTTAAGTTATTTAAATGAAATTTGGTATGTAGATAGTTTAGGACCTAGAATAAGACATTGCTAAGGCTAATTTGAGTACACAGCGGCACAGTAAAACTTTTCAAAAATTTACCTCTGAGGGGGTTAAATAGGGTGGTAAAGTTTGTATGGAAATTATATATCCTTGGTTCGATTTACTCAAAACTCGGTATGAATAAAGTATGAAATAAATAATTAATCACATATTTTTACAAAATAACCCCTAGGGGTTGTGTAATAAATTTCTGAAATTTGTATGAAAAAAAATCTGGTTCGCGGGCGGAGGCGCGGGGCGCATCTAGTAGCTAATAAGCTGAGAAAAATCAAGTCAATAAAATAAAGCCTGATATTACTTTCCAGTAGGTGACAAAAAGGTGACAAACAAAGACTATCAAAATAACGATTCTTTTTGAATGTTTTGGGGGGTACAATGCAGGCCCAGCCTGCATTGTACCCCCCAAAACAGTCCCCCAGTCCGGCTGGAAAATAACACCCAACTATATGGCCATTGCAGTCCGACCCTGTCTTCCACTACATATGTATTCTACCGACCTCGAGCTCAACTACAAAGCTTGTGTCTATAGAGGCGCTCAATACAGTGACATAGAGAAACTGAAGCTAGCTGCCTTTGTAAGTAATTCATAAACCCTCCGCGAGATGGCGTTACGACAAATTCTAAATTTACATCAGAAAAAGCAAAAGTGTTGTGTGAACAACATCTGACTGAAATAACTGATATCAACTGCTGGTTGAAAGACCCGAGGCATGTGGGCCTGCCCGGTAAAGATAAGATAAGTTTACTTGGTTTCCACAGAATATACAGTATTAGCTATAACTAAAAAAAGAAACAATAAAAATATGGAACCAAAACGATTGCCACTCAGCATGTGCTGCAGGAGTTCGGGGAGCTACTATAGCTCAAGTCTTCCGTGACACCTTAGAGGAAAAGGGGAGATATCCCTTTGTAACTATTTGGGAAACATCACCTTTAAGCCCCAATAATAGAGATAATGATTTCGGCCTAGGTTGAATACTACATACCAGCCAGACGTTTGGAAGGCCCTAGGCCTTATAGGAAAAGGGGAGATTTCTCTTTGTAACTATTGGGAAACATCACCTTTAAGCCCCAATAATAGAGATAAAGACTTCGGCCAAAGTTTCAATAATACATACCTGCCAGACAGCGACGTTTGGAAGGCCCTAGGCCTTATAGGAAAATGGGAGATTTCCCTTTATAACTACACACAGCACCATCTAGCCCCAAAATAAGCTACTCAAGGCTTGTGTTATGGGTACTAGAAATATCATCTTTAACCCCTAAAATAGAGATAATGACTTCGGCCTAGGTTCACATACATACCTGCCAGACAGCGACGTTTGGAAGGCCCTAGGGGGCCGGTAGCGGGGTGCGGGAAGGGGTGATGGGTGTTCGCGTGATGCACCGCGCGTAGCAGCTGGTGCAGAGAATGTTCTAGAACGTGGTCGTGGTCCGCCTTGCCGGCCGCCGATACCTCCGGCTAGGGGAAGAATAATCAGTCGGTCTTTCATAGACAAGTTCCAAATAACAATAGATAAAGAACCTCCTTACTTTTTGTCGTAATGCAAATAAAATTATTTATTTTTAACAGACTGATTTAAAAACGTAAGTACATATGGATATTGTTTGCTTTAGCGTTAATGAATTACAATAAGGTAGGTACTTATTTTTCATAATATAAAATACATTTTATACCCATCAATTGGTGTGGTTCTCAAATCTCTAATGCCATTCATCACGGACCTGACCATAAATCAGAGCCCAAATCGTTTATATTTATCTCATAAATTACCTTTACGTTCTCGGTATTCGTATTGTCCTTCTGTCCATTGTTATGACGCAGACCTATGAGAAGTTGAATTCCAGGTAAAACCTAGAAAGAAACATAGATTAAAATTTTTGTGATTTTGTTTTGTCCTTACTCGCTAGTTTTAGCACTTTCCTAAAGCCCAAACTTTCCTGAAGCCTTTGCTCTACCTCTATCTTATAGTTTTTGTCAACTTGAGTAGGTACTGTAATAAAAGCTTAAAACATTGGTTTAACATAGGTACTTATATTAAAATTATTAATTATGCCTACTTGACGAAACAGTTCAAATCTGCTCAATTTGCGATATCTGGGCGCGTTAAGGCCATTACTCACTATTCCAAAAAAGAAAAAAGCAGGCAAAACTAACATTGCAACTGAAATGTGCAACATTCTATATTACCTCAAACATCTTAAACAGGATGAAAAATCCAAATCAATTACCGTAGCCATGATGTGATTCCCGACCACCATATGCGGTATAGACGCATCCAACTGCACCGCCTCGGCAGCCAGTCTCGCGAACAGCTCCTTACAGAACAGAACGTTCTGAGCTGCCTCCAATTTCTGCTGCCAATGCTGTTCAACTCCATCCGCTGCTAAACCGCCGGGACAGTTCAGAGCGGATGAACTGAGGGTCATGGAAACCACGTCTTCTTGCTCTGTTGATAGGATAAGGAATGGTTTTTGTTATTGATACACATATTTGCCAGAGGTTTTAAGGAAAGGCACTGTGGGTGCTCTGAATAACATTGATTTACCGCAAAAGAACTTGAAAATGGTTAATGTTCTTCAAGTTATAGTTATAGATTATCATCATGAACCTATATTAATCCACAGCTGGACATAATATTAAGCTTTCCCTAATGAGCGCCATAGCACCCTGTCTTCAGCAGGGCGCCCTACACTAAGTTTGCCGAGTTGCGGTCTCCATTTAAGAACACGTTTACCCCAAGGTATCTCGGCTCTTCTCTAGATAAGGCCATTGCTAAATCATTGAACTATGTCGATAACTTTGTTTCTCTGTTAACAAGTATCTGCAGATAGTACAAACATTTGTTTCGAGACGTGAATCGTACCCGCAACCTGCGTCACAGGCGTACTTTCGCGCGCTGCGGCTCAGGTTGTCCAGTGTATAATTCTAGTTTAACTCTGCTGCATTAATGTAAGATGAGAGGTACAGAGCAATAAGTATAGTCATACCCAGGAGAGGCTAATAGTAGATTTTGAATAGATACATAGATTTTTATGGAGATCACACACAAACAGCACAGAAAAAGTAGGAACATAAGTATGTAAATCAAAACATAATATTAATAATAAGCATTTATTTTTCCAGTCTTATAGGCTCTAATACACTGGCACGACTAGGCAGTATAGAAGCAAGCGGTTTTATTTAAAGCATTATTAAATACTAGCGACCCGCCCCGGCTTCGCACTGTTTTATTACGAATTATAAACCTTACTCTGGAATCACTCTATCTATTAAAATAAACCGCATCAAAATCTGTTGCGTAGTTTTAAAGATTTAAGCATACAAATGGACATAGGGATATAGTAACAGAGAAAGCGACTTTGTTTTATACTATGTAGTGATATCTCCATAAGCGAATAAACATCTCCTTAATAAATGAACTATATACCTTTCTGACACAGCACTGAGATGAAGGCAACTCCTTGCAACTCCGGCGGTACCGTGACGCGCAGCGCAGAGGGAGCCGGCCCGCCGCCGCTCGCACTCATGGCCTGCACTATCTGCTCTTCGGGAGCTTTTGTTACCTTAAATAAAGATAGGAAATCTTAATCACACAGTTAGCTGCAAGAAAAGAATTTAATGGAAGGAGGGACTAATTTGAATTCAGAGACTATTTTCCTATAAGCTGGGTTCTGTTTTAGCTAGATGCTTTATTTAAAACATTTAGCAGCTTTCTTAACAATTTTTACAACAATAACATAAAAACTGCTGACTATCTTAGGTAGTGGTTTTTTAATACTAAGAAATTCATTAGCATTGCCATACAGCGTGGTAATGCAGCCAGTGTCTTGGGGACGCTTCCGACTGGTATTGACATGGATCAATTGAGCTACCTTTAGACTGTTTGCAACCGTCTGCAGTTAGCTCAATGGTTTCAATTGTAAATACTAGTTGTAATTTTTCTATTCCTTTGCTTGTAATTTTCGTTGTTAATAAAGATTAAATATATATAGTTAGAAATTCATTAATTTTTGGCCACTACTTCTTTATAAGCCCAGTCTAATTACAGTCTTACTAGAATTACATTTTTGACATTGGAAGTAGCGTGGGTTTAAGGTATTAAATTAATTATTAGATTTACCTCAAATACTCCAGTTTGGCTAAACTTGGAACCAGCAGTCCTGTAGCTCAGATCACCAACAATGGTATTAGACACTTTCTTCAGCCTCCAATTTTGTCTTAGCCTCAGTAAGTCTGTAGAAGAGAGGAACTTATATAGGCATTTGTTTATGATCACATAATTAACATTTTGAAGCTGAATAAATTTAAATTTAGAACAAGTAGGTATGATTAATGAAGGTGCATTACAGCTATTTTTTTTAATTTCGTATTCATAGGAGCCGGACATCATCTATTATTTTGGGTCTTTTGCAAGAAGGTTCTCAATGAAAATTTTCATACCTATATGAAAATCAGGCATATTCCTGGTCATTCTCATGGTCTCACTGGCCCGGAGTCGGTCCACACCAGCCTGGAGGACTGCCGCAGCGGCTGCAAGAGCTTTCTTTCTACCATAAACTTGCACCATCGGACGACTTTCTATTTCCCCTGGTTGGACTGGGTCCAGTACCTGAAAATAATGCACAATATTTAATTAAATGTTTGACCAGGTAAATTAGAATGGTACAATCTATAAATTACCTGCAATTTATCTTCATGCAGATTATTAAATTAACCAACATAAGCAATGTGATGGATATGTATAACTCACCATGTACCTTTTTTCTTTAGCAATACTTAGTACATCAGCCAAGACACTGACTTCAGTCAAAGCATTCCTCAGTTTGTTTCTCACAGAGTCCCAGGGCCACAAACTGGACTGGTAACCAGGTTCTTTATCATCCTCAGACTTGGTATCTGAGCTGTTTTCACCCTCCTTCTTTATATTACAGAACTCATCATCAGACTTGGAAAAATCTATCTTTTGTGCCAGGCGGGTAAGGTTTTCTGACATAGTCAGGGGCCTGAAATAAAGTTTAGAATCATTGCAGTTGACCTACATGATAAGTAATATTTATTCAGATTAAATACATACAATTAGAGATGCATACTTGCATAGGATAAGTAAATAATTGAGTTGAGATTCAAAAATCTCAACAAAACATCTCATTATGATGATCACTCATGTTAGGAATTGCAGTTTTTATTATTTGTGGTGAAATTAGATTACTTACGCTTGATATATTTCCTGTCCATCGTAGGTAATTTCTTGAATTTGATTTTCTATTGGAGCTTCTATGGATATATTTACTGAATTAGCCATAATTGTAACTTTTTACCAGGGAGTCGGTAAGTGAAGAGATTTTGCTGGTGGATTGCCCTTCAGATATTCATCGTAAGTTCTTATTTTTTAATAAGTTATCCACGTAACCTTAAGTGATCTATTTCCACAAAACCTGTTAAATCCTATGGTAAAATACAACATCCAATTGTCAACAGCCAAAACCGTCTAAAAACGCAAATAAACAGAGGTAATTTAGTAATACTCAACCACACAGTGATGTTCTTAACAGATCAGGTGTTGCCGTATACAACGTCGAAAATTGCCGTATTTTCAGGGAAAATTGAAAAAAGTGCCGTATTGCTTATTTATTTTCTATTAAAAACAAGAACTATAAAGAACCATTAAATATATACATAGATTTATTCTTCACCGTATAGGTTTTGAATACAACACAACACTCAGTACCTACATTCAGCGGCACGCAAAGTGGTAACCGGTACCTGTAACCGGTCTCTCATGCTTTAATTTCATTTTATAATCCATATATCTCCACTCTACCTCTATACATATAAATATAATTTTTAATTTTATTTTTAAAATTTTTAACACCTACCATCATGAGAATACTCAAGTGTTATCATATCACCATATTTATGTTTGGGCCACATTCCGAGCCGCTGAGTGTACAAAATAAATAGATGATATTTGGGGAATCCCTGGGGAATCCTAGTATAACACCGTGTTCGCTCGTTGGTGCGTTTAGTTACTCGATGAAGACATTTTAAAACTTTTAGCATGCTCCAGTCAATTGCCGTATATTTTAATACGGTACTGAACTTGCTGCCGTATACCGTATTTTTGATGCATCGACTCCCTGAAGGCCGTATTTTACGGCAATTGCCGTATTGAGAACAACGCTGCAACCACAACACCTCAGTTGCACAACACGAACAAACGAACGAATGACTTTGACTTCACTTGACTGACTTCTTGACTTCTTGGCTCTGCCGCTCTTTTCAAAAATGTAAATAGGGGATGTTCTTTGGGGATGCTTTATACCACCACCACGCATGCTCGTAGTAGTTGAAAATTGATCCGCGGCCACTGACCTGTATCTATACAAGGTATCAGAGGTCCAGCGTACTTGTATATATAGAGGTCAGTGTCCGCGGCGCAAGTAACAATAACAAAGAAGTTGCACCAGCTTGATCGTGGCTTGATGGTTTGATGCAAAGATCCTTTCAAAGGAAAGGTGTACGAAACGGAAATCTCAACAGTGTGACCAAAGTTAGTAGATTTCTACTTTTTCGGTAGATTTTGAGGAACTTGCAACAGCTGCTAGTAGGAAAAAAAATATCAGTATATTTTGGTAGAATTTGCAATTTTTTGGTATATTGGTAGTATTTTTTCGAAAGAAGATGGCAACTCTCTTCTATAATCTATTCTTTTATGGGAATTCCCCCATTATGTGAATCGGAATCAGTCTATCTCTTTCTAAACACACGTACTCAAAGAGCAAACACTCAAAGCCTAGCCGGGGCTTCCCCCGAAGGTAAATAATTGTTCAATCTATTTTCATTCATTATAAATTTCAGTGTTGCCGTTCTAGCGACTTTGTCGCTAGAACTAGGGGATTTTATGAATGTTTAGCGGAAAAAATGCCACGTTTAGCGAGAAAAAAATTTATAGCGACTTTTAGCGACTTTTAGGCGGGTCATTATGTCGCTACAAGGGCAACCGTGGACCATCGCCCATTGATCGTCAAGTTTTATGTATCTCATTATCAATATGTTACGCTGGCAACTCCGATAGAAGCAGAGCATGCAGGAATTCCCCGATTATGAACATTCTGTGTAAGTTTTGTTGTCTATCAATGATAACCCAGTTAATTTTATAGTAGATTTTTAGTAGACTCTAGCTTATTATAAGTAGATTTCGGTAATTTTTCACCCTATGTTACAGTAGATTTGTCAATTCAAATCTGGTCACACTGAATCTCAATGTCACAACACAAGCTGTGTCAAACGCCCCAACTATTGGTTGTTGTTGTGTTTTGTGATAATTTCTCGCTACCTATGTATCTTATTTTTGTTTTTACGCATCTGAAATAAAAGCCGCTCACGCAATGTATCCAATTTATTTAATTATCTATAGACTGTGTAACACGCAGTAATTTATTTGCTGAAAACAATAAGTATGAGTGACCGCTCAATAGCTGTGAGTATCTCGATTCTCATTTTCTGTGTGTACTTCTTCATTTCGTTTCGAAAATGTAATGACTTTAGCAAGGATACTCGATGCGATCTCGCGCAACCTTAATTTCTTAAAAATATTTCACATAAGTGGTGAGGAATGTTATTACGTTTACTTTTAAATGTTGTAAAAATTTCCTTGACTGAACATAAATTATTACAGTCTCGTCCTAGCCTGGAGCAGGTAATGGCCATAGTTGATTTTATGGAGAAGCACCCAGCTCTCGGACTGGGGCAGTTACGAGGATTGGAAGGCAGAGATGAGAGTAAAAAGCTGTGGTTTAAACTGACTAGAATTGTCAACAGTATTTCTGGACCTACTAGGCCCATGAAGTCTTGGATAAAAGTGAGTATGAAAAGTTAGTTGTTCACTCTAAAGAGCATAATAGACAATAATTATCACTACATAGTATAAAACAAAGTCGCTTTTCTGACCCTATGTCCCTATGTTTGCTTAAATCATTAAAACTGCAACGGATTTTGATGCGGTTATTTTTAATTGATAGAGTGATTCAAGAGGAAGGTTTATATGTATAATACAACCGTGCGAAGCCGGGGAGGGTTGCTAGTAATATTATAATCTAAATGTGAATTTGAAGTGAGTTTGTTACCTCTTCATGCCAAAGAAACTGTACAAATCATGCAGAATTTTGTGCATATGTATGGAATAATTTTAATGTTTGATTCCTACCTTGGGACAATGGTTTGTATGATCTACAAAAAATAAAAAATATGTTATTGTTTCAGTATTGGGCAGATAAGAAATCTACTGTGAGATCAAAAGTAGTGGCCAATGGTGTGGATCCAAACAGCTTATGTTCTAACATAGAGAAAAAGATTTGGGATCTTTTCCTGGCTGGTGATTCTAGTAAGTACAAATACTATAACTTATATTTGTATAAAGAGATTGTGTTCTCTCAAAATAAACACTGTTTTTTTAACTGGGACCTGAGAATGAGGTTGCCTTTAAACACAGATAGTGTCTTTTTAAACATCATCATCTTTTTGGTGAAATTTGTTTTTATCAAGTGTTAGTCTCATGCACAGGTCACATGTTGGACATAAATCATGTAAGATGATTCCAAACACAGGATGAACAAAAATTTGCAGAGGAAGTTAGTCAACTTTGATTAAATATTTTCTCATCTTTTTTTTATTAAGATGTAATTTCATTTAATTTGTTAAATTGAAGAAACACACTGTATAAACTAGTGTTGCCATCTAGTTTCACCTTTGTAAACAGTTCTGAGTAAAGAATTTTCTGTTTTTTTTCAGAGCGTGGCGGATCAGTTAAGCAAGAGACTCACTTCCTAGAAGATAATTTCTTCAACGAAGATAGCATGGATCACAACCATGAAGAAGATCCTGTTATTGCTTTCAAAGAAACTGACAATGTGAGCGAAGAGATTGTAGGCGTTGAAGACAGACAGACCGCTATTATGGAGAAACTGGTAAGGAACAAATTACAGATACTTCACTTGGTTTGCTAATTCCGAACATTAGGTTTAGGTAAATGTACTTCTGGATCCAAATTTGGACTGAATTTGGTTCATTAAGCATTAATTTTGAAGCTAGCATAGCCAGCCTAACTCCATCCAGAAGCACAGAAACATCCTGATATCATCACAGCATAGCAGTGATTGGAATTACCAGGTACTCAGGCACAGAGTCAGGTAATTCCGATCACTGCAACATAGACAGGAGTAACCTCGCTAGTTAAAAATTTCTGTTTGTTGTGCTGTTGCTTTTGTTGTTACCTTACTAATATTATAAACGCGAAAGTTTGGTTGGATGGATGTTAGTTCCTCTTTCACGCAAAAACTACTGAACGAATCAGGCTGAAATTTAGAATAAACTAGCCCTGGAGTAACACATAAGCTACTTTTCATCCCATAAATCAGATCCATGGAAATAACGCTTGCGAAGCCGCGGGAAGATGCTAGTTCTGAATATGACACCTACAATTATGATCTGACAACAGAGTACCTATGTGGGCTACATAGGTACTCTGTTTTTTATTTACACCACAACCTGACAATTCAAAGTCACAAATTTTGTATGCAAAGTGAAAGGATATAAAATTATTATTAGTCTAGTTTAGATAATGTTTGTTTTTAGGTGAAAGTGATGAGTGACCAGGCAGCAGCCATGTCTCAACTTGCGCAGGCGTCAGCGGCAAACGCACAAGCTATGGAGCGACTAGCTGAGGCCTCACATATACAAGTAACACTGAATAATAAATAAATATAAATAAATAAATAATTCCAGACAGTCCACACAGCATCATCTAGCCCCAAGCTAAGCAAAGCTTGTGTTATGGGTACTAGATGACTGATATACTTAATACAATATGTTACATAGATAGATATTTTTTTATTATACATATTAAACACCCAGACCAACGAAACAAATTTCTGCAGATCGTGCACAAATTTGTTCGGAGGCGGGAATCGAACCCGCAACCTCCTGCGTCGCAGGCGGACCTTGGCCCACCGCGCCACATCGGTCGTCTGAATACTAGTTAGACCACATTTAGGGTAATTAATAATAAATATTTCCGGACAGTCCACACAGCATCATCTAGCCCCTAGCTAAGTAATTAAATAAGGCATAATAACAAAACAGAGGGGTTGATTTACTATTTCAGCGACATCTAGTAGTATTTAATTACCCTAAATGTGGTCTAATTTGTTATATTGATGCAGGCCTGATAAGGAAAACACGGATTGATGTACTATTTACATCTTGTAGCAGTAAAGTATAAAAACTTTTCAAATATACGTCGTAAACACTTGGAATATCCTGAACAAATATCTGCAGATCGTAAAAACATCGAACCCGCAACCTTCTTCACAGACGGACCTTTTCCTGCTGCGCCACAGAGGTTGTCAGTAAATTAAACAATCTTCGAATTAGGTAGGACGCATATTCTGTTCATGTTTACATACAAATGATTGCTATCTTCTGCCTATTGCTTCACAGATATTACATTCACACAGTACTTAAATATCTTACTATTATAATAAATGGAAAAGTCTGTGTAAATGTTTGTTTTATGGAATCTTCGTAAATACTTTAGTTATTTAAATGAAATTTGGTATGTAGATAGGTTAGGACCTGGAATAGGACATAGGCTATTAAAATTTGGAAATTTAAACCTCGGAGGGGGTTAAATAGGGTGGTAAAGTTTGTATGAAAAATCATTTTTCCTTGGTTCGATTCATTCAAAACTCGGTATAAATAAACTATGGACTGAATAATTACACACATATTTTTTATTTTTACACACTACCAACCACCTAGGGTCGTGAGCAATAAATTTCTGAAATAAAAAAAAAAAAACTTGTTTGCGGGCGAAGCCGCCGGGCGCATCTAGTTATAAATAAATAGCTTAAAGCACTCACGGTTGAAACCAGTGATGGCTCCTACTTACCAAGAGAGAGTTAGGTCGTTTTCTTAACTAATATTATCATCATCATCAGCCTATATTAGTCCACTGCTGTGCATAGGCCTCCCCTAACTTATATTATGAAGACGTAAGTAATATTAGTTTAGAAAACGATCTTTAAGGATTTCACTCAATAATTTATTCTACCTCTATGCACATAAGGATGTTGCGAGTGCCAGATCGTAACTAGCCTTCCATTTTCTATGTATAATAAAAAATGTATATCTATGTTGAGTGATGTATTAAGCATATCATCTAGGACCCATAACATGCTTAGCTTGGGGCTAGGTGATACTGTGTGGATCGATTGTTTGAGTTATCATTAGAGCGAGTGACCGAGTGGGATCGGGTATGAGTCAACAATATTTAAAAAAGTAATAATATTACATTAGGTAGAGGTGTGCACCGTATAATCTTATAAGACGACCGATGTGGAGCGGTGGGCGAATGTCCGCCTGCGACGCAAGAGGTTGCGAGTTCGATTCCTGCCTTAGGACGGCTTCGCACGTTTTTATTAAACCTTCCTCTTGAATCACTCTATCTTTTAAAAAAAACCGCATCAAAATCCGTTGCGTAGTTTTAAAGATTTAAGCATTCAAGGGGACGTAGGGATATAGGGACATAGGGACAGAAAAAGCGACTTTGTTTTATGTAGTGATGTAATGTATTGTGTTAAGGATATCAGTCATCTATTACCCATAATACAAGCTCTGCTTAGGGGCTAGATGATGCTGTGTTGATTGTCCAGCATTATTAACTTACTAGCAGCGCCTCGCGGTTTTACCCGCGTAATTCTCGTTCCTGTTATAATAAAACCGTGCGAAGCCTGGGCGGGTCGCTAGTTTATAATATAAGTAGGTTTTCTTTTATTTATTTTATTAATATAAGTTGGATTATATTAAAACGTGTATTGTTGCCCACAGGCTCGAGCGATAGATCGCCTAGCGAACACCTTCGATGCCATCGGCGGCGCGAGCCACGACGTTCGGAATGCTTTAGTCGAGATCGACAGTACTATGAAGAGATACTACGACACTTCGCCGACGTAGCGCAGGTACTTGATACTAGTACAGAATTACTCTATTATAGTAGATGATACGGTCTGGTTCCGGATATCTACATAACCGTGATCTATTTCTAGGTACTTAGTTTATTAGGACCGGAAAAAGCCGGGTCTTTAGTCGGTGCGATGACAACGCCATCTGGGTTTTAATTTTAAGTCTTGCTATGTGAGTGATGAATGATATGATAAAAGTCTGACCTATGTTTAATTTGCTTAATTGAAAAAACCGTCATTATGTTAAAATCTGTCTAAAGGAAAATAATTTAAAATTGCGAACGTGGCGGATTTTATCAACTTCATTAATTACATTTCTTATTTAATTATAAATTATTATATAAGAAATGGTAATTAATGAAGTTGATAAATCCGCTTTTTTATTCCAAAAATTTTAAAAATTCTTCGAATACTTAAAAAAAAAGACATTCCGTATAAAATGTTACAGCAATTTACTGAACAGAATTTTAATAATTGTTCATATGGAAAATTTATTAATCCAATTATTTATATTTGTATGTAATATTGTGATTTTATTTAGAAAACTAGAAAGTACTTATTTTGCAATATTAAGTGACTGTGTTTTAGCAGTCATTCATTAGAAGTAGTATGTAAGTAGTAGTATTTTGTAATTATTATCTGTATGTAAATAGTCACTTACAATAAGTGCGCCGCGTTTTTATATGTACATATACATTATATGATAAATAAATACATAAATAATCAGCTAGAATTGTGTGGCTACATTTAGAGATATTAATTTCATTACATTATGTATAATTAAGTATATTTTATGTTTAAATGTAAAATGCGATATTTTATTAACAATTGATATATTTAATTTCAAAATAAATGAAAGTTGGATAAAACAACATGCATTTTGTCATTGGGGTCATAATAACCTGCTCATGTTGCCAAAATTAATAATATGTTGCCGTCCCTTTCATAACGATCGAAATAAAAAAGACGGCATCATTGTTAGTGCTGTCAAATTAGTATAGTTTTGGCGACATCGAAATACCAATATCTCCTTTATTCAAACAATTCCTTAAAACTATTATAGCAGACAAAATATTACATCAACTAATACAAATATAGCTAGCATGAGAAAAAACATTAATTTCGAAACTGATCTAATTATTATAATGTCTGTATTAAGACATAAACAAAAAAGCTACCTACACACTTAGGGTGTTTTTCCACCAGAGATGTGCTATGGTACGTTGCTATGTTTCCAGCCGACCAATAGAAACGCTTCAGTATTGCGTTCTTTTCATAGCTGGTAAAACAGACTTTCCTATTTTTCGGCCAGAAACATAGCAACGCAGCATATATCTGGTGGTAAACCAGCCTTAAAGTTGTCTTCCAACGCAGTCTTCTAAATTCAAAAATCACGAAACAAACAAAACACTAACGTGCTTAAGTTTCACCACGGCAGGAGCAATTCGATAGTCTTAAAAAAGTCACTGATTGTTCTCTTAGAACGCTCTACCATGGATTGCACAGTACTTCTGGTGTATCACCTCAGGTTTAGAAGCAATTTGAAAGTCAGACTAGACGCTTGGGTTTCACTCGTGGTTTGATTCACTTTTGGTTTCATGCCTTCTGGTCCCATTCCATAGTCAGGCTTTGAGTTTGTCGTGAGGTAAAAGTTGCCGCGTGCTCTGTAATGAAGATCTTACCTAAGTTGGTGCAATTTGTTTACAATTATGAATTCTGATAGACCAGGAAACGTGATTTTTTTAATAAACATTTTGTAATTAAATTGTTATTAAGTCTTTTAAATTAAATGGTAACCTAATAGTATTTAGTTAGATATTTATATCTTCATCATCAACCCATACTAGTCCACTGCTGGACATAGGCCTCCCCTTATGAACGCCAAAGCGCCCTGTCTTCAGCCTGCCGCATCCAGCATCTGTTGCAGTCTTTAATTTTTATATGGCGATGGCGAAAATACCAACCTTGTATTGGTGAGATCACCTAAATAAATGCTGGAGTTAGTCTTCCCTTCGCTGGCTACCCAACTATCGTAATTGGCAGCCGGGCAAGCAGGAAAGGCAGTCGGTAAAAATATCGCTTCCACGAAATATCTCCACGCTCTGTCGTGGCTGCATAAGTCTGAAAAAAGTTGATTTTAAATCTTAATTCATCTGGGGTTCGCTGATATTTGTTGATTTCACTCAGTTTATTTTGCCGAATTGCTGGTGTTGTTAGCCCCTTCAGCTGTTTCTTGATTTTTTTGGTTAAACCAGCAAACCGGAATCTGATTGCTTTACCTCTAGATATACCTATGACGTTCTTTTACACTCTAGGTCTTGAGTCTAAAGAACGGCATATATGTATTCTTATATCAGTAGGTAGGTACCTACCTACTGATACCCACCAGAGAATTCTCTAGATCGCGATCAAATATCTAACTACAAAAGCTTTGTTATTAGGTATTTATTCTAGCACTAATTTTACCGACTACTGAAAGCCTGCAGCATTTTCGAAACGGTAATACAAATATAGAAAGTAAAAATTAGTTTTGCGCAAACCTTATAATAGAGTAGGTACCTATTACGATACGTAACCTAGATTTTGAATACTAAATAATGCTAGACAATTCACACAGTATCATCTGGCCTCAATGTAAGCAGAGCTTGTGTTATGAAAACTGGGTAACTGATATACTTAATACATTATACGACATATATCAGATACATTTTTATTATATTTTTTAGAAAACACCGTGGTCATTTTAGGTTGTTTAATGTCATAGTGTATAACTAAATAAAACACCAGTCTCTCATTCTTGTGCAAGTAGGACAAAGACAAGGATAATTATAGTAATATTCTTTTCACTTTTTTGCACACTCGCACAGAGAAAAGTCTCATAGAATAAAAGTATGCAAAAAGCTACCTAAAAAGCTTTGCTCGATATCACCAAAACTGTTAATATAGCTTGCAGCGTTGGTTTATTTGCCTACAATACAAAGCTCTTTCTATTTCCACCTACACAAAAAGCTTGTAAAACTTCACAAAAGCGTATCAGACAGTTTATGGCTAAACGGACATAAATTATACAATAAATTATTCATAAATCAGAATGGCAAAAAATAATTTCTTCATATTTTAGGCTCGAAGTAATAAGCTGATGATAAATATATTGGAACGACATTGCAGAACGAACATTTGCGTAAGCATGGAATTTTGCGTCACATATGTCCACAACTTACTGTACCGCCTGAATGTCGTTATAAATCTTTCATTATTCAATGGCATCGATCCAATATTGCCATCTGGGTTTAAGTCTGAAAAGAATATTCACAAAAAACGATTTAAAAGCTTCCTGTAATAGTAGTTTTATTACAGTGTCTTCGGTATGTATTTTCGATTTTACACTGTATTCAGTTATCTTCCCCCAAATTTCATCTAGGCCAGCTAACTAATTGCTAGACCTATGCAGGTTGATAATGATATCAGTACCTAATACCAGCTGTGACCTTGAAAACATTATTTAACTTTCAAGTCCAGGCCAATAGGCCAAGGCTATGGTGAATTTAGATAAGTGTTTGAATTGTTTTAATTGTAATCTTATCATCACGGGTGTGACCTACTCATGCCGTCATTATGAGCTCAAGGTCTCCAAATCCTAGGACCAACAAGGTGTTACTTACCTACTTTTGTTAAAAAGTATTTAATTATATGGGTCTAATGCTGAATTTCGGTTAGCTTGGTGTCTAGCATTGTGGCTATGATACCTACTTCCTGGTAAGATTTATATTTGCACTTGTACCTTTTTGCTTGAAGGTAAAAAGTAATGACCTCCGATTGAACCCACAATCAAACTAATGGAATCTGCCGTGATTATTACCGCCCAATTATTCAAAACCACTTATTTTTTATTTAAAAATTAATGAATAACAAATGATCGTCGGTCAAAACCAAAGTTATGGTCAGGAAAACAGAATTGTATACGTACGGCTTGTTGTAAACAGCCTTGTATGACACGGAAAAGGTGGCTTTTTCATTCGTGAATAAGATTTGAACATCGTCACGGACAGCTGTGACCGAAGCCGTGACGATAGTGGACCGTTGATTAGTCTGAGGACATCTCACCCATTCTAAGATAGGTAATGCTAATAACGTATTGATTTGATCTATCGGGTTGTTCGATACGGTAGCAGTTTTGGCACCAGCACATGACCTTGCGTTTATTATCCTCAGTGTTTTTGCACTTGATTGAATATGAAACGAACTGATTTTTTTGAGCAATTACTAGTTCGTCTTTTCCATTTTTTGATTTCAAGACGAAAGAATATGAACATAAAAATGTAGTCATATATTCAGAGTGATAGATAATATTAAGGTTAGATCACTGAAAAACATCACAGTACCCTTCTCTGATCGCTTACCTTCAGGAGTAAACATATTGAAGTCCCCAGTTGGACACCCAGGCTGTGGCGAATAAGAGCCGTAATTAGGCCAGATGTCGACTGTGCCAGTAGAGGTGGAGGTCCCGTAGCCGCCAGGGTCGCTGTGGATGATGTCCACGAACCTAGCGCAAGTGCGATCCAGCGCGTTTGTTACCGAAAACGTGCCTTCGAAGAGCGCTCTTGCAGGGTCTAAGCCAGTTATTCTGAAAGCGAATAGATCTTGACAGATGATTAACGATGCAGATGATGCTTTACGAATTTGAAGTGTATCGTTAATGTGAGTTATTTGTGAGATACCTCCACGAAGGATTGTTTTTTAACAAACTTATTTGAACAAAGTGACATATTATAGTCATGAAATTATTTCGTTAATTTTCCCTACGACACCTACAGCTGTAGGTACCTACGTTGTTTACCTCGGCATAACTTTTCCCATCTCTCTTGTCTTCGATCCAGCAAAGCCCATGATGTGAGCTCCTAAAGAATGTCCCACAAGATGGACGCTCTCCAAGTTCACTCCTGATTTATGCAAGCCCATTAGTGCTTCGCCCATCTCTTTACCGATCTGAAAGATAATAACAGGATGTAACCTCGTGTCTACGAAATGTGATCTGAACAGAATAAATAATTGCCAAGTTCAACTAGTATGACATTGATTATGCATCTTTATTGCATTATTTATATTATTCAATCAGCTTCTGGTGATTTTTATAAATGTTTTCTTCCTATGATTGATATATCGGAGGGAATGGCTTCACATCACCTACATAGATACTAGTAGTCCAAGCCCGTATATAACCGCAATCCTTGAAATGTGGTTATGGAATGAATTTGGTGTAAGTTGATTTATTTGAGAACGAATATCAAATTACCAATACGCGACTGAACGGATGACCAAATTTCAACTCAATGAAATATCGACATAGTTTTGGGGTCAAATCTTTGTTTGAAAAACGTTGCGTGACTAACTGAACCTAATTATGCGTAATAAATACAACAAACGCATGAGAGTACCTTGCTCTAACCCTGGGACTTGAAGTTTTTTATAGTTTTTTAAGTATTTTGTAAAATAAAATCAACTGTAACAGTTCTCCGGCATTTACCTTCTTAGCATTGGGCACAGCATTGAAAGCATACCCCAATGGTATACCGAGCATACCACTCTTCGCCTCCTCCTCCCAATCGAGAAGAAGGACGTTTCTCTTCCTCTTCTTGATGTAGGCTTCCAGGACGGCCGTGGTGGCTGGACCTTTGGATCTCCCTCTGTATCCAAATGTGTAGACGACTGTGGGTAATGCATGGTCCAGGCATGACGTGAATAATTTCGGCAGCGGCTCATTCAGTGGCGTTGCTACATAGTTATCTAGGGACCTGTAAATTTTATTCGAATCAGCTGATGCTGGACATTTTTAACAAGGCTTGAGTTATGGGTATGCTAGGTACTAGAAAACTAATAAACTCATTACACTTATTAAATAAAAACTCCCAGAACATACGTTATAAAATATCTGAAGATCGAAAAAACATTACTCGTCCAGGCGGAAATCAAACACGCAAACTTATGAGTTTCTTGGCTGGCACCTACCTAAACAAACCAAAGAAACCAAGGAGGCATATTTGGAATTGATTTAGTAAATGCCCAATGGCGTAGTAGGTAGGACCTTCTGACCTTATCTACTCGTACGAGTTTCATGTTGCAACCCCATTGCATCCTAGCTCGCCGTAAAAAGGTCGAAAGGGCACGATTTACCTTTTTGAGGCAGGTTTCAATTTGCACGCAAAGTGGAACTATTGTGGGTATAATGTGAAGTAGATACTCAGCATTTAGTACATAATATGTATCTCATATTATCTTAGTTGACCCTACTGTCAATCATTTGCTTCCGCTGATTGAGATGCCCTTTTGTAACTACGTGAGGTTATTAACCTGATTGAATGGACTGTTAGTAAATAAAATAAATAAATTATGCTGGACAATCCACACAGCATCATCTAACCACAAGCTAAGAAGAGCTTGTGTTATGGGTACTAGATGACTGATATACATAACACAAATACATCACATAAAAATATATTTTTTATAAATAGAAAACACCCAGGACCCCGGAACAAATATCTGCAGATCATACAAACATTTGTCCCAAGGCGGGAATCGAACCCGCAATCTCCTGCGTCGCAGGCGGACCTTCGCCCGACGCGGTACATCGGTCGTCAGAAGCCGCGGTCTCGGAGAGTTTTAGTCTTGTAAATTGTAGGGCTCTGTCTACTCGTTCGAAGAGCTATATCCGAGCCAATACTCATATCCATTGAGTCTATGCGCTATTAACCAAGCACCGTCTTGCTCAACGACCTTCCGTGATCCGGCTAGTATGCAACATCCAGGCACCGCAAGTAAAGCGATTAAACCCTAGAAACTAAGTGCAAACGCCTGCTGAACCATACATACATGTCATTATTTTATTTTATTTGCAACTTGATTTACATTTTTATATTTTTCTTATCTAACATAGAAAATAATTATCCGAGGTACCTAAAACTGATGATGAAAGGTTAATATCTATAGGCCACCTGACTACTCCTTGCGGATAATGATTATCCATAACTATTCACATTAAGTTGTACTCTGATAAAATAAGCTACAGTAAAGTAACTGATATATATACCTGTGACAGAATAAATACCTATAAAACATCTTGACACCATAAACAATTTATATTTAGAAATAATGTAGAAAAATATACCTGCAGGCCAATAACAGAGAACCGTATTAAGAATTTTCAAAGTAGAGTAGAACTAGCAGTATCTAATATATCTTGTTCTGATGACCCCAATGAATTATTTTCCACACTTTTGAATGTCATACACAAGGAACACAGTGAAGTATTCAAACTTAAAACATGCACAGTGAGAGATAGGGTCGGATTTGTTGATTGGGCCACTCCGGGTATTTATAAAAGTAGGAATAGACTCTATGACCTTTATGCTTCTAGAGAAACTATGTTACATGATCCTGCGTTTCTATTGTATGTAACCAACTATTCTAAAACATTTAAGAAAGTCTGCAACACAGCCAAATGCCTGTTTTTAAAGAATGTTATAATAAAATCATCTAATAAAGTAAAAGCAACATGGAGACTAATAAATAACGAAACAGGTAAATCAAAGCCACGTTATAAAGAAATAAGGTTAAAAATTAATAATTCAATTCTTATACATGAAAAAGATATTGCCAATGCTTTTGATGCATTCTTTTCTGCTATTCCTAAAGTTGTTACCCAGTCTCTAAACTCCTCAGCATCAATGGCTGTTAAATTTTTAGAATCTTCAGTTGCTAGATGTAATGAGAGTTTTATCTTTAGTTATGTAAATGCTAATTATGTAGTGAAAACCTTTAAGTCAATTAACATTAAAAATACTGAGGATCTCTGGGGTATATCCACCAAAGTATTAAGTTCAATTATTAAGGAAATGGCTCCTTGTTTGGCCTATATTTTCAATAGCTGTGTCGACGCAGGAATTTTTCCTGATCTCATGAAATATAGTAAGCTGGTTCCTCTTTATAAATCTGGTAGCCACACTGATCCGGCCAACTACAGACCAATTTCAATACTTCCTGCTATGAGTAAAATTTTTGAAAAAATTATTCTCATCCAGTTGACTTCTCACTTCAACCTTAATAGGTTATTCCATGAAAACCAATTCGGCTTCACCAAGGGTAGATCAACAACCGATGCTGGTTCAGTTCTGTTAAGGCATATATTGGAGGCCTGGGATAAAGCCAAAAACGCTATTGGTGTATTCTGTGACCTTTCTAAGGCTTTTGACTGTGTGGATCACAGTACATTAATTGAGAAACTTAAACATTATGGAATTAAGAAAAAGGCACTGGATCTTATGAAATCATATTTATCTGATAGAGTTCAAAAAGTAGAAGTTGGTAAAGAAAGATCTACGGGCTCAAATATTGAATTAGGCGTACCTCAAGGTTCAATATTAGGTCCCTTTTTATTTTTAGTTTATGTAAATGATCTTCCCTTTCTAGCAAAAGATCTTTGTGATATAGTCTTATTTGCTGATGATACTTCACTAATTTTTAAAGTAGACAGAAATAAATATAATTTTGACGATGTAAATAATTCGCTGTCACAAATACTAAATTGGTTTACCGCCAATAACCTGTTACTTAATGCTAAAAAAACAAAATGTATAAAATTCATGTTACCAAATGTTAGAGAACTCCCAACTCAAATCACGTTAAATAATGAGATTGTTCACTTCGTAGACTCTACTGTATTCTTGGGGTTGCATATTGATTCATCTCTTCAATGGCAACCGCAAATTGATGTTCTCGCGGGTAGGCTTAGTTCAGCAGCATATGCAGTGAGAACAATTAGATATCTCACTGATCAGGACACAGCTAGGTTAGTTTATTATAGTTACTTCCATAGTATTATGTCTTATGGTATTTTGCTGTGGGGACAGGCAGCTGATATTCAGACTATCTTTGTTCTTCAAAAAAGGGCGGTGCGTGCAATTTATAAATTAAAGCCACGTGACTCATTGAGGGAATTATTTAAAGAAATAAATATTTTAACTGTAACTTCGCAATATATTTATGAAAATTTAATGTATACACACAAAAACAAGAGTAACTTTTTGAAAAATTGTGATGTACACAATAGAAATACACGAAACAAGAACAAATTACACATTCCTTCATTTAGATTACGAAAACTGGGGAAATCATTTATGGGTAATTGTGTGCGCTTCTATAATAAGCTTCCATCTGAAGCAACTGAACTTTCTATTCGTAGATTTAAACAGTACATAAAACTAAATCTTATCAAGAAGGCATATTACTCCATAAATGATTACATCAATGACGTTAGTGCTTGGCCAGATGTCGCTCAGTTCCACATCGACAATAGTATGTAATTATTTATAAGGCAAACATGTATTAGACACATAAGTTTTACACATGCTAGTGGTTTCTATTTCGCCTCTTCCACTAGTGGACAAAAAATTGAGGCGAATTAAATTTGACTTGTCTAAGTGCTTATTTTGTAAGCCTAAAGAAATAAAGATATTGATTATTGATTATTGATTATTTCACTGAACTTCATTGTCTTATCACTTGTTATTCGTAATGCGTTACCAAACGCCGTACAAACCTACATTGATGCGTTACATACACACTTTACATTATTGATTTCCTTTGGCTTTGAATTGATTACTTTAAAATATAAGGCTTGTTTTGTTATCGGATATATACACGTGCCGTACAGCAATTAGCTCCGAAACAAATTATCGAATATTTGCCCAAAAAAATTGGGGTAAGTAATAAGGCCGTCATTCCCCCAGAAAATACGCGAGCTATAGAGTTAATGTATATATTTTTTTTAATATGATAATATTGTTAAAATTTGTGCACTTTACACGCACACATATAAAATATATCTATAAATTTACTAGCTGCGACCAGCTGCTTCCCGCGACAATATTTATAAAAGTAAACCTTTTTAGTTTTATTCCAGACCTAGAACTAAGTCTTTAAAATTTCAGACAGGATGCGTAGTTTTAGTGTGAAGAGGTAACAAACTTTCATCCATCAATCCAAACTTTCAAGTTTACAATATTAGAGAAGTGTTGTTAGATCACACTGCATTCTCCAAAACATAATCGCAGCCAAACTATTGAAGATTGAAGAGCCAAACTAATCACAGTCCAAAATTAGTTGCATTGTAGACTGGTTTATAGCATTAATTAAGCGAATCACCATAACCACATAGTTTAACCGGTTGTTGATTGTAAGAAAGCAAAGATTACGTGTTGTGATTATACAACTGTCGCCCTGGTTCTACATTCTGCGACCTTGGATAGGTTGCAGTGGACGAGACGGTAAACAATTGATGAAATTGGGAGGGTTAAGAAACTCCGGTCTCTTTTGCATTCAATATAAAAAATACTAGTAGCGCCCAGCGGTTTCGCCCGCATGGAAATTTATTTGTCAAATTTCAGAAATGTATTGCACGTTTCCTAGAGGTAGTTTCGTAAAAATAAAAAATATGTGTTTAATTATTTACTTTGCAGTTTATTTTTTACTTTCGAGTGAATCAAACCAAGGAAAAACAATTTTCCATACAAACTTTATCACCCTATTTAACCCCCTCAGAGGTTAAAACTTCCTATTTTTTATATCCTAGGTCCTAAACTATCTACATACCAAATTTCATTTAAATAACTTTAGTAATTACGGAGATTACTTATAACAAACATTCACACAGACTTTCCCATTTATTATAATAGTAAGATGGGCAAAAGTTATGATAAAGATTTTATGTAAAACATATTTTTTACTTAACTTGACCTGAATTGGTGTATGATATGACAGAGTTTAGGTCACATTATCATTGCTCTATTTTTATACTGACAGCTTATTATTTTACAGATTTAAGAAAAAGGAGTAAGATGTCATGTTTTTTATATGTTATTTGATAGCTCCGCCAATGTTTTACCGATTTCGTTTAACTTTTCACTAACTTTGAAGTCCGTTTTTGAAGTTTTTTAAAACATTTCTACCTACCAAATCAATTAATTAATTCTACAATAAGTATAAAAAATACCTATAATGTTTTTTTAAAATAATTTTACTAATTCTAATTACTTCAACAGTCTCACTGGTTAGGTTTTATCTTCTATCTTTCGAACTACCCACTTGTTTTTCTTCACATTTGCAATTAGATGCAAATAGGTTCTGGTCAGTTTTCTAAAAAGTAAGTCTTCTTGTTCTTCTAAATGATAAGTAAAAATAGTTTATTGAGAAATTTATTGCCTTACCCCTTATAACAGCGTAACCAAGCACCCTGAGCAAATTGTGTGAAACCTGTAAAAATTAATAGATTTAAATTTGGATAATTATTATTGAACTAGTTGTTCTATGATGTACGGTATCGTAATAATAATGTAAGTATGTATTAAAACACGAAACTTTGATTAGATGTTATCTATCATCACAAATTAAGATAAATTTTAAATCGTTGTTCTTCAGCAAAAATAAATAAAATTAATAACAATTAACAAAATTAAGACAAAAACTTACATAACAGGGATATCCATAATCCAAAGTAAATTCTTTCACCGCACATTTTTGTTTATTTTGTATCACAAAAAACGCTTTAATAGTTTGATGTCAAGCTTTTTTATTTTTTTTACATTTAATTACCTAAAATCTTTTTTCTAAATTCGATTTTTTTGATAAACGTTCGGCTTTTCTAAGGTTTACCGACAAAAGCACAGACAGACGCACGCTCGCGACCGCACGTCGCGCCGCCCTGTCTCGATAACGCGTCACTTTCCTAGTGTAATATCGCACGCAGTAACCTTGCGTCCACGGATTAAGTTAAACCCGACTGATTTAGCCAGCGTTCTGCTGGCTAGGTGCGATGTGTGATGTAGCCCTTATTGAAGCTAATTTTATAGGCGTTTGATCCGTGTGCGTCCTTCCCAGATTCATCACATGGATAATGAACATCCTTATCTGCTAGCAAGCTTCAACCCGCGACCTTACTCGCGTTGTACGTTGAGAATTAAATTTTAAAATTGGTTCTGTACCTACCTAATTCAAAAGGTTCTTCCAATATAAAAAACGTTAATCTATTTACATATATTTTTATTATACAATTTTTATGCAATTAATAATCTATGATAACTAACTATACACTCATAAATTTAAAATAATAGAAATTAATATAAATTATGCAGGACAACCCCTGAAAAGTAATACAAAAACGAAAAACAAAGTATATTGAATTTTTTGTTGTTAGAAATCTTAAAATACCTACCACAAACAATAGGAAACTGTGGTTATCGAAAGTTAGACAGTTGATAATAGAAAACTGCATTAAATTGTGCGGTTATTGTATTATAACATTTATGTATAAAATTAAAACGTAACGTCAAAATAATACTTATATGCATAACTCACAACGACTGCACCAAATTAGATAATTATTTTGGTATGTTTGTTATTGTCGGAACAAGGTTTGATGAAAAGAAAAAAAATCGTACCGAAACTAAAAAATCGTAATGTTTTAGAGCAGATAGAGTATGTATTTTATAAATCAAGAATCCAGCACACAAGCTATCAACTCATTAGAATTCTACTTCGCTTTGCTAGACTTTTTTTGAAAAATTAACAATGTGGGTTGTTATTAAGGGATCTTCAAAAAGTAAACAGGTATGTAGAGCACTGAAACCAATTGATTTATCGAGAGGTATAGGAATTTGGGTCGCTATCATGAGGGTATTTAGTGATCAATCATTCTCTAACGAATATTTTGTTAATTCGATACGTAGTTAAAGTTCCTCCATACTAAATACGTGGTTACAAGCATTTAGACGTAACTCAGGGTCTTGTTATTTGTAATATACCTACACATATTGACTTATAACGATTTTATTCTTGTAGCAATAACTAAATAATAAAGAATTTTATAAAGAATATCTTTCCCAACAAAATACAGTTGATAAGAAAACAAAACATAATAAACACTGCAAAAGATTCTTCAAAGTTATGGGTACGCGCCTTCTTCCCCCTTAGCGTACGGATATGTTCCATTGGTCGTCAAATAGTAGTTCCCATAGGCACTGAAACAGATTAAACATTACTTCATTATAAGATATCCATCCTTCTTAATCAGCACAGATATGTAAATATGTAGTTCTAAGTATTTAAATAAAAAATAAGAATCCTGGAACTTAAGAGTGGGCAAGAACAATTACTTGAGAAATTACTTACGTGCGATTCACACACGCTCCTAAAATAATGACGGATGAAGAGCCATTTCCAGCTGCCCAAGCGTAATAGTTAGGAGCCCCGCTAGCCTGGAATGTTAGAGTTTGGGCGTCTGTCTCATTTTGAGTCACTGTCTCACTCTGCTGTATCGTTCCATATTGACATGACAGACAACAAGTCTGATAGGTCCAAGTAATTGCATATACTTCCGGAGCGCGGTTGTGACTGCACAGTGCTGGAAAAATACGTCAATATGTACAAATATAATAATAATAATAATATTATCCATGTCCATATTATCCACGTCAATATGTACAAAGATGTCGTTCAAATAACTGAAGATCAGAGTTATGTATGAAGACTAGAATCTGCCCGCGGCTTCGCACGCGTCTATCCCATTAGAACTGATGTATGGGATAAAAGTTGCCTATGTTTTATTCCAGGGCTAGGACTACGTCTATTCAAAGATTAGCCAGACTTGTGTAACAAATATCCATACAAACTTTCGAGTTTATAATAGTAAGGATTTAAAAGGAAATAACAAAAAAATAATTCAACAGAGTCGGCAAACAAATCTTACCTTCAGCACTCATAAACTCTTGTTTTCCTTCGGGACATTCCGGTTGTACTTGGTCGTCAGAAGTGTAGTAATTCATCCAAATGTCAAATTTACCGACAGTCTCGTTGATGCCATAGTGCTTATTTGTTAAAGGGTTGGTGCTGCTTCCGTCTGAATGGAGACCCTCTACGATGGTTGCGTCGGTTTTAGCTAATCGTTCATTTATAGACCAATTTCCAAAAAGAGGTCCTGCTGGGTCCAAACCTGTGATCCTTGAAAACGAATCAAAATTAAATTTTGATCCATTATGTGCCATGTATTCTTTAATTTCAGGATTAAATAAAAATGTCTTTTTTATCATCGTGAATAGACCTTCCGTCACTTAACATCACACAAACGAAGTCTAAAAGACAGTGATAAAAACACAAAAACCTATTCATTCTTGACTTGACCTGCGCCAGGGAAGCAGTCAGAGAATTGACACAGGTTGTGGTTGGCGTGGATCAAAAATAGATGCAATATTTGATCCATTTTGATTGATCTATTTAGTGCGATGAATTCTTTAATTTTAGGATTAAAAAAACTCTGTTTTTATCGTGATCCTGCGATGTAACAAAACACGGACGAACAACTCTAAAGACAATTATTAATTCTTGAGTTGATCTGACCCAGGGAGGTATTCAGAGCCAGGTTGTCGTTGACCGAAAAACAGAAGAAGGCAGTTCCAAAGCTAGCGGTAGGAATTTTAATGGCAGAGGAGAACTGCTTAATACAAGTGGAAGGAAAACCTTTCCCTGGTAGGTAATGCACCTTATGTCTGCTTGTCCTCGAGTTGAATGGATAATAGAAGAAAATGAATTTTCTTCATCATCATCATCAACCTATACTAGTCCACAGCTGGACATAGGCCTCCCCTAATGAGAGCCAAAGCGCCCTGTCTTTAGCTCGCCGCATCCAGCATCAGCCTGCAGTCTTTCGCAGATCGTCATCCCACCTCGCCGGAGGGTGTCCAACACTACGTTTGCCGAGTAGCGGTCTCCATTCAAGAACACGTTTACCCCAACGGTTGTTGGTTCCTCGCCGGCTCACTGCCAACTATAGCTTTCTAATTCTTTGAGCTATGTCAATAATCTTGATTTTCTTGCTTACTTGTATATTTTAGTTCCATTTCCCATTTTGTCTACTGCTTTGCCCGTATTACCAAATAAATGAGCTCCAAGCGAGTGTCCAATCAAGTGCAGACAGGCTAAATTAAAACCAAAGTGCTCTGCCCAATACAACAGTAATTCAGCCAATTGTTTTCCAATCTACAAATAAAAAAAAACGTGTATTGTACCTTGTTTATGAATATTGCGTTTAACGATTGCTTAATCTGTTCTAAAGAATATAAATCGACTTTTTACAGCAAATTCTTAATTTACTTTGTTTTCGAAGTTTTATGGAACAAATATTTTAGGACTGTGGATTATATTTGTAGAATTATTCCCACAAGAATAAAATTGAAAAAAGAAATACAAATTAACTGAAATATCCCGATCACTTTCTTTTTAACAAGACGGTTAAGAATGGTTAAAAATATTTAAAAAAACAAGTTTTTATTATCATCTCAAGAAGTCATCTCAGGTCTTCAAACGAGCCCAAACTCGGTGACATAACGTTTTGCTTTGGGGTTCACATGAATACCTTCCAGCTCCATTAGAAATCGGAGAGTTAATTAATAAATCTATAGGTACTGATATTATTAAGAGGAAAGACTTTGATTTTTGTATTTTTTTTAAGAAAAAACTCAATTCGGCTTCACCAATACATTTTTTCAAGAATGCTACATTATCCCTGATAAACGCCTACGTTCATACATATGTATATTTTTACGATATAAAATTAGGGATCCCTACGAATGAGAGGCCCTATAACCTTACCGCGATAGATTTTGGTACAATAACAGTTGCATATAGAAGCTTCGTGGCATACTCTCCAATTCCTTCAGGCGTGCTAGCCGCCTTAGACCAGTTTAGCAGAAAGACATTCGCGCAGCAGATATTGTTTTTGTAATACAACAAGCCGTCCATAGATTTATTAGTGGTATTCCCATATTCTTTCCCATTCATTCCAAATGCGTACATCAGGCTCATACAGCTGCTGTTGTAGTAAGTAGAGTTAAGAGGTCCATTATTAAATGAGATGACGTGGAAATCATTCCGTGCCCTAAAAATTAAAAAGTTAAGTTATTTTTTTTTTAGTTTTAACCGGTCGATAAAGCATCAGGGGTTTCAGATCCCCTTACTCTTTTTTGAAGAAGAAATGTTTAAAATCTATCTCAGTAAGTAGATCTGTATGTGTACCTAAATTCATTAACGTATACGTATGTCCACGTCTAAGCAGTACTCACCTGTTATATATTTGCACGACAACGTCGTCCTCGGCATCTGAAATTCTTATGAATGCAAGATATACAAACAGTAAACTTAGTAAGAAATTAACTGGAATCTTCCCCCTAAATTGCAGATCGTAAGAACTCACACTTAGCATTTTACTGCACATGATAGCATAGGCAACACTTGAGTGAGCTCAAAATGAACTGAAAAATATTTTATCTTTTTCAGCTTTAGGGGCCTTTTTGGTACAAACGGAACGCTTATGATGTGGCTTTAATTTCCTTCTTCTTAATTTTCTAAGCTGTAATTTTTTCACAGCTATGATCTTAAGATACTTAATTTATTACAAGATTTTATTTAGTTTCATCTAGTGAAGAAGGTATGAAACATTTACTGAAGTTTTCTCCTGTTCGTTGTCTTTAATAAAATTTAACCCTCTTACCACTTTCCGATTAAATGGATGACAATGGGGTAGGTCTGCTTTCGCTTTTCTATAATATGGTATCACAGCCCACTTAAGAAAGAAATCTTAAGAGTGTGTCGTGCACTGAGAGATAAATATAATAGTTTATAAATAAATATAAAGTTTCAATTTTCACATGCGTTCTGTAGTTTCTTTCTTTATAACTAGGTAAAATGCCAAAATTGTTCAAAATTTCTGAGATATAATTATTATGTTAAAGTGATTAATTTAGTGGAGTTAGAGGTCTTATCTGATGATGGCACTGTATTTGGCCATGTAATCTCCGTTGCAAAACGATATAATCTTATATCGTTTATACTCGTTAGATTTATGAAGAACTTCGGTCATGATGATTATTATTGGGGTCTTGGGGTCTCAATCAGAAAGCGAATAGAAATAATACCTAAATAGAATTACCGAACCCTCGACGTTCGACAAATGCATGCACTTGAACTGCCATGTATAAGTAAATTTGTAAGTAGGTACTATCTACACGTTTATTTATTCATTGCTGTTAAATTATTATTATCTTTTTTACTGTTTTTATAGGTAATGTAAATTCAGCTGTTAGATCGTGCACTTGTGTAAATTTGAAGAATGTTGCTATAGTTGTAGGTAATTTTAGAATACTTTGTAACACTGTTTACCACAAGTAAATGTTAAAAAAAGTACATTGAATTGAAGAGGTATTTTTTTCGTGAGGTTAAAAAAAGGTTGAAAGTTATAGAACACAATTAAAAAAAAATATATAAATCAAACCGATTTTATTCGACAAAACAATTTACACAATTCGGTTATTTATAAAAATATTACCTTATTATGTTAATCTTATTGACTAATGGAAAAATAATTATTAGATAACAACAAACCCACTCATAAAAAGCGCTTTGTTGTCTGTTTATAGACAAATATTTTTCACTACTTTTCTTCTACGCAAACACTATGGTATAAAAATACGTTAAAAGTAGGTACCACGCAGTCGATTAATTACTTATTAAACAGATTTAAAAAAGAAGGCAAAGTTAAAAAAAAAAAACTATCTTCAAAAGACCACAGAAAACTTAATGGTTTTTAAAATACGCAAACTAATAAAATTCGCATTAAACTAATAAAATTCACACTATAACAAAAAACACTTAATCGACACTGCAGTACTTTTAGTTCCTATTAATCTAGGTATCTGGAAGCTTAGTTTTTTAGAATCTTCATGATTTTGTTGCAAAATCTTAAAAATAGATGACTATAAACGAAATTACCTACTTATATAATTATTTAAGATGATCAAAATGTTGCGTTTAATTACAGTCTGGTCTAGCCACCTTAAAAAAAACGATATCCGCCTAGGGTAAACATTAATCAAATAAAAACTATTGAATTTATACAAGCTAAATAAATAGAATTATAAACATGGGTACGTCAAGTATTCATCTGGCACAGTAAAATAAAATTTAGACTAGACTGACTAGATGATTGGTATATCATTACTAGATGAAAAAGGAAATCAGTAGTGGCGAAAACTATTAAAAAATTGGAAGACCAACACTTCAATTAAATTTTTCGCCCTACATTGTTTCACGTTCATAATATATCCGAACAGGAGCCTTGTTAAAGTTGTTTAGCCGATAAAAATATGTTCTTCGGTCAAATTATTTTGAACCTTTGTCCCAAACAAATTTAACTGGATTATCAATAACACCAGAACATTATGTTACAATAGAAATCTCAATTGATATTCCGTATAGTTCAAGGCGGTGCAGATATGTTGTTCGGTATCAGCTCTAATTCTTCATCAGCTGTCTCGGCCTCACTCTCCTTAGAGCTGGATTCATCTGGTTCATCTCTCGTGAGAGCCCTGTACTTCTTAGCGATGAGTTCCCAGTCACAGACGTTCTCTATCTTAGTGGCATTGTTGAAGCTTAGCTGAGAGCCTATTGGACTCAGGTGAACCACTGATAAGCGAGTAGAATCTGAAAACATGTTTGTAGTCAAACATTTCGTCAATGATAATAAAACTAAAGGACAATGACGTTAAAAGAAATGCAGACAACAGTCAGTAAAGTACTAAGTTAATACGGGGGTGTATCCCGTGTTGAAATACACTCCCATCTTACTATCTCTCTAACTCTTTACCCGCTGCTAATGTATCTTTGAAATGTATTTTTATAATTTTACTTAAAATTTAAGAAAATACAGTTATATATATTTATCTACCTTTATCTTATCTACGTTACTAAAGATGTTACCTTTGGGCACAACCTGTCCTCTCTTCACCTTGGAGAGCCACTTGGCTCCTGCCTTAGACCGCGCGCTCATCTGGTCCTGTCGCTGGAGTCCTATCATGTGCACTAAGCTTGGACGCTTCTTCTTCGTCATACGTTCCTGTAAGTATTGGCATGGTTGTAAACTAGTTTTCAGTATTCTAATATTTCTTTTCTTTTTTGTAACTAAGAATATATTAAGCATAATATAAAGCATGCACTTGACCTAGATATATCCCGCCAAGGTAAAGTGTCTATTGACCTATTATTTCACACAGATTTATCATTTAGGGTAGACCCGTGGAAGGCTTTCAAAATAATAAGCGTTAATCCCGGTTTAATTCGAAAGTCACCCGCGGTTTTATATTTTCGGCAAGCTAGACGGTGCCATTGGTTGGTTTGTACCTATTTACCATAGTTTATGGGCTTCATTGTATTCATATTGTGGTTCATTCAACGAATTTTTTGAAGTGATCTTCATACCGAAGTCAAGTACAAGTCTGAATCTCTTACCTTACACCTGTGAATAAGCCACATGAGCCACGTCGTGACCAGATTGAGCGGAGATGGAGCGGTGGTGGTTCTATGCATGTTACGGATCAATTTTGATAGCCCATACTTCCATTCTATGTCGGATTGTGCCTGAAAATGTGAGATTTGTATGAGTATAAAAAAAGATATAGATGTAAAACTGTTGCGAATACGATTTTTGATTGTCATACATTGTCTTTGTTATTTAGTATAGTCCCTAGTTCTTGTTATTTTTGGAAGAATACTCGAATGTTTTTACAAAAACTGAAAACCTACTTACTTCAAATTTAATGTATTATTTTTAAGTAACTATATGGGAATAACTACTTGTCAGATCAAATTTATATGGGACTTGCGAGAAACACCAGTTTTGAAATAAAAAGAATAATAAAAAATAGTTCATCTAGAGAATCTGTTATGGTATCATAAGTATAAAAAATAGACTCGAATTGCAATACTTTTTTTTATTTAAATGGGATGAAAATAAAAAAAACGGTTTTAATAAGATTAAATACTAACTATTATTCACAATATAATTCACGTTTTAATATGATTAAAAACTAACTATTTTCAACAGTATTCTACAAGTAGTTACAGTTTATAGAGCAAGTAGGGTATTGTATTAGTTTCATTCAGCCCATATACTTATGTTACTCGATTAATATGCTCGTCGTGTGATGAGTGTTGTTCGAATAATGCACCCAACTCACGCAGATTTACCTGTATTCTCTGGTACGTGTCTGACATCATAGCAATAAGCAGATTGATGAGCACCACTACTGACACCAACATGTAAATGCCGAACACTATTTTGAAGAGATAGTTGGTCCAGCCGGGCTGAGTATTACTATCGTTGCGATGCACTCTCGTCTGCTCGGTCGTGGTCTGACCGAACACAGCGAAGAACAGCAGCTCGAACGAATACACCGGGTTCATAGTAACTGCGAACAAAACATATAGTTTGTGGACAAGTTACCTGTATGCGTTGGTAAGTGTCCGACATCATCGCAATCAGGTGCGGCATGAGCACCACGACAGACATCAGCAAGTAGGCTCCGAACACGAACTTGAACAGGTTTTGTGTCCAGGAGGGCCGCACGCTGGAGATGTAGTTCAGGTCTGACAACGTGATCTGGCCGAAAAGGGCGAAGAACAATTTCTCGACCGCCTCGACCGGTGACAAAGTCGCTAGAAGACAACACTCAAATGGACAATCTTTCTTTTATCTCCCATTAACAAACTAAAAGGGTGAATTGATATCTTAGTTAATTTTACACAAAATTTTAATGACATCAATTTACCCTTATTTCTAACAGCAATCTAAGACGACTAAAAATTACACTCAAAAACACGAGGAAGATTGATAAACTTGCTATGAACATAATAAAGGATAGTAGGTTGGAGACTGAAACATGGTCTTCATGGACTTAGTTTCAGTGCCTAGTAATAAACATAACTGTTATTGAAGTAGCAGTTGATCAATCGGCCTCATCCATGCGTTGCGTGTTTTTGCTGCACACAAGAGCGTGGACGCATCAGGCGCCACATCGACGACAAATAGCCAAAGGACATCCAAAACATAAAACAGTACCTTGTCACCGGCGTGACGTGAGCGATAGCCCAAAGACAACAACCAAGCTGCACATGCGCAAATCATATCTTGCTCCACTGAATGCGGTGAGTCGGCCACTCATTCCACTAAACTAGGTAGGTTTTCACGCGTAACGCAACTTCTGCAACCACATCTGTAACCCAACACTGTTCGTCGTAGATGCAGAAAATGCATTGAGCGCTTCTTATACATCTAAAAACCTGGTAAAATTAATTGGCGTGTAATTTGTATGGTACAGAGCCCACATTCCTCATTCATTTAGGTGTTATGTCAACAGACATCTAAATGTTCATACTATCAACGATGATAACATTCTCGATGTGACGACATTCAAGCCTGCAAGCGGATGCATGATTTGGTCAAACAAAAACAAAGAAATAAAAGAAGCACATCGAGATATTATGCGATCATCGTATGAAAGTGACATCCATGTGAACATCGATTTCCGCAACTTGGACTTACGTCCCGTTGGTGCTCCCTGTTTCCTCCTGTACGATTCCCCAGCAACTGTATTAAGCCACTGGGTTTCGACTGTACTTTGTCGTTTTGTTCGAAGATTTTCTATTTTGTAATAAGGGTTGTATTAGAACTTGAGAAATTTAAACTGTCGTTTCTACACATCAATCGTTAAATGTATTGTAAAATGAAACTATAACAATGATTAGTGACTTTGTGTAAAATAAAAATAAAGGTTGGAGTCACACTCACCGTCTGAGAAGAGTTTTCTTCGTGCTGTCCTTGCATATTTATTGTCTTCTGCTTTATTTATATTTCTGAAAGGCTGGTTCAGAGCAACTATATGCATGGAGAATCCAAATACAAATATAGCTAGCACAGCGAGAAACCTGCCAAGATCTTTCATAAGATCTCCAATAATAATAGCCCAAGGGCCAAACAAATGGTGGAAAGATAGAAAATCTAATATTTGAACACACGCTAGGAGGAATGCTAGCGCGAAGCACTGATTTCTACAATACATAAGCGTCGGCCAGTACTTGGGCAGGATGAAAATCCAACCAACGACATGTGTCGCTACTCCAATCATACCAAATAATAATACTGCTATTTTAATCCAACCCAACCCAGACTTATCACTAGGATTCGTTAATTCGAATAGGAGAAGACCGCTCAGAAAAATGAGCAGCGTCCATTCATACCACCTAGGTACTAAACTTTCCCTAAAAATAGAATTATAAATAGGGGTAATGGCGACTAAAGATAACAATATCATGAGGTAAATATGAGAGGTCAGATATGACATAAACTTAATTATTGGAACCTTATTATATTTATGGCCTAATGGAAGAGAGAACACCACCCAAACAGGCGGACAGAATATGAATGCGACAAAAAGGAACATTATTTTGACTCCACTCCAATTGAGACTCCCTCTCCAGAGTTCCTGTAAGGAAAACAATACCGTTACAGTAATGATTTATTTAAAGATTCACAATGTATTACTGTGGCGAAGTTACCTATTTTTTACCTGAAGATATCTCTGAACAACCGTGTGGGATATGACCTCCTTCTGTTCGTTCTCAATGAGGACATCAAGGAACTCTATGTTTCTATTGTCCGTGGCTGTGAGGATGTGTCCAGCGGAGTCAGCGCCTGCCGCCAGTGCCAGCAGCTCCGTTGCCATCGCCTCGCATTGCTTCCCCGCTGCTATTAGGTCTTTGGCACGCTCCTTCTCCTATTTAGCAAGACAATGCATCATCAATATTTATAACGCAATCCAAATAAGTTATCAATATTTGAAACACGTACCTTAGTGGATAAATTGATGTAAATATTCGACAACTTAGCAGCGGTATCGACCGGCGCGGGTGACACCAAAACAAATTCCTCTATGGGTATGTTATTGTGGTTCTTGGAACAGACCATAAGGTTGTACACGAATCTTTTATCGTCCATAAGCGATTGCGTGTCATGTTCCTTGTGCAATAAATACTCAAGGACGTCGTTGTGGTTTTCGGAAGCGGCAAACCAGATCGGTGCACAGTTTAGATTTGTTTCACTTTTGGGTGACGCTCCAGATTCACACAATAATTTCACTACGTTTAAGTGGCCAGCTTTTGCCGCGCAATGCAGTGGAGTCCAGCCGTTTTTATCCGTTGCATTGATCTCCGCTCCCTGGCCGAGTAGTACTTCCACCATTTGGTAGTGACCATACGTAGCGGCTATGTGGAGACCAGTTTTTCCATGTCGGTCTGTGCTTTGAAGTAACTCTGCTGATCTGCTCAGCAAAAGACCTACAATGGACATGTGGCCACCAAAACACGCCAAGTGAAGGGGATTGTAGCCCTGAAAATATAATGAATTCAAAACATTTCACGACAATTATAAAAAGTATTTTTCTGAATGTGGTGTTGTGATCTTACATTTTCATTCGTGGCAGCATCAGCCTGCACTCCCGCTGAGTTCAAAAGAAGCCGCACAACATTTTCGTTGCCATTGTATGCGGCAAGGTGAAGAGGAGTTAGCCCCGACTCCGATCCCAAAACAGGTACCAAAGAAACTCCTGTAGGAGCTTCTGACTTCACTGTTCCTGGCACTTGCGATAACAGTTCTCGGACAGTTTCTAAAAAAAAAACATTTAAAACTGTATGGATGTACTTGAATTTCGAATCAATTTCAATATTATGTTACTGAATATCCTTATATCTTACCTGCTTGACCATAGTAGGCGGCTATATGTAACGCAGTTAACCCCAACTTTTTGCTTGATATCCTCAGTGTATTTGTTGACCTCATTACGTCGAGAACATTAGTGTGACCGTTTTCTGCGGCCAAATGGACCGCTGTTAATCCCGCCTTATTCTCCTCAGTACAGGAAGCCCCTGCACGCACTAATGTCCTCACAACATCCGCGTGCCCCCCTTCAGCCGCCAACTGCAGAGGAGTCGACTCGTTCAACTTATTCCGAGCAGATATCACACCGGTCCTATCAAACTTCATCAACTCTTCGATCACTTTCACTGAACCCTGTATAGCAGCTATATGCGCGCAAGTATTACCGTCTTTCGTCGTCGCCATCACCAAGTTGGGATGCTGCTGGAGAAACAACTGGACTACTTCCGAGTAATTGTTTTGTGCAGCCGCGTGGATCGGCTTTTGACCTAATTCGTCGGTAGCGTCAATGTTGGCTCCAAGTTCTAGCAAAAGCTTACACACTTCCATCTGACCGCTAGCCGCAGCTAAATGCAATGGGGTCTGCTTTTTAAGTGTTAGAACATCGATCATCGCGTTGTGGTCTCTGATTAAAAACTTGACTAGATGCGCGTAGCCATTCATTGCTGCTAAATGTAGAGCTGTTCTGCCGTTTCTGGCTTTGGAATTGATAAACGCTTTATTCGTTAGCAGGGAATCGCAAACTTGCAGAAAGCCGTGCTCCGCTGCCAGATGCAATGCGGATCGGCCTTCTGTATCGAATACATCGACTCTCGCGTGGTTTGCTAGAAGTGTACTGATCAGTTCCATGTGTCCCCTGTAGCAAGCGATCAGTAAAGGCGTCCATCCAATGGAGTTTTGTTTATTTAGCGCTCTGCTGACGTCAGCGGCTGATATGTGAGCGATCATCTCCGTCATGACGTCGTTGTTACCAGCGACCGCGCAGAAATGGAAGGCAGTCTCGTGACTCTTGTTAGTTTGTAGCGACACGTCTGCACCGTTCTCTATGAGCAGTTTGACTACTTGTCTATCCGCAGTGGGTATTTTGACTTCCTCTTTGGTTATTTTGCAAGCGTAGTGCAGGGCGCTAGCGCCGTCTTCGTCTACTGAGTCAATGTAATTTCTCGCGAGAGTTTCGTTGTTGTGATCCTTGACAAACTCTATCAAATGCCGAACGATGTCTGGCTGACAACTTCTACACGCCATGTGAAGGGGAGTCTCACCGCTCTGTTAAATATAAAATTTTGAATGTTATTGAAAAGTATTGGTCGAATTATTTTAGTAAATTAATTGTTGGTTTTATTGTAAAATTATCAAGCAGTGGCCCTGTCATTAAGTGCACATCGTGACTTAACCCACATTGTTAATTTAATCAGCAATACCTTGAATTTGGCAACAGATAGATAATGATATCGCACATTGCTAAATTCAAGGCTAGACCTATAGGCTGCACCCATTACGTACTAGTTTTCCACCATAAGCAAGTTATAAATTCTATCAGTTTGACTTAATTGACTATGTATAAAAACATGCATTCCACAAGGTTTATTTTGATTTAACTGGCTATTTTACCTAGTTTATGATTATTTAACGATTTTATCTACACTAAAAGTATCGGTCCGCCATTTTTTAAACATTTCTTCCCTAGGTAGACTGGGGAAGAAGCCTACCTATCGAATGCCTGTGCCACAAAACTGAACGCGCATTATGGCTAGTCTAGGGTTTTCTTATTTTTTTACTCCCAACGCAGAAAAGCTATTTATTTTAAGATACTGTTTTTGTGTCTGTAGTATCACCCAAACTAAGTAAGTGACTCCCAAACAGCTCATCTTTTTGGGTTTTAGTCCGATTTTGATCGTTGAATTTGAATTTTAAAATCTATAGTTTATTTTGTTTAAGGAGTGTTCTTCGTTTTCTTGTATTTGGTTCTTACTCTTACCTACACATTTAAATTATGCACCAGAAATTGTTACAACGTTTAATAGTAAGTAAAATTTACTTGTTAATGAGTCAAGTTGACAAGTCAGGTTACCTTCGTTTTTTTCAAGGGGTCTCCTCCATCCTCCAACAGAAGGATCAATGCGTCCAGGTTTCCGTACCTGGCTGCGACGTGGACAGGCGTCATGCCGTTCTCTGTCGCTTTGTTTGGACCAGCGCCCGACTTTAGCAGCATCAGGGCACATTTGTCACCTGTGAGCAAGATAATAAGACATCCAGAGGTGAATATTTTCATGCTTCATAAATTGATTGGTTCGTACAAATTCCTAGTATCTTTTATAACATTTACATCTGTAAAAACGTATACACTTACATTTGTTTGTAATATTTACCATATAATTAGACGTAGCTAAATAAGTTCTAAAGCTTTAATGATGTTTGTTTGATAATATACCTACTCAGTATTAACGTTATTTTAATATCAGAATACAGTCTTACACACCGACGAAAAAGAAATTTTGCTAAGCATTTTAAATATTGATAGAATAGCATTATATTTAAACAAAGCTACTGTACGCCTAGTGAAATTAAAGTTATTAATTTGTGTTTTGATTTCTTGACTTTTGTACTGTGAGGATAACTTAAAATTCATTTAAAGATGGTCTCCAATTCCCGATTTGTTAATATACATAGGTACCTAATTGAATTTATGGCGTGCCTTGTGTTTTTATTTCCCTTTACCATCAGTAAAAACATAATAAGGTAGGTACGCGATAAATACCCGATAAATAATTGTTATTTCTGTTTCCTACAGCCCAATTCAAACCCAACAAAAGATTCCCGTTATTCGCCTAGCTATTGTAAGTTGAATTAGGTTATGAATTTAATGAGTTTTATCTTTTAAAGCTTCCTTACTTACCTAAGGCAGGCATCAAAATCGCGTAACCGACGCGTGACGCTTCAGTCACGATCGTCAGGATTTTCGAGCTGCGGCTCAAGAGTTCGCTAAGGAAGATTATACTTAAAACAAATAAAAGAAAGGTATTCGTTTGTTTACCATCAGGTATTCTCGCAGCTATATGCAACGCTGTTTCCCTCTGCTTGCCGCCTCTCACGTGTACGTCAGCGCCGTATCCCAACAGAGTTTCCACCACCGCTGGCTTGCACGACTCAACTGCTATGTGCAGTGCTGTGTAGTTATCCTGAAAGTTGAATCCGTAGATTTAGATTGATAGGTGATGAAAAGTGTTTAAATCTATTTGTAACTTATAATTTAGTAGATTATTGAGTAGTGACTAGCAGTACTTCGCGATTTCGCCCGCGTATATATAATTTGATTTTTAATGGGTTCTTATATTCACATGTTTTTTTAATTTTCGTAACTTTTATTCAGGTCCTCTGAAATGAGTCTAAGAGCAACACACCCTTCAAATTCAAGGCCACTGAGACCATTCAGTCAAGATATTAATCACGAAAAAAAATCCCTTTCACACATTTAACTTCTAAATATAGCCTTTCGAGTTTTTAGTAATACCTTGTTTATTAAATTGCTTTGTCCATTTTGATGATTGAAGTTAATCGTCACAGATAGAAGTATAATAGATATGATAGTATGCGCGAAAAACTAACAAACAGACATACTCACGTTGGTAGTGACATCGACGCTCTCTCCTTTCTGCAGTAACGTGTTTATGATGCCAACGTGACCGTACCTTGCCGCTGTGTGGATGCTGCGAGCTCCATCCTGAAATGTAAGAGATTAAAGTTTTTAATTTCATTCAATTTGATATAATTTCACGAAAGTATTAAGTCCAAATATAAAGTTCGTGGATATTGAGACTTTTTACAATTATCAAAATCAAATCAAAATAACTTTATTAACAGACAACAATGGTCCATTACACAGTAAGAAAATAAAAGAAACAAGTATACAATATTAAGGGTAAGGTATCGAAATCTAAATTATAACTAGATTCGTAATAGATTAGTTGTGAAGTATGGGACAATGGTATTTTACGGATATTATTTTCAGAATGCCTCTCACTCTGCTCATGTTTGATGCTACTTGCTTCTTTAATTATGCGGCTCCAACATAACACAACTTATTCTGTGCTCGTACCTACTAAGAATTATTCAACTCACTCCCTTTCCCCGTGAATATGGTTTAAAATTTGTTTTGTTTTCCCAACTTCCAATAAGTAAGGCGATTGGATTGATATCTATAATATTTTTAATATCTGATCAAATACAACCACGCAAGCGCGTTGATGTCTTTTGTATGAAAAGTATGCTATTAAAATCCTTGCTTATCTCACTAAAATGCGGATAAATACCGAAAAGACGCTATTTTGAGGTTTGTCACGTGGTTGGCTTAGTAATTGTTTCTGAAATAGCCGCAGGGCAAGTCGCTAATTGTGAAATAAGGCTAAGGTCATCCCTCACCGTTTCATTGGGCACCTTATGCACTGTTTAATAAAAGCAAAACACGCAATCCTATAAAATGTTTCCGTGCAGAAGCTTAGTCTACTCAATTGTAGGTGGTACTTATTGTAAACCAAGGCAAGAATTCTAAGCATTTAAATATTTATTTATTAATGCAGGTAATGAATTTGTCTACTTAGTGGTTTGCATTTTTCAGGAACATAAATGCGAGTTTCATGTTAACTTAAAAAAATAGTTATTATTATATTGATATTTTGAAGTTTTGCTCTAAAAGTAGTACAAGGCGTTCTATCGTAGAAGATCCACCAACTTTCCCATTTTTATTAAAAAAACAGACTTTAATTTTTAAAATTATAATGAAATTAAAATCCTTAGCACTGAAAATACACTCACCTTGTTAGGCATATGTAGGTACACCCCCTTTTTGAAAAGCATCATAGCACAATCCGCATGGCCGTTCAGCGAGGCTATATGCATAAGTGTGCTTCCATCTTTAGTTCTCTCGAAAATGGACGCCTTAAACTTGTCAGCTAGGAGCTCTATGATGGCCGCATGCCCGTTTTCCGCTGCCAAGTGCATTGGTGTCCGGTCTGGAATTTGAAACCATGTCATGTAAGACTTTAGATTTTAAGTGGCTTGTATAAAACGATGAAGGAAATTAGGCATAATCTCATTTGTAGTTGATAAAAATCTTCCAACTTTTACGCGACTTCTTTTGGTTTTTAATAATCTTTGGTCGTATAAACTGGTACCGTTAATATCGATTGATGATTGTTATCAACGGTCTTCAAAACTTTTTGATTGGATATCTTAATGCGTAAAATCGTTGCGTGACTGACGTCAATAAGGAGTTCCAGTTCTACGAACTTATTGTAATAAGGAAGGATTAGGAACAATTTCTATGGGATCATAGAAATCATGCTTCAAGAATGGCTTTGCGGAAGGCTTTCACATCAGGAAGTATTTCTAAGATTACTTCTTACTTCTTAGGAACACGTCATAGTCATAGTCTAAGCAAAAATTGTTAAATCGGTTTGATATATTTCACTTCCTATAGTAATTGGAATTAACTAAAAATATTAAATAATCACAGTCCGTTTCCCTAAATTTATTTGATAACATACTATGTACAGGTATAGTCTTTTCATCCTGATATAGTTTTGTCACCATATTCGTAGTTAAGTTCAAACCACATTCCATCTGATTGTTAACTGTTGCCCGGAATTTCGTGTAACCTAATATTTCACCGACTTGCCACAGTTGCCACTTTCCATAATGCTAATTAGCATTGGTAATTTTGGGCCTAAATGCTGGTTAAGGTTTCATTTTACCATAAGGGTAGAGTATGATCCAATTTTTCTAGTGAGTACTTTGGTTTTCGTAGCCCATGATAAAATGTGTACGAGTCATCGTTAATCCTTGCCTGTATTCACTTCACTATCCATATTTTGTATGATTTCAAAATGTTAGGCTTACCTTCAATGTCAGCAATAGCATTGATTATTTTATAAAACTATCACCGTAATAAAATATTTAGATTGATTTTAAATAGATGTTACACTAGCCGCTATTTTTTTTATAGAAAAAGATGTTTAATTAAGTCTTTGTCCACAATCTGAACGTAAATTAGGCTAACCTTCATTATCAGCAATCGCTGCATTCGCTCTGACTCCATAAAAGTACTTGACCAGTGGCTCGTCTCCCTCCGCTGCTGCGATATGTAACGGAGTCTGTCCAGCTCCATTGGTAGCGTCCACCAAGGCCCCATAGTCCACCAGTATCCTGCCCATGTCGACGTCTCGCCTCCTGGCCGCGAGGTGGAGGGCTGTGTCGCCGGCGGGGGTCGAAGCCTGCGGAGTACACATGGCCTAACCACAGAACTATGTCTATACATGGTGTAAAGCGGACCTCGGCTATTGAACGTGAGGTTCGTTTTACCGCAGTTTTCAAAGGCAGATATTTTTTCTAGAAGCTGTTACAAAAGTGGGTGCCTAAGCATATGACATGACTGAGGTTTGTATTCTTAGCTGTTCTCTATTAACGATCATACAACTAGGGCACTCAATGTGTCTAAAAGCTCAATAAATTATATATAATAATATGTTTCTAGATGATTTAAGAAAGCAGACATAAGCAAAGGAAAAACAAATTCCAGTAAATATTTCGTGAATATTTCGAAGCTCTGAATTGAAAACAAGCATATTTGTCTTATTGTGTACAAGTGTTGATGATCTAGTAGTTTACCTTCAACTGTTCCGCAGTCTGCGCGCTGAGCAGCTCGCGGACCATGGACTGGTTGCCGGCTTCCACCGCCAGCAGCAGCGGAATCTTCCCCCTCTGGAACGACGCAATGTCGCGAATTAGATTTTTCCACTCCCTCTGTCTCGCGCGTTTTTTGTTCAGCTCAATGAAGCTGACATCGAGCTTTTGAAAGTCTTTGACCAGATTGGGGGGCGTGCAGCGCCCGCCGCAGTGGGACGGGTTCGCGCTCTTCGGCGGCTCCTTCCCGCCCTCGGCCATCCCGAGCCGCACTCGACGCGGACGCCCGCTAACTACGAACAGCTCGCGCGATCCGCTCCATGCTACTGCACGAATACCCGCCTCATGACACCGCAGACAATATCCAACTATGTGCAATCTTCCAAATGTACTATTGATCGGATGCCGTGCTACACTGTATTTCCGATGCGAATTTACAACGCCTTTTTGTCTTTAAAGTCTAGATCGTCGCAGTGGAAGATTTCAATACGTACTTGATCCTCCATCGTTATAAATTTATTGTCACGAATCCGCGGGAGGGCATGGTTACGGCGCGCCGCCTTGCTCTAGGCGCGCCGAAGGACCGACTGAGACTTACAGTATTAAAATTAGTAATTTTGAATTTCAGCGCTGACGCTATAACTAATATTCAGCGGTGTGATTTGCATTGTAAATTTGCGGTGACATTTTACTCGGCGACTAAAGCTCGCGGATAATTAGCTAGTTTCTATTCGTATGGGGTGGCTCGTGCCACCATCGAAATGCCCTTAAAACGTCAGGCGATGTTTTGTTTCTCAGGAAATGACGAAGTTTTATCATAATTGGGACAGGCAGATTAACGCACGTTGCGTCGTTCGGTGAGTCACCCCTAAAGTAAGTTTTATGAGTTAGCCCGCGTGGAATTCTTTCAATGTTCAGTGTGAACTGCGGGCTTTGTTTACAGTTGGTATTTTAGGGGGATGGTAGTTCCTGAATCGCGGGCGGCGGATGGCGGTGCCAGGTGACAGTGGCTGCACGCGAGCTTGCATCCACTACTATCCAATCAAACCTCTATAACAGTATACAATAAAGCTTACTATTTAATGCGCTGTTTTATGATTTACCGTAGAACGCTGATGTTTGATTTTCAATTTCAAATTTCGCGTAAATACCTGCAGCAAGTAAATAAAGTGTATCTAGATAGCATGTTGTCAGTGCGCCTAAAACTTAACCTCTGGGTTAGATGTTATTGACCCTTGTCCGCGCTGGTACGATTTTGCATTTACGAAGATGTGGAATTGATGTAGATAATATTTCAATCTAGGTATTCATAAGGCTATTTATACGTAGATCCTATTCAGTAAAGATTGCATGTTTGTTTCTGTTAACCATGCAAAATTTACATGACTAATTTTCTTAAATGCAGTGTCTATATATTTGCTTTTTTAGTAATTGATGGTTTTCTTTAATTGTGAATCGTTGGCATTGGTTTATACTTGGCTTGCAGACCTATTTTAAAAATAAAATATTTTCCCAATTGCTAGAAAACATTTTGAAAACAAGTCTTGTTATTGTATTTAATCCTTCACGTAAAGTTTACCTACGTTTACCGTGCTTGTGAAGCGACACGATAAAGTTATCAGCGTTAAAAACAGATGGCGCTACTGAAAAACGACCTTTCCTCTAGCTAGCCAAACAATCTAACTACATGATAGTAAAACAGTAGAGTTGATGAATGCTACCTACCTGACGTTATGACGTATACATATGAATCATGTGTGTAGTTGCTACGCTGTCCAGATGGAGCGTTATAAATACCAAAGCTGTCCATGAAAAAGGTTGAGAAACTCTGTATTCCTGTCATCATTATTGTAGATCGGTTTCATCCATCGAATGACCCTGATGTTTATGCCAATATCTTCTATCTTCTGTATTACAGCACGTTATTAAAGCACTATTCTCACCTGCTTTTGTTTTGGGTTCTAAATAAGATATATAATAATATGATGTATGTAACTAAAACATTTAAGGTATTTTTTTAATTATAAATACAACATCAATAGAAAACACCCAGAAGAAGTATCTGCAGGTCCTATTTAAATTTGTCCCTTGTTTGATCGAACTCTGATTAATTACTGTCCCTACTTTTGACACAAAACAATAATAAAACTATCTTAAATCTAAATCAATTTCATAATATATAAAACAATATAATAACAGAAAAATATAAAGTCATTTAATTTATTAATTTAGATTATCTAGTGAACTAACATAACACTACTTTCTCTAGATTTCAAAAGCGCATTTAAATATCGAATAGCTCTAGACTGTTTGCATCTGTCTGCAGTTAGTTCAATTGATTTATTGGTAAATACCTACTAGTTTTAAGGTTTTTCTAGTTTTTGACTGTACTTTTGTTAATGAAGTATCTAATACCATATATCAGGGTATTCGTAAGTGGCTAAGCTAGGCTCCAATTACCTGCCATATATGAACATCACTGCATCACTTCTTTACCTTTTTTTGGCTCTTATTAAAAATTTTGGTCACTCATTGAATTCAGTATAAGTACCTTTATTCTTAACTAGCTGGTACCCGCGACTTCGTCTGCGCATGATTAGTATTTGGAGTACTCGCGATTTTACTTGCGTAATTCCCTTTCCCGTGGGCTTTTCGAGATAAAATAAAGCCTATTTCTTATTCCAGCTTATAATCTATCTCTGTGCCATTTCATCCAGATCCGTTCAGCAGTTTTTGCGTGAAAGAGTAACAAACATCCATCCATCTATCCATTCATACTTACAAACTTTCGCGTTTATCAGTTCAATTCAGTTTGGTTCCCCTGGGCTATACGGGTTTTCAAAAATTTCTCACAACATCTGAACGACGCGTGTGTACGCGTCGTTCAGATGCAGTGAGAAATTTTTGAATTCCGGGATAAAATGTATCCCATGTCCAATCGTCCCGAGTTCCATTCGAATTCATTCAATTCCGTCGTGATGCGTGGTTAAAGAATTTTTGTTCCACCCTCTCTCCCAGGGGAACCTTACTGAATTTCGGGATAAAAAGTATCCCATGTCCTTCCTTGTACTATGAACTCAAATCGTCCTGAGTTTCATTCCAATTCATTCAGCAGTTTCGGCGTGATGCGTGGTAAAGGAATTTTACTTTCATACCCTCTCCCATGAGAACCTTACTGAATTCCGGGATAAAAAGTATCCTATGTCCTTCCTCGTAGTATGACCTATAACCATGCCGAGTTTCATTTCAATCCATCAAGTAGTTTCGGCGTGATGCGCGTTTACGATACAGACAGACAGACAGACAGACAGACAGACAGACAGACATGAATAAAAAAAAATACAGTTTTGGCTTGAGTATCGATAATAGAGTGCCCTCCAAAAAAATTTTTCAAAATATCTTCAATGTACAGAATTTGACCTGTTACAGTTTTATTATAAGTATAGATTATTCTTCTTTCTTACTTAACTTATGGAACCCATTTTCTTTGTTTGGATTTGTTTTTTTTTATTTATCTGAGAATGAGTCGAAATAAATTCTATTATAATTCTCTCTGTAGATAAAATCTTACATTTAAAAATATATAATCTACTTATTATTTTTTTGTATTTTTTTATCATTTATAGCCTACTAGCAACCCGCCCCGGCTTCGCACGGTTTTATAATACATATAAACCTTCCACTTGAATCACTCTATCTATTAAAAAAACCGCATCAAAATCCGTTGCGTAGTTTTAAAGATTTAAGCAGTCAAAGGGACATAGGGAAATAGGGACAGAAAAAGCGACTTTGTTTTACTGACTATGATTATGTAGTGATAGGTATCTTAACCTAAATTAGAATGAAACACAAAAATAAAAAGATGATTCAGCAATGTGCTCCATACATTCGTTTCTGTTAGTCTTGAAACGTCTCCCTTTCTAGTGTAGGAAACCTGCTATAAAACACCTAAGTGACTCGAGTGCGAACTATTTCATACGAGCGTTTTGTGGTTACTATAAATTATGAAATTGATGTCAGATCTATAACTTAATATTTATGCCCTCTTAAACAGTACGGTAAGCGACAAATGCGACAAGATTGGACGCAAAGAAAGAAAGCACAGGTATGTTTTTATTTAAAAAATATATATATATAAAAATATTACCTACCTATGTTTTGTTTTTAAGATTAAAGAAAATAATATTATGTTTTCATTTAATTGAAGCTGTTCTTGTTTTTTGTCGATGCCATGTGCTTTTTTTCTTAAAAATAAAATAAATAAATAAGTTGGGCAATCCACACAGCACCATCTAGCCCCAGAGTAAGCTTACTAAAAGCCTGTGTTATGGGTAATAACTGATATATTTAATACATTATATACATAATTATATAATTTTAGATAATTTTTATTATAGATAGAAAACACCCAGACCAACGGAACAAACTTCTGCAGATCGTACACAAATTTGTTCCGAGGCGGGAATCGAACCCTCCTGCGTCGCAGACAGACCTTCGCCCAACGCGCTACATCGGTCTTTAAATCTTTGCATCGCATCCTGTCGCATCAATTAGTCGCTTACCAAACAGGTTAAGAGTATAACTGGTGAGACATTACGTACCCCATCGGTTCGTAATCTTATGTCCTTCCCCGCAGCAGCCAAGAGTGCTCTCAGAATGCTGGTGGCAGTTCCCGTTTGTCTGCTGGCTACCACGTGGACCGCAGTCTGTTGTCGACTCTGCAAAACATATGAACTTGAAGAAACTAATTTTTAGATAAGTAAGTACACAAAATTACAAATTATTGTAGAGGTGCTACATTTTGGAGAGTAACATAATACCATATAACAGATGAGCTATATTTTTAGAAAGGCATTTCTTTTTACTTTTTAGAGGTGCTACGTTTTGTAGAGTTGCTACATTTTTTAGAGCAGCTACACAGATATTATAAGCTAACGAAGAAACTTAGATCTGCATCGTATGCAGTCACAAAAACCCGTCACTTTACAGACGTGGTCACTTATAGATTTGTTTATTTTAGCTATTCCATAGTATAAAAATAGGGCTTTTGTGGAATCTATAATATGGGCCTCATTAAGGAGTAGAATAGGTACTATTTATTATTAATAGGTACTATTTACTATTCTACGTGGTAAATTCAATAAACATAATGATAGTACCATGTCAATATAATTTAAGAAAACTTGTTGTACGCTCGTAATAATTGTTCCTAATAACAAAAAACATAATGTAACATAATAAACCAGAATAGAAATAAGAATAAATTTGCTTTCATCCCCCCATCTCGGAAAGACTATTTTTGCTCTTTGATTGATTTCTGAGTGCAAAAGCCGTTTTTTATCCTCTAGCTAAAGGATAAAGTAAATTGAATTTAGAACATCGTGTGCAAGTTTGTGAATTGAAAACATCATTAAACCTACATATTTCCTTCTACCTTTATGGTGCCAAAGAAGAATGGCGAAAATGGACCCAAAAATTTGAGGAAACGTACATGGTCAGAAATTGGAACATTCATTCCTTTGATAATGGGGCTTTTAATCAGAAAATCTCATAATTTTTAAAGTTGGGAATCGTAAGTTATAAACGTTTTAATATTTTCAAAAATGTAATAACGAAACGAAATCAATGATGAAAAAAAGCGAGAGAAATAAAATAAGTGCCAATAATGGAACGTTCAAACGTCAAACTACGTGTCAAATGGCAAAGTCAGTTGACGTTTTGACTTTGATTTTGTCTAAGACCAAGTAGGTACCTTACGTTCCGTAAGGTAGACGGAGCATATGGTCACTGTCATCCTATAAGGCGATGTAGCCGATTTGATATTGTTTTGGTTTTGTTTGATACCGTACGGTGACACGTGAATGTCAGATTGAGAAAATGAAAATTTGTGTTTATGTTTTATTTGTAATTTTGTGTTTTATATATAATATTTAATCGAGAACTTAGTATATAATGACTTGTGTAGCTGTGGGTTGTAAAAGCCGTTTGGGATCTTTATGTGAAGATAAACGCAAGATATCTTTTCATCGGTAAGTCTATAATCGTGATAGACGCGGATATTACGCGGATATTACATGTATTTTCTTTGCAATATGTTGAATAGTTTTTTGTACGTAGAATATAATAACTGTTTTACTACGTTATTTACAGCTCATTAGCAGTATAATTCTATAATTCACTAATATTATAGTACAATACGAAAAACTGACATCTGATATACCATTTTGATGCCACCTAGTGAAGTACTGGTAGTTGTCGATAATTTATTGTCGATGAATGTCTAATACTGGTTGACAAAATGATGATTCAAAAGTAAATTGTCGTAGTTTGAGAATTATACCTACCTACCGAGATAGTGCTACGGTACCTACATGGACCGACTAAGTTGGAGTTAGAAATCAAAACTTGATTATGGTGTCGCTAGTAAGATCTAGGAGACTAAAGATTGCAATGTAGCTAGAAGTTCACAACTTATTCTTATCTTTCACTTCTAGATAATATACAAAATATCCAATAACAAAAGAAAAATGGAAACAAAACTTGAGAAGACATGTCTGGGAGCCATCATAGAATTCTCGTTGGTGTTTTTTACATTTCCATGTTTCGTGCCACAGAATAAGGAAGTTTCCAATTTCTCAAAAATAAAAACTAAGTATGTAAATTTAAGGGCATATATATCACAATAAATATGGTGAAAGAATTATTTTGATAACTTGAAAAATGACAAAGTTATTCCACTTTTACTGAATCATAAACGAATATTGAAATACGCGCGAGGCATTTTGCCTGTGACGTCATATCTCCCCGCGGGTTAACGGTACAGGAGGGCCGGAGAGCGTTTTTCTGCAGTTTCGTCGTTTGTTGCTCACAGTAAGTAGGTACATGGAACGCGGTGTGTGGTGTGAGTGTCTATGTAGGTAAAGTATTAAGTAACCTTATTATATCTTACTATTTTACTATTATAATCTTACTAATATAATAAATGGGAAAGTCTCTCTGAATGTTTGTAATAGGTAATCTCCGTAACTACTTAAGTTATTTAGATGAAATTTGATATATAAATAGATTGGGACTTAGAACAACATCATCATCATCATCAGCCTATATTAGTCCACTGCTGGACATAGGCCTCCCCTAATGAGAGTCATAGCGCCCTGTCTTCAGCTTGCCGCATCCAGCATCTGCCAGAAGTCCTTCGCAGATCGTCATCCCACAGACTATACAATACACTACGTTTGCCGAGTCGCGGTCTCCACTCAAGAACACGTTTACCCCAACGGTTGTCGGTTCTTCGCGCAATATGGCCGGCCCACTGCCACTTCAACTTGCTAATTCTTTGAGCTATGTCGATAACTTTGGTTCTCTACACAACAACATTTATTAGACAGTAAAATTTAGAAAAAAATTCGGGGTAGTAAAGTTTGTATGGAAAATAATTATACCTTGGTTCGATTCACTCAAAACTCGGTTTAACTAATCTATGGAGTGGAATAAACATGTATTTTTTATTTTTACCTACTCAATAACCCCAAGGGGGGGTGCAATAATTTTTTGAAATTTGTATGAAAAAATCTCTGGTTTGTGGGTGAAGCCACGGGGTGCAGCTATTATATATTTTCTTTGAAAGATATTCCTTTCTTTTAATAACTATGCTCCAATCTTATTTTTATAAGCACCATAAAATAATATTTATCGGGGTTTGTACTTTGTAGGTACTTGTGCACTTGGGCACGATACAATATTAATAATGTACTGTAGAGTAGCATCAACTTGCACGGTTTCCTTATTGAGTCTATGCGATCTCACTAGAAAGGCCTATATGAATGAGCGGCTTTCTTCATAAACGTTATATTGCTGGATTGGAGAATTCCGTTAAATGTGAAGATGACGTAGAATTTAAATATTTTTATGTGAGAATAGATATTATATTTTCATACCTACTGCAATACTGAATTGATATTTCTATTAGTTCACTATTTTTTATTCAATTGTTCGTTTCCAAAGACTTAGTTAATGTTTACTCGGAACCCTCTAACACAGGTATCTCTTTATTTAAATAGTGTTCCAAACCCAAGCTAATTATGTTAATTCATTTATGTTTACTGTAATAGATAATTTGTATTTGATCTCGTATATTATATTCCAGAACTTTCCAGAGATTTCTGCACAACCCCGAAAGCTCTAGAATGTTCTACTGCACAGAAAATAAACCTTATTTACACAAAAGTAGGTAGCTAATTATATTGTTTTCTAACAACTATTAGATAATCTATGGCCTATTTTTGTTGGAGACAAGTACCAAAACTATTCTGTGATGATATGTAACTGAAAATGACGAACGATTTTGAACCATATAACCTTAATAATCTGATTATTCCTTCCTTCAGAAAAATACTAGAAAGCTTAAAACTATGTAGATGTTGTCCTGCACAGATTCTATAGCGTTAATATCCATTCGGTCTTGATTTAACCAAAAGCAATAACCGTCTGAGGTGACCGCGCATCGACTACTACTCGACTCGAGCACCTCGGGGAACTTGTGACGTCACGACGTTGTTGAGCGGCCGCGCGCCGAGAAGTTTTAAAGCGGACGGGAAAAGTATCATAACTTCGTCATTTATGAAGATAATTGAATAAAAATTTCAGTGGGCTTTATTGCAAGTATAGTATTATTTTTTTACAAATAAATAAAAAAATCGGAAACTTCCTTATTGGATATCAAAGGACTTACAAAAAAACTTTGAAAATAAAGGTTAAATGATAGCATCCAAGTGGTATCTAAGCACAAAATATTTCAGTTAAGTATAGTAGTATACGACGTGAAAATACTTTAAAAATAATTTCGTTTATGTTAATGTAACTAAGTACCTACCTAAGTTTTCTCACTGCTCATATCCTTAATAACGACGGCAAACAACTGTAAGGCCCCTTTCTTGATTTATTTTATTTCTGTGTCCACGGAGCCATTCTGCGTCTTAGCGTCTGTCATTGTCAAATTGGAGTTGACAATGACAGCTCCAAGGTGACGTCTGTCTATTCTACTGTCGGATCGCGTTGTCATATACCTAGGTGTCGACTCATTACTTTCTTTTGTCACGGACCTCGAGGCTGGTTAGATTCCTACATAATCCTTGAATCCTCGTGATACCTCTTCAGCTGGTACGTATTCTGGCCATCAGCCTGTGCGTGGTTTCGCCAGCGGTCTGCCTAACCGTCCGTTGTTTCTGTCAAACTCCAGGATCCTGCATTCAGAGCTCCAGTGTGACCTCGTGGCATCCAGGGTACCGTGGTTGAAGTTGCCTGCCCGCGTGATTACGCAAGAGGCCGTGTCGTCTTCTTCCTACGATTTGGGGCGTTCGATCTCGATCAGGTAAATTTCTATATAAATTTCTCAGCGCCACGTGTCGCTAGAGATAGTACGCGTTCTGTCTATAATGTATCTATTTTGTCCTACAGCTATCTGGCTGCAGGATCCAGCTGAAGGGTGAAATCTTTGTATGTGCTGTCCCTGGGGAGTGGTCGGAGAGAGACCGCTCGGAGGCTGTTCGGTGCGGTTCAGTGCAAGCCCCTTCCTTTGTGCTCGCCTGACCTTTGGACCGACAGCGCTAGCTTACTGGTAACACGGCTGGACCCTAGTCCCCGTGTCTCAATTATTACTTGTGCTGTGACCCAAAACTAACCTCACTCTGGAACCATCCGGAACCCTCTGTTACTTACTCCACTCGCTGAACATCATCCGTGCTATAAATTAAATAACTGTAGATTACTTCATTATCTGGTTGCTAAGAAGTTGAATGTAGGCTACCTCCCCCTGTTACTTTACTCTAAGCTCTACCGCTGATAATAATTTTACTTTACCCTAAGGCGCCCAACATTACCATATTTTCCTCATGTAAAATTTAAATAAAACTATGTTTATATTGTAACTCTAAAACTTTTATTTGTATACCAACCTCCCCACAACTCTAGGTCCTTCCTCCTCATCCTCTCACCACCCATTCTTAAAGCGTTACACAACGATCACCGCTTAACCCCATTTTAAATAAAAACATAATTATTATCAAGAAGATTTATCAAGTTTATGTAAGTTTTAACAAAATAACCTTAGTAGGTCTTTATTTATATACCTACAGGGTCAGGTACCGGTTAAGTCGATCTAGATCCTTGAGGGGGTTGTAGTTTCAATCATTACCAGCTGATTGATTTAATCATTATTGACTCACATACTCCAAACTTAATATAAAACCCCACAAACACCAAAAAAATATAGGTGATTAATGAATATTGGTATATCTTTTCAAGTAAAATTACAGCTTGCGGATTTTAAACATAACTGAATTTATTATACTCTTTTATAATAATATATAATAATGCTGGACAATCCACAAAGCACCATCTAGCCCCAAAGTAAGCTACTCAAAGCTCGTGGTATGGGTACTAGATAACTGATTTATTAAATACATATACATAGATATACATTATTATGCATAGATATACATTTTTTATAGTACATTTATACCCAGACCAACGGAACATAGGTATATCTGCAGATCGTTCACAAATTTGTTCTGAGGGGTTTGATTCCCGAACCCGTAACCTCCTGCGTTGCAGGCGCACCTTTGCCCACCGCGCTACATCGGTCGTCATGATCAACATACAATGCAGCGGTTACAACAAACCTGCTTACTGAAATCATAATTTAATCGATAAGTACAGAATTTCACATCACTATTCTCACATTTCAGTAGAATGTCAGACAAGAATCAGATTGACCACATACGTATTTGAATGTAACTGAAACTGAACTGAAAAATTATATCTATCTTTTTTTTTCATATGGCATACTCCCAAAGAGCAAGAAGTCAAAACAGTGTCCAATGTTCGTTTTTATAATGTTACATCTAGTTACTATAATATAATCTTTGGATTTTGTTTTCGAATAATCTTAGGCCTCATTCGCACGAGAGCTTAAAAAGCTTTGCGTTCAATCCCAACGTAAAAAGCTTTGCGTTCAATCCCAACGCTTTTATAACGTTCTCGAAATTATTATTCATATGGGCGCTTTTTCCTCTCACGCTTCCGTACTACGACGTCGAAGTGGTTATACTGCTAAATTACTGCGTTTGCGATATCACCTATACTGTACAACGACTGGCATTGAGATAAGTAAAACAATTAATGAAGTTTCATAAATTATGATGTACTTATTCCCTTTAACGCACAACGCCCAGCGCTCAAAATGGAACACTGCTCGATAAAAAAGCGTCGCGATTTAAAAGCGCTGTCGTATGAACAAGTACCTACTTGGAAATGTATTTGTTCTAATAGTACGCTTTTTAAAAGGGCGTTAAAAAAGCTCACGTGTGAATGAGGACTTAAATGGGACAGGAACTTCAAATTGCCAATTTCAAAGCGATGACTAATATATTATAGCTTAGAATAATTACGCTTAGAACCGCAGTAGGGTCACGCGAAGCGGAGACATTTAAAGGTAGCCTATAAAGGCTACGTACATCTCTCAACTCGTCAGTATATTATTATTAAAAGATGATAAATATGTTGATTTTGTTATAGATTTCAATTAGATCTTGATAAAATGAGTCTCAGATTCACATCATCAAATTCGAAATCATCATCGAATTTGCACAAGATTTAGATAAAAATGTCAATTAGTTATAGGTAGGTACAGCTGTACAAAGTACCTACCCAGTCAAAAAAGTAGGTAGGTACAGCTTGGCAAAAAAGTCTTGAAACGGAACTAATTTTTTTGTTTAATGGCAACATTTTTAAAACAATGACGTTTGATGTAAAATTGTAAACAAAGATTACGAATTCTCGGATTTTTTACTTGGATCGGTCAAGCGGTGGTGATAAAGTGACGAAAAGTGAAAAATAATGAATAAAACAGTTAGAAGTGCTGCCAGGGAGGTTATTTATAAGGTATACAGGCGATGTCTGGCAGAATTTGAGGCCAGAACTATTCTTTCAGATCTCAACAATGTTTTTCAAAGAACCGCTGATATGACAGGTTTGTGAGAGTTTGTTTTGTAATTTTAAGTTGAATCAAAGGTAACTTGATGCTCCTAAAGCAGGGTTAAATTAAAGTACCACGGAACAAGTGAAATATTCAACAATAAACATCGGGCAGTTAGGTTATGTTTACGTTTGTTCTGCGTACTCTGCTATAGCGCGGGCATAGAATTTGATACTTGTACTAATATGTAAATCTATTTCTACATAATTTAAAAGTTGTGTTATTTCTATGTAATAAAGTTAATATATCGTTTGTATTTTAAATGATCTAGAAATTAGGTGCCTAAATAATAAACTGAAAAAGGTAAGATAAAGGTATCATAAAAAGTTTCTTCTTTATAGGAAGCAGCTGAGCATGCTAAAATGGAACGGTTCCAAGCTATTACGGAGGAGGATTGGAAGAATTCGTGCCAGCACGTAATAAAAATAGAAAAGGAATACTGTTAGAGAGAACTTACTATGCAATGTATTAAATTTTAATTTACTTTATATTTTTTTCTTTATATACTTACATAACGAGAACCTTGCTCAATTAAACAATATTTACTGATACTCGTATACTATGTGTGGATATAAATGTACGTATAACAGAAATATACACCTAAGTATCAAGACTAGCTTGGTGCGCTATAGGTGTTGCCATAAGGACCTACAGTGGCGCCCCCATTATTTTCTACTCTTTTTTGCCAAGCTATACAACTTATTCATGAAAAGCAAAAGTAATTGATTTCATTACTTACCTGTTTTAGATAACTGTAGGATCATGCTTTAATGAAAGAGTCTTGGAGAGTCAAAATAATGGTCACAAAATAGTTTTATGTTGTTTATTGTAGGAAATGACCTTAGAGTAACTAGACATAGAGTGATAATTTCACACAAAATTCCGCTTTAACTTGAAGCCATAAAATATTTTTTCAACATTTTATTGTAATGGCGTCTGTTTTGTTTACGATTGATTTTTGTACCTAAACTAATGTTTTACTCAAGCATAAAAGATTCCAGGTTGTTATTATTTATATTGAATCTTGGACTGTTTTTAATGATTATGTGAAGAGTTGTGACACCCTTTCACTGCACAATAAGTAATTTTTTAGAGCTCTTCCCCGTAGGACTTGACATAATGCACTGATGAGTCGAGCGATGTACTTACAACATAGCCTTTAAAGGCTAACTTGAAATGGCTTCACTTCGCGTGAGCCTACTGCGGTTCTAAGCCTAATTATTCTAAGGAAATGACAATAACTCTTTACCTATATTATTATAACCTAACTTCGTTCATTGTTCATATAATATCTTTTTATTCCCAACTTTAAGAAGCTAAATTCTAATATCATTTTGTTTGTCTGGCTAAGTTGTATGAATATTGATTGATTTCGTTCATGAACGCGGCAAAAAATGGGTGGGGCTGAGAGTCAAAGAACTTCGCCAGTCTTCTTTATCATACATCCTTTTTTAATTTGTTAAAAACTCAGACTCTGTACTTTTTTATAATTTGTTTTGCGCGCGCCATGTTCCTTTTTTTTGCATTTAGTCATTTCCTTGCTGAGGTTGGATAAAAAGTTACGTGTTGCACTCCAGTGCAAAGAAAAAGTTTTACTTGTATTTTTTGATTCTCGCGCTATCGCCCAGGATTCTAATTTTATCATAATTGAGCACACGGTTAAAAAGCAACTGTACACTAATGTAATAACAACAAACTACTAAGAGCAGGGTACAAACAAGCCTTCTTATTTCGAAGAACACACAGCCATGTTCATGATTTGACTCACCCCTCCAGTAGCAAAGGGGTCAACTCCTCGTTTTGACAGCAGTAGTTTGACAATGTCCTCTCTCGAGTACATTGCCGATATGTGGAGCACATTATAGTTGTCCTGAAAACAAACAAAACATTTCAATTATTTTGAACAAGCGAAACTAAATATATTATTTTCCAATAACTGCATCAAATAATTAACCAGTATTACAACATTTACGACGCGCTCTCATTGGATACGAATTTGATCGTACGCAAACGTACAATTACTATTCGAATAAAAAAATAGCATAATTACCAATGGCGAAATATGCTCGAATTACAAAGTATTTTGGTAATATGATTTTATAGGGGAAACCATAGTTACCGGCGGCTTAAAATTTTTTTTATATTCTTGCATATTTAAAATTTATGTGTAAGATATAATAATTACAGTCCAGTGCTTTACTTACTCATTAGTTAGGTACAGGCACTTAAAAGTACAGCTACCTAACTATTACTTAGAGCTTATTAAGTGCCTACCTAAATTATGCTCCAGGTTAGATTTTCTACGCCTACAGAGAATAAAGTGGAATAAACAACTGCCCTATACTTAATCTGTTCGCATGCCGTTAAGAGCTTAAAAATAGTCTTTTAGTAATATGCTAAGATACATGCCGTGGCAAGGGTTTTCTTATATCCACATACAGAAATGATGATCTTTTTCGTGTTTCAAAATTATTATTTTTGACAGATGTTTTCATAATTAAGTGAATAAATATTTTTCAGAATATGAGGATACATGATTTACATAAGTTATAGTTTTTCTGATTTTAAGCTAAGGCTAGCCTAGGTGGAAGAGGGGTTCAGGTGCAAGGAGAAAGATGTCAATAGTTATACTTTCCCGGATAAACTCTTGAATAAAAAATTAATAAATAATGCTTGACAATCTGCACAGCATCACTAAGCTGAGCAGAGCTTGTGTTATCAACAAATTATACTTATTAAGGTACAAGATAAAGTTTGACTACATCGGTATCCAGCGCCTTAAATAATGCTGGTCTTAGGTATATGTTCAGAAGATTAAGATTACACTAGTGGTCCTGTCCAATATTTAGTCTAGGATAACTTGTTTTGTATGCATATAGGTCGGTGATTTTTTGTCAATTTTTGAATTTAACTGTGACATTAGACTATCGGTCGTCCAGCAGCGAGATGGGTAGACGACATTATAAAAATTGTGGGGCGAACCTAGATGAGACTGGCGCAGGACCGTGTGGAGTGGCACAAAAATTTGGAGATCTATACCCAGCAGTTGGTGAAGTCGGGCTGCATATGATGATGATGATGATTCTACTGTAGACCCTAAACGGCAGACTAGGTATAGGAAATAACCCTGAACTATGGATATATTGGATACCCGATGAGATGAATTTATTGAACTCCCCCTAGGGGTTATTATGTAAAAATAAAAAATACGTTATTAATTATTCACTCCATAGTTTATTTATACCGAGTTTTGAGTGAACCGATCCAAGAAATATTTATTTTTATACAAACTTTACCACCCCACTTAACCCCTTCAGAGGTGAATTTTTCAAAATTTTAAAACCCTATGTGTTATTCTAGGTCTTTATCTATTTACATACCAAATTTTATAACTTGAAGTAGTTACGAAGATTAGGTACTTATAACAAACATTCACACAGACTTTCCTCCTTTTATTATAATAGTAAGATTAGCTTCTGCCTTCGGTACGCACGCGCTTTTTCAGGATAAAAAGTACCATATAAGTAAATCCAGGTCTAGTACTATATCTATGCAAAATGTCAGTCCCATTCAATGGTTCACACGTGAAAAGGTAACAAAAAATCATCCACACCTTTTCATTTATAAGGGTGATTTTTTTTCCACTCTTAATGTGATTTATATCGCCCTAAGTACGTCCCTGCCCACACATGTTAGCCTGACGGGTCGCGTGCCTTCCTAGCTTCTCAGACGTTATTACTGGCAACGTTCATTACTCTACCCATGCAAGAAATTACTGCTCTATTCATGCTCTTTATATTGCCTTTTTACAGCAAAACACAATTAAAAAGAAATTAATTGTTTATGTAAAACTCTTAAAAAACAAAATCAATCTGTATTTGCAAAGAAAAATAAAATGAAAGAATATACAAAAATTTAAACTTTTATATAAAATTGAAACATAAGATCTTGCTGCAGAAGTTTGCAAACAGTCTAGAGGTAGTTCATCGGATTCATGTTGAAAGCGTCTTCAAAACAGTGGCTACATTGCCTTGCGGTATGGCAATGCTGATCTGATGCTCTGCGCCAGATACTCATCGGCTCTTGGATAGCATCGTATAGTGTAGATTAGAAGACTAGACGCTCAGATTATTTTTTAAGGTTCGTAAGTTCTGTGATCTTTTTAAACGAGAAATATCTTTGTAGAGCCTACATTTTGTTACCTGAAAATTATCACAAAACCTTTTGTAGCATTCATCAATTATGATGCTGAATGCTAACCTAACTACTACTCGTACCATAAATTGAATTGGATTTGAATCAGGAGTTACGTTCCTGAATTAGTATTTTCAGCCATGCACAAAGGTGCTCGGCTATATCACAAGCAAAATCATGCCCCCTAAATGTTCTTACGTGGATGTCAAAAAGCCAATTACATACATTATTGAATGAAGTTGAGTGTATTATGTGAATAAAATTACTGACTTTATAAATAATCATTTTACTATTATTATTAGGTATCGAAAGATAAGTAGGTATGTACTTATAACCTTGATAGGTATATAGATAAATAAATAAATGTAATTATTGATTTCTTATTGATTTATCGTCAAAACAGTAATTAAGTAAGATTTTTTCTAGTTGGAAATTTATCATAAATCGATTGAGTGAAAGTAGCAATTTTTCATGTAAGTATTGGTCAATAAAAAAATATCGTGCAAATAAACTTTACAAACGCCCGATTGTTTGAAAATCACAGCTTTCTTCACTTGCATGGCGCAAACTACACTTTCTATACAGTGATTTGCGAAGAAAAATAATTAACAATTAGAGGTGGTATGTTGCGCTTCGAAATTGATGGCACAAAAACAAATAATCTTATATTTTGCATGATTAGTTTGGGGCTAGATGGTGCTGTGTGAATTGTCCAACATTATTGTTATTATTTTTATAATGAAGAAAGGAAACCTTCACAAAATCAGAAAAAAATACTTATCTATATATTGTTCAGACATTTTAAATTATGAGATACCTACAAATAAATTTATCCTACAAACGATGCAATGTGTTGAATTTTACCTTGAGTGATCAACACAATATAATTACGAACTATAAAACATGAAATCGTTCGTAGAGCAAATCTACGCTCGTAGCACCGTAGCAGTTCTATCGTAGCCTCGTAGCAGTGCCGTAGACAGATAGATAGAAAACACTTTATTGTACATTTAAATAAAAATCACTATCACTACATAGTATAAAACAAAGTCGCTTTTTCTGTCCCTATGTCCCTATATCCCTTTGAATTCTTAAATCTTTAAAATTACGCAACGGATTTTGATGCGGTTTTTTTTAATAGATAGAGTGATTCAAGAGGAAGGTTTATACGTATAAAAACCGTGCGAAGCCGGGGCGGGTCGCTAGTAAACAAATAAAATTACTTAGACTAAGTGACAATTGACGATCTTATTGCTCAAGAGCGATTTCTACCAGACAAGCTAGGATGCCTTGAACCTTGTTGCCGTAGGTAGATGCATTACTACGCGCTTCACTCGATTCAGGGTAATGTTTAATTCTTCAGGCTTACAAATAACCACGGCAAAATTTCAGTAATGGTTTTAATTAGTTGCTTCATGGCAAATGTACAACAACCCGTTCAAAGCTAATTTAAATGCCAACATTACAAGTATGCTTGCATTTTTATTTAGATCGAATAAATCGTGACAATTTTTTTAAATTTTATATCATATGAATGAATTGATGTTTTTAACTTTATTGCACTATCAAAAAATATTACACAACAAAAACTTCATACTAATTACATAATCCTTTTCACTGACAGCGATCTCTTCCAGGCAACCTCTGGATGGACAAGATTAGTTACACTGCCTACTAAACAGCCTCCTTCTAAGAAGCTCTCGTGCCAAATGTCTTTTCACTTACTGCTGATAATTGAGAACTCCTTGATAACTACATATCTACAAGTATATTTTATCAACAAGTATCTTGTACCTACTTATCAATCATATTAGTTTACTTTAGTTTTCTGCCACCTGACACCTTGACACTAACGTCTCATTCAACAATGCCATATCCAAGTTTTAACTGATTCATAGTAATATTCTTGGATTCGGTAAAATGGTTTGCGTAATTTCATTGTTGCGTGTTAGAAAAATGGTCGCAGAGTTGCCAATTTAACAACTAATGCTACGGTCTTTAGGACGTCGATTGACGCTATGATTCAATCTTGCGCTTTATTTTATGACGCAGTATTTTTTAAGTAGAAATTAATGTATTTTTTGCTGAAAATTTCATAGCTTGAAAGGAAACAGAGCTTGTGTTAAAAAGTGATTTTTGAGTGTATAAAATCTAATTTTAGGAAAACACTCCTACAGTTAAATAAGTTTTCGAAAAAAGCCAATTTACTACTATCCTGTTGTTACATGCACATTGCGCGTTTGACATAACTCCCACTTAAGGCCAACTACAGACATCCAGACTTAGAATTACATATAGACAGCATCACGTCTGGAAGAGATAGCTCTTCAGCAATAAAACTGCCAATTGTGATTTAGTATAAGTTATTTAATTATCAACTGTTTTAAATTAAGTGTGCACTAAAGAACTTCTATCTATTTATCTATCTTGTCTGTCATACTGAACTACCAAAGCTTTGCGCCACCGAGGTCGTCGTGATGATGATGATGTCAGCTGAACTTCGGTCACGGCTGCCAGTCAGCAGAGACTATGTATGTGCGCAGTACAGTACCTATAGTTCGGAAGTGTGAGCATAATCACAGATGCACTTGTTATTCCCTAAGACTACGATTTGTACTGAAAATGTCCACCGACATATAGCAAGCGGCGCCATACCACAAGAAGTTGTAGTGGAATTTATTTTTATTGATCTAGTGATGATGACTGCTGATGGATGTGGTAGAATAATTTAAACAGGTGTAGTGTGTGATAAAACTGTTGAATCTCGCGCGATTGATGAATTTGTTTTTGAAGTTCGTTATTTTCTCTTCAAGGCGGTTGATGCGCTTGCGACCGGTTTTGCTTCGTAATGAAATACGAGCCACTTATTGATACGTTACGGATGTTCTGAGATTTTATTATAGATTAACGGCCCGCCCCGGCTTCGCACGTTTTATTATACCTATAAACATTCCCCTTGAATCACTCTATCTATAAAAAAAACCGCATCAAAATCCGTAGCGTAGTTTTAAAGATTTAAGCATACAAAGGGACATAGGGACAGAGAAAGCGACTTTGTTTTATACTAGGTAGTGATGTCACATCAGCCAAAACTTAGTAATGTGTATAACTTATTAATTTAATTATATAGAACCCATAAATTATGTATAGTAATATTTACGTAATAAACCTAGCCAAGCTAAGCAGAGCATGTGTTATAGGCACATAAGCTCTGCTTAGCTTGGGGCTAGATTAGTGGCATCTTAACTGATGTATGTATACGTCAACGGCATTGGAAAATTGCAGAAATATGGTTACGAAACACCCTCACTCACTCTCTTAATCCGAGGTCGTCATTACCTTGCTTGCGTTCTAAAATTGGTGTACCTAACCCATTATTTGCCTATGAGCATAAATCGCAGGTGAAGGCAGCTATCGGCCATCCCATCTGTGACGTAGCTAGCCGCTTCGTGTACTTGATGACCACTGTGAGTAGTTCACTACTATATTTGGAAATGCTTGCGAAATTTAGAAACCTTCGTCAAAAAAGGCCTAAGGCTTATGAATTTTGCAAGCTTTACACTTTTGTCTTGTGAAGTGATGAGATTTTAGGAATTACGGTTTAGCATCGTACGAGAAAGAAACAAAGTCAAATCTTAAACTTTGCTTTTCATTAATACTCATAACTCCAGTGCTGAACATGCAACCCACAAAAATGTGATCGCAGTAAAGGTGTTAAAAATTTTACGGAGAAAAGCTGCTGTCCTCATACTGCGTGAGATTTTGGAATTTATATTTTTTTATTCAAACATGGAGCCCAACAACCATTTTAAGTAGCGTCATTATAAGCTAAATGTTGAACACTAATGGTTGAAGTCTCGCTTAGAACTTGGCTTCCGATTAGTAATGGACTTTCATTCTAGATTGATCTAGAACGGTAACCCACAAAGGAGGTACCTAACTCAAGTACCTAAGGTAGGTAACTAATGTTTGCTTTGTACTCTAGTATTACTATGAGAACATTTTTATTACTTTTTATGATAATGGATAATGGTTGAATTTGTTGTATTGAAAATGGCTTTGCAATAGTGTAATTCTTTCACATGATTCAATGATTTATGTCTGACACACCTGCTTGCGGGTTGAATACATTGACATCTAATAGCTAAACATCTTGACATGTAATTTATTGTATTCTGCAAATAAATGATTGATTCTGATTCTGATTCTTGTTCTAGTCCTGGAATAACATGAATGGAAATAGCCTTGAGACGTTTCCATAGAAACAACTCGTTCGAAGCCGCGGATTCTAGTACTATATAAAACAAACCTACTATAGAAAAAGTAAGACAACTAATATATGGTATAGTTGTTATACTAGGGTATGTAAAGTAGTACGGAGTAAGCAAGACTCACATTGTTCCGAGCGCCCACGTCGGAACCCAGCTCGATGAGGCGCTCCACGAACGACGTCCGGTTGTCTTTGACGGCGTACATCAGCGGCGTCATGCCGGTCACCTGAAATGAACGGTATGGTATTATTGTTAGGATATTAGATAAAGTAACTTTTTGAAAAATTGTGATGTTCACAATAGAAATACACAAAAAAAGTACAAATTACATATTCCTTCATTTAGATTACGAAAACTAGGGAAATCATTTATGGGTAATTGTGTGCGCTTCTATAATAAGCTTCTATCTGAAGCTACTGAACTTTCTATTCGTAGATTTAAACAGTACATAAAACTAAATCTTATCAAGAAGGCATATTACTCCATAAATGATTAGATCAATGACGTTAGTGCCTGGCCAGAAGTCGCTCAGTTCCACATCGACAATAGTATGTAATTATTTTTAAGGCAAACATGTATTAGACACATAAGTTATACACATGCTAGTGGTTTCTATTTCACCTCTTCCACTAGTGGACAAAAAAGTGAGGCGAACTGAAAATCAATTATCACTTATTTCTTATATTATTTTGATAATTATGTACCTATAGTATTAATTTTGACTTGTCTAAGTGCTTATTTTGTAAGCCTAAAGAAATAAAGATATTGATTTATTGATAATATAATTAGATTGCTAAACGATAAAATAAATTAAATTCCTCAAAAATCCCTATTGCATCGACATCTATTTTTATCATCATCATCATCATCATCAACCTATATTAGTCCACTGCTGGACATAGGCCTCCCCCAATGAGCGCCATAGCGCCCTGTCTTCAGCTTGACGCATCCAGCATCTGCCAGCAGTCTTTCGCAGATCGTCATCCCACCTGGCCGGAGGGCGTCCTACGCTACGTTTACCGAGTCGCGGTCTCCACTCAAGAACACGTTTACCCCAACGGTTGCCCTACCGTGAGTGTCCACGTCTCTGCTCCGTAGGTCATTACGGGTAGGACACACTGATTGAAAACTTTCGTTTTCAAACATTGCGGTATGGATGACGAGAAGACTTGACGTAGTTTCCCAAATGCTGCCCAGCCTAGCTGGATCCTCCTCTTGGCCTCCTTCTCAAAATTGTTTTTACCTAGCTGTACAATCTGCCCAAGGTAAGTATACTCGGAAACAATTTCAAGAAGGTGACCATCAACGACTATCGGTCCCGGAACAATGTGGCCATTGATCATGACTTTGGTTTTATCCAAATTCATGCCAAGACCGATACATCGCGAGGCTGAAGCTAGGCCGTCCAGCATGTGGGTCAGCTCCTCTAGCGACTCCGCCATTACGACTATGTCATCTATTTTTATAACTAAACTAAAACTAAATTTAAAGAAAATTATTTGGTATAATGTTATGGCACCGAAGACTATAAGAAGTAATTGCAAGAAAAAAAAATATATTTATAAACTAGCAAGCGGTATCCCGTTTTACATAATATCAAAATGAACTATTCGTAAATTGCAAAAAAATAAAAGCAGACAGCCTGCTAAATTCACATTCATCAAACGCGCAAACTGTCAAAACTCACGAAGTTAAAATAGTCGTTAATATTTCTAAAATTATCAAATTTTCTGCGCAATTATCTTAACTTTTCTAGATGTCTGCAATAGATTGAAAAAATTAAATTTCAAGTAATGTTTATTTAGATTATCGTTATATTTTATCCCCCTAACCCCCTTTTAGGAGTAGTTTCAAAAATCCAGAAAGACATGGACTAAGCCAGCATATTGTATACTTACTATTTTTTTGCACTATTAAAATTCCGACAGCGTTTCAATACAATCCTTTGAAAAGAAAAACTTTGACACTATTTCAGCAAACCTATTTTCTTCTTTATTGAAAGGGTGTCAACAAGTTTAAGAAGTAAGACAAAATAAATGATGATAATTTATGTGATTTAATTTACAGTTCCTTCGTTAGCACTTTTTTTAGTTAGTGTAAATGAGCTTGACTTTATATGAAACTGGTCAGTGTTTGATCGATTTGGACAAAATCGGAAGAAAATAGCGTACCTCTATTATGTCAATTAGTAGATTGAATAAAAAAACAATAGATTTGGAAAACATAGCAAGTTGATATCATTGCATTCTTTTCTTGGTCACCCAATCCATATTTTAATGACCTTTCACGTCAAAATATCTACCATAACCTATGTTTATACGTACCTACGCGTACGTTTACTATTAGATTAATTACATTACGTTCTCAATTTCAGGTAAATAATAGTTTACCACGTGATTTATTATGCAATTTGGTTCGTACATCATGAATATTCGCAGCATATTTCACTTTTCAATTTGGCGCGCCTTACATTTAGCATCATTTAGATTATTATGCACTGGGTTCGGCCTCGTAATGACGGTGATTAGGGGCAGAGTTTATTACCAGCCATTATATTAAAAAAGAATAAATAAATAATGCTGGCCAATCTATACCTACAACATCATCTAGCCCAAACTAAGTAGAGCTTGGTATGGGTAACTGATATATTTAATTTTATATATATTTTATACATATTTTTTATTATGAATAGAAAAGTCAATGGAAAAACCCAGAAAAATGGACCTTATATTTGCAAATCGCATAAACATTTGTCCCAATCGAACCCGAAACCTCCTGCGCAGGCTTTTTGTGTAAAATTGGATAAATTAATTAAGATCCACACCGCATCATCTAGCTTCAAAGAAAGCAAAGGAAAACAGAAAAAAAAATTGGTGCATCGAACAGAAAACATCGAATACAAACATTCGTCCCGGGGGCGGGAATCGAACCCGCTTCTTCTCCGTCGCAGGTGGCCCTTCCTTCGCTGGGCCACAGAGGTCTTCGCCCCAAAGATTCCTAAATAATTAAACTTCCTAGAAGCCCACGATATTCATAATAACTTAGTAATTTCCTATTGCAGTGTATTTTCGCAATATCCGGCGAAGGCTTTCAGTCGATTAAAAGCTCGTTCATTAATACTCATCAAATGTGTCGATTGTTGCATGCGAGCTAGTCATGTCCGGTGGGGCTGCAGAACCTTTGCTTCGCTTTCAACAGACTTGCTTTCATGGAAGGTACTGTTAGATTTGTGGAACGCTAAACTTTCTTTACAAAGGTACAACTGAGCCTGGTTTTAAATAGGTAGAATCGGTGGAGATAGGCGGCTAACGTACTGCTTTTATTGTACGTTTAGATTTATGGAACGCTAAACTTTGTTTCCAAAGGTACAACTGAGCTGGGTTTTAAATATGTAGAATCGATGGATAGAGGCGTTCAGGACCGCTAATTAAAGGAGAGTCCTATGTCAAGCTGTGGACAAGACAGTGTGGAGTAAAATAATAATGGTAGTAATGCAGCCAGCTTTTAGGGATAGTTTCGACTGGTATTGATATGGATCAGTTGAGCTGCCTCCAGGCTGATTGCAGTGACAGATAAGGTCATTCGATCTGGATATATTTGTTTGTATTCATTATAATAATTCGGCATCTAATACCCATAACATAATTTTATGTTATGGGTACTAGATAACTGATATGTTAAGTTTAAGGCTAGATGATGCGGTGCGGATTGTCTTGCATTATTATTTATTAACCAGGGAATAGAAAAAAGTTTAAACTAGTATTTATAATTGAAAAAAATGAGCTGCTAACTGTTGTAAACAATCTAGATGTAGCTTAAATTAGTATACATGGGAAAGTATAACATTTATAGTCACAATCTTTATCTACACTATTTATAAAATATGTAAATTGTATGTTATTAGATTGAACACTAATTCAATCAATTCATGTCATTTAAAAAAAAATATTCTTGAAAAGTAAGAAAGTTATAAATTTTTGTTACATTGATAACTATTAGAGCGAGCTCAAAATTTCGTCTATCATCACTAAGATTACCAATTCCTGAATGTATAAATAATAATATGAATTATGAGCACGTTATATCGTTATCATACACGAGCTTGTTCGTTACTACATTTTCTTTCTTCAACTCCAAACAAATGTTTTTTTTTGTACGCTCGAAAGTGTAGATGTCCTGACGTTTTAAACTAAATTTAAGAATCATCAGTCATAAAATTTAACATAATAATTGATCTATAATTTACTCAATCTAAATATTACCCCAATCACAAAGAAATAAATGGTTTTATATCGCTTAGTAATGCTTCAGTCAATGGTGGAAAACAGTTCTCAAATATTTTATCGGATGCTGACAAAGATCAAATAGTTGTTACGCCACATAAAAAAAACCAAATTGTATCTACTTTGGATAAAGTACAATTTAGCTGGTGTGATGACTGTACCCAATGGTAATTATGTACTTTGTAACGAAGGTCACGGTTCGCGTGAGGTTTTCGGTTGAATGAAGGACTCCTATTGACCGAATAAACCTAAAATAAATTGCATCATGATTATTTTAGGCAGCACTTTCTTTAGAAACCACAAAGTAAATAAAATTTCTGGAAATTATAAGTAAAACCATCGAATTTTAACGGCGTTTGTTTTTGTTGAAAGAACACCAGCATTAATGATTGTTTTTAAAGTTGTTCTCAAATGAGTGAATTTTTATAGGCAGTATGAATGTACATAAATATTAAACAGGGGCGCGTTATCATATTCCTTTATGACCACCATCGACACCTACGCAAAATCATTGATTTTATGTGGCAACTAATAACCTGCTAATATCAATTTTCCTCAAACGTCACAAGTTTTGCAAAGGAAAGGAAACCACCTAAAAAAGTTCGATGTCTGTCATATTTCATTTATTTGATTGACAAAGTGCATCTTTATGATGCACTTAATTGAATATCTACTCATTCTTTTAGACTTTTAATAAAGATGACGACTAAACGAACTTATATAGTACTAAACAAGTTTTGATTCATTAAACGTCAAAGTTAACAACAAAGTAGCGTAATTTTCCTATTATCTTATAGTGAACACTAGCCTAATTAAGTACCTAAATCCCAAAGAGATCAGGAATCACTGTAATTCGTTTTTTAAATATAAAAAAAGGTTTGCTTCAACATGACAGAACGAGCTCATAGCTCGAGGCTCGCATAGCTTATCGGGTCATGTGCGGATCGATGAGTTTCCCGCCCATCACTCAGCATAGACAGCCACTTACCCCATACAAAAGACATCAACGACATCCTTTTTCATGTGGAGCCGGAATAAATATTACTTATTACGGTTTAATTCCCAGAATAATACCCAATCTAAATGAGAATAATTTTGAACATAGATGTTGAATCGTGTTGAGTAAGACGACGTAAGAATCATTTATTTTTGTACCAACTTAAGCTCCTAACTTACATGTTTAGAGTAAGCGATTAACAAGGTTTACCTACCTACTAGTATTTTTATAGTTCATAAAACATTAAATTTCATTTTTTTCTAGTTTAAGTCAAAATTGCATACATAAAATTAAAGATAAGTACAAACCTATTAGAATAATAACTAGGTAGCAAAAACTATTATGAGTTATGAGTTACACATTGACATTTTGGTTACATACGAAAATGTATGTAGTACCTACCTAACTGAAGTTATACTCTGTTCCCCACACTAGGACAAAATAGCAGTATCGTCTAATGTTAAGCTAACGTTAAGACTAAGTATTATTTGTACAAACCTAGTAGTATATATTTTTAAAGAAATAAATATCTAAATGTTACGTTTAAATGCATTTCAATTTACAACTTTAGTTGCTTACGTTTTCATTAAAAATTATTGCACTTTTAACTAATGATAATTTTACTGTAAAATGTAAATAAGAGAATCTGGAAACTTTTGAAATTACTTTTCAAGAAATCTAAGTAGTTACTTAAATAATAACAGGGGTTGACCGCCCTTGTATAGTCCTTGACTCTGTTCAAGTGTAGTTAGAATCACAAAACCAAGAGCCAGTAGGTAACATTTAATTTTACGTAAAAAGGCTGATTCACGATTCGTCATCCACCAATGAGACTTGGGTGGGTCATAGGTTACTTCGAAAATAATGTCTGTAAAGTCTTTATGAAAAAAAATGAAACTTTTTTTTGATGTAAAATATGTTTTTGCACATAATTAGTAACGTATGTATTATTTAGTGATGGGCACCTAATAGGTAGGTATCTAGGTACTTACATAAGTAAAAATGTACGTGCCTCGAGCCATCAGACTAGTAAAATATGCCATAAAAGGTAATAAACTGCATTTTACAAGCCATTTCTTGGCAAAATTCCAGCCATGCAAGTTATCATAGGATCTATACAAAAAAACAGCCTTCAGACTTGTCAGTTCATGAAATTGATTAATGTGCAATGAACTTTGCAAAGACGATGCACCAATTAAGTGGCTCTTTTGGTCAAACATACTGAGAGTCACTAAAGTCATTGAATACGGGATATTTAACATGATTTGTTTTCTTTTGAGTTTTCCGATATTTCGGCACCGTTTAAAGCGCCATGATCACGAAAGAACTGAGCGCCATGATCACGAAAAATGATGGTAGGTAGATATCTGACAATAAAAACTCACTCGCAGTGACCTCAGTTCTTTCGTGATCATGGCGCTTGAAACGGTGCCGAAATATCGGAAAACTCAAAAGAAAACAAATCATGGTAACTATCCCGTATTCAATGACTTTAGTGTTAAAAACCTTGATAGTTTTAAAAGTTATACTGAGAGTCATTCGAGGTTTTGAAATCTCAATTTTTTCACAGGAGAAAAGTACAGTAGATTTGTACGACAACTAAGTCTACATGCCCTTTAGATAGTTCTATAGTCTGAGACCGTTTACTCAACCATGCTTATACCAAGTACTTACATCTATTAACATATGTATATAAGTAAAAATTTATCAGAACATTCCACTTTCTTGCCAAGATACCACCATTATGCCGGTAGCAGTAAATCAGAGCAATATACAAAACGCTTAAAATTTTCCCTGCAGCTCAAATTATTAACACGCCAAATATCTAAATAATTTAAGGCGTTTTTGCTGAATACCTTAGCAGTTTACGCAGTTGAAAAAACAAAATAATTTACTGAGTTTCCCGTTTGTGGAATACATATTCATGAAATAATAACTAAGGGTGCAATTATGTGACTTTGCCGTTTTGGGTCACTTGGCTTTTTGTAACGTGAGTTAACGAAGGAATCTTTGAAAATGTTTATTAAATTTACTCTATAACTTTTTAACATTTAATGTGTAGCAAAATATATAGAATAAACAAAATAAGACATCAAAGTTGATGGTAGCTCGAAGTCGGTATGTTTAGAAGGAACAATGATACTAGCAACCCGCCCTGGCTTCGCACGTTTTTATTATACGTATAAACCTTCCTCTTGAATCACTCTATCTATTAAAAAAACCGCATCGAAATCCGTTGCGCAGTTTTAAAGATTTAGACGTTCAAAGGGACATAGGGAAATAGGGACACAAAAAGCGACTTTGTTTTATACTATTTAGTTAAGAACTTTCAAGAATGCGGAACAAGAAAGTGTAACTAACTGTTCTTAGTAAGTATTTTTATGGAAAAAGATACGTGGATTTTTTATTCAAGTAGGTAGCTGTTGAGGTACATTGGAACCCCCACCCCCCTGCATAATTAGCTGGCAAGCGGTGTCTTGGATTTATATCTACACTCCCATCGTCTAGCCTGCCGGCGAACTTGCAGTTTTACTGCGATGTCTTTCTGAAAACATTATTTGGTAGCTTGTTTTTGTCCTTTCCTGGAAGTCTAGATGGGTGTATACTGAAAATACGTGCAGGCATTTTCAGTCAATTGACGGTATGGTTTCAAAAATATATTCTCCCAATTTCCGTAGTTAAAAATAAATTGAAATTGAAAGAAATTGAAACGAATACTTTTCAAATAGTTTACCTGTCTAATGTTCTGAATGCCAATACATGACTGACAAAAACATGTCTGAGAAAGAAATTTTAATCAAAACATCTAAGTGGATGTTTTGTTTACATAATGTTTTGATTTTGTTTTACACAATACTTTTCAAATTCGTTAAGATTGTCTTAATGTTACAGAATACTCTTCGAAATCGTTAAGACCATCTAAAAGAATTCGAAAAGTATTCTGTATAGGTCTCTTCTTTCGCAATCATGTTTTTATCAGTACTGACCACTGGCCTTCAAAACATTAGACAGGTCAGCAATTCTCAAGGATGGTGCCGTAAAGCCAAGGTCGAAAATCTCCCATCGATTACCGAGTAACAACCAGCCGAGCACGCAAAACTCCTTGCCTCTACCCTTGACACAGAAACGGTCAGTTCGCGGCTCATATTCGATTGGAACCCGAAATTATGTAGGCCGGGGCTCCAACGCCCGCCCGGAAATGGGGGCTAATTCTGTGGCAGTCTTGGCCAGCTTTCCAGTGGTCTATTGTCTGTCAGATAAGCATCGGACAGTTTCGCGAGGATATATGCCGATTTTGAATTGGTTTTCGTTCTGACATAGCGATTTATTTTGGGGTTTGAAATTGTTACCTATCTTCTCTCAGTCTTTTTAATAACTGACGTAAACACCAAGTTTTATATTTACTTTACTACAACTCATGGCACATAACATTTGGTATCAAGACTAAACATACATACCTAATATTTACCTAAGTTTTAAATCTACCGATTTTGTTTTAAACTACCGAGATCCTATAAAGATGGATTTGTAATAATAAAGCTGTAAAAATATAAAGGTTAAAAGTATAAATTAACGCTAGGGCACATTTCTGAGCCCTATAGACGTTTACAAGACTGGGAAATACATCAAATCGACCATAACAGTTGTAGGTATGACCGTCTGACACACTTGGCTCACGCCACAAAGGGGCTACCTGCTAAAGATTTATTTCTTCAAGCTACCTACTTATTATGTACGGTGAGGCACACAAGTGTAATGAAATTCTCGCTCCTTACACTGTTTTCTCTTTCAAACTTTTTGTACCTTGCCTTACTTGAGTCAAAGTAACTTACGTCGTTCAGTTTACGTACAGTTAGGCACGCGCAGCCCACTATCGTAGCCCAGCCAAAAATAGATTTTCTTGAATGGTGTTAATTACAACAAGAACATTGAAACAAGAACGTGGAGTTGCTATCCTAAATAATACACTGGGCTACAAAACACTTGAAATTGCAATAACTATTTCAGTACCTACACAAGACATATGTGGTTTTGAAATAAAAACATTAACACTTCGATGGAAGGCGTCTACAGGTGATCTGGTGAGCGATATACCTTCAAGCTTTCTTCTTAGAAAGAGTCCAGTACGGTGAAGGCAGTGTCCATGTATGGGCTGGCATATCTTCAGAAGGCCGCACAGAGTTAGTGTTCATAGAAAATATCACTCTGACTGGGGTAAATTATGCCCAAGAGATTGTCAATGAGTATGCAGTATCGTATCGACCTCATCTAGCAAATATGGGTGATGGCTAGATTATGATGCATGATAATAATACCCGGCCACACACGGCTTAGGTCGTTCAAGAGTATATTGAAGAGGTTGGTAGCAACGCGGTGGCTTGGCAATAAAATTGGGCCAACAGGCCCAATTACTAAAAAATAATTACTAAAAATTACTAAAAAATAATGGGAGAATATTCCCCAAAATCGGCTCCGAAACCTCGTGTCAAACCGGGTAGAAGCTGTCATCAGGACCAGAGGAGACAATACCAGTTTTAACTTGTAAAACATACTTATAAATTGTTGAGTTTTTGGACACTAGCTAACTGGTTATTTTATTGTTTATATCTTTTTTTAAGTTAAAAATGTTACTAATGTATAATTTAACATAGTTTCAAAGAAGCTGATAAAATTTTATGTTCCAGCTTTTTCTCTTACTTAAATCTCTTACTTCATTAGTCAGAAGGTATATAAAAAACCCTAAAACTGTGATACTTTGCAGGTCAGTGTAGTTGAAGACCGTGGAACTTACTTTAAGTCTCACCTTAACTAAATAAAACCTTAACGTGCTAAATACCTTGGTAAACCTTGATGAGTCAAAACATCTGCAAGATTCAGTGAACTTGGCTTTGGTGCTTCACAAAGTTGCGTGCAAAAGTCTCGTTGAATTCATACCTATCTCATGAGCGTTAGTCCGCGCCGTCTAAGTTAGTGCAGTTTACGTAAATTATCTTTTTATAATAAATTTAAAAAAAAAACAGATATTGATGGATCCATTGTTTGTTAGTAAATAAAAAACTTTAAATTAGGGTTTCAAATTCAAACATAATGATGATTTCACAAAAAATTAATAAAAAACTAATTAAAGATCACCCTCATCATGAAACAATGCTACATGGGAGAGGTGATTCTACCAGCTATAGTTTGAAGGATAGTGTGGATAGTGGCTGTCACGCTCTCTGCCCATCAAGGATGCGGTCTTTTTTCGGCGAATAGCAGCAAATCCAGCCGTCATGCTTTTACAAACATCCCTTATATATATCTGACTAAATCTTCCCATGCAAATATCAAAACAAATCATACATGAGTAGCATGATCGATCCACGTTCCCCCATGAGCAGTAAAAACGTGGAAAGATGAGACGCAGACTGGCACGCGATCGTTGCCAAGATATCGAACATACAGCTTGCCTCCCTTCTTTGTAAAACGTTTTTGTCAACTGCCATATTTCAGCCAGTAACCCGTTATTTTTTGTTTTTGAATTTGCTGTTCTTTTGATTCTTTTAAACATGCGCCAGTCGGAGTTTAAAGTCATCTCAACACAATAGAGGTATGTTTAGAGTTCCCCTCAAAGAGGATTCTTTCTCTGATAGCGTTATAACATGTTGGCTGAGTCATCGTGATTGTGATATCTTGTCCAACATTTAGACTTATCATAAGGAAGTCATAAAAACCATTTAAACAAATCAACTGTTAATTCTGATATTCTATTTCTGAGTACCATGTTCAACATACAGCAGCACCTCCTACGCATATCTTTATAATGCTCTTTCGTTGCTTAAGTCCTACATCAAAATAATAAAGATAAAGGAAATGAGCTACCTTTCATACCGCCAAAAATCCATGATTCTATGCTATAAAACATCGTCTTCATTAAATTATTCATTAATTCGACTCTTGCTTATTTGTCGATGCAAATATTTGTTGTGTCCATAATTTTGATCGTCTCTAATAGGAATTTTAGTATTATTAATTACTAGCAGCGCCTCGCGGTTTCGCCCGAGGTAATTCCCGTTCCCGTGGGAATACCGGGATAAAATGTACTCTTTTTGTTATTCCAGACTATATTCTATCTCTGTGCCAAAGTTCATCTATATCAGTAGTTTTTGCGTGAAAGAGTAACAAACATCCATCACTCTTACAAACTTTCGCGTTTATACTAATAATAGGATTACTAATCCAAGTGCACCTACACTCATTTGTATTGGTAAAAATCTAAATTGGGAATAATTATAATGCTAAAATTCCTATTTATCCTATCTGTCCATCATGTAAGTAAAGTTCCCTGTCTCCATTATCCCGTGTCAATATCACAACAAAGCATCGTTATCACGGCTTTTAGTCTTATCTAGGTGTCCACTGAATAATACACGAGAAAAAATTTAATGGAATGTAACGAAGTAACCTCTAGAGAAGTGGGAATTTGATGTCTCCGAGCAAGATATGATAATTTAAAGAACCGGGTCACGTGAGATTCTTTTAAATTTAGTGAGAATTCTTCTACACGATTCTGCCAACAGATCTTCATGTCACTATTCTCTATATATTTATGTAGATGGACTATAATAATATCGGTATACAGTCTACTATTATTAAAGATTCGATATTCTTGTTAGGTTTCTGCTAAAAACATGAAAAGAGAGATGAGATTCGACATTCTAAAATATCGTTGTCGTAAATAAATGGAATTAAATTGTTAAGCAAAACGCTGCCGTTGATTCGAGCTTCCGATTTTCATGTTACAAAACTTTACACCGATTAAGTTAACGTTTAAACTTTCCCTTCGTGCATTCAAACCGAGCAAGATCAAGTCGACAAAGAAACATAAGACTTAGAACAACGACTCAAAGTTCATTTCCCTAAATCCCTGTTGCTTTGGCTTGGAGAAAATAAACACCTTGCTTAGGCATGTAAAGTATGCTTGGTTGGTGGGCGCTACGCCAGCTTGCAACGCGGCGCTGTCTAGCCACCACGGGTGACCTTCAGGTGGCAGAGCTCACTTACTGGATCTAGGATGCCGGCCATCGGCACGGAGACGGCGTCCTCGCCGCCCGCCGCCACCAGCTTCTCCAAGACCTTGAGGGTCTGCTCGACGGCGGGCCACTCCCCCTTCTGCGCCAGCACCAGTATCCGACCGGCCACTTCCCGGATGTTGATCCCGGCACTGGGCGGCTTGACCAGCCCGGTACCGACATCGGCACCATTGTTCTCCTTAACCTCCTTCTTGTCGCCGTTGTTGGAGGACGTCTCATCCTTGTCCTCGGAAGCCTTCGCTGCCTGTGTCTTGTCATCGTCGGCGGTAGTGTTCTTCTTTGGCGGGCCCTTGCCGCCTTTCTTGCCGGCAGCTTGCGACATAGTCACATAGCAGTATCACGGTACAGCACTACTCGGTCGCGGCACATGGTTCGTGCTACTCGTTGGGCGGGCGGAGCATGACTGCGGCACGTTGCGTAGCTCCGCTTCAGCCGACTTCTTGCATGATTCGAGTAAATAAACGCGAGCCTGAAGCCTGCTTGGATTTACAAACAAACTTGCGGGCGATGTCTCAACTTGTCCCTTGCATTTGACCCATTTTTTTGGTGGAGATTGTCATCGTGGGGTCCTTATTTATTATCGAACCAACTGCCATATATTTCACCCCAAAATATTGTTATTTCAATTGCTCAAGCAAGTTATGTTCATTCGAACCGCAAGACTGGAAAAGTTAGTAAATTTTCCTATTTCATTATTTTTAATTAATTGGAGCATCGCTGCCATATCAATTTCCGATATGGTTTCATTTAATGTAATAACCCACATTTCTTACAAGTTTGTTTGTTCTGACCACGTGGCTGCGACATACACCATTGTACATTTCATTGATGAAAGTTGGGTTCTTATGAAAATTCATTACAGTTATTGATACGTATACATTTACACTTTGGTGACGAAGGTGTTTTCTTTTCCATTGACAATAGCCTAAAAGAAGGCACCGACTTAGAGAACAAAATAATAAATCAATCGAATACCTAAATAGTGAAGTTACCCAAACGTTTTGAAGAAGGTGTAACGATCTGTCCCACAAAGCGTCCAGAAAATTTGCATTAGAAAATAGATTAATAGTTGTACTGCGACCCTTCACCCCGCGACCTTGTTTGGTCACCACACATGGAACGCATTTCCACATTTTCCACCCCCGATCATATCGTAGGGCTCAAGAGGTTGGATTTGCATGGCTCGTCGCAAGGGGGGCGTCGCGTGCGCTCCACGCCGCTTCCGGAGGGGGAGGGGGAAAGCGGCCTCGATTCCAACAACCAAGATCAGATACTGAAAGAATATTATGCTTTGACCGTGGTCCGACGCTTGAAGGACTAAATTGGGATCAGTCAGTCTTTCGATAATTTAATTGATTCTGAATTCAAATTTAATACTTATACGAACTTTTCCCGCGAGAGCAACATTTTCGCGCGTAGTACGTAGAGTGCCATAAATTCTAACAAAAAAAAAATACGATCTAACAATACAAACAAATTAAGAGAGTATTTACAATTGAGCTCACTGCAGACTGTTGCAAAAATCTAGAGTTAGCAAATCTAGAGTTAGTTGAACTTATCCCTATCAACACCAGTCGGAAACGTCCCTAAGACGATGTATGTATAGTAATGCCGATGCCCTACGCCAGAAACACTCACCAGCTCTTACCTATTTGTCCTCCCCGTGCCTCTCCATTTTGAAGAGCTTTGTTTTTAAAAAGACAAAAGAGAGAACTGTTGTATACGACAGCCAGTGCTGAGTCTGGCTCCATGAGTGTGATGAAGCAGGATACCTAACATTATTCTAGCAGGATTTACATGTAAAACGACGCGAACATTTGTAAGGAGCAAGCTTTTGTTTTAAAATTGTCTCAGCGACAGACATGTCATCGTAAATTGCTCTTCTAATTGTCGATACAAGGAGTGCAACTCAAAACATCACCTTTCTGTGCTATGACAATAAACAACAGCATAGTACTCCCGCGCAGACGGCACGGCGTCGACCGCGCTGCCTCTCCGCCTCCGACACTAAAAATTCGGCAGATGTACTATACCTATGGCGTCACCAACTTGTAATTGATCTATCCATGGGTACTTATTAGGGTTTGCGCCTGTACAGATTAAAAGAAACAATATTTAAAATATTAAGTGCATACTGTTATGTCGGATTTTAGGTTTGTACCTACATTTTAAAATATCTTTCCCCTAACTGCGCAGTTTTGCAGAGCAATACATTTTAAAATGTATAGAGCGTTTGTAAATATTTTTCCAGTCCCAGTTATGATCTTATTCAGTGGCTTAACTCTAAGCATGACATTGCGATAGACCATTGATAACGATGTAAAACAATAAGTACGATAATTACCCACGAGATAGCATATCTGTCAGTCAGCCGCCAACATTCGTTGTGGGTGGACGTTCTGGTACAGTCATGTGGTGTAAAAGTGCAACACTCTGTAGATCAAGGTTGACCAGTATCAATGCTCTGAGGTTTGTGTTGATATTCCTACCTAAACATACTGACTGGGTGGTTGGACCATTTGTGCGATGCTGGCAACAATGTTCATCGCGACTGACTAGAATTTGTAGTTAACCAGGTCTAACTTTTATAAAGGTACTAGAAATCAGAAATCAATATCTTTATTTCTTTAGGCTTACAAAATAATTACTTAGACAAGTCAAATAGGTACATAATTATCAAAATAATATGAGAAATAATAGATTTTCAGTTCGCCTCACTTTTTTGTCCACTATACACATAGCTATGTGTCTTTCTATTTTCAAGATAAACAATCCTTGATAAATATTTCATCATCATTAGCATTAGTATCATATGCATTAGCCCACAGTTGGGTGTGAGCCTTTTTCAATTAAAGCCACTAGGTACTTTGGGCTGATTGTGCCCAGGCTTAGATGGCAATACTACTTACCTTAGTTATGTTACTTACAGCGAACGAAATGAAAAACATAATTATCACACAAAATATTTTTATCTCAATGTAATATATTTTACTCTTATCATAGCAGGAACTCGAATTGTTTACTGATAATTCTCCTATATTAGTAATAACAAAATATTAAACCTAAATACATTACATGAGTGTGCATTCAGATTGTTGTTCACTTCAATCATCACTTCAACCTTTACCTTGTTATGTTGTTAGTTTTCGAGTTGGAGCAAAATTCGCTCCAAACTTTTTTATCTTAGATAATCCGATATTTTATTAACAACGAAAATTACAAGCAAAGGAATAGAAAAATTACAACTAGTATTTACAATTGAAACCATTGAGCTAACTGCAGACGGTTGCAAACAGTCTAAAGGTAGCTCAATTGATCCATATTGTTAGTTCAGATCTTTTTACAAAAAATGGTTTTGAAAATTTGGTTTTTTATTTACTGATAATTTTTGCAACTCATCATTTCTGTCATCTTTTTGTTGTAGAAGCTCATTGTCCTTTGAAAGATCCATTAACCTTTATTAGCCTAGTTGTGGGAAAGCGTGTTTATTCCATATTTTCTTCTTTAATTATTATTTTTAGTATTTAGATTATGTATATGGCTATTTTAAGGGAACCGATTGATATTTCTACGAGTGTAAAACAAGTTTTCATAAATATATTGACATGGTATTATTATTATTATGTCTGTATTCATATTGTCACACCTAAGTTAAGTTGGTACCCGAGAGCTGGTGATTCGAGTATCTGACGCAGCGTATTAACAAACACCAGTTACACCAGTTGCATAAGGCATTACCTTAATAATAAATGCAGCGGGGCAATGCAGCCAGCGTCTTAGGGGCACTTCAGACTGGTATTAATAAAGATCATTTGGTCTACCTCTAGATTGTTAGAACAGTATGCAGTTATCTAATTCGTTTGAATTGTTAATACTAGTGTTAATTTGTTTCTTTTCTTTGATTGTTATTTTCATTGTTTATAAAGTAGGTACTTAATACTTATCTACCTTATCATGTTTCTATTGCATTGAGCACTTAATATTCACCATTATTATCAGCCTTTGCATCATGTCTACTTTAAATTAACTAAGGAATGTTTAAGCTATATTTAGTTTACACTGTTGTATAAATACATAATTAATTACATGCGCAGTATACACCGGTTGTAACAGATAGAGCTATTTGTACGGGGTGTCATGTCATTGGCATAACAACTAAGCCAAAAGGGGGTAATTCAGGACAAGGGGGACAACTTCTGTTTTTTTTAATTAGAATATTTTTAGGAAATTTAAATCATTTTTTACTTCTTTAATTTTAATATTCGTTTTCACATATAATCGATATATTTTTAACTCTTTTTTTTTAAAAATGCGTCTTCTCACTTTATTATCATCAACCTATATCAGTCCACAGCTGGACATAATTCTCCCCTTATGAGTGCCATAGCGCCCATAACTATGTGTAATTGGAATAAAAAAAATATTCGCGTTCTCACATGCCTATGTGAGAAGAGAGAGGTTGAAGTGGATAACAATCTGAGTGATCACTTTATTTCTTTAACTTATGTACCTAAGTAATTTGAATTTTCTGTCATGTCACTGAAAAGAAATAAAGCACTTTGAATTTAGTATAAAACACATTTTATAAAAAATACACTACACCTGTTATTGGGTTTTCATCCAATAAATATTGTAATTAAACACTGAGTTTTATTAAAGTAATTTGCAATATTGTGCAACGCGTACATTTTTTGACGTGTAGAAAAAGCGGGAGGACAGTAGCGTCATCAGAGGGTGATGAGTATAGACAACAACTTTATCGGATGCGGTCCAATTATATCATTTTATAAATAAGTAGAAAAAGTTGGTCCCCCTTGGGGCCTGAAAAGAACGGGTGAAGTTTAACCCATACACATACAACAACTTCTATCGTTTGTCCACAGATGGATTCACAAGGTCCACTCCGCCAGCTACCTCCAGCACCCCGGCTCAGAACCATTGAGGATAGCAACACTTGGTGACGTCATCGCAGAGACTGCACATAAGTACCCCGGCAGGGTGGCAGTCAAGTCCAAGCACGAGGGCGTCAGCATTACGTATGAGGAGCTTCTCAATCAGGCAGGTCTTAAAAGGCGATAAAAGATAAAGACAACCTTATTTGTAGTATAGAACACAATTTAATGTATTCTAATATCATTAAATAACTTGACGTTCTACGCAAAAAAAAAACTTAATATTATGTTAAAAATGGCCTCCGTCTCGGTATAAATGTTGCGATACCTAGCCGTTGGGCATAGGAATCCCAACGCTGACACGGAGACATTTGCGTAGGTTCATTTTAGTGCACAAATAAATGCGTAAATATAAAATTCCTTCACTTTTATAATTTGATGGCTGACCGACACAACCGTTGAGAGGTTAAGCGAATGACCAACGGGTTTCCGAGCTAGGGTGCTACGGGTGTGTAAAACCTCCAACTTCTTGGCTGCAAATTAACTTTTACTGGAAATTTTTCATACAATTTGTACGTATTTAAACCGATATGATTCTCACTTAACAATCTAATTAAGGGTTTAGATTCATATCAATCGTTATCATTGAATATTTGATAAAACTATAGCTTGAATATTCTTATCTCAGTTTCTGTCGGTCAATTTCGAACAAAAGAGTCATAACTCGTAATTACTGCACCTATCGTGTTGTCTTTTTTGTTGATAGGTGTAACTGATAAACATAATGACCATATCTTTAGATTGTTTGCAGTCTGTAGCTAGCTACAATATAATATACTAGCTGACCTGCTCGCGATTTCAATCGCGTGGACTTTATCTAGTAATCTAGTAGTAGTCCTAAGAATAAGATAAGCTACTTTTCATCTCTTAACTCAGTTTCCATGGGATAGAAAGAGCCTTGAAACGTTTCAATAAAAGCCGAGGTCAGATACTAGTTTATAATATAATATTTAATGTTATTTCCAGGCTGATGCCCTCGGCTGTGCCCTCCGTGCCCAGGGTCTGGAGAAGGGCGACCGGCTGGGCTTGTGGTCGCACAACAGCGTGTCGTGGATCGTCGCTATCGTGGCTGCGACGAGGGCGGGGTTAATATCGGTAATAACTTTTTTCTGGGCGAGCAGATTTTGATGATTATTTATTTATTTGAAAGCTGGTGCTTTAAGTGAGGTCTCATATAAAATTGATCAAGATCTGTTTACAAGTTTTTTGTTTTATTTATGATGAAAATAAACGCTAAAACATCCTGCAAAATGTTTCCGGGTCGTACAAATATCCCAATGCGGGAATCGAATCCGCAATCTTCTATGTTAGTATGTATAATATTTAAAAAATACAAATATTTCGTTCGCAAAATAAGTCTGCTATAGAGCTACGACGTAGCAAGCTACAGAGCTACGACGTAGCAAGCTACAAACCTACGACGTGGCAATCTATAGAGCTACGACGTAGCAAGCTATAGAGCTACGACGTAGCAAGCTACAAACCTACGACGTGGCAATCTATAGAGCTACGACGTAGCAAGCTATAGAGCTACGACGTAGCAAGCTACAGAGCTACGACGTAGCAAGCTACAAACCTACGACGTGGCAAGCTACAGTGCTACGGCGTTGCAATCTATAGAGCCACGTCGGAGAATTTTATAAATAGAGATATGAAGCAACATTTTTGTACACGTTATATTTTTTTTGAAGTTTCTTTTCTTGTACGAGTAAGTTGATTTAATATTTATACTGACATTAATAATTTTTAGTTTACGTGTGCTTTGCTTTGATTTAATATTTATACCGACACTAATAATTTTTAGTTTACAGGTGCTCTTAAACCCCGCGTATGAACACAATGAGATAAGTTTCTGCTTAAAAAAGACTCAGATGAAAGGCCTGTTCATAGGAGAAACGTTGCCCAATAGAAACTACTACGGCATCTTGGAGAAACTCATCCCTGAACTGCACTCCTCGAAGGCTGGAGATATCAAATCAAAGGCTTTCCCTCATCTGAAGTCTATTATTGTACCGAAGGAGAAATTAGAGTGAGTGAAATAACTACTTTGCAAAAATGGCATAATTTCGCATTTTTCATTTATGTACACAAAAAAACAGTTTGCTGCCATGTTTGCAAGAAAAATCTACAATACAAAAATATGATTTCTTCGTATTTTTCATTTAAATACATAATTATAGTAAGTACCGATTTGTTGATAAACACATCACACGTCAAAGCTCGCTCTTATAATATTTGTATATATAAGTTACGGCATTATCCGAGATTAAAATTAGGGTTCGATGAAGACAAATGTTTGTATGAACTGCAAATATTTGTCCCAGGGTTCTAAAAATATCTATATGTGTGTATTGTGTTATCTAAGTTTGTTTTAAGTGTGTAAGTCATCTAGTACCCATAACACAAGCTGTGCTTAGCTTTGGTCTAGATGATGTTTTTATTTGATGAATGAATATTTACTTTTACTCACAATTGTGATCCAAAATTTTTTTTCCAATAAATTTCAAATACTGAACAAGTTTTTCATATAGTCATGATAAAATTACGGGACAAAATCTATCATCAAGTAAACTTAAAGCTTTTTGTTATTTTCAGCGGGACCCTTGAACTCGGCTCCTTGATAAAGAATCAACAGAATACTAGTCAAATATCTAAATACGGTAGCGATATCAAACCGGAGGAAGGGTGCCTGATCCACCTTACTTCTGGAACGACTGGTAAGCATAACCGTGCATGATTTGTTTTCTATTTGAGGTTTTATGTTTTGTGATTGTCGGTTGACAAAGTAGATTCCATTTTACGTGATAGAAACAACTGAACGTTAAATTGAATGACCACGAATTTCAGCCTCTGATAAAACATTAAATTCACTTGATCGAAAACTTTATTGTTCAAGAGACACAATGTTAAATTAAATATTTTATATCTAAATCTCAATTAAAACAGTACCTACTTAAGGCCTGGCACTATTTCTTCCAGGCAACCTTAGAAAAACTCTACTGTAACTATACAATATGTATCAGAAATCAATCACTTAATTCTTTTAGGCTAACAAAGTAAACACAAATCAAATTTTGAATTTAGAATACATAGGAAATCATCAAAATAATATAGTAAATAGGGTGTTAATTGATTTTAACTTCGCTTCAATTTAAAATTATTGTAATAAATGTATAAAGTATATCAGTTTTCTAGCACCCATAACACAAGTTCTGCTTATCTTGGGCCTAGGTGACGCTGTGTGAATTTTCCAGCATTTTGTGTTTATTTATATCCCTTGTCACTATATACACCAAAACACACCTTGAATGTAAATTGCAGGTGAACCTAAAGCAGCTCTCGACTCGCACATCGGCGTCGTGAACAACACGTACTTCAGCGGAGTTAGGAACGAGCTGAACCAGGATCATCAGACTATTTGTGTCCAGGTTAGTTCCATCCTGTACGATTACTAAAAGTAGGACAAAGACGGAGATATCAATTAGCCCACATGCTGAATATTTTGGATTTGCTGATGACAAAGTTGAAATCGCCTATATTATGAAGAAAAAAACACATTCAAAATATACACGTAAGAGCATGTATAAGCCATAACAATTTGCTCTTTATTTTCTACTTAGCCCACATGGTTCAGCTGGCTTCGGCCGCTTCTAATATTATTCTTTAGTTCGGAACCGCAAAATAATGGAACAGGGTTCCGACCATCTGTTTATTTATAAGGCTACTAGCTGCGCCCAGCGGCATCAACGAATTCTAAATCGAAATTTATTTACAAATTTCAGAAATTTATAGCACGCCTCCTAGGGTAGTTTCGTAATATAAAAAAAGTGTTCAATTATTTACTTTCCAGTTTATTTATACTTACAGAGTTTTGAGTTAATCAAACTAAGGAAAAATAATGTTCCATACAAACTTTACCTCTCTTTTTCTCTTGTTTTAGGCTCCACTGTTCCACGCTCTAGGTTCTATCATCACAAGCCTGTCGGGGCTAAGACACGGCTCCAGCATGGTTCTGGCTTCTCCTACCTACAACGTCAATGCGAACATCGACGCAGTGCTATCAGAAAAGTAAGTTATGCATTTATAATGATATATTTGGGATACTGAACGGATCAGGCAGATTTTGAATAGACGAACCTAGTTCTTGCCCTGGAAATAAAAAAAAAACACTTTTCATCGCATCAGTTTCGATGGGATAGATAGAAGTAGCCTTGAAGCATTTCCAGAATCAGAATCAGAATCAATCATTTATTTGCAGAATACAATAAATTACAGGTCAAGATCTGATCTTATCATAACTTCCCTAAAAATAAAGCACAAACAACGCCGCGGGCAGATACTTTGTTCAATAAAAAGTCCTTTCTTTCCAGTTGTTCACTAATCACAGGCACTCCAACTATGTACGTGGACATGTTGGCTCAGCTGAGGCGGCGCGGAGACAAGCTCGGCGAGCTCGGGGTGGCGCTTGCGGCCGGCGCGCCCTGCAGCCCACAGCTCATCAGAGATATACAGACCAACATGAACGTACGCTCTGTCAAGGTAATGATGCTCATTTTGTTGGGTAAATCACACTAATCACAGGCACTCTAACTATGTAAGTGGACATGTTGGGTCAGCTGAGGCGGCGTGGAGATAAGCTCGGCGAGCTCGGCGTGGCGCTGGCGGCCGGCGCGCCCTGCAGCCCACAGCTCATCAGAGACATACAGACCAACATGAACGTACGCTCTGTCAAGGTAATGATGCTCATTTTGTTGGGTAAATCACACTAATCACAGGCACTCTAACTATGTACGTGGACATGTTGGGTCAGCTGAGGCGGCGCGGAGACAAGCTCGGCGAGCTCGGGGTGGCGCTTGCGGCCGGCGCGCCCTGCAGCCCACAGCTCATCAGAGATATACAGACCAACATGAACGTACGCTCTGTCAAGGTAATGATGCTCATTTTGTTGGGTAAATCACACTAATCACAGGCACTCTAACTATGTAAGTGGACATGTTGGGTCAGCTGAGGCGGCGTGGAGATAAGCTCGGCGAGCTCGGCGTGGCGCTGGCGGCCGGCGCGCCCTGCAGCCCACAGCTCATCAGAGACATACAGACCAACATGAACGTACGCTCTGTCAAGGTAATGATGCTCATTTTGTTGGGTAAATCACACTAATCACAGGCACTCCAACTATTTAAGTGGACATGTTGGCTCAGCTGAGGCGGCGCGGAGATAAGCTCGGCGAGCTCGGCGTGGCGCTGGCGGCCGGCGCGCCCTGCAGCCCACAGCTCATCAGAGACATACAGACCAACATGAACGTACGCTCTGTCAAGGTAATGATGCTCATTTTGTTGGGTAAATCACACTAATCACAGGCACTCCAACTATGTAAGTGGACATGTTGGCTCAGCTGAGGCGGCGCGGAGATAAGCTCGGCGAGCTCGGCGTGGCGCTGGCGGCCGGCGCGCCCTGCCGCCCACAGCTCATCAGAGATATACAGACCAACATGAACGTACGCTCGGTCAAGGTACTGATGCTCATTTTGTTGGGAAAATCATTTACTCTGTCGAGTACTACTCAGGTACTCATTTTATTAGAAAAATATGTTAGTCTGTCACTGGTCTGGTGCTACTCATTTATGTGGAAAACCATTTTCTCTGTCAAGTTTATATTCTAGTTTATACTCTTTATAAGTATGAAGTCTAGTAACTTAGACAGAAAAATGATCATATATCTTTTAGATACTTACTCATTTTATTGGACGTTATAATCTTTATACTTACTCATTTATACTACACATTTCTTAGATACTTACACCAAACAAATTATTTTTAAGTACTATTCAGATGCTCATTTTATTCGGAAAATCATTTTCTCTGTCAAGGTACTCTGATACTTATTTTACTCACATAAAAAAAAAACATTTGAATAGAGAACCTCCTCCTCCTTTTTATAAATCGGTTGAAAAATTGTTGACATCAAATGCAAACGGTTAGGTAAAAAGTTAGAGGCAAGGTTTGAGCTTGATTATGAAGCATTTATCCATTTAACAAGCCTATAATGGATTGCTTCTAACTTGTATACCTTCAAATTACATACGAAGTTTGAATTTTTTTACCCTTGTATTTTTACTTTTTAATTACTTTATATTTCTTGCGGCCAGTCTTGCAAAAAGTTTGAAGTTGTTCCATACTCAAGTATGGAGCATTTATGGAGGTAACGAGCTTTTGTATCGGTCCTTACATGTATTCCTTCAAATTTCGAAGTTTGCATTCTTTTTTTACCCCGATTTTTTTACTTTTTCATTTCTTTATATTTCTAAGCGGCCAATCTTGCAAAAAGTTTGCAGTTGTATATGTATTTTGCAGGCTCTATACGGGCTAACGGAGACCACAGCGTGCGTGTTCCAGTCTCTCCCGGGAGACAGCATAGACAGGGTGGCGGAAACTGTGGGGTACATCACTGACCACATTGAAGTCAAGGTTTGTGCTCAAATATATATGAATACTTATATTTAAACATATTTATAGCATGAAAATTATGAAAATAGCTTATTCATAAAAATTAAAATTGAAATGTTACACATACAGATACTGATATTCTATACAAATCTTGATATTTTTTAATGGGACACCACAAAAAGCATTCGTTTTCAAATAAGAAATCATCAAATCTGTCCACCCTAAAAAAATATGGTAAAACATAAAAAAAAACATTCCAATAAATTGAAGAAATTGAGAATATAAAAAAAATTAGAGAATGGACTTTTTATATTGAAGTCGGTCTATAGTTTTAAAACAACTTGTATGTCCCAAGGTAGTAGACGAGAAGGGGCAAGCGGTACCATTCGGCAGCCCCGGCGAGCTGCTCTCGAGGGGGTACAACAATATGATCTGCTACTGGGACGAGCCGGAGAAGACGAGCAAGGCTATCGACAAGGACGGCTGGGTCTGGACCGGGTAAGTACTTGTATGTCTCAAGGTAGTAGACGAGAAGGGGCAAGCGGTACCATTCGGCAGCCCCGGCGAGCTGCTCTCGAGGGGGTACAACAATATGATCTGCTACTGGGACGAGCCGGAGAAGACGAGCAAGGCTATCGACAAGGACGGCTGGGTCTGGACCGGGTAAGTACTTGTATGTCTCAAGGTAGTAGACGAGAAGGGGCAAGCGGTACCATTCGGCAGCCCGGGCGAGCTGCTCTCGAGGGGGTACAACAATATGATCTGCTACTGGGACGAGCCGGAGAAGACGAGCAAGGCTATCGACAAGGACGGCTGGGTCTGGACCGGGTAAGTACTTGTATGTCTCAAGGTAGTAGACGAGAAGGGGCAAGCGGTACCATTCGGCAGCCCCGGCGAGCTGCTCTCGAGGGGGTACAACAATATGATCTGCTACTGGGACGAGCCGGAGAAGACGAGCAAGGCTATCGACAAGGACGGCTGGGTCTGGACCGGGTAAGTACTTGTATGTCTCAAGGTAGTAGACGAGAAGGGGCAAGCGGTACCATTCGGCAGCCCCGGCGAGCTGCTCTCGAGGGGGTACAACAATATGATCTGCTACTGGGACGAGCCGGAGAAGACGAGCAAGGCTATCGACAAGGACGGCTGGGTCTGGACCGGGTAAGTACTTGTATGTCTCAAGGTAGTAGACGAGAAGGGGCAAGCGGTACCATTCGGCAGCCCCGGCGAGCTGCTCTCGAGGGGGTACAACAATATGATCTGCTACTGGGACGAGCCGGAGAAGACGAGCAAGGCTATCGACAAGGACGGCTGGGTCTGGACCGGGTAAGTACTTGTATGTCCCAAGGTAGTAGACGAGAAGGGGCAAGCGGTACCATTCGGCAGCCCCGGCGAGCTGCTCTCGAGGGGGTACAACAATATGATCTGCTACTGGGATGGGACGAGCCGGAGAAGACGAGCAAGGCTATCGACAAGGACGGCTGGGTCTGGACCGGGTAAGTACTTGTATGTCTCAAGGTAGTAGACGAGAAGGGGCAAGCGGTACCATTCGGCAGCCCGGGCGAGCTGCTCTCGAGGGGGTACAACAATATGATCTGCTACTGGGACGAGCCGGAGAAGACGAGCTAGGCTATCGACAGGGACGGCTGGGTCTGGACCGGGTAAGAGTATAGGTACACGGTTTTTTATAATATTTTTTTTTAATTCTTTAACAACAACAATCTGTTGATGAATATATGTATAATAAATGAGTATTTATTTCTTTAATCATGTTCTTTAACGAACTTTTGTGTTATGATTTCAAAATATTTAATAATGCGACAGTGCGTGTAAAAACTCAAATAGGAAGAAACAATCTTGTTTGTTTTAAATGAAAATATAACTTATTCGAAGTTAAAAAAATCTACTTGACTATGAACACACGTAACGTGTTCTAGAAGTTTCTATGAATACAAAAAAAAATATTTAGTAATGCAACAGATTAGGTAATCAGTTATTTATTAATTACCCACAAGCTCTGTTAGCTTAGGGCTAGATGATACCATATGAATTGTCTAGCATTTTGAATATTCTCCTCTTTCAGCGACCAGTTCACGATAAGCGAAGACGGCTACGGGCGCGTTGTGGGAAGACTGAAAGACATCATTGTGAGAGGAGGAGAGAACATCGCGCCTAAGGAAATAGAGGACGTGCTCAATACTCACCCGGATGTTATCGAGAGTCAGGTAATAGAATCACACAATATTACTAATAATTATATCTTGACTTGACTAACGAGGTTGTCAGCATGTGGGGTGCTGATTCAGCGACCATCGTTCCGTTAATTGCGAAGAGCCTCGATAAAAATCTCAAGATAATCTCGCTGGGAGGTTTTTAAAAGTATTACTCGAGAGGGGGTCAGCTAGTTATCGCTACATAGTTTAAAACAAAGTCGCTTTTTCTGTCCCTATATCATTATGTCCCTTTGACTGCTTAAATCTTTAAAACTACGAAACGGATTTTGATGCGGTTTTTTTAAATAGATAGAGTGATTCAAGAGGAAGGTTTATACGTATAATAAAACCGTGCGAAGCCGGGGCGGGTCGCTAGTTAGGTATATAAAGCAGCATGACAAGAACAAAATAAAGATCATGTGTCTAGTTTTCGATAAAGTTCTAAGCTTAAAATCAAACTTTCCAGGTGGTAGGGGTATCAGACGAAAGGCTAGGAGAGGAGCTATGCGCCGTGCTGCGCCTTAAAGAGGGCGCCACCGTCACGCTCGATGACGTCACCAAGCACTGCTCAGGGAACATCGCTCGGTACAAGTTGCCGAGGATCGTGAAGGTTACAGACGTCTTCCCCAAGACAACGTCAGGGAAGATACAGAAGTTTAAGGTGAAGCAGCTGATTGAGGCGGGGAAATTGTGATTTTGGAATAAAATTTTAAGTATTATTTTCGTAGTTGGCAACATTTTATTTATGTCCTGTGAAGTTTTTGTTATTTGTACCTAACTAGTAGCCCACTAGTACCAAGCCTTCGTCTAGACTAGTGAAGTCATTATTATTTTCATTGCTGAAATTCTAGAATTTACCTTAGTACTCGTACCTGCTTATTGTTATTTTTTTCCTCCTCCTGGTAGTGTTTTGTTTTATTATTACTCTCCGTATACATTTTTGTACTAAGTTAGATCTAGAAAAAATCGCTTTATCATCGACCATAGTATTTTCCGATCCGAATAATATCATAGAAAAAAAATCGCTGCGCTAAACAAGCCTTATTATCTGATTATTTGTAAGTAGAAATTAATAACGTTTATTACTTTAGGCTTACAAAATGAGCTCATAGAGTAAAATTTTGTACCATAATATATAAATTCATCTTAACAGCGGTTAACTATTCTAGCCGTTTGGGGTGAAAACCTTTGCTCCTTGGGGTCCTGGGCTACACTCAATTTACAAAGATTTTATCAAACTCAATAGATTGCACAGGCGATGGGCTTACTAACTTCTATTTTGTTCAACTGAACTGCACACTTGAAAAACTGCATTCTGGGCTTTCTGCCTTTTGGTGACGGCTTTGATTTTTAGGAAATTGATATAAATGTAAGAACCTACTAGGTAATTTATAGTTTTGTTGAGTTTAATTCACATATTTAATTAAATAAAAGATGGCTATAAATGTTTATGATATAAATGATGAAAAAATTAACAAAATTATTATCAATTAAGAATAAACTAAATTTTTGCTCTAAATTTTTTCTTCTCTGCCAAAACCTCTCAGAGGCTTAATTGAGTCGATTGGTCGTATTTCATTTAAGTGAAATGTGTCGTTAGCATATATAGCGAGTTGTGAGTAGGTACTAGTAGTAAACGTAGGTAGGAGCTGCTTTCATTGCCCTCATATCTACACAGGATGGCATATTTCCGATGGACTCTGAATCGAACATTTCCTAATAATCAGTATCAGTAAAATGCTTCAGTTATGATTTCTGGGTTGATTTGATATCTGAACTCCGGCTTACTCGATGAGAAAGCTTGTTACTCGAAAACGATACCAATATCAAAAACATTTTGTATTGGTTTCAGGATGATATTACGACGTTTCCTTTGTGCGCATTTCATTTAGGAGTCTAAAGCTAAAATGAATTGGAAATGAATGAAATGAAATGAAATGAAATGAAATTCTTTATTAAAAAAGAACAGCATAAATACAAACTGGTTTACCTAGTTGGTAATATGCGATCAATTTCTTGTCAGGTAGGTAATAAATAACATAAAATAACAATTTCAAATAATAACAAAATTTTCAAATATAACAAATAAAACTTAAGAGTTAAGAGACAAGCTGCAGGCATGCGGTCACATAGTAACAAGTTTCTCCTCTTTATTAAATTGGCTGTAGTCGTTATTTAAAAACTCACTTACATTATAAATTGTTTTGTCAAGTAGAAGAGTCCTAACTTTATTTAAAAATGCGTTGTCATTTTCTGTCAACCTTAAACTAAGTGGTAATTTATTAAACAATTTATAACCTATTATATTAGATAGTTTTGTGGATATATGTAGTCTATGTTTATTAGGTTTTAAGTGCATTTGATGTCTGTTACTACGTTTACTTTCAGTCCCTCTCAATACGAAGTGGTGCATATTATGTCTGACATATTTAAGAACTTCATAAATGTATACAGCAGATGATGTGAGAATGCCCAGTGTTTTAAAGTGCTCCCTACAAGAGTCTCTATATTTTGCTTTCACGAGGGTTCTGATTGCTCTTTTTTGCATTTTCAGAACTCTTTCGCAATCCGTTGAGTTGCCATACATAATAATTCCATATGACATCGTAGAGTGGACATATGCATAATATATTTCCCTCAGATTTTGTTCAGAAGTAATTGGTCGTAGCTGCTTTAGTGCGTATATTCCCTTTGCCATTTTACTACACGTAGAGTCTATATGCCCTTTCCATGTTAACGCTGGATCAAGTTCAAAACCTAGTAACTTTGTTTGTCTTGATGTCAGTATTAATTTTCCATTGCTTAATGGTACTTTCAATATGGGCTTAAGGGCAGATTGTGCATTAAAGATCATAACGCTGGTTTTTTCCTCATTAAGCGTGAGTCCGTTCATTTTAAACCATTCACCAATTACTTCAATTGTTTCATTTATTTTTATTAGCAGTTCTTTGTCAGAGTCAGCAGATATTATTACTGTAGTGTCATCGGCATACTGTATAATTTTACCTGATGTTTTTATAAATGCAATATCGTTCATGAATATCAAAAAAAGGGTGTTTCCTAGCGCCGAACCCTGTGGCACTCCTATTTTTACCGTTTGTGCCTTTGATCTAATTCGTTTTCCGTTAATTTTGACCTCAACAGTCTGCTCTCTATCTTCTAGATATGATTTTATAAGATTTTTAGTTTAACCCCTTATCCCATAGTATTCCAGCTTCTCCAGAAGAAGCTGGTGACTGACAGCATCAAATGCCTTGGAGAGGTCGAGGAAAATACCTGCGACTTTTTTCTTATCCTCAAGGCATTCAACTATATGTGTAACAAAGCTTCGAGTTGCAGATGTTGTTGATTTTCCCGGCCTATATGCATGCTGACAGTCAGAAAGTAGATTGATACTTAGCAGATGGTGCATAATAGATTCGGACATAATAGACTCTATCAGTTTAGAAAAAGTAGGAACTAGAGTAATCGGCCTATAGTTCTTTACATCTTCGGTTTCACCTTTGCCTTTGTACAATGGCGTGAGCCTAGACATTTTTAATGTTTTCGGGTACTTGTTTGATTTAAGAACATTGTTAATAAGAAAACTGAATTGGTTGCAAAATACAGAAAACATTTGGTATAAAAAGGCGCCCGAAATATCAAACAAATCTTTGGTATAGGATTTACGTATCTTTAAGGCGGCTAATTTCATTATATTGATATTGGATTGATATTTAAATTCCAGTTCCGATTGTGTGCTAACATGTACACTCAGAAAGTCTATAGATTTTTTAATGTCTGGTTTATTAGACACTTGCAATCCTTTACTGATCTGTACAAAGTGGTTGTTTATATAGTTTGAAATATCTTTGTCTAGTACTTTTTTATTATTAACGCTATCCACTAAATTCCAATTCCATTCAGATATGTTTTTGTTAGTCTCTTCTTTTATTACTGACCATATTTCCTTTTTAGGGTTTTTTGTATTATTGATGCGTTGCTCTACATAGGCTTTTTTATTTGATAATATGGTAACATTACGGTATTCAATTTTATCTTCTATAAGCGACTTTATTTTCGACAGTTCAGGATATTGTCTAAGGAACTGATACAAATCATTAATGTCTAGTTGTGCCTTAATTATTTTACCGTCGACCCATGGATATTTTTTTGTAATTTTAATTTTGAAAACTTTTTTAGGTAAATGTAAGTCCATATTGTATAATACTTTTGCAAAGAAATTGTCCAAAGTTTTATCATCATAGCTACCCAGTATTTCATCCCAGTCATATGATAGTAGAGCACATAAAAAGCTCTCCATACGTTGCGGACACATACAGCGTTTTTCAACATCTCTAGTCCTTGCGTTCGGGTTTCCCCTTATGGGTACAGTCGCAATTTGCGCATCGTGGTCAGAAACACCAGTTGCTAGTGGCTCTACTTTTATTAAATGTGGGTCTATGTCAGTTACAAAGCAGTCAATCGATGTTTTAGTGTCATTCTCAATTCGAGTGGCAAAGTCAATAATATTTTCAAAACCACAAGGCAACATAATATCTAAGAGTTCTGATTTTTGGGTTGAGTTTTTACTAAAATCCACATTCCAGTCACCTAATATAATAGTTTTTCTGTCAGGAGCACTTGATAGAAAATGGAATAGTTTACTTAAGGTATTAGTCAAAATTTCAAAACTTCCTTTACCTGTTCTATACATACCTATTGCCAGCAGCTTGTCCGATCTACAATTTATTTCGATTCCTGTCAGTTCACAGTGATATTCTTGAGAAAGCTTATCTACTGCAATACATCTCTTATAGTTTAGTTTCGACTCTACAAATATAGACACGCCCCCATGTAAACGGTTTTTTCTTACAAAGTAGTTAGCATGTGTATACCCATGAAAAACAATGCTGTGTACATCATTTATGCTTAAAAAAGTTTCTGATAAAATAAGTACATCTGGTTTATAAGTGCTAGTAATAGTATTTAATATGAGAATTTTATTTTTTATGCTTCTACAATTTTGGTGCATGATAATTAAATTATTTCCATTATTTTTTTTATTTTTCAAGTTGTCATGACCTGAATTGCAGATTGCCCTAAAAAAGAGGTATCTGCTCCTAACTTGTTTGTTGATTTTTGTGGGCTGTCAGTAACAGAAAGCTGAATCAGGTTATTATAAACGTGAGTAAATTCATACATCAAATTGTGTACAATTTGGTCACATAATTGTTTGATAAAATGGTTTTGACTCATTCCGAAAAAAGTGTACCTGGACATACAAGCATTCATTTCAATTATAGACATTCCAGTGGAATTATCACTTAATTTATACAAAGATTGGTTTAATTTATAAATAGTTTGATTTATAGTGTCTGTTAATTTATTAGTACGGTATCGGTACGGCAAGGTAGCTATCTGAAATTTAATATTTTTTGATGTACATAGATCCCTTACAAATCGCACGGTGTTAAAATTAAATTGACGATAGTTGGACGAGATGATGATGATGCTATCGCCCTGAGAAAGTTCCTTAGAGTATGATGTTATATTCTTCACAATCTCGTTCAGAGGAGCGCCGGGCTTGGAAATAGTAAGTATGGAGTCATATTCACTGTATTGTGCGCGTATACACTGTGCTATATTTTGACCATATGTGTCACACAATATAAGCATTTTCTTTGAAAGCTTTTCTTGCTGTTTAGTACATTCTGAATAAGTTTTAGTTGACGTGATTTTCACGTTTTCAGATGTTATCAATTCTGTTTTTCCCATTATATTATTATGACGTATATCTTGCCTTTGGTCTTCCAGACCTAGTTGTGATTGAAATTGGGCTTCGGATGATGATGATGATTGAAGCAAACTTTCATTTGAAAATGTTGTGATCTGGCTTTTTTGTAAAATTCTTATATTTTCTGTTTGTAGAGTCACAATTTGCTTTCTCAATTCTTCAGTTTCCTCTGTATGAGTTTTTATTTGCTGTTCATTTTCAGAGTGTAGTTTATGTTCTATAATATCCTGTAGTTTTTTTAATTGACCTTCTAAAAAGCACACTTTGTTCATTGTTAATTCGTTTCGTTTTAAGTCTTGCTCGTATGTAAATATTATATCCAATAATTTTTCACTTTCAATCTTAAGTGCGGTTATTGTTTGCTCTCTATGTTGTAGTTCTTCTGATAAGATTCTTTTCATGTCTTTTAGTTTTTTTATTCTATGTAGATTAATGCTTTGTTTGTTTTTGATTGTGTACTTTTTGTAACTATTATGTTTCTTGTGCCGTTTATTTCCAATTTTTTCCCTTTTGTTGTTTATTGATCTGAGTAATAGATCACTATATTTAATTTGAAGTTGTAAAATTTCATCATTTTTCGATTCGATTATTTTATTAAGATCTGTTTTACACAATAAGTTTTTTGACAATTCTTCTTGTTCTAATAAAATCTCTTTATTTTCCTTAAGTAGAGCTTCCACTTCATTCTCTAAGTTGGTATTTTTCGTTTCTTCTTCAAACACTCTCTTTTTAAAGGTCGTCACTTGTTTACACATAGCTTCAAATTCCTTGGAATTATTGTCAAGCTCTTCCAAAAGCTCTTTATTTTCGTTGCATTTGACATCTAGTTCTTTTTTTAATAACTCTATATTTTTTATGTAGTCATTTAGATACTTTGTTTCTCCTTCTTTGAGTTTCGTGTTTATTTTAGCTCTAGATCTCGTATTCATCATGTTGTTTTGATTTTATTTTCTTTTCAAAATGTGAAGAACAAAAAATACAAAAATAAAGTGCAAAATATTTCCTTACACTTTCTGATTCGAACCACGGGTTCCCTGGTGTCAGGCCGTGTCACTAACCATTCGACCAATGATGCGTTAAGCGGTCGGTCGAAATTAACGTATGTTTTATTTTGATTGTAGGTTTTCAAATCAAAAAACTGTGGGTATACAACTCAGTAACTGTGCTAGCCGTAAAAAATAATGGTTTACTACCTTCAGAGTATTATATTGTATTCCAATTTTGTTATTACATGGATATGTAAGTAACGTGAAATCCACAGCTGTTTCTCATAATCTTTGTTTCTTTATTCTTCTCCAAAGCTGGCGTTTCAAAATTTCACAAGCACAGACACAGTTTTCTTAGAAAATTTTGTTGATCACTCAAAAGTTGTTTACGTTTTTTGACTTCGACTTTATTCTATTTGTGGTGGTTTGTTTTACTTGATAACACTTGTTTGTATGATTTGTTATATAAATTATTTGGTAACTTTTGTATTTGGTAACTTTTGATCACTTCTACGTATTTATTACAATTTTTGTTACGGAGCTTCTGATTACTTGACGCCAGGCGCCATCTTTGAAGGTAAATAAGAACCAAAAATTAAGTACTTACATAGTAATGTAATCAATATCCTTACTAATATTATAAACGTGAAAGTTTGTATGGATGTATGGATGTTTCATAATCTTTGACGCAAAAACTACTAAACAGATCGGGCTGAAATTTGAATGGATGTAATTGTAGCTCTGGAATAACACATAGGCTTTTCATCCCATAAGTCAATTCTCACAGTAACTGACTGACTGACAGTCAACTTAAGCCGCTGGTCCTAGAGACTTGAAATTTGGAGAGATTGTAACTGTCATGTGTGAGGGTGTAAAAAAGGAATTACGAAAATACGCACCCTAAGCGGTCCAAAATAAGGGTTAAAGTATGTGAAACAATTTTTTTCATTTTTTCATCTTTAGTATTGGGTACATGTTATATGTATCTTCACCCAATTATGTGTGTATTCTACCAAAAAAAAAAAAAACTGCAACCGTCTGCAGTTAGCTCAATGGTTTCAATTGTAAATACTAGTTGTAATTTTTCTATTCCTTGCTTGTAATTTTCGTTGTTAATAAATTCTGCCAAACAAGCATAGGTTATTAAATCTAATTCTACGCGAGCAAAGTCGCGGGTATGGCTAGTCACTACATAGTATAAAACAAAGTCGCTTTCTCTGTCCCTATGTCCCTATGTATGCTTAAATCTTTAAAACTACGCAACGGATTTTGATGCGTTTTTTTAATAGATTGATAGAGTCATTCAAGAGGAAGGTGTATAACTAATAAAACCGTGCGAAGTCGGGGTGGGTCGCTAGTTATTGATATTTAGTCCAGCATTAGCCTGTTTCTAATGAAGAGAGTTTGTTATGCAAGTTAATTGCTTATTAGTAGAAATGTGTAAGTATCTCTATAAACAAGAGGAAGCCAATTACTGAAGTACCTAATCATTTGAATAGACGGTCGAGATAGTAATGTATCTTACTACTCCCTATTAGGTATAAATGCAAAGTTTGGATGTTTAGATGTTCGAATGTTTGTTACCTCTTCACACCAAAACTGTTGAACGGAATAGTCTTTTGCATAGATTATAGTTCTAGAACTGGTAGGTATAACAAAAACTACATTTTATCGTCGATAAAAGCATGTGAAGCTGCGACGAAAACCTTGTATTACCTACTTAATAGGTGAAATCTAAGGTCAGTAACCCCAACGTACTTCCTACAAAAGCAAATAAATAACTCTCCGTCTATGCATTGCATCGATAAATAATACTCAATCACTTTTGATACGCAGAATGGACAAAGGATATATTTATAGCCACCAAAGCAGATAGCTTGGAGAGATTCGGTTCCATAAGGGCTTCTGATAAAGGTAAATAATGTGTAATAAAATAAATACCCACTTATAGTTTGATGTGGTTATGTCGATTGGATATTTTATTATCATTTGTTTATAATAGTTAGATTACGTTGCAGCGATAACATATCCGATATAGGTAATGAAAGTTTCATAATATTCTTTAAAATATTGTAATAATGATAAATGCTATAGTCAACCCCTGTGGCGCAGTTAGCGTAGGTCCGCTGCGACGCAAGAGGTTGTGGGATCGATTCTCGCTCCGGAACAAATTATCTGTAATTTCTACACATATTTGTTTGTTTTGTATTAATGGTAAGAGCGGGGTCTCCTATCACAAGCTAATTTAGCTTAAACGGTGACCCTTGAACCTGTATGTATAGTTTTTAAGTAATTGCAATAAACATTTATGTATTATTATTATTTGTTCAGGATGTTCATTAAAGTACAAAAGATATATCTTTATAGTATAATGTAATAAGTATAACCATATAGCATAATGTATTAAGGAGGTATTTCAGTTATCTAGTAGGTACAACACAAGCTATTAGCTTGGGGCTAGATGATGCTGGGTGGCGTTATTTGATTATTTAATGTTAAAAAATTCAAGGCTAAGGTTATTAACTCTCCTTGACTCTCTCTCCTTGACTTATATCGATAAAATAATATGCGAAGATTAAAGTTACTTAAATATCGTACTATTACATATCATCGTCGATAGAGGCTTATACTAATAATAAAAAATAAGGTATGGATGTGATGTCGCTGATAGAAATAGCGCTTGCTGTCTTTGATCATGGCAGAGAGAACTATTAGGTAGGTAGCTGTCGATTGTGCCAGAGCTTCACACAGACTCCTAAAGCAGACCATCATTTTTGCATCAATGGTCCTACCGAGATCTTTGAGCAGTAAGCGTTGGCAACACATTTAACCTTTAAGAAATATTATTACTACTAAAGAGGTATATCTTGGACAAAAAAGGCTACATATTTTTGCTTATAGCCTAAAAGCCGACGACGGCCAGACCTTCGATATTTTATAAAAGCTGATAGTTTCTCTGTGGCTGTCTCCAACACAGGTAAGAACTACCACCGACTAAGGAGTTTCGATTGTGGTTACTTAGGCAGGAAACAAAAAAAAAAGTAAGGTAAAGGTGCATAAAATAGTAACCTTAAATTCGTTAAAGTATAAAGTCTAAGTTTTGTATATTTTCTTCAGGATATCTTTAGAACTCACGTTATCCATTTGTCGGACACTTTTGACAGTTGCTACCCCCTGTCAGACGCCCCAAAATTATAATAAATTTAAATTGTAGGGACTTTCGTTATAGTATAAAAGATGAATTTTATATGTTACTCGGAGACCTATATAAAAGTTTTACCTCAAAAGCCAGACAATTTAATAGTACATTGTTACCCAAGGGTTGAAAGTAACTTTTCATTACTCATACTCGGAAAGTAGGTCTGAACATGCCTGAACAGCGGGTTGAAAGTGATACTTTTCCGCTCTAGGGAGAATCGTTTTCAACTGACAGCCATAAAGCCATACTGCCTTGTCTTTCGTATTTTTTTAATTCAGTGAATATCGCTAAGGCGATTTTTTTTAGCTTCAGCATTTATTCTGCCACTATCATGGTTCAATAGTAACGTTATAGCTGTCAGTTGAAAACGATTCTCCCTAGGGCGGAAAAGTATCACTTTCAACCCGCTCTTCAGGCATGTTCAGACATACTTTCCGAGTATGAGTAATGAAAATGGTTTTTACTTCTTGCCAAGTAGGCAAGCAAATCAGGCCACTCAAAAAAAACTTCAAACCCCTTTTCACCCCCGTATTTCCGAAAAACGCTTCTTATCGGGTAAAGTAAAAAAAGGTATGTACACTCCTCTTTTTTTTAGTTACAGCGGTTTGGGATAGGCGTTGTCTCCAAAAAATAGCTTGTTCTTTTATATATTAGGATAAGCAAATTTGAACTGGAATTAGGATAAGGAACTTGTAAAAGAAGAAAGCGTTGTTTACTTAATAATATAGAGGTTATTATTGCGGTAGGTAAAGTTCTTATCGTAGAAATTGCAACTTCAACTCAGTATGTCAGTGAATCCAGCAGCGGACGCAAAATGACACCAGTAGTGTTTTTATTATGTGTTTTAGTTATAATTATTATACTTATTATTTATAGTTTGTGCTACCGGTTTTCCTATGGAGGGCGCTATGTGCATAAAATCCCGGGGCCCACGCCCTTGGTGATTTTCGGAAATACCTTCGATTTTTTGTTGCATCCGGGTAAGAATCACAAACCAGTGTTAAATAGTATTATCATTATAATTTTAAGCAGCTTTATGTTACGCCTGAACGGCTTCATCTAATAATAAAGCGTTTTCCAAAAAAAAACAACAGCATAAAACAAAACAACCATTACTTATGAGCTTAGAACTAATAAATTAAATGGATTTTTAGCGGAGAGGAGCTAGGTTGTCTTTGGAATTTCATGTTTAAATAAGCACGGCTTATTAATCACGTTAAAAAAGAGCCTTTTTCAGTTTGTTCTACATGCAGCATGCGTATAGCCCCCAAGCTGAGCATATCTTAGTTGGGCTAGATGATGCTGTGTGGATTGTCCTTTATTTATTACTAGCGACCCGCCCCGGCTTCGCACGGTTATTATACGTATAAACATTCCTCTTGAAAATAATGAACGTCACTCTATCTATTAAAAAAAACCGTATCAAAGTCCGTTGCGTAGTTTTAGAGATTTAAGCATTCAAAGGGACATAATGATATAGGGACATAGGGACAGAAAAAGCGACTTTGTTTTATACTATGTAATGATTAAAACATATTTATTTAAAGAGAAAAAGAATCCCTATGGCATCCATGAATAATATGGATATGGCTTATTCTCACAAAGCTTTGCATGGTCCTCTGCATCTTACTCTGCATTTCTACTTTCATTCGTGGATCTGCCGTCACTTTACGCTTTTCATAAGCAAGGCCGCCATTTTATGTTAGATGGTACCTACTTACAAAAGATCATCAGAATCAGAAATTAATAACATATTTTGTTTAGGCTTACGAAATAAGAACTTAGACAAGTAAAATTGTAAGCTATAAATAACTATCAAAATAATATAAGAAATAGAATGAAGAAGAAATAGAATTAGTTGATTTTCTCTTCGCTTAAATTTTCAATTAAAGAAATACGTCCATAGACAAAAGGCCATAGGCAAATTATATATTTAATCATATCGATTACAAATTCTTTCATTATTTTCATTTTGAGTCTAAGAAGCCGAGGCTACCTAATTTATTATAGCTGAATTAAAACTCATGATTTCAGATACTTGGTCCAAGTGCATTGGCTACGTGGATAAGTTAAGGAATTTTTTACGTTTTATACCTAATTCTATAATACTATTCCTTAAGCTGTGTCGGAGTCATTTAGAACAAGGGATGCGTTCAGACCTATGTTAGTAGTTGTTACCATAGGTAACTATAGGCAACCCTTCGAGATATTTAAGTAGGTTTGTACTATCAAGAGAGATAGGTAGTGTTGTGCGCACTTACGATAATGGTACCATAGAGGTAATATAGGCAGGCAAGTCTTCTTATCATTAAAGTTGCAATTTTGAGCCAGTACAGGCTAGAGAACCCAAGAGCAAACACAAAATGATTTCAGTGATATTGTTTGGTGTTTTAATTATCATTACTTTTATTAGTTTGTGCTTTCGCTATTCTAAAGGGGGGCGCCTGATACATATGATTCCTGGCCCAGAGCCCCTGCCAATTTTGGGGAACACCTTTCATTTTATGTTGCATCCGGGTGAGAATTCTAATTCTATTTATTTATTTATCAGAAAAATAACACATACAGCTGAATAATTTCAAGGAGGTTCTTACGAACCTTATTTTTTAATTATTTAATAAAACCTTTAAACAGTTCGCGAAGGTTGCGAGCTGAACCATCACCGTATTCACCGTCTTTTGTTTTGTGATCGGGTTTTCTCTGCTATGGAGTCCGATTTCATTTTGAATTTAGAATGATAAAAGATTAATTAAAATTATAATTATATGATTGGGCCCGCTTGGACCAAACTTCATGAAATATACATTCAAAGCGCAACCCAGGAACGCAAGAAAAGGTCGAATAACGTAAAATATTTTCTTGTTTCGTACTGTTTACACCGACTAGTAGGTACTATGTAAATAAAGAAAAATAAATCAAGAAAAATAAGTATTTGAATAGCCTTACAACTTCAATTTATTTTTTAATCTAACTGTTCAGTTCTTGGATATAAAATATAGTATATATTAGGTAAACATTTATTTTAGTTTTTAAGTACATTGATCGTTCGATTTTCCTAGAGAACAGTTGTGTCACACGCAACGCGCGTGCCGATTGTGCAAAGTGCTAACGCACCATAACAAACGTCGCGACCGACACGGCCTAATCGTCATGACCTAACTAGATCATCACGTTTAGGTATGTACATCGCCGACATCATAATATATTGTTGTTAAGGCGAAGTTAATTACATGCCGTAACAATGGATTCACCGCAAAAAATGACTATCACCTTAAAAACGGACACAGAGCGACTTCTGGCCGAAGAGCATAATAAAGTTTTACAACGCTATCACGAAGAAAAACAAGAAAGAGAGAAACTTGAGAGCCTTGTTGGCGACCTCAAAAATCAAATAAGCATCTTACAGCAGCAGCTGAAATGTGTTGTAGACACCACCATATTAAATCCGTCAAAATCACCATGCATGGAGACATCTAACGCGCACATCGAATACAGCACCGACGAGGAGGAGCTAGCCCGAGAAACGGAATGGTTGAGAGTAAAGTCTAGGAAAAAAAGGAAATTGAACGCGTCGCCGGAACTCTCACCTGAAAATAAAACTAAAACACCAACAAAAGAAAAAGAAAAGAAAATTCCCCTACCACCACCGATCATAGTGGATGGTGTGGAGAACTTCCAAAACTTCTATGACTTCCTGTCCTTAGAACATGCTCCTGAAACCTTCAGCTTAAAAATGTTGAATGGCAACAGCGTGAAAGTGAATGCCTGTAATGGTGAAACCTATCGTACAATAACCAAGGCATTGAATGAAAACAACTGCCTTTGGCACTCGTATGAAAATAAACTAGAGAGACCCATAAGGGTAATGGTCAAGAAACTGCCTTCCACTTGCAAAATAGAAAGAATAATGGAAGACCTGAAAAACAAGGGATTCAAGATCGAAGCGGTCGTGAATAAATTGAGCTGGAAAACTAAGGAGCCTCTTAACATGTTCACGCTCTCTTTCAACAACGAAGAAGACATTAAAAAAATCTACGGAATCAAATATATACTCGGGTGTATAGTTGAGATTCAGCCTCTTCGAACCACAAAACTGATTCCCCAGTGTAAAAGATGCCAGGGGTACGGACATACACAAAAGTACTGCGCTAAGGAACCAAGGTGTGTCAAATGCACTGGCAAACACCTGACTCCGAACTGCACGAAATCAATAGCAGAAAAACCGAAATGCGTGCATTGTGGGGAGCCACATCCTGCAAGCTATAGAGGCTGCACGATAGCCAAAGAGATGCAAAAAATTCGTAATAAAATAGTAAAGACATCATCTGCTACAAGGCATCAGCAAGCCGCTAGAGCCAGCGCACCGCCCTCACAGCCCAATGCTACAAGTAGCACTCAACACACCGCTCCACCGCCAGTTTTAAACAAAAAGGTAACTTTTGCCCAAGTAACTGCTGGAAAACCTATAAAAGCCGCAAGTAGTGAGAAAAAAAACAGTCAAACCGACAAACTGGACGAAATCATAAAGTTCATGAGTAGCTTTGACGAGCGTTTGAAAAAGATTGAAAATAGCACCAAAACAGCTCTAAAGAAACATTCAAAATGATTAGAAACCTAAAAATAATGGCCTGGAATTGCAATGGACTATCGAAACATGAACAAGAACTGCAAGTAGTCCTAGATTTAAACAATATAGATGTATGTCTCTTATCTGAAATACATTTTACAAATCAATCTCACATTCAATTAAAAGGCTATCTAGCCTACTACGCACTACACCCATCTAATAAAGGAAGAGGAGGTAGTGCAGTCATCATAAAGCAACATATCAAACATCATGAGCTAAACACATACGAAGAGCCTGATATACAAGCTGTGGCAATTTGTATAGATACCAAACGATACTCTCTTACGGTAGCAGCAATATACTGTCCTCCGAGACACATTATCAAAACAGAGACGTTCGTGACGCTCTTTCAAACACTAGGTGAAAAATTCATCCTGGGGGGTGACTTTAACGCCAAAAATACCTACTGGGGCTCTAGACTAACCAATACGAAGGGAAGAGAGTTGATGAGTGCAGTAAGGGAAGAGAAATGTGACGTCATCTCAACAGGGTATCCTACATACTGGCCAACAGATCCACAAAAAATTCCTGATCTCATAGATTTTTTTGTGTACAAAAATATATCTCCAAACTATCTACGAGCAACGCAGAGCTACGATATGAACTCCGATCACTCAGCAATTTACCTAGAAATGAGTGAAAGGATTTTATATACTGAAAGAAATGCAACATTAGTAAACAAAAATACAGACTGGGAGAAATTTAAGACTGTTTTGGACTATAGAGTAGAACTGAATGTTCCACTGAAAACTCCCAAGCAACTCGACCAGGACTTAGAAAAGTTCGTAAAGACTATACAGCAAACCGCATGGGAAACAACACCGGAAATAAAATCAAGAAATGCTAAGAATGTCTACCCCCTAGAAATAATACGGCTTATCAAGGAAAAGCGTAAACAAAAAAATCGCTGGCACCAATCAAGATCTCCGCAAGACAAAAATAAATTGAATTATCTAACGAAAAAACTCAAAAGGCAAATCCAAAAACACAACAGTGACACAACAAATAGTTACCTACAAAGTCTGACCAATGATCGCAGTACAGAATACTCTCTTTGGAAAGCAACAAAGAACATGAAACGACCCATTGATCAGATACCACCAATAAAAACAGGACCCGCGGATTGGGCAGTTAGCAATGAGCAAAAAGCTAAAGTTTTTGCTGAACATTTAGAGAACATCTTTATGCCAAATGAAAGCCAAGGAAACAGTAACCCTGAAATAGCTGAAATCTGCAACGAAAACCAAGATATTAAGCTTGTTACACCTAGAGAAGTTTTGCGTGAAATCAAGCAAAATATTAATACAAGAAAATCTCCTGGGTTCGATCTCATTTCAGGAGAAGTATTACATAATCTACCAAAGAAAGCGATAGTTAAACTAACCTGTCTAATAAATGCTTCATTTCGACTAAAATACGTCCCAGATCTGTGGAAAATTGCGGAAGTAATAATGATCGCAAAACCAGGAAAACCACCTCAAGAGACTGCATCCTACAGACCAATCTCTCTTCTACCAATCATGTCTAAGCTATTTGAAAAGCTATTGTTAAAAAGGCTTAAACCAATACTAGACAGAAAGAAACTCATTCCAGAGCATCAATTTGGATTCAGAGAACAACATTCTACAGTAGATCAAGTACACAGAATTACGAATCTAATCGAAAAAGCACTCGAAAATAAAGAAGTCTGCACTACAATCTTCCTTGATGTTGCACAAGCCTTCGACAAAGTATGGCATGAAGGCCTATTAATAAAGTTAAAAAGTATATTACCGATAGAATACGTAGAAATAATTAAATCATATTTAGCCAATAGAGCCTTTAGAATAAGACATGAAGATTCTTTCTCTGAAATAAAAAAAATCAAAGCAGGGGTGCCACAAGGAAGTGTATTGGGTCCGGTCCTATACCTATTATATACTCATGATATCCCTGTACATGAAAACAACACCATCGCAACTTTTGCTGATGATACTGCTATAATAGCAACAGGAAAAACGCATGCAGAAGCAGCCGAAAAGGTCCAAGTTGCAGTTAATAAAATACACAACTGGACCAAAACCTGGCGAATAAAATTAAATGAATCGAAGTCGAGTCACATCAACTTCACTAATAAAAGAGGCGAATATCATCCAGTTATCATCAACGGTGCCATCATACCATGCGAAAATACAGCGAAGTATTTGGGCATGACATTAGACGCGAAGCTGCGCTGGAAAGCTCACGTCAAGAAAAAAAAAGAGGAGCTAGAGATCCGCTACAAAAAAATGTACTGGCTGATTGGGAAGAATTCTACTTTAGCAGTACATAATAAACTTCTTTTGTACAAACAAGTCCTCATGCCAATCTGGACTTATGGAATACAGCTCTGGGGCTGTACCAAAAAGACAAATATAGCTTTCATACAAAGATTCCAGAACAAAGTTCTCAGGGCAATTGTGAATGCTCCTTGGTATATTAGAAACGACGATCTTCATCGGGACCTGAATATTGAATTCGTCAACTCAGTTATTAAAAAATATGCAGAGGCTCACGAACACAGGCTTCATCATCATGTGAACGTCGAGGCGATCCAGCTCCTCGACAACACGGACATAGTGAGAAGGCTCAAAAGAACAAAGCCTTTTGAGTTAGTTTAGTGATTATTATAGTGTAAGTGCTAATTTAAAGAACACATGAAAAAAGTGTCTTCCCCTTAATTAGAGACAATAAGAAAAGTGCCAATGGACACGTTCTTAGTAATATGTTATTATAAAACTAAGTTAAAACCAAATTACCCATTAGCCAAATCTATGGCTAGATTGTAATGTTACTCTAGTATAATATATTTCAAATGTATATGCTAGTAAATAAAGGAAAAAAAAAAAAAAAAAAAAAAGTTTTTAAGTACGACACCGGCATCGGTAGACTTAAGAAGAGTATACCAGACGGTCAAGGCTGCAAAAGTGCAACAACAGAGATAATTTTTTTTGGAGCACACTAAACCGTTTGAATTCTTCGGAAATAGGTACGAAACATGGTGTCTAAAGTTGAGTTAGTATACTCATGAATCTTGGAATAATGCGTTTTTGATACACTACTGACTTATTCTTTGGTTAATTACGTGGACGGTTTTAGCTTTACTTTTGTTATCTTTATAGCAATAGGTAGCTACAATACTCAGTAGATACTGGATCTCCACTCGCCATTGTGTGTTGGTTTTCTAAGCTTTTTGTCGGCCAGTAAAAAACACATGAAATGGTAGAAATTTTTGAGTTCAGTTCAGCGCGCAAATAGCTCATATTTTTCAAACTTCAGTAGGGATTTCTGTAGTTTTTTTTAACAAGCTTTTATAATAACTCTGTAGTAAACATAACGCATACCTACCGTAAACAATTTAAGTAGGTATCTGCCTACCAAACCGTATCAAGTAGACTACCAATCCAAGGAAAATTTCAAAAGCAAGATTAAAAACAATAATAAGCACATACCCTACAGTGAGTAAAGTCCAAAAAGTGCAACATAATATTATTGAATTAAAGTCCCAATAATAGCTCTATAATCGAGTAAAATGTTGGCTGGCCTGATGAAGTAAAGCTACTTAAAAGTTGCAAAGTATCTTAAAAGTTTTATTACTCTTTCTTTAAACTCTTTGCTTAAGTTGCAACCTTCTTGATTAAGTGTAACATTCAAGTGCATTATTAATTACTAGCAGCGCTTCGCGGTTTCACCCGCATAATTCCCGTTTCCGTGGGAATTTCGGGATAAAATATAGCCTATGTGTTATTCCAGACTATCTTATCTATCTTTGTGCCAAATTTCATCCGTATCCGTTTAGTAGTTTTAGCGTGAAAGATTAACAAACATCCATACTTACAAACTAATATTATAAACGCGAAGTTTATAATATAACTAGCGACCCGCCCCGGCTTCGCACGGTTTTCTTATACGTATAAACCTTCCTCTTGAATCACTCTATCCATTAAAAAAATTAAATCCGTTGCGTAGTTTTATAGATTTATCTAAGCATACAAAGGGACAAAGGGATATAGGTACGTAGGAACAGAGAAAGCGACTTTATTTTATACTTTGTAGTGATTAGGATTAGGATTAATATTTAACTACTAAGTTGCGTTGTTTCAGTACGTTGTAAAAGGCAGTGCAACATTCAGATTTCATTTCAGATGCATCGGAAACACGTTGTACCTATTTCAAACAATCATATTAAAAATAATAAAGTTAGCAGTTAGCTCAATGGTTTCAATTGTAAATACTAGTTGTAATTTTTCTATTCCTTTGCTTGTAATTTTCGTTGTTAATAAAGGTTTTTTAAACTGTAAAAAAAATATTAAATAATACCTACTCTAAATCTTTAATATGTTGTATAATGTTTATTTTATATTTCAGATAAACTTTTTTCGTATTTACGGACGATACACAAAGAGCATGGCAACATCAGCAAGATGCAAGCTTTCCACATGCGCGGGGTCAATATATACGAGCCACATGATATAGAGGTAAAAGAAAGAGAGAAATGTTTATATTTGCTGAAAAACTTGCTGAAAAAATTGCTACACAACATCTTAGGACTAATAAGATAAATAAACTCTAGATCGGAGGTGCTCTACATTTATTATGCTTTAACTATTTTTAACACCTTCACTGCGATCACCAGTCCGTCTGCTTGTTTTAGTGAGTATGGCATTAAAACCCACCTTATTTGAGATAATTGCGTTCAGCCGTGGACTTAATAAGTCAGAGTGGAATGTAAATAAAAAAATAAAATTAGCTCTTAGGGTTCCTAAGCATTTATCTAAAATATGCAAGCTGAAGGCAGTGGGCCGGCCATATCTCGCGATATACTGCACTAGCCACTGGGGTTAACGTGTTCTTGAGTGGAGACAGCGACTCGGCAACCACAGTTGAGGGCGTCCTAAAGCCAGGTGGGTTGACGATCTGCAAAAAACTGCAGGCATATGCTGGATGCGAAAAGCTGAAGATAGGGTATTATGGCGCTCACAGGGGAGGCTTATGTCCAGCCATAGACTAATATCATGATATTCATCATGAATCAAATCTAAAGCTGTACTGTATAGGTATTTAAAGTAGAACGTTTTGTTTTAGACTTTGCTGTCCCAGATGAAATTCAATGAGAAGCAGATTCCATACACTTTCATGAAACAGTGGCTTTGCAAGGGTTTGCTGGTGAATAACGGTGAGTCTTTTGTTTTATTCCCTCCAATATTAAGGCCAGGTATTTCCACAGGTATTCCCATTGGAAGTAACGACTGATCGCGTCTGCTAAGCTGCAACCGCGTGCATTTTGTAGGTATATAAACAAATTATTTATCTCGTCAAATTCAGCTAATTTGTTTAGTACTAGTTAGTGTCTTAATAAAGTATGTACAAATAAATTGTAGACTGTTTCACATGGCAACAAAGGCGTCTGTCTTAATCAAGAGCGAAAGATACCTGAGTAAAATCCTCTTTTTAATTTGATGTCTCCGATGATTTAAAAATCACAAAAGCGCGACATCCGCTGCCATCTCCACGTTGGCCAAGTTAAGTTGATCTCATTCCTGAAATCCTACTACATAATATTAAAAACGCGAAGGTTTTGTGTTAAATATATGTAAATGAAAATGTTTTGTTTCGAACAACAAGTATGGAACACATTTTCTGGGTAGTTCGGATGTCGTTTAAATTATGTTGCCAGAGGCAACGTCTTCCCCATTAAAGAGGAACCTACAACACTATTTGTTGTTATAAAAACAGTACGATATTAAATAACAGTCTTAAAATACTCTTAAAATTAATGTAGAGCTACTTAAATTAAAGTATGCAAACATAAATTAAACTAAACCTTGAGTAGGTACTTAATCATCTAACCGAACCTAGAGTAGTTTAAATAATGTTAATGTTGTATTATAAGTAGGTATGTAAAATTTTGCCTGAGAAACAAGTTTGTTTAACCTACAGTTGCGACTATGCGCACCTTTAGTGATTTTCTATGCGCACCTTTAGTGATTTTATATATTTAATTTAAATAGTGTATTAATTAGGTATTCCTATAAGGTAACTAAGTAGGTTCAATAAAATATGATAAATTATGGTTTGTACATGCTGTTATACAACGGATTTATCTTCATAAGATAAAACCTAGCACGACCAACCGCTCGCTTTGACAATTAGTATGATTAGCAAGAGAACACAAAGAACTTAGGCCAAGATGTGAATAGTAAACGTACCTTTAGTAGTCTAATTAATTACCGATTTATAGATAAGGAACTACTTATAAGCTTATTATCAAATACATTTGTAACTATTAATAAGAGCTATAAGCTCTTTATCTTATAAATTTCGCATAATCTTCTTATAGTGATATAGGCGTGAATAATAGGTTGGTGTAAAAATAATAACATACCTCCAACGATTAACGAAAGATATTTAATCACCCATGTGATAGTACGAGATCCGGCTGCAAAATAAGTCCGCTCATATACAAGGTCCGTATATACAAGGTTGCCTGGCTGGTATGACTGGTAGTAGTAGTATTTTTAGTTGTATTATATTTTATTATATTTAGGTTATTGATTTTTCGAAAAAAAAAAAATTTTTTTTTCATAATATTATATCGGCAATAGGTTATGATTTTGACAGATTTTTACGTTCTTATTTTAGTAACTCATTAATTTCAGATTAAATCCATACAATATTTACAAACTAATTATTTAAATGTCACAGTAAGAATTAAATCTGATGACATAATGATAATAAATATACAATTATTAAGTTTAAAACAGTCAAGTTGTGAACGTAAGGTAGGTACCTATATAGGGACATCAATATTTGTAAATTTGTTTAAGTTGTAATTTTTCTATTCCTTGCTTGTAATTTTCGTTGTTGTAAAGTCTTAATACACTATTAAGCTTAAACGTCAATATTAATTTTTTGTTGTAATCATTAAAATGCTAATTGGTATTGGGTCCGGAAGGATTTTAATGTGTGTACGGTGTGTTAAATTTGACACATATAAATGTTAGTTTGGTTTCTGATTTGTTGTTATTTTAAACCGACATTCAACTAGTAAGTATATCCAAGACAAAAAAAACTAACTTGCTAACTAACTAACTAACCAGCACAACAAACTTAAAAGTTCATCGAATCGTATGGAAATTTTGAATACGTTTAAGCTGAACATAGTTTTATTTGGCGAAATAGACTTATTTATTATACTTATTATCTACCTTAATGCCTTCTCACTAGGTGAAAAATGGCAACACAGAAGAAAACTCTTGACCCCTGCGTTCCACTTCAACATCCTCAAGAAGTTCTGCCGCACGTTCAACGAACAGACCGAGGAGTTCGTGGCGCAGCTTGGTGGCGAGACAGGCAGCGATAAGACCGACCTACTGCCTCTGGTGTCCAAACACACGCTCAGGATCATGTGTGGTAACTAACCTCATTACATTGGTCTTTGATGTGGAGGGCGCGATGAAACCATTTTTATGGGAATATATTACGTATAGGATTATATTTTATTTTTTATATAGGAATATATGATAGGTAGGTATAGGATATAAAATAAAATTAATGTTTTGTATTATATTATTGTTTTTCTCCATCCATATTTTTTTACTAATGCTGGATAATCCTTACAGCATCATCTAGCCCCAAAATAAGCAAAGCTTATTATGAAAACTTGATGACTGATATACTTAATATAATACATAAAACAGATGCATATTTTTATTATACATAGAAGCGACCCAGAGCCCCGGAACAAATATTTGCAGATCGTACAAACATTTGTGCTAAAGCGGAAATTGAACTCTTCGCCACTTTGGTCGTTAACTTTAAGTTCAATTTAATGTAGCTTAATTTAAATTATTAATCTTTTACATTTTTATGTCAAATCCAAAGGATCCTATGAGAACGTTACGGCCCAATCGAAACCCCTCACAATAAATCATGTGCGGCGACTGTTGCTTTGGCAAAAGGTACCTAGATTTAGTAAAGTTATAAAGTCTAATTTACAGTACCTTCATTTTCTCTTGTTATTTTTTTATTAAAGAGACATCAATGGGCACTGCCATGGACGAAGACATCGAATCAGTCACCAACAAATATTTCCAAGGGCTCTTCGTGATCGGCAAATGCATAGTCTACAGGCTCACACGAACTTGGCTCTACATGGATATAATGTTCAACCAGACCAAAGCCGCTTATATACAGAAGATAGCTGTACAGGATATGCACAAATTCACCACACAGATCATTCAGGAGAGGAGAGAGTACGTGAAGATGAACCAGATCGAAAACTGGCAGGTAGATGATGATATTGTCGGGAAGAAATGCAGACTGGCCATGTTGGACTTGCTTCTAGATGAGGAGAAGAAGGGCCGTATCGACGAGGAGGGCATCAGGGAAGAGGTTGACACCTTCATGTTTGAGGTAAGGGTGTTTTTAAGGTAAATCAAGGTTAAATCGGCCATACATACCCATGTGTTTTATTCCCTAATTATGCGTTTAATGCCAATAATTTATACTTATCCAAATCCTAATTAATATTATAAATGAAAAAGTGTGTTTATTTGTCCTTTCTTTACACCCTAATTTATCGAGCAACTCTTCAATCAATCGACTTGCTTTTTGGAGTAAGTTGAAAAGAGCTTTGTTGATCGGTATCGTTAAATTAGGTGTGATATTTTTAACCATTTCGCGTATTCGATTTCCGGTTCAGATAGGCGATTATTCAAAACACTTTATAGGCATTTTTCCAATTTAAATTGGTTTTAAAATTAAAATAAAGTCTTCTTTCAGTAATTTTCTATCTTCAATTCTTTCCCTCCACATGGCATGGCTGTGGGTCGCCCTGTATGTATATGCTCAATATTTTTTATTACAGGGTCATGATACAACAGCCACAGCACTCTGTTTCATGATGATGAGGATTGCAAACGAACCCATAGTTCAGGTAAAAATACCTAATTAAATAAGTAAATCAGTAAATCAAATTCTTTATTTCTTTAGGCTTACAAAATAAGCACTTAGACAAGTCAAATTTAAACTATAGATAGGTACATAATTATCAAAATAAACTAAGAAATAAAGTGATAATTGATTTTCCCTTCGCCTCAATTTTTTGTCCACTTGTGGAAGTGGCGAAATAGAAGAATAAGTAAATAATAATAATAATAATAATAAAGTTTTATTTCTCAAAATATAGGTTTACAAAGTACATGTACATTAGATTCTAGGTTTAGTAGGTGGTATTACATTTTCCGTTTGAACTTACTTAGTACTTTGGAATAGAAACCTTAGGGGTCGAAATAGATTGACTCCTTGCTCTAACTAAGTTTTCACTTGTGTATAGATACAAGGGCTCATTCTCTCGGCTCTACCAAGATTTTAAATGCACTTAATTACTTACTAAAGTATTACAGTATTATTAAACAATTAAGACAAAAAAAGTATAAAATAAACAAGGTAAAATGATATAAATTTTGAATGAAGATGAACTTATGATCTAAATTTATTTGAAAGAATAATATAACATAATACTGACTTAATACTAGATAATAGCCCATTTGTTAATTTACGATTGAACCTTAAGCAGATTCTCTGTTTGCTCATAATCCAAACTCTGCAAGTATAGTTTTAATTTGATTTTAGATTCTAGATAAGTTGGATCTTGAAGAGCTATTTTGGTGTTCAACTGATTGTATAGGTGTGGTGCCAAAAATTTTGTATGACGATGCGCAAATGATGTTTTGCACGTTTTTGTTATGAAAACTTTATTTTTCCTTCTTTTTCCGGCAACATCTATGCTAGGTGGTTTATAGTGTTGTCTGAGGGCAATTTGTTGAATAAACAGTTTCCTGACAGAGAGAACATCAGAGTCATTGTAGAGTTCGGTGGTAGCATATCTGAATGGCTTAGTATAAGCCACTTTAAGAACTGCTCGCTGCGCTCTCTCTAGTGGGAGCATGTGAGTCTTTGCGGCCCCACCCCAAGACCTTATACAGTACAAGAGTAGACTTTGACATAGAGCATAGTATGTGGTCTAAATGAAGAATAAGTTAGTACCCCTACCAACAAGATACTTACCTAATGCCATAGTTACGTGAATGAGATTACTTCGGTGTGTACCAAATGTAAAATATGTCTCGGTTTCTGTTTTATAGTGCTTACGAAATAAAGGGTAAATTATAAGAACCACACTAATGCGAAAGTTTGAATTTATGGATGTTTGTCAACTCTTCACGCCAAAACTGCTGATCGAATCGAGCTGTAACTTTGAATAGACGTTGCGTCGACGTAGTTTGCACCTGGACCTGAACCCTCAACCTTTCACTCAGTAAGGGAACAGGCTACCATTAACGCAAAATAAAAGGCTACCCCAAGCTCAAGTTAATTAGGTACGCCACTAGTTGAAAATCTTCGGTACCGGACTGTTTGGATTTTTTGCCATTTTATAGATAACTAGTGACCGGCTTCGCACGGTTTTATTATACGTAGGTATACCTTCCTCTTGAATCACTCTATCTATAAAAAAAACCGCATCAAAATCCGTTGCGTAGTTTTAAAGATTTAAGCAGGGATATAGGGACATAGGGACAGAGAAAGCGACTTTGTTTTATACTATGTAGTGATGATGATGGATGAGTATTTATAAGTATGAAAACCTTCGTGCACGATTCCGACTCGCACGTAGTCGATTTTTTTTGTAATTAATTTTTGCATTTCCAGGACTTAATTTACAGCGAGCTGCAGTCTATCTTCGAAGACTCGGACCGGTCGCCGACGGCCGAGGATCTGGCCCAGATGAAGTACCTGGAGTGCTGCATAAAGGAATCTCTGCGACTGTACCCGAGCGTGCCGTTCATTGCTAGATACATCACTGAAGACGTCGATCTAAGTACGTTGTACAGTCGCATGAAAAACTATTTTAATCTTCTGAAAAAAAAATATTTTTCTACTTAATATTATCAACTTTATTTACTTAATAATATTAGTTTATTTACTTAAACATAAATAGACATACTTTAGTTAAAGCGTTGCTGCATGTGAGTTGCGTTGCGTTGTGCAATGTGATATCTGTGATATAATCCTTATGGATTTATATCTGTATATATCAACTGTTTGTGTGATATAATCCACAGATATATCAGCTACTATTATATCTGTGATACAATCAACTGCTATATTAAGTTATTCAGGCAAAAACCTACAGTTATCAAATTTTGTAAACACACATTAATTCAAAAATATATCGAACTAAGAGGGAAAACAGGATCATCTTCATAATCAGCTCCATAAAACTGGATTCAACTCAGAATAATAATTTGGAAAATCCTCACTGTCATATTGCAGCCAAAGTAATTAATTTTCCTTTATGACATTTGTCCATCAACAGTCTGTTGTCCTTCAATCCAAGCTTCTATGGACTGGCCGCCGATAGAGAAAAGAGAGCGGATACATGATCAAGAAGTTGTCATTACTGTTGACTATGAAATTCATGGTATCTCAAGGAAGGCTCGCAAGTACTAAATAGAATTGAGTTCTAGAAATGCAGCGATCTGCGACAAATATATTAAAATTAAGATTAAGATTTTATCTCTAACTAGCGACCCGCCCCGGCTTTGCACGGTTTTATTATACGTATAAACCTTCCTCTTGAATTACTCTACCTATAAAAAAAACCACATCAAAATCCGTTGCGTAGTTTTAAAGATTTAAGCAGTCAAAGGGACATAGGGAAATAGGGACAGAAAAAGCGACTTTGTTTTATACTATGTAGTGGTAGTGATATAATCTCCTTGCAGGTGGTTACAAAGTGCCCGCGCACACAGTGTGCAACGTGCATATATTCGACGTGCACCGGCGCGCGGACCTTTACCCTGATCCGGAGCGGTTCATCCCGGAACGGTTCCTGCCAGAGAACGCCGCTAACAGGCACCCCTACGCATACGTACCTTTCAGTGCTGGGCCTAGGAACTGCATTGGTAGGTTCAACTTATTTTTGGGTTTTGTACCCAATAGGTTCCAATTTGTTGGGTACGTTTTTCGGGCAACCCAAAGATTCTTGCATTACTACGGTCCGTAGGAAAAACATCTTTGGGGCAACCCAAAGGGCGGGGTCCTATGAAAATTATTTTCATAGGACCCCGCCCTTTGATTTCAAGTCTGAGTTTTTAACAAATTAAAAAAGGTTATGATAAATTTGGCACCATGCCGCCGTTGCGTGGCTTTTTAGATTAGACTTTAGAAATAGGTAGGTATGGACCAATAAATAAGATGATATTTTATTTAGTACTAACTTCATAATATCTATGAGATAAAAAATTGTTTTCAAGTTAACGTGTGCTTAAAGTTGTATAAAGGTCCAACTACAAAGGACTTGTTTTATCGTAGAACTTCGTAGAGCTCGCTACGACTCGACGAGCTACGAAGGAATTGTGTCATACAAAAAACTTCAACGCACCTTTTGTGTGTTACTTTGGACACCAATACAATTATCTACTCTAGATATAACTTACAAATGAAGGGTTTCATTTATAACTGGTCTAGGGTGGTTTTTAAAACGCCATTCTTTACTTTAGGCTTTGATATTCCAAAAACAACGCGTGCCTATTGTAGAAACGAGTAGCCACACTCATTAGAGTGATTCATCATCATCATCAACCTATATGTTAGTCCACGTCTGGATATAGGCCTCCTCTAATGAGTGCCATAGCACCCTGTCTTTAGCTTCATTAATGATTGCTTGTATTTATTCGTCAGGTCAAAAGTTCGCGATCCTAGAGATGAAGACCGTGATGTCGGGAATTCTGAGGAAATACCGCCTGGAGCCGGTCACGAAACCAGAAGACATCGTCTTCGTGTGTGACCTGATCCTCAGGACCCAAGACCCACTCTACGTGCGCTTCCGGAAACGAAACTTATTAGCATAGATTTATTTTACTACTAGCGACCCGCCCCGGCCTCGCACTGTTGCATTTACACATAAAACTTCTTGTTTGTGGCATTATACGCATACAAATTTGTTGCAATATACACATAAAACTTCCTTTTGAATCACTCTATTTTTCTTTGTATGGCAGGTATAAGTATATATAGAGTTTTCTATTCTGTTCTATCTATTAAAAAAATCCGTATCAAAATCAGTTGCGTAGTTTTAAAAATCTATAAGCATAGAGGTATATAGGAACAGACAGTGGGAAGCGAATTGTTTTATACTATATAGTTATTATTATATCCTCATTGGGGGAGGCCTATGTCCAGCAGTGGACTAATATAGGTTGATGATGATGATGATGATGATATAGTTATAAACAATATTAGTTTGACGAATTCATTTAGAATGTGAGCCGGTTAACTACGATACTTGGTTGTGTTGAATGAAGAATGCCGACGCGAGCAACGAACACCAATATGAAAAAACCTTTATTTCAATGCCTGCTTCTGTTTTCCTGGCCAACTACAACCCGTATCTCTTGAAGACGAGAGTGAATAGGTGTCTTCTAGACTTTCGAGATTATGGTCCAACGAAGCTTTAATTTAGACAAAAATGCTTTGAACTATCTAGAACAGTTTTCACCCTGGTAACATTCGTTTGGAGAAGAAACTTTGGTAGTTTTTTAACACTACGCAAAGATTGTAGTTCAACCGCTCACAATCATTTAGAATCATCTTAATACTTTAATACATTGTAAGAAACGTTTATCCATCTAATGGCCCAGGTCATAATAATTTATTTACTTACCATTATTATCTTCATACCCAATCTACATATGAACTAGCTAAGTACGTCTTGTGAAACCTTTTATACCTACAGATATTATGTAGAAATAAAAACTAAACGAGTTTTGTAAATCATAGTTTTAATTACTCCTCAAAAAACCGAATGAAATAAAATATCTTTTGGCTTATATCACAAAATTATCCTGTAAGTACATCTTTTTAGGTAGGTACTAGATACTTATTAGAATCTGCTTATACAGAATGTATCAAAATGAAAGGACCAAACTTTCAGGGGTTCAAACACGATCTAGAAAACAGGACAATAATTAAAAAACAATGCTATATTTGTAGACAAAAAAACTTTTAATAAGACCTATGTAACTATTACCTTATTAAGACCTATGTACTTTTGTACATCCCATTTACTTGCACAACGACTTAAAATTACAAAACTATACAGGGTGTCCCATAATGAGTAGATAACCTGAAAGGTGCTTATGCGGCAAGTCAAGGCCTATCAGAAACATTTTTTATTTTTTTTCTAATTTGACCCGTTCGGAAAATATTTAACATTTTGTAAATTTGGAAAAATTTGTATCTTTGTTCACATTTTTGGACTTGGTGCCTACAATTTTAGCAATTTTTTTGTTTTTATTTTTGGAATATACTAAAGAAAAACAGCTTTTTTGAACACCGTTTGAAATATTTTGGTAACTAGGACCAGTAATTTTCAAGGCAGGTTTAAAGTAGAAAATTTTAATTTTTCAATTTATTATACAAAGTTTGAGCTGCTGTGGTTAAAAAAAAGATTAGGAAACCTAAGATGCCAGCTACTTTAAAAAAATGTCCATTTCAAGAGCATCCTAAAATGATAATAAACGTTGAAATTTTGTAGGGTAAAAAACTGAGATATTGCTACTTTTGTGCCAAAAGGGGCCGAAGCTAGTAAAAATAATATTGAACAAACACATCAATAAAATATGTTTTTCGTCTTACTCGTTCCAAAATGGTTACTATGCTTCTTAAAAATAGTGAGGGAAATCTGATTCATGCTGGAAAATAGGAAATATTTTGATGAATAATAAACAATAATCTAGCCGAAAGTAAAGAGAGTTTGAGTTATGAGTACGAATTTGGTGGTATGAATTTGGAAAGAAGATTACAACTGCATTCAAACTACAGAATGACGGGTGTCCAGTACACTAAGCCGTTCAGGAACGGCGTTATTTGCGTATCCGAACAGATGAATTACGCGTGGTGGCGCTTCCCAGTGGCCAGCGCGGTCGCTGGACTTGAACCCATTGGATTTCTTTTACTGAGGCAACTTGAAGGAACTGGTGTACAAAAAACCTATTCCCTAAATACTATAACTTAATTTCATTTCATTTATTATACTTAACTTAATATAACTTCGACGTCAAGTCCAAAACGATGCGGAAAAAATTAACGACCGCAATTACGAAAGTTAGCTAAAAAATCCTAAAAGATGCAGAGCCTGCATCAGAGTTGGAGGACATTAATTTGAACATTCCATCATCATCATCATCAGCCCACATCACATAGCTGCTGGACATAAGTCTCCCCTAATGAGCGCCCTGTCTTCAGCTTGACGTATCCAGCATCTACCAGCAGGCTTTCGCAGATCGTCATCCCACCTGGCTGGAGGTCGTTCTACACTAAATTTGCTAAGTCACGGTCTCCACTGAAGAACACGTTTACCCCAACGGTTATCGGTTCTTCATGAGATATGGCCGACCCACTGCCACTTCAGCTTGCTAATTCTTTGAGTTATGTAGATAACTTTGGTTCTCTGTCGGATGTATTCATTACAAATCCTATCCTTCAGAGGAACTCCTCACATAGCCCTTTCCATAGATTCAGATATTTTATTAATAACAGTTGTTACATAGCTCGCTGAGCGACTAAGAACTGGTGGAGCAGCTCTACCGTGAGTGTCCAGGTCCACGTCTCAGCTCCGTAGGTCATCAGGGGTAGGAGGATAGGACGCACTGATTGAAAACTTTCGTTTTCAAACATTGCTGTATGGATGATGAGATTTCACTTACTGTTTTTTAGTAGCAAAGTAACCGTTTTAGATCGACAATGGAATGAAAAAGATATTTTTTTGAAGTGTTGGTTCAATATTATTTTTAGTAGCATTGGCCCCTTTTGGCACAAAAGTAGCAATATCTCAGTTTTTTACCCTACAAAATTTCAACGTTTTTTATCATTTTAGGATGCTCTTGAAATGGACATGTTTTTAAAGTAGCTGGCATCTTAGGTTTCCTTATCTTTTTTTTTAACCACAGCAGCTCAAACTTTGTATAATAAATTGAAAAATTAAAATTTTTTACTTTAAACCTGCCTTGAAAATTACTGGTCCTAGTTACCAAAATATTTCAAACGGTGTTCAAAAAAGCTGTTTTTCTTTAGTATATTCCAAATATAAAAATAAAAAAATTGTTAAAATTGTAGGCACCAAGTCCAAAAATGTGAACAAAGATACAAATTTTTCCAAATTTACAAAATGTTAAATATTTTCCGAACGGGTCAAATTAGAAAAAAAATAAAAAATGTTTCTGATAGGCCTTGACTTGCCGCATAAGCACCTTTCAGGTTATCCACTCATTATGGGACACCCTGTATATGCGGCCGCGCCGCGCCATACGCCATCCGTGTATTTCCTTCTAGGTAAAATGTAAAACTGACACATTAAGGCCTAGGTCAAATAAACTTTTTTCTTACTAAACAAACAATGAAAATTACAATTAAGGAATAGAAACAAATCAAAACTTCAAAAACTACAATTGAAACAATAAACTTTTATCATCAAGTAAACTATTATTTTATCAAAAAAAATATTCAGACAATAGGTAATCATGTAATCATAAAGCAATTTAAGTTTTTTTAATTACAAAGTAGTGTGAAGTAATTTGTATTACAAAGTACTGATAGGGCCGTCTGTATTATCATTATCACAATCATTCGTTAGGTTTTTGTTTGATTTTATAGTCTCTATAGATACAGGCTTTATTTTATACCCGATTACCTACTTATGGAAGAGGTTTATCAGTTTCGCACCCTAGGCTTGTTTATATGTAGTCTCTCTTATGTTTTAAATTAATTCATCTCAATTGATTAATTCATCTGTGGTGGTCATAGGTAATGTGACGTCCGACGAAAATGGGGGTCTAACGAGATAGCGGAGTTCCAATTCCAATGTGAGTCAAATCATAGGGATCATTGCAAAGGCAAAACTGTTTCTCAATGAATAACAAGGTTTACTATCTTAAAGCAAGCAGTATAAAGTGGAAAAATATAAATAAATATAATCTAACATTTTCAACGAGCGATCTAATTTTTTATATTACGGACGGACAGACAGACGCTGCTCTGCCGTTTCTGTATAAATTGGCCTTAGTTTTGGTTTTAAAATATATTCATCGTACATTGTTTACGGTGAGTAAAGTGTGTTTATGTATTTACATGATGTTTTACTGAATTAGGGCAATCGATCATATACACTAATCGATCATACAAATAGGCAGGCACTTCTTATATATTGTGATAATTTACTTCACTGCATATAACCACAAACATGTATTTAATTCCACGATAAAGAATATCAAGCGGAACTAATTATGTCTATTGTTTATCTTTTTAATAATACTCGGATAGGTTACTGCAAAAATCGTTTTGATTTTAAGGTAAACTAAACATTTTCGAAGGATCACCCAGGTGAACAAACCTCACCTCCAGTACGGATCAAATCGCTGTAAAAAAACTTTCTACGGTTCACCCAGGTGGTCTCTGGTAGGTACGGTGGGTAAGAAAGAACCCAAAAAAACAGTACCTACGTACCAATGTATTAGGTACAAAGAATCAATCGAAAGAAGGCCTTTGCCCGGCTATGGGATGCAGTAGGCTAAGACAATATTTTTGGATTTACAGAGTAGGTATATCGCTAAAATGCTAAAACTACTCGCAGCTATATTTAGATAATCTAAATCCTTCTGATTCTGATTTAATCCTTGTTTTTTTTAGGATTCAAAATCTCTGGTATTTTTTTTAAATCTCAAGGTAGCCCTGCCCCCTCTGGAAAGTTAACTTAGATACGCCAGTGCCAACAGTATTGTGTATGGCATGTAGGACGAGAAAACCGTCAGATTTAATGTGATTGGGACGGCCACGAAGTGCGTCAGTCCTGCACTCGGAGGAATGGTCTCACATGAACCAATCCTTTGGCAACTCTTTTAATGTAGAGGCTATACGTTTCTGGAACAAACTGCCTACAGCTCTAAGACTTACTCCTTCCATCAACGCCTTCAAGTTCGAACTTGAAGGCGTTGATCAGTCCCATTTCCTTTCTTCAGCTGTATAATTTTTTCTTTCGTTCTTCCCGTATCTCCTAAATATGTCACTTTTTTAACTTAACGTAACTTTTGTGATGTAGCCTTGTTATTAGCGATTCGTTCATAAATAATTACATAACTCATATTATAGTTTTAGGTACCATACCTACTATGTAAATGTTTATAATATGTTAAGTACTTAAAGTAAGTATTGGTATGTTTGTATTGCATGTAGAATAGAATATGTATTGATAAAAATCTTTTTGCTGCTGTTTTCTCTTCTCAATTATGTGCAAAACCAACTCTCAAAAAACATGGATAAGTAATTATTTACCTAAATTAATAAACGTTTAAAACATTGCGATACTGAAAGAATTATGTCTTAACTAAAACCTTTTAGGTCCATACCGTAATAAATTAGTATTTTTGTCTCATTTCGTTGTTCACGTACCTACGTCCTTGATTATGTGCCTAGGTAGGTAACGTGCATTCAAATTCAAAACCATATCTGTCGGTACCTACATAGGTATGTAATCTGTATTGATTTATAATTATAATTGCAAATTGGCAATAGGTATTCAGACTGTCTGTGTAGGTGTACTGCTAAGTACAGGGCGTCTTCGTATTCGCATCCACTTGAGATACACATTAGAGATGTTGACAAATATCGATATACTTATTGGTATTTTAATTCGATATCGCGATATGGAATTAAAATACGTGATTTTGATCCTGATATATCGATACAAAATATTTAATAAGCATTTATTAACAACGAAAATTACTAGCAAAGGAATAGAAAAATTACAACTAATATTTACAATTGAAACCATTGAGCTAGCTGCAGACGGTTGCAAACAGTCTAAAATATTCATTTTCGGAAATCGCATGAAAGACAATAAAAAACATTATTGACGCATGATAGACTGAAACAATAAGCAAATGATCGCTGGACCAGATTATAACGACTTACACCTGCTACAAATTTGCTAAATAAAGTCACTAGAGCATAAGCCGTAAATAATTCATTCAATCATTCACACACACACGCAATTTGAGACTAACATTTCCAGAATTATGTTAAACCTGATCTCGGGCGTAAATTATTTCGTTGTCCATTGGCATTTTTATAAAACGAATTTACACTTGATGATATTTTCAACAAAAGGTTACCGATTACCTTCAGTATCTAGTTCAGCCTTCTCTATATACATCCAACAGACACCAAGAAGTCGCGTTCATATCCATATTCAATAAATAAATTGATTGTTAAATGAATACCAGAAGAGGATGTAAGTATTTCTTGTATCGGCTGATAAATTTAGACAACAAATTGTATAGAAATAATACTTTTAAGCTCTAGACTCTAGACTTAAACTCGAATTGAATGCCCGCCAAGCTTGACGACCGATGTGGCGCGGTGGGCGAAGGTCCGCCTGCGACGCAGGAGGTTGCGGGTTCAATTCTCGCCTCGGAACAAATTTGTGTACGATCTGCAGAAATTTGTTCCGTGTTCTGGGTGTTTCCTATTATGTACAATAAAAAAATATCTATCTATGTAATGTATTGTATTAAGTATATCAGTCATCTAGTACCCATAACACAAGCTCTGCTTAGCTTGGGGCTAGATGATGCTGTGTGGATTGTCTGGAATTATTTATTTATTTTATTTATTTAGCTACACGCTAATTAACTTAAACACCTTTAGAGCTAGAGAAGTGAAGTGATAAAACATTTTAACATAAAGTTTATAATTTTGCCGTAATAATGATAGTCTATATTAGTCTTCTAGTATTTTTTTTTAACTTTCGCGATTTGTAAACATCTTTTCGATTATTTACGCTTCTGTTTATATTTCCCCTGCGATTCAATCGCGGTACAGCGATCGTGGTCACGGGGGTGACTAATATAACACACGGTTGGGCATAAATACCCGATTTATTAAAAAAATTACGTGTAAAAGCAGTTTTTATATTTATCTTCTTCGTGAATCCGTCAAAAAAGCAGTAAGTATTTATACTGCACAGAAATACTATTAAACTTTCTGCGCAGATTTTTTAATCTAACAAAAAGGTGTAAATAAAACAAAAGAATTATTAAATAAGGTCTTTATTGAAATAATAAAGGAGTTTCAATCAATCAGTTAGCGCATATCGAATATAAAACGTGAAGACCTGTTTTAACTTTCTTTTTTTTCTACAGCAGTTTACCTGAAGCTATAATCGATATTGGTATCAAGAATATGTAGACCCAAAAAGATAAGGTTAATTTATAAACTTACTTTTTATATATAGTGTAGATGTTTTGATATATATTTTCATACATTGATCGTCTAAGGCTGCCTAATTCTCTGATTATTTTTTGATTAAATCCAGCCTTAAATACCCAGCACGAGTTCTGCAACACCAGACGTAAACAAACGGCTCTGCTGGCTAGTTAAGTGACGTTTCTCGAGATAAGAGCACGTTCCGTGAAATGATTCTAGAAATATGTGTTGCATTTATTCTGATATTATGCTTCATCGATTTATATTTTCGATTCAACCGAGCTGGCCGGCTCATGGGAATTATTCCAGGACCCAAAATATTGCCTGTCGTTGGTAACGGCTTGGAATTATCTTTGGTCCCAGGTGAGTCATATATTCGTAATTAATTAAAACTTTATAATAAATAGACTAGTCCACTGCTTGCCTATGCAGCAGTGGGCTAGTAGGTATAGTTTGATGATGATGATACAAATAAAAATATGTATATTATATCGAAATATATGTACGATAGGATAATTCTTTTTTGTTGTGTTCGTTTTTTGTTGTAATCGTAGGGAATATAATATTTTTTCGTTAGGACACCTCCCGTACGAAGCCAGCTAGTAAACCCACTAATATTATAAACACAAAAGTTTGTAAGTATGGATGGATGGATGGATGTTTGTAACTCTTTCACGCAAAAAACCACTGAACGGATGTGGATTAAATTTGGTACAGAGGAAGAGTACCTATAGTCTGGAATAACATATAGGCTATATTTTATCCCGGAATTCCCACGGGAAATACCGCGGGTGAAAACGCGAGGCGCAGCTAGTTAATAAATTATTAGATATCTAATTTATAGAAGAGCTAAAAAATATCGGCAAGTGAATTAACTTTGCATACCTAGGTGTACCTAGGTAGGTATAAAAGGTTGTGTAGAGTAAACGATAAGTGCTTAAACTTTTTTGACACAGGTTTGCGAAAACTTGTATTCTATTATGTAATGTTTAATTTATGAACATTAAAAGTCAAAAATAACTGACGAAGCTGCCTAATTGACGATTATCTTTTGGTGAAAACCAGTCTATATTTCGTGAAGGCATGGAACCTTTTGTAGGTTAATTTGCATACTGTTAAATTATGGAACGTAGTCATACTAGAATCTTTGTGGGAAATCATTGACATACCTACCTACATGACAGTAACCTTTTTCATTGTTAATTTTAAAATATTTTATGGTACGTGAATCAATTTGTTTAATTTTATGTTTAAAAAATCTTAATCCTAAAAGTGGTCAGAAAGATTTTTATTTTTATGACCTAAGTATGACCAAGGCGAGTAAGGTCAAACAAAGGTTTTGACTTATATTACAACAAAATATACATATATCACGCCTGTAAGGCAAGATGGTAGCTCTGCCCTCCTTACTGCAAATGCAGTACTTGCAAAATAGCAGTTTCGAGAAAAACGCGTTTTAAGGTTTTTTGAATATCTCTGCAAAATGGCTATGTTAAATAACTTTTAAGCATAACTAAAAAAACAGAAAAAAATCAAGCTTCCTGTTGACATGTTTTTTTCTTTACTTTATAGTCCCATTTCAGTAAAATGCGGCTTACTGCGTTTCCATCTACCATCTGGGCTTATGAGACTTGCAGTGTCACTAAGGCCAAATGCAGCATGTGTGTTTATTACTGCAAAAACACCTAGTACGAGTTAAATAATGTGTGTTTTAGTAAGAAATTATTTTCTATTTTAATGCTTGGTGCTAGTTAAAAGTGTGGTAGGCAGTCATTTCTTTATGATTAGAGAAGGTAATAAAGACAAAATTAAAAATAAAACTAGATAAAGTTATACCAATGACAAGGACTTACCCTACATTGGAGATGGAATAATATAATTTAGTAATTAGAAAACAGTCTTTCAAATTCACTTTGTTGCATGCTGTGAAAGTTAAACATGGTAACTGTTAAACATGGTAACTGTTCAACTTTCAAAGCATTTTTTATATTTTGTAATTTATTTGCTATCCTTGGTTTATTTTTAGATTTTAAATTTTGTTGAATTTTAATAACTAAGTACCTAGTGATAGCTTTTTTATTGTTACGATTATGGAAAACTTGATAATTATTACTGAGATTTAGGTACAGTTTCAATTTGATTTCTTTCAGCCAACTATATTTTATCTAATACTTTAATACTATTTGTTATTTTAAAAATAGAAGGTGGAGAGACGACGGGGTTATGTTTTAGATGAATTATTATTTTTGCTTTGATAAAAACTTTGCTTGCAAAATATGAAGGTAAGACTAATTATGAAGTAAATTATTATTCAGATCATAATAAGTATAATTTATTATAAAGTAAATAAGTAATCATAAAAACAAATGCTTTGAAAGTTAAACATGGTAACTGTTTAACTTTCAAAGCATTTGTTTTAATTTTTGATTTATCTTTAAACGACCTTGGTTGTAACCTAAGATAATAATCCTTCTGTTCACACTCTCCTTGAGATTAATTAAAATGTAGTTTACGGGTAGATTTTCCAAAATGGAAATCTGTTTCTCGGTTTTACCATTTTTTTTTTAAATCCTTACTTTTTCTTTTAATCTATCTCACGTGGCTTAGTGTTACGAACAGCACAAGGTATTAAGCCCTGTTTTGTTTTAACCCAGATTTGTTTTAAGAACGACGATTTCTTTCTCTTTCCCTCATAGGAAGCTTTCACAAAAATGTTCATATTATTTCACACTTCCTTTTTTTAAATTAAATATTCTTAAATAACAATGAAATTTACTATCAAGCTATAGAAACAAATCAAATTAAAAATTAGTAAGTAGGGTAGTAGTAGTAAGTAGCAATTACTGCATTTGGCTTTAGCAAATATCAGTTACAAAAAACTTTTATACTAAATGATTCCACAGTAAGTAGTAAGGTAGTAAGTAGCAAGTGCTGCATTATCCTCTAGAACATGTCGAATACTGCAGATCTAGTTAGCAAACGTAATATTTTCATGCAAGTACTGCAAATCTTGCTAGGTGAAACATACTTAAAGTGAAAAATCTTGTGAATATTATTTTTTTATGGATAGATTAGCCCCTTCGGATACCATTTCTGCAAAAAAGTGAAAAACCCAAAAATGTCGATTACTGCAAGTGCAATTAGCAGGGCAGAGCTTTGTACCAAGGTACTACATGCAGAAGTGAGGCAAATCAGTTGACAAATCAATTAACTTTTTTTAAATTTATTTATTTATTTATGTGAGACCATATTATGGAAATAAACAAAGATTTGACAATCGTAAGATAATTATGGATTAGTAAATTTTTGTCTTATCAGCGTTCGTGTTGACCAGTCAAGTTAATTGGTTTGTCAACTGATTTGCGATTTGATCAGCGTTCTTGAAACCGTCTGTGACTTCTGGGAGTAACAATAAATAAACTAAAGGAAATATTGTATAGGAAACTTTATGTGAGAAATTAAATAATATCGAAATTATTTTTGCGAAATTATTTAATCTTTTCTCGAACTCTAGCGCCGCGCGCCGTTTCAGCTTTACTTACCTAAATTTCAGGTCAACATCCACGTAACTCAATATTACATTTTAAAGTATTCCCTTACGTAGGTATATACCTAAAAGTAATAAGTTTAGGTACATACCTAAGGTAATTATTAACTATATTTGTTTTTTAAGTATGTTCTGTTTTAAAACTAACACAGATTATTTCCTGTCCCAGGCTTCGAACGTATTTGTTTCTATTAAAACGTTTGAAGTTTCTTTCTACCCATGTGAACTGATGATATTAGCGATAAAAAGTTTATTCCAGTTCGACCTAAATGAAAATTTTTAAATTCCCAACCCGAAATGTGTTTGTGGCGTGAGGAATAAAGAAACGTCCATCCAAACTTTCACACAATTAATAGATATATAGCGACCCGACCTGGCTTCGCACGGGCCACGGATGTATGTAGATATTGGTTTATATGTATATGCTATATACATTTAAACCTTCGGTAAACCCCTCTGTCTATTGATGAAAATCGTATTAAAATCATTGCATAGTTTATAAGATCTAAGCGACAGGATGCAACTTAATTTTTTACTGAGTATGTGATGTAACGTCTTCCAGAGTTACTGTTCGAATTCAACCGGCGTTGTATGGTCAACTACGGAGGCAGCGTCTGCAGACTGGTGGCGCTCAACCTGCGGTCCATCTGCATCTATGAACCAGAGGATATTGAGGTACCTTATTATATTTTTATATTACAAACTAGCAATTCATAAAATTCACCCGTGTAATTCTTTTTTCCGTGGGAATTTCGGGATAAAATATAGCCCATGTGTTATTCCAGAATATAATCTATCTCCGTGCCAAATTTCATACATATCCGTTCAGCAGTTATTGCATGAAAGAGTAACCAACCAACATCCATACTTACAAACTTTCGCGTTTATAATATTAATAGGATAATAGGATATAAAGGCTTATCTCTTATCTCTTTTGAAAATAAAAACTTGGGATTAACGTTCTAGCAACCCAAATGACATTTGATTAGAAATTTGATTATTGATTAGTTAAGTATGAAGATAAGATGACCTACGTTCGAGAAACTTATTGTTGTTAGGATAAGGGTATTAGCTCTGTTTTTATCTATTCCTATGGTATTAGTACCTAATATTGATGTACTTAATGCTGTTTTTTCATTTTCATTTATATCTGTCATCATGTACCCATAACACAAGCTCTGTTTAGCTTGGGGCTAGATGATGCTGTGTGGATCGTCCAACATTATTTATTTATATACCAGATGCGCCTCGCGAATCAGAGTTTTTTTCATACAAATTTCAGAAATTTATTGCACACCCCCTAGGGGGTGTGTAAAAATAAAAAAGACGTGTTTAATTATTCACTCCATAGTGTATTTATACCGAGTTTTGAGTGAATCGAACGCGCCTCGCGAATCAGAGTTTTTTTCATACAAATTTCAGAAATTTAATTATTTATATTTATGTAAAAGTAAAAAAACGTGTTTAATTATTCACTCCATAGTTTATTTATACCGAGTTTTGAGTGAATCGAACCATGGAAATATTATTTCCAAACAAACTTAACCACCCCATTTAACCCCTTCAGAGGTTAATTTTTCAAAATTTTACTATCCTATATGTTAACTTTAGTGGTTACGGAGATAACCTATAACATTCACACAGACTTTCCCATCTTACTATTATAATAAATGGAAAGTCTGTGTGAATGTTTGATAAAAGTAATCTTCGTAATGACTTAACTTATTTAAATTAAATTTGGTAGTTTAGAACCTAGAATAACACATAGGCTATTAAAATTTGGAAATTTTAACCTCTGGGTGCTAAAGTTTGTATGGAAAAGTATTATTCCTTGGTTTGATTCACTCATAACTAGGTATAAGTAAACAGAAAATTAAATAATTAAACACGTATTTTTTATTTTTACAAAACTACTCCTAGGAGGCGTGCAATAAATCACTGAAAATTGACAAACAAATTTCCATGCGAAAGAAGCAGCGGGGCGCAGCTAGTTTATTTTAATAGTAAAGCTAGGTTCATATTGTTCATTCACATTAGTAGCATGTGTTGGGGTGTGGCGCGATCTGTTGCTAATGTGAATCTAGTCATACTAAATGTATGAGACCGATAGCGTTCTGTCGCGCCACAACACACCCCGACACAGCAATATGAACCTAGCTTTAGATTTAAAGTATAGTAGCCGCGTGTGCGTGGCTGCGGGTGGCGGACGCGGAGAAGTGGGGGCGGAATTGAAATTCGATCTGTATACGCCCTTAATATAACTACTAGGTATTAAACAAAGATAATTTTTTATTTTCTTATTCTCTTTCGTACTGTATATACTAGGATGTAGGTAAATCATGAGTGCATGCATACATATTTCTTTATTACCTAGTTGTAATAAAACCACTGACATTCAAGCTCAAATTTATGAGGTTGTCTTAAAAGTTACAAAGTGGTTTTAATATTACAATACTTTGCTTAACCAACTCAAACCGGTTAGCATTTTTTCAGTTGCTACAAACCTCTATTATGCATCACATTTGCATCGAAGCAAATTTGACCAATAATGTGAGTAGGGACTTACCTACTAGTATCGGAATTAAAATCTCATTCAATCAATAAATTAACGATTTGGTTGGATTGAGTTCTGCTTAATATATCTTCTAAATAGTTAAATAACTATGTGAGAATTGTGGGATGGATGCTGCCAAGACGGTATAATTTGCCTATTTTCATAGTCTCATGACTTATGGAATACCTACTGGCCCCGCGCATAATATAGTGGCATAAAATTGTTTAACAATCTTAATGCCGAGTTAAAAGACCTTGTTTTATTAAAAAAAACAGTAGAACCTACTCAGGAACAAGTCTTAGGTCCTTAACTCCTCTACTCGTGGTTTTGGAGGAAAATTCAGATAAAAACAGCTTTACCATGTCTAATGTTATGTCTAATCTTTTATATTCTATTCTATGCTAATAAAAAACAATAACCTACCATTAAAAAAAATACCATAATACTAAGAACAAGAATACTACCATTATTTTTTGATATGACAATACCTCATTACAGCAGTTATTTCACTATTATTTTCTTATTCTTTACCGATCTGAATTAATTGCAAAAAAATCCAAAACAAATATTTGGCTCATCGATATGTTTTTTTGTATAAATAATCCAATTCAAAAAAATCAACAAAATAGTTTTTAGTCTATATTTTTGTTCCAGCTAGTTTTATCTTCAGCTTCAAGCAAGTTTCACGAAAAACCTCTTCTGTACGCATTCTTACATCCCTGGCTCGGAGAGGGACTCTTGACGAGTACTGGTAAGGGTCTAGACAGACGGACTGCAATTCAACTGCAATCCGACTGCCAAATGGCAGTTCAGATGCAGTTGGAATGCAGTTGGCTCGACTGCAATCAAACTGCACGTCGACGGGCAGTTGGCGTGCAGTTGGATTGCAGTCTGAGTGCAGTTACAACGACTAACTGCACTCAGACTGCAATCCAACTGCACGCCAACTGCCCGTCGACGTGCAGTTTGATTGCAGTCGAGCCAACTGCATTCCAACTGCATCTGAACTGCCATTTGGCAGTCGGATTGCAGTTGAATTGCAGTCCGTCTGTCTAGACCCTAAGACATTTATTATGGTATAAAAATACCTATAATTCATACATTTGGCATTCGCATAATATTTTTTTTTTTAATTTGTTCATTTTCTATGAACAGAACTTATTTTCTTGAATGTTTTGTGAAAGTTACACGTCTTTCTGGTCAGCCATCTTTCTGGAAAAATATTTCACATACTAAGTAATAAGTAGTAAAAATACGAAAATTATCATGAGAAACATCTGTCTGTCCTTTTCAAGCCTCAATACCTAAACGGAGTAATTAGTAGCGGTTGTGCATTAGTTTACGTTGGCGATAAATGCCACGCACGTCTACCGAATAAAGAGGAACTTTATTCAAAAATTCGGAAAAGATACTTTTCACAATTTTGGGAAAACTTACAAGTTTAAAAATAAAAACATAAAGAAGAATGTTAAACATGCTCGGATAGTCCAATGCATGTTTGCTGACGGCTAATTATAAGCTTCCACAGATAAGTACTAGATAATTACATTATGTAAATATTATGTACTACGAAAACAAAAACAAATTATAAACAACGAAAATTACAAGCAAAGGAATAGAAAAATTACAACTAGTATTTACAATTGAAACCATTGAGCTAACTGCAGACGGTTGCAAACAGTCTAAAGGTAGCTCAATTGATCCATGTCAATACCAGTCGGAAGCGTCCCCAAGACACTGGCTGCATTACCACGCTGTATGGCAATGCTGATGCGCTGAGCCAGATATTCACCAGCTCTCGGGTCACGCGTCGCATCGACCAGACGCTCAGATATTTTTTTAAAAACCCGGAGAGCCTCGGTACCCCACGGACCTAGGGTCTCGAATCCAAGGGGAGCAAATGCGTAGGTTCTGTCGAGACCTGCATATTTGCGCCTCTTGAGATCCTCGGCCAGATCTGCCGCCGCACCAGCCCTAGTGGATGACCTTGAAAGATGGGAAGGTGCAAGTGTGTCGACGCATGTAGCGTCCCACACTATGGGCCTCCCCAACTCCCATGGGACTAGTGTCATACCGTCGGGCCTCTTGCCATCGTCACGGAACAGACCATTCGGTTCCAGAATAGCTGGTACGTTAGCGCTGACAAAGGCCCGCCGGATGATGTCATTAAGGCTGGCGTGACGAGATATCACAAATTATAATAACAAAAAATATAAGATATCAATAAGAGTAAGAAACACAATAATTAATCAATAGACAGCAGCGGTTAAACAAACAAACATTTAAAGTTGAATTATAGGTTGTCATCATCCAACAACAGCAGGCTCATATCATAGGAGTCTGATTACTAGAATAAAACCATGAGTTTACATAAAACGTGAGTTGTGAACTTGTGACTAATATTAGAGTTTCATCCTAAGCACAATTATTTCAACTTGTTGGTTTTCGTCAACAGCGTCACGTAGAGATTTTTTCAATTAAAATATGTCTTCGAGGATATTCCTATTTGTGAATTTAGGAGATAATTAATATTACAGGATTGCCATTCATATTGTCTTATAGCAAATTATGTAGTTTTAGCTGTGGCTCTGCTGGATACTTGGTGTTTCTTTCTACTGCTACTGATTTTATCAAATTCTGCGTCAGTTTTAAAGACTAGCTGAAGTAGGTACATAGAGATTTCTTTCTGTCACAAATTGACCTTACAGGACACTTGGACACGTCATAAAATTTATGTTATTAATAATTTAAATTAATGAGTCTTGATTCAAGGTAGATAACTTCTTTATAGAAACTTAAAGACTTGAAAAGTCAATTATCATTAAAAAAAGGATACAAAGTTAGACTTTTTGAAAATATACTTGTCTTATTAAAATAAACAATAGAAAACAACAAATGAGACAAGTCGGTAACATAGCCTACGCTTTGTTTTAGCTTACTTGGTGTTGTACTATAAATGTACCTCACGTTTAACCCAGATATTACTGAAACTATTTTTTATCTTCGATCATAATGATTTTTTAATAAGTTGTTTAAAATGCCCTAATAAAGTTAGGGAAAGAAGTAAAAAAAATCTTACTTTTCTAGGAAAGTCGGAAAATGGTGGCCTTTTAAAAGGCCTGTAGTAACATGGGGGGTCGATTATATGCAATCCTAAAAGTCAAACAAAACATCAAAATATCAATTTTTATTTATCAAATTAGCTTGAAACACTAAAAAAAATGGTTTTTTAATCCTCAACACGGTTTGCAAAAAAAAAACAGTGTTTAAGGTGTAAATTTATGTCACATTGTTTGCAAATAAAATTGCACCTTAGCTGCGATGCTCTGTATTCTATTAGATGATTCGTTCCATCATATCGAGACACTTCCTGATGTGATCTAGCTGAACGAACAAAGCCTCTCCTACTTCTTCCTCTTGCTAAAGCTCTTCGAAAACCAAGAAGATCATACGGTTTTCCATCTCGTTTGTATACAACTGATGCGTTGTGTTCAGTCATATCTAGACTGACAGACAAGCATTAGCAAACTAGTTTATGTTCCGGTACATTAGATTTTTGTACTGATAGGTACCTATGCCTGTCTTTCTGAAGTCCTAGTTTGACGGGAGTGAATCTTTCATTGCTAAATTACTTTGGTTTCTCACAACTGTTGTCTGAATGAAACTCGAACCAACTCGGACTTTACAGTTTCAGGAGAAGCAGCTGTCGATGTCCACTACTTCGCTATTATCAGTAATTGTACCTGTTGTCCGTCTCTTATAGCGTAGCTTGATAACGAATCATAATCTTTAAACTGTTACCAAAATTTAACTCAGCTAGATCTCTATGTTGCGATTCTGACTTTAGGAAAGTAATAAATTCTTCGTTACCAGCATCTTTATCTGTTACTAAAGAGGCAGAAGAAAAATTGTTATATAGCTTGGGAATAAACTTTCTTCATCACCACGCTCCAACTCGCCAAGAATCTCATTGAGAATGCGTGTGCCAGTCTACAACAAAAGTGCCTTGATACATTCTACAGGGCTTTTAAAAGGCCATCAACTTAAATTGTAAAAATGGTTCAAAAAAGTTAACTAAAGAATCGAAATAATGACCAAATCCTAGAAATAAGACATCCAAAATCAAATACTAAAGTGAAATATTCTCAAATTCTTCTTTCAAATATAAAAAAATCTTACCTTTTTACAGCCACAGCGATAAAATATGACAGGCATGTTTTGAAACATCAAAAACATAAAAAAAATGCATCTGATTGTCAATACTACTATCACTAATCAAGTATCAATATGTACTGGTTAACATGACTATTAAAAAAATCATGTCCACATAGAAAAAAACAGAGATAAACGCGGGTACATTTAATGCATTTTTTGGGCCTTTTAAAAGGCCGGACGCTTTATCTGGGTTAAACTAAAGAAAGACGCTCTCTAATGAAATGCAATCGGCCTATAGTTGATATAAGTAAGTAGAATAGTTGCTCGTTAGGTATTACAAACTTCTAGAATCTTTGTTTCTCACGCACTCCATTTTAGGTTTGGAATTTCGATTCGATTTGACAAGGCTTTTTTTACGGAATATGTTATATTTGTCTCAATCTTTTTAGGTACGTGTGAGTGAGAATAAAAAAATAATAGTTTATAGTTCATTTATCGAATTCTCGATAACTTTTAACGTATGTAACCAAACTGTGTATACTAGACGTACGGGTCTTAATGATTGTTAAAGAAAAATTTTAGAAATCCTGTTAAATGAGATCTACGTTTTATCTGGGACGAGTGCGAAGCCGCGTGAAGAAACCAGTACTTACATAAAGATTAAGTGCCATGTAATACGACTACAGAGCGTTTACTGGCAGTAGCAGACTAGGTACTGGCTTCTCGAGTTCATCAACTTTAGAGCGACAATGTATTATTTATTATCAACAATGTATCGTAAAAAATAACGTTTGTTTTTTTAACGCCTGATCATATTGAAACACGTTTTATGTGCACAATGTGGGCTATTAATAAATAAATAGCGTGTAAGAAGTAGATATTCTTAGTTTAGCCAACTAATAAGAAATTACATAAATACGGATAAATAATGATTGTTGATTTGATAGACGATCCAACATTATTTAAATCAGCATTCATAGATGCTTATGTATTCCAGCCAAACTGCAAGGATTTGATTTTTTTACAAAACCACCCATATCCCGCAAGAGTACCTAAACGTGGCATTTTATTGGAAAATAAATCTAACAGCGACATCTTTAGTGTTTTTAGGTGTGATTAGTAAAGTATTGAAATGCTAAGTTAGTAAATGATACAAGGATGGCATCGCTTTCTGAAAATATTTGGAAAAACACACTGAATTATTATTACGAAAAACATAACATTTTAATATAATATTTGAAACGCCACTTGGGCAATAAAGGGTATAAAAAATAACGGGGTTTATCATTCAGTACATCTGCCATGGCAATCTGTCATGACCTATCGATCATTGACTAACCTTGATTGTCTTTGAGAAAAGTAATCCTGATGAGAAAAAGAGTCGTATGGATATTTTCAGGATCAAAATGGAGGCATCGAAGAAAGCTCCTAACGCCAGCATTCCACTTTAACATCCTGAAGAAATTCACACAGACGTTCCAAGAACATGCTGAAGAGCTGATCGAGTTGATCAAAAACACGGGAGAGGAGAAAGCTCACGTTATGGACCTCAAACCTTTGATCACTAAAGCGACCTTGGACATAATATGTGGTGAGTTAATTTTTCACTGACCAGATTTAGCGTTACGATCCGCAAGTGAACCTAGTCCCGTTTTATGTTTTCAGAGACATCAATGGGTATTTCAAACATCACAAAAATTGGTTCGCAATCAATCAATTACTTCCGGGCTCTACAAACCCTAGTCGACTGTCTAGTTTACAGGGTCTCTAAAATATTCTACTATACTGATTTGATTTTCAACCTTTCCGCAACTTCCAGAAGACAGAAAAAAGCGTTAGAAAAGTTACACAGTTTCACAGATGACGTCATCAAGAATAGAAGGAAATGTAGAGTTTCAAATTATGAAGATATAAACGATGATGGGGTCTATGGCATAAAACGAAAAACGGCGATGATTGATGTATTACTAGAACAAGAATATAAAGGAAATATCGATGCTCAGAGCATCAGAGAAGAAGTCGAAACTTTCATATTTGAGGTCAGTTAAGTTGAGCTGCAATAAGTTGAGAAAAAAATAATTTTAAGCAATAATTTACCGAAACTGTTTTGATGGGTTTTGATAGGTGACAGTATAGAATAATAAAGCCAATCTAATATAGCAGCAAAACTATAGCATAGTATGGCTTAAGAGGATATAAACAGTCAGCAGAATAGGGTCAACAGAGAACTTTGGTGGCTCATCTTAAGTCTATTAATAGTCCACTACTGGATTTAATAAGGGCATGGATCATGCCCAGTGATCGTGGCGCATGGTGCTTAAAAATTACGAGAGGCCTCTAACAAGTCAGCAGTAGATGAATAGTGTTTAACAAAAGAATAATTTGCAAAGTCAGAAAAAAAATACAATCAAAGAATATAAACAAATTAAAAATAGTACTTAAAAATGAAACAATTGAATAATAAATAAGATATCATATTATTTGAATATAAATATCAAAAAAGAAAACGACAAATTATAAATAAGATTTACACTCTTATATCAGAAATCTAAAAATCTAAGCCGTCACTAGAAGGCAGAATTCTAGTATCATTGGCACGCTAAATGTCAATACTAATTCGTTAACCGAAATAGAAGCCAGCATAATATACATATGTACCTAAATAAAATTGATTCCACTTGATAATTTCAGGGTCACGATACAACATCGTCAACTCTACGATTCATGTTGATGAGAATAGCTAATGAGCCGATTATCCAGGTAAGTCAAATGCCATTATAACCTATCATTATGACTCCGTTGCCAATGAAGTCAAAGAAACTCGGTACTCCACTTCGCGGTATTCGCTACTCAGAGTGGTAGCGGCAACTCTTTTTTATTTCTTTCTATGGGTGGCGAATACCGAGTGGGTCGGATGATATTATTACCTCCGATGCCTAATGATTAATGAGTGAATGAATGAAAAAATGAATGATCTAATAAAAGATTTATCATCACTACATAGTATAAAACAAAGTCGCTTTTTCTGTCCCTATGTCCCTATATCATTATGTCCCTTTGACTGCTTAAATCTTTAAAACTACACAACGGATTTTGATGCGGTTTTTTTTAATAGATAGAGTGATTCAAGAGAAAGGTTTATAAGCATAATAAAACCGTGCGAAGCCGAGGCGGGTCGCTAGTCATAAATATAAGCATATCTGTCTATATCCCATCGCAGTAAAGATGAAGCAGTTAATTTGGTATTTTGATAGGTGACTTGATCGAAAATTTATAGACTTGCGACCCGCCCGGTTTCGCACGGTTTTATTATACGTATAAACCTTCCTCTTGAATCACTATCTATTAAAAAAACCGCATCAAAATCCGTTGCTTAGTTTTAAAGATTTAAGCATACAAAGGGACATAGGGATATAGGGACAGAGAAAGTGACTTTGTTTTATAATATGTAGTGATATATTAATCAAAAACTTCAGATTTTTACTTTACATCACAACAGTAGAAAGGCTACGCCGCCGACTTGCGAACATAAATAGACTACTTACTCAAGATTAATACTTTTTAACTCAAGATAAAACTCTTTTAGGGTTAAGCTCGCCTTTGTACATGTCCATTATTTGTAAACTTGTGTATTATCTTGTGTGTGTGCAATAAAGAATAAAGAATTAATTGAGGAAGCGAATATTTTTTTGTTAAATAAAATGCGTGCAGCTTTTATGTCATCAATGTTATCATGTTGCGAGTTATGATATTGGATGTCAAAGTAAAGTCGAAGGTTATCGAACTTTATGAACTTATATTGCCTATGTTAATTTTTTAGCGCCGGATTTGCGAAGAATTGACGAGTATTTTTGGGGACTCAGACCGCGCCGCTACAATGGACGATCTCAATGAAATGAAATATCTGGAGCGGTGCATCAAAGAAGCCCTGAGGTTGTACCCTGGTGTACCCTACGTGGGCAGGATGCTGCGAGAAGAAACTGTACTAAGTAAGAAGAGTCAGACGAAGAAAGCTATTGGAATATTAACAAACTTTTAAATTATTCATCTGAGTTTGAATACATAAATAAAATGCTGGACCACACAGTATCCAGTGGGCCGGCCACGAACCGCGAAGAAGCGACAACAGCTAGGGTAAAGGTGTCCATAAGGCGCAAACAGGAGCTCAACTAGCGCCACAAAACAGAGTTTGGTTGCCACCAAGAGCAACTTCGTATCTCTTCCTAAACTAGACAAAAAATTAAACTTCTACAGACACATTAAATTTTTTATTGTATCTGTAGAAGTTTAATTTTTTGTGTGAATTTTAGAAATTCCTTTGTAACTAACTTAACGTAATTATATGATAAAATAGGTGGTGGTGCTAGTTTAGCTCATGTTGGCACCTTTAGTGAAGACCGGGACACAGCAAATTGTGTAGCAAATTGTGTAGTGTAGCACGCTCTCCGATCAGGTGGGTTAGCGGTCTGCGAAAGACTGTAGTGTAGACCCAGAACTCACACATTAAGCCTCCTCTACACGCCTGCAGATGCGTCTACAGACGTAATCGGCGGATGCGTCCGCCGACGTGTAGAGGGGGTAATTTGTACGTCTGTTGTAGGTATTTAACGTCCGCAGATGCGTCTGCCACTTATCCGCTTGCTGTCGGTCTTTGTGGCACGGATCAAAGGGTTTTGGCTCGAACGTGCGTCGTCCTGTCCACACGTCTGCAGACGCATCAGTTTGATCGGAGTTGCGATCGAGAGTGCACGCGTGCTTGCGGTTTAATTTACTTTGCGCAACACTCGTGAAAACGCTTGAAATGGCTAACAATATGAGCGCTGACGAAACTTTTAAGTTTCTTGACCTATATCAAGCTGAATTTTTTTTTCAATCAAATCAACGAAAATTTTTTGATTTGAGCCTGAATAATAATTCCGCTTACTTTGTTATTTTTCTATGTATAGCCAGCATCCACCATCTTCTTCTGTTCCATTTCTTTTTAATAACTCTATTGCGATGCACATTCACGTAGTAGTTAAAAGTACTACATAAATAAATAGCTGCTGCATCTACGGTCTCAATATCCATATTTAAATTTCAACGTTGCGTCTGTCGAGAATAAACATAGACTGATCGACCTGCAGACGTGTGGACAACTCGAGGTGATCCATCTGCGGATGCATCTGTCAGCGTCTGCAGACGCATCTGCAGACGTGTAGAGGAGGCTTTAGGGGAGGTCCATGTCCAGCCGTGGACTATACATAGGTTAGGACTAAGTATAATGATATAATGATGATTCACATATCTAGCCCCCAATCTCAGAACTTGTACTATCGGTACTAGTCACTAGATAACTGAAATACTTATTACTCGTACATATTTTCACTATGCATAGAAAAGACCTAGAACATCTGAAGATCGTACAAACATTTGTCCTGAACCGGGAATCGAACCCATGACCTCCTTCGTCGCAGGCGGACCTTCGCCCGCTGCTCCCGAGGTCGTAAAATGTATAATATAGTTTCCGTAGTCGGTCGCGGCATAGTCGACCAGTTCTTTTCAGCCCGTGGATCTTGTAACAGCCGCCTTAGGGAACTTACCAGGGGCATAGCAGCAGCAACATGCATATATCAAATCAAAATCAAATCAAATCAAAGAAGTTTATTTGTAACTTACTTAAACTTATGAATTATTGGTTACAAGGAAATTAAAGACTAATGAGTTAGAATACAGTAATATACACAGTACAGTAGTATACAGTTATATCAGTCCTGAGGATCAGTCATCTGGTACTCATAACACAAGCTCTACTTATAGATAAGGCTTGATGATGCTGTGTGAATTATCCAGCATTAATTATTTATAACTTGACATTGTTTACAGACGGGTATACGATACCAGCGGACACCATGTGCTCTATCCACATTTTCCAAATCCATCGTCGAGAGAAGCTGTTCCCAAACCCTGAGGTGTTCGATCCTGACCGGTTCCTGCCAGAAAACGTCGCCAAACGGCATCCCTATGCCTACATACCTTTCAGCGCTGGACCCAGAAATTGTATTGGTATGTTAACGTAAAACTAAATAAATAAAGCAGGACACAGCATCATTTAGCCCCAAAGTAAGCTACTCAAAGCTTGTGAATGGGTACTAGATAACTGATATAGGTATATTTCATACTTTATACAGATATCTTTATTATACATAGAAAAAACCCAGACCAACGGAACAAATTTCTGCAGATCGTACACAAATTAGATCTGAGGTGGGTATTTGACGACCTCAGTGGCGCAGCGGGCGAGAATCCGCCTGCGACGCAAGAGGTTGTGGGTGCAATTCCCGCCATCTGAGAAATCTCTCTGCTTAGCTTGTGGCTGGATGATGCTGTGTGGATTATCCAGCATTATTTATTTATTTATAGGTACAAAGTACTGCGAAGGTTTGTCATCCATTACCCAAGGGAAACATTTTATTATGTTAATAACATAATAAAATGTTTCCCTAAACTTTATTAACAACGAAAATTACAATCAAGGAATAGAAAAAATTACAACTCGTATATACAATTGAAACCATTGAGCTAACTGCAGACGGTTGCAAACAGTCTAAAGGTTAATTAATGTTGTTAACTAATTAATTAATTGTTATGTTAATTACTTTTTAAATACCTATCATATTTATTAAATTACAGGACAAAAGTTTGCCATGTTGGAGATGAAGACAGTGGTATCTAGTCTCCTGAGGAATTTCCACCTGGAGCCGATAACCAGGCCTGAAGAGATCGTGTTTGTGTCAGATCTTGTTCTGCAAGCTAAACACCCGATGTATGTTCGGTTTATTGAGAGAAATGTTCAATGTAAATGAAGAACTAACCAAAAATTACAACTGTACATGAAAATAGAAATTACACTAACGAAATAGTACATCATTTAAAATAATACATTTGAAACACTTGAGCTAACTGGAAACGGTTCCAAACAATCCGGAGGTAGCTCAACTGATTCAAATCCTAGCAATAAGAAACATTTTAAGACTATGGTAATGCTAATGCACTGTGCTAAATATATGCACACTTGCTCTCGAGTCAACAGTGAAAAAAAATCACTGATAATTTAATTATATAAATATATATAATTTAAAATTTAAAACACGGAGAGTCACTGCAAAAAGCAAAAGTTAAGTCTCTGTCAAGACCGGCATAATTAGCGCCTCTTCGGTCGCGGATTGAATAGGTACTTATTATTATTTACAATTGAAATCCCTGTGGTAGGTATTTCGATCTGCGACTCTGTAAATTACTTCTGCAGCTCGCTTTGCATTTCGATGTAGAATGATTTCTGTGATTAGAATAGTAGAAAATTGTCTCAGAACTTCTACGAGACGAGTGGTCCTCTTCAATTTCTAATTATGGAACAACTCATCCGAATCTAAAACCTAGATACTTTGGACTCGGACAAGTTTGAAGATATATACTACTAAAAGCGGTATTCCACTACACGATATTCAGGGCCCGGTGTTAGGGCGATTAGGGAGCAAGGCTTGCCGGGTCCGTCCGGTCGCCCTAATTAGGGACCCTTAAGCTCTAAATCTTATAACACCTCTCTTATTTAGGGTAAGGGATAGGGTCGTGTAGTGGAATACCGCTTATTTATTTGCCCGTTTTTTTATAATTTTTTAAACGATTTGGAAAAAAGGAGGAGGCTTTATGTTCGCTTGCATATATGTTTTTTTTTTATATTCCGCCAATTTCTCCGCCAATTGCAAACTTATTTTGATGGTTCTGTTGTTCCACCCAGAGATGGCACCAAAATTTAAGTAAGTACGGTAGAGTTCGGGCAAAATTAAAAAAAAACTAGAAACTAAACGTGTAATAATTAAGTAACTTGAAGTACATTTTTCGTTTATTATATTTCGACAACTAGGTTAGTTGTCGAAAACTAGCGAGTTTACCAAAACTATGAGTAGATAATTAAATAAGTTATAAATAAGTAATATTGTGTAAAGTGTAAGGAATATTTGCGGGAATTCGTGGTTGCCTAGTGCGCGGGGGCCCTAATAGGCAGCATGCACAGTGTGTTAATTTTGTTCCAATTTTTTTACTTACTTCTTTATTTCAATAAATTTATTAAGTTTTTTGACGATTTGTTTTTATAAATCCAGACACACTTTTGAACAACGGCTTCACTCAAGTTACTGTTTAAGCAATGGATAAAAGATCCATTAAATATGGAACTAAAATTAAAATTAAATAAGCAGAGAAACAAAACACGTAAAGTAATAGAAAAAAATAGAAATAAATATTACATTAATAAAATAGAAGAGAATAAAGCGAATCCTAGAAAAATGTGGGAGATTATCAACCATCTCTCAGGACGCACAACGCGTTCTATTGATGATGCTATCTGTAAGGCTTTTAGTAAAACAGTTAAAGACACTAAAACAATAGCAAATAATTTTTCCAATACATTTAAAAGAAGCGTTAAGGATATTATGCCTCAATGTGACAAGCGCTTACTTGATCAATCAGACTACGAATTTCCTGTAAATAAATCGCTACGATTTTTGAATGCTACCGATAAGCACATATCCAAAATAGTAAAGTCTTTAGATACCAAAAAATCCGCAGGTTATGATAATATACGCTGTGTTGATATCAAAACCCTGAGCAATAAAATAGTCCAAGTGATTGGAAGACTTATTAATCAAAGTATTAAAAATTCAAAATACCCCGATGAACTTAAAACTGGTGTTGTAAGACCTATCTATAAAAAGGGAAACACGACGATATATCAAACTACAGACCGATCACGATTCTTCCTGTCGTCGATAAAATATGTGAAAAATATATTTGCAGCGTGATACATGATTTCTATAGAGAACATAATATTATAGCCGAATCACAATATGGTTTTCAACCCAAAAAGTCAACTTCTATTCTACTATCAAATTTCACTAATGAAATAAACAATCATCTAAATGAAAAAAAACATGTAATACTTTTATTTATCGACTTTAGCAAAACTTTTGACACCTTGAGACATGACACCCTTATTGAGAAACTAGACAATACCGGGATCAGAGGCCCGGTTCTAGATTGGTGTAAAGACTACCTATATCAAAGAAATTACCTAGTCAAAATAGGAAGCCATTTTAGCGACAAGCAACAGGTCAGCGAAGGCACAGCACAGGGATCAGTCCTAGGCCCTCTCCACTACCTAGCCTATGTAAACGATATGGAGAACGTTGTTAAAAAATGCTCAATATACCAATACGCTGATGATACCTGTTTAATAGCCTCCCATAGCAATATACAAATCGCTGCACAAGAAATGCAAAATGATTTCACTCAAATAGCAAAGTGGGCTCACGATAATGGCCTAGTCCTAAATGCTGACAAAACCAAAATTATACATGTGCATTCACCTCACATAATGGCAGCGACATTTAGCATAATTGCTCATAATCATGATTGTCTTCATTCGACATCAAATAATCTAAAATGCCTGTGTCCCAGCATCGAACAAGTCTCCAATCACACTTACCTAGGCTTAATAGTAGATAACAGGTTTAACTGGCAATCACATATAAATTCTATATGCAACAAACTGCGCGCAATCTTAGCTAAGTTCTATATAATTAAAACAAAAACCCCTTACAAAATATTGTTAAATGTGCACACCGCATTAGCAGAGTCAATAATAGGGTATGGGATAACTAGGTATGGAAGGACGTTTAAAACTTACCTTGACCAAATATTCTCATTACAGATAAGATTATTGAAAATGATCCTGCCCAAAAACATAAAAAAACATCTCGGCGGAGATATTGATGCAATATTCAAATACTGTAAGGTAATACCTGTTCATGACAGAGTTAAACTAAACCTATTACCTAATAGAGCAATATAGCAACCTTCATTTATATAAAGCAATAGAACATAAAATTACAACTAGAAAAATCACTCAAGAAAAATTATATATACCTCAACAGAACAATTATTACGGAAGACGCACAAATAAATATCTTATTCCAAACATTTTGAATTCATTACCTAATACACTCAGAAAAGAAATTAATATTAAAAACTATAAGAGCAAATATAAAGCTTACTATCTTGGTAAGTAAACTAAATATAATTGTTTTTCAAATCATAACTTTTGCACTTTATAAAATATAAATCATAGCACGAAATAAAAAATAAAATAAAAAATAAACTATATTTTTAATAATTTTATTTTGTAAAAAGTGAGAAAAAGAAACATCCTGTACCGAGTTTTTGCCTACGAATGCACTCTCGCGCAGCGCTATTGTATTTTACCACAGCGCATGCGTAGCACTAACCTCAGCGCTCGCTGAGGTTAGTGCTACGCATGCGCGAGCGAGAGGGAGCTAGAGGAAAGTCGCGACTGTGCGATTTGTAAGAATTTATATGTAAGTATAGCGGATTCGGCTGAATAATCTAAACTAAATTACCTAGTAGTAAGATTTTAGACGAATGTAAGTACCTCGACAAACCTCCTTAGGTTTAAATGGTACATATATTAATTTAAAATGTATCTTGTTTGTATTAAATAAATAAAAAAAAAAAAAAAAAAAACTCGCCCGGAATTGCGATAAAAATAATTTACTTTATTTTTGCTTTCAAATACCTTACTCAAGGTGAATGGTAAATATGGACAATGCTCCTGCACTCAAAATTACTTATAGTATCACTGTTATAATAATAATAATTATTTATTTATTTCAGACAACTTATAGTCCAATATGTTAGTAAGCTAATAACTAGAGGTTAGTACTTAAACGTAATTAATGATTTTGTCCTTTCAATCAATTTATAAATAACTAGCGACCCGCCCCGGCTTCGCACGGTTTTATCATACGTATAAACCTACCTCTTGAATCACTCTACCAATTAAAAAAAACCGCATCAAAATCCGTTGCGTAGTTTTAAAGATTTAAGCGTTCAAAGGGACATAATGACATAGGGACAGAAAAAGCGACTTTGTTTTATACTATTTAGTGATTAGTGATAGGGCAGTCAAATTTTTCAGCAATCGCGGTTAGGATGTTGTTGCTACTCCCACGGGTTCTGCTGAGTAGTGAGGCCGACTGCTTTCGCCAGATGGCATCGAAGGTGTCGGTACGAGCCTGGGCCAACATGGCCGAGGCACTGCAGAATCGCGGTAGTAGTAATATAGGTACAAACAAAATAAATAATGTCAAACAACCATTATACTGGCTGTAGTTGAATAAGAACTTCTTTTTACATCCCTATTTAAAACACTAAAGTAAAAAACGTTCCGAGTAAGAACATAAATAAAATGTGTTTACAGACTTAAAACGTTTATTTACAAAGATTCAAATATTGTTTCGCTTTAGTCTCACTCTTATCTCTTTGGTATGTTATCTTGTTATCTGAACTTAATATTTATCAAGCTGGTGCTTGATCTCAGACCTTGTAGCTGTAAGTGCTAGTAGCATAAGTGTTCAGGACATGATTATCCGGTACTATGATGATGAGTATTAATATATATTCTTGTATAATATATATCAGTCATAACGCAGACTAGCCATATGGCTGGTGTACTTTAGGGCTCAAACACAAAACTGCGAGCTCGCATCGCATCGCAAATATCTGCGAGCTCGCACGATAACGTCCGATCTCATTTGCATCGCGCCTTCCTGTCATATTACGTCATACTTGGTGACCCCCCTTTTAGTCCGCTCTGAGACAACTTTAGCGAAAGATGCGCGGTGCCTGAGCCGCCTTCTTTGTGTTGTAAAAAAAAACTGCTTCAGTTCTCAACTCATAGTAATTTCGAGTAAAATAGTTCCCTTCAGTGTTCATAATCGTATTAAATGGATGAATCCAGAATCTTCTTTTTCTTTTATATCTATTTAACAATAACAGCAGTGCAATTGGACCGATTTATGCAAAAATGATCCAACCCACAACCTAGTCAATTTCGAGTTTTTTTTAACCTATGTAATCAGTATAAGGTATATTTTAACATATCAAAGACTCACACCTCTATGTTCACAAATGTGGAAAATCCATATGACCCAACCCACAACTGTCATGTCGAAGACAATTTTTTAAAATGTATAAGTGTTTCATGCCACTTGAATCATTTTTGTGTTGCTTTGGTTACCCTAACATATAACCGTTCTATTTTGCTACAATGATTCAAACTTTAATATTAAGCTAGTCCATCAGTTCAAAGAGCTCAGAAAGCTATAGAAAGAGCTATGCTCGGAGTTTCTCTGAAGGATAGGATTCGTAAAGAATACATCCGAAAGAGAACCAAAGTTATCGACATAGCTCAAATAATTAGCAAGCTGAAGTGGTGGCAGTGGGCCGGCTATATCTCGCGAAGAACCGACAACCGTGGGGTAAACGTGTTCTTGAGTGGAGACCGAGAATTGGCAAACGTAGTATAGGACGCCCTCCGGCCAGGTGGGATGACGATCTGCGAAAGACTGCTGGCAGATGCTGGATGCGTCAAACTGAAGACAGGGAGCTATGGCGCTCATTAAGGGAGGCCTATGTCTAGCAGTGGACTAATAAAGGTTGATTATGATGATGATGATAAGTTAAGCTTTGACAAGTTAATATTTGAAATTGCTATTCCATCTAAGTACGTAAACGAAATAAACCACAAAGTTCAAAACACACAGAAGCCGGAGGCGTGGCGGAGGCGAAGGCGTGCCGATTTTTCCTATGGCACCGCGTTCGCCACGGCCTGCGGTGTATGTGTAGGCTTTCATAGGATTCCATAGAATACAACTCGCACGCCTTCGCCTCCGCCACGCCTCCGGCTTCTGTGTGTTTCGTACTTTAACGAAAAATAAATAAATAAAATAAAATAAGTACAGGGCCAGCAGATCTAATATTAGATACCAGATGATTGCATTGATTAATTTAAGAAACCGAAGGGAAGCTGCAATAATAGATGATGTAGATGGTTTATGTGATGAACCTTATTCTGATTTGGACGAGGAGTAGGGCCAATTTTGTTTGTTTTGTCTTTTAAAACACAAAAATGATTACTAATTTTTATCACACTTTGAATCATTTTTGCATTTTAATTTTTGCACCCTACATAGCTCTTTCCATACAAAATTAATTTTGTAATAATGATCCAGGCGCAAGTTTTCCCAATTATCTACTAAACTATTACAATTTATTATTTATATTATTTATAGCAAAAAAGTTGAGTTTACATAGCAATTAAATTAAAATAACAACATTTTGTATTACAAAGCTAGAGAAATACCGCCACAAACTTAAATATCGATTATCTCGAAATGAGGTTTGTGTGGGTTGGATCATTTTTGCTTAAATCGGTTCAATTATCTTTTTGGGATCCATCTTACGCTTCCTAAAAACACGTCCAATACGGCTGACTAAACTTGAAGGTATGGTTACCCTACAAAACGGTTCGCCGCAGAAATTCGCATCGCAGAAATTCGCAAATCAAGTTCGTGTGACATCGCATCACATCGCATCGCATCGCACCAAATCGCACCAAATCGCAGTTTTGTGTGGGAGCCCTTAGGATTGCCCTTTGAGACCGAAACTTTGATATCATCGCTGTTATAAAAAAAACTTTGATTTGAGGTGTGAATTCATCGATGTGAATGTAACAAAAAGGTGTCATATTTAAAAAAGAGACTTAATCCATGGCTTCGTACGGTTTTTTCCGGATAGAAGTAGTCTATATGTTATTCTAATGCTAGCCTATAAGTTATTCTACATGGTAGCCTGTATGTTATTCTATGTCTAGAAATAAATCTATGTGATATGCAAAATTTAAACGCAATCCGCTTAGTGGTTTTGTTGTCAAGAAGTTACAAACATCCAAACTTCTAATAACCTTTTTTTCTGTATGATTTTCCACCTCTGCATATTACAAATCTATCTATGGTAAGTATAATGTTCTTCCCTCAACGAATCTTTTCACTAAGTAATAAGTATACGTTCGATTTGGACCCGTAACATGCAAGGGTTATCATTCTTCATACCATTGTAGTTCTCGCTTCTTGATCAAGCCTTTTGAGTTGTCTGTTCCATAATAACTGCAAATAAAAAATCAATTTCTCGGTGTATGTATGTATGTAATGCTTGGCTTCAACAATAAGTTGTGAGTAGAAGAAGTCCTTACCTTTAACGCCTTTCGGAACTTGGTAGATATCAGACTGAACAGCAGTGGATTAAGCACAGAGCTGAACCAGCTGTTTAGTCCAATTAATGTGTACAAAACTGCCCACCACTGCAACAAAATCGTGTAATGAAATATCCAATTAGCTAGAATCTAGGGTATTTAGTGGCATCAGCTCTTCGAGCATGGCATAGAGACTTCAAGCAGCATTGTGCGTATTCCAACTGAGAAGATATCGACCTTTACCAAGGAAGAATTCTGGCCGAAGAATGTGCTGTTCCGGCGTTTTCGCGGACGCGCGGACGTTTACCGGCCGCAGCACATATCGCGTGTCACACGTCGCCGACACTACGTGCTAGTAAATAAGTTTATATAAAGTATGTATGTTAGTCTAAGATATATATTTCATATGGGCCGTAGTTTTAAGTATTTAACATCTTGTACTTGACTATTGTTGCCTGAAATAAATGATTTATTGTGGCCACGTTCTTAACTTGGATCTTCAAGCCCGGCACGTTCTTAGCTTGGATCTTCAAGCCCGGCTTGTATAGCTACGACGACACAGTAGTTTGGAGTCTACGAGCGTAGCATTGGGTCTACGAACGCAGCGTTTGAGCAAAAAAATAATAAAATTGTATGATCAGTGTGCTCAACAGTAAGCTGTATATTAGCTAGAGGTAGCTATTACCTGAGTCGCTAAGGGTTGCTCCCCTATAGCTTAGCTGACAAGAGTTGATCTCCGGAGAGAATAATACAAACAAACTTGTTGACTTCTTGTAAGTGTTTAGCTATTGCTTAAGCTAGAGCTAGGTAGAATATAATGATCACGTAGGAAACGTGTTTTTGACATATTATTATTCCGCATTCTTTCAATATAGCTAAAACTATGCGGCTCGTACAGTATTTATAAAGTAACTAGCGACCCGCCCCGACTTCGCACGGTTTTATTATACATATAAACCTTCCTCTTGAATCACTTTATCAATTAAAAAAAAACCGCCTCCAAATCCGTTGCGTAGTTTTAAAGATTTAATCAGTCAAAGGGACATAGGGAAATGGGACAGAAAAAGCGACTTTGTTTTATACTATGATTTCCTTACTAAGCATGTAGGTACTTACTTCATTTAAGGCCACAATCTGTCTCACGTCCAAAGAGAATATGATGAGCCGCACTATGAAGAATGGTAGCCAGCACACGAGGAACGATAGCGTCAGTGCTACTGAACAACAAAGTCAAATTCTACAAACAGGGCATTTGCCGATAATTTGTTAGAAATTAACCCAGTAAAGGGATTGTAAATAGTCGTATTTGCATTCATCATCCACTTTACCCACTGTTAGGGATCGGCATTCCAAACTCTTGTATAATATATTCTTAAGTAGGTACTACATACAATTATTAATAATACGAAATAAACATACAGCTACTTTATGCATAGCATATTAGAAAGTGTTCCCGAATACAGTTTTGTTCTGTGAAAGACTGCCTAGCATAAGTTTATTTGTCTCGAACTCAAATCTTCCTTACCAACGAGCTTGTTGACTTTGCTCCGGTTGTCCCTGTGGTTGAACACTTTGTCCTGGCCGTTCGCCCGCTCCATGCTGCTCACTCGACACGCGATCATGGTGTACACAAACACCATCGTCACCAGCGGTATCACGAAGATCACTAGAGCCAGTACTCCGTTCAGTATTCGAGCTTGATGCGTAGGCACAAAGTAACAGATATTACCCTTCGCAGTCTTCGTAAGACTGATCGTCCAGAAATCCGGCACAGTCACCAGGATCGCAACCATCCAAATAATACCGATGATTTTCCCCACTCTGTGCCACACCGGCTTCGATTTCAGGAGAAGCGGGTGGCAGATCGCTATGTAGCGCTCCACGGCCAGCGCAGTCATCACCAGCACGCCCTGGTTCCACAGCATTACGATCAAGATGTAATGGATCTTACACGTCAGCTCATCGTACATATAAATGAAGAAGTTTTTAGACATAAAGTGTTCATTGATCTCTATGACGATCGCGAGCGATACCACTATGTCTGAGACGGCGAGGTTGAAGAGGTAGTAGTTGGTGGCGGTGTGCAGGCTGCGGTCGGTGTAGATGACGATGCAAGTCAGGAGATTTCCCACCATGCTGACGATGAACACTACAGATATAATCGACACGTATAAAATTTTCACCCAAAAATATTCTTCAACTAGTAATTTCTCGTTAAACTCGGCCCAGAGTTGCAAGTTTTCTGTTTCGTTGAGCATTTTTAAAGCGGTTTATGATTTTTTTTCAAACCCTGATGTTTTTCTTTCAAATGTGGGGCTACTAATGAGTCAACGTTTTAGTGTAGAGGAGCGGTGTTTGTCCACTTAATATTAGTGGTGTAATGTAAGCTTACCTACGTAACGCACAAACATAGCTGTTTGTTTGCTTAATTTATGGCAAGATTAATTAGACTGTAGTAGTCCAACTCGTACTTACTTTCAGTCACTATAGGTACAAGTTGGACCATGTAGATAAAAATAATAATATGGCCAGAGATCATAGAAAAGAGAAAAAAGTTTATTGATCAAAAACGAGCAAAATCTCAGTGAAGTACGTAGGGAAACAAATCAATTAGAGACGGACTAGCTTGTTGTATTTAAAGTTTTATTCTAGGTATATTAGGTACGACAGACGATTTATCACAAGGTGTAGATATTAGTGAGCTCACCCGTGCTCTTTTGCCTGTAAATATATGAACGCGCTTATTGAGCAACTCAGCCTCATGCCTGTGGGATGCCACGTAAATGGGGTTTGTATATACAACATCAGCCATGTTGATGATTAGTGCACTCCGAAAGCTTTTTGATGTATGTAAGTTCTATGCTGCGTCACATAGACTTACATTATGTACATGTTAAAAAATAGGAGATCATTGTCTTCAAGGCCGACAGTAATTTGGTCCATCGGTAATTTAGTAAAAGGCGGATCTCTCAGAAGTGTTCAATGTTCTTAGCACACTTGGTGACTGAAGACCTAATGCACGACGATGTCATGAAAAGGGAATGCAGAGCATTTTCAGTGAGGGAAAATATGCTGGTCCGAAGATTCGCATGATTTAGGTACAGATGAGGTGAAGGTTATCATCATTTTACTCAGCGAGTCTGTGGGCTAGCAAAAAACCTACAATGTTCTGCGGATCCAATATAACAACGCATTTAGATTGCTGTTGCGACTACCGCTGTTCTGAAGGCAATGTCCGTTCAGGCCGGCACCGACACCTTCGATCCATCTGGTGAAAGAAGTCAGCCTCAATGCTCAGCAGAACCCGCGGGAGTAGCAACAGCAGCCTAAAGCTAGGTTCATATTGCTGTGTTGGGGTGTGTTGTGGCGCGACAGAACGCTATCGGTCTCATACATTTAGTTTGACTAGATTCACATTAGCGACAGATCGCGCCACACCCCAACACAAGCTACTAATGTGAATCTAGTCATACTAAATCTATGAGACCGAATAGCGTTCTGTCGCGCCACAACACACCCCGACACAGCAATATGAACCTAGCTTAACCGCTAAAGCTGTAAAATGTGACTAGTAATATAAAATGTGACGCAATAGCTGTATGATAATGTCTAAGGGACAAAATCTTCAATTATTTCTGTACTTAGAAATAATTAATAACCCCGAGCCGACTAACATATTGGACTGTAAAATAGATTGATTAAATTGGATAATATTATTATTATTCATGCATTCCATTCATAAAGTAGGGATCCAAAACACAGTGTTAGAGAGATATCTAGTAACATGACTACTCAGTTCACTTTACTCATTGTAAGTGACTACCTAGGTGGACAAATCAAAATTCGCCAGACGTTCATTCTCATGCAGCAAGATATCTTTCTGGTGCTGCTTGAAATGCAAATCTTTCAAGATGTGATATTTAAAAGACAAGTCTTTCCTACCTACGGCTACATTAGGTTTGTTGCTGTTGCTGTTTGAAATGCAAATCATTCAAGATGTGATATTCAGAAGACAAGTCTTTCCTACCTACGGCTACATTAGGTTCGCCATGTATCGTGCTGTTATGTACGTAGATCCTATTCGGTTAAAAAAAAAATTACCTAAAAGTTATGTTTACAAAAAGTGCAACTAGAAATAGAATAACACAAGAAATCATAATATAAATACGATAACTTTAAAAGTAGTACAGACGAGATGTACCCTAACCCAATATTTACAGGTAGGTAATTCATTACGAGTAACTACAGCTAAGTAAAATAACAGGTAGGGGTAATAGGGTGTAAGGATCTGTTCGGTTTATGGAACCACATGATTCCTCGTTTAGGGTAGAAAGTTTGGTGTTCCTCCAACACAGACCAAACAAGGTAGATACGTGTTAATCTGCTCATCCTAGTGAGTTAGTCAAGCTAAGATTTTTTTCTGATAGTAGGTTAATCACATCACATTGGTCGCATCGGAAACGTGGTCGAATAAAAAAAATCGAAAGTTTGGATTGATACTTAATATTTGTTCGGTACTATGTTACCTATATGTTCGTTACTTCTTCAGGCCATGCCATAACTACTTAACAATAATGTAGGTTTACCTGTAATCTTACAAAGGATTTTTATCTGATGAATCAGTTTTTTGGGATACAAATAAACGCTACTATAGTAAGATCTCGTTCGAAGCCGCGGGCAAAAACTATTTATATTATTTAAAGTATACTTACTTATAGCAGGTAACCTAACTTACCTATAAATACCTAATGATTATAAAACTACGTTCTAGTCTAAGATCCGTCTGCAAGATTAGTGCGGTCATCGTATTTTGCTAAAAACAAATTTTTATATTTACCTGTAAGAAAGATAATATATCTATACTTATAATAAAACTGTAACAGGTCCAATTCTGTACATTGAAGATATTTTGAAAATTTTTTTGGAGGGCACTCTATTATCGATCCTCAAGCCAAAACTGTAATTTTTTCATGTCTGTCTGTCTGTCTGTCTGTCTGTCTGTCTGTCTGTCTGTCTGTATCGTAAACGCGCATCACGCCGAAACTACTTGATGGATTTAAATGAAACTCGGCATGATTATAGGTCATACTACGAGGAAGGACATAGGATACTTTTTATCCCGGTATTCAGTAAGGTTCTCATGGGAGAGGGTATGAAAGTAAAATTCCTTTACCGCGCATCACGCCGAAACTGCTGAATGAGTTGGAATGAAACTCGGGACGATTTGTGTTCATACTACAAGGAAGGACATAGGATACTTTTTATCCCGGAATTCGGTAAGGTTCCCCTGGGAGAGATGGTGAAAGAAGAATTCTTTAACCACGCATCACGACGGAAGTGAATGAATTCGAATGGAACTCGGGACGATTGGACATGGGATACATTTTATCCCGGAATTCAGATTGGTTCCCCTAGGCTATACGGGTTTTCAAAAATTTCTCACAGCATCTGAACGACGCGTGTGTACGCGTCGTTCAGATGCTGTGAGAATTTTTTGAAAACCCGTATAGCCTAGGGGAACCAAACTGAATTGAACTGATAGACGCGAAAGTTTGTAAGTATGAATGGATTGATTGATAGATGGATGGATGTTTGTTACTCTTTCACGCAATAACTGCTGAACGCATCTGGATGAAATTTGGCACAGAGATAGATTATAAGCTGGAATAACACATACTTATTTGCTTATTTTATTTTAGGGAATTACGCAAGTAAAATCGCGAGTACTCGAAATACTAATCATGCGCAGACGAAGTCGCGGGTACCAGCTAGTCTATAATAAATCGCTATCCTCGTCTAACAATTAATGATGTTACACGCTAACTCTCTATCACTCTACCTTAAATATTTATCAACTTTAACAGGTGGCAACCCTTATTCGCGGCCGGATTAGGCAATCTTATCTGATAATATTTAATGAGAAAAAATTAGAAGAAAAAATACTTGTTGCCAAATTTTATAGGCAACCTGGTAGATATATATATATATTCTTCTTCTTACAAATAAACATAAAAATTTGGTTTTTAGCAAAAAACGATGAGCGCATTGATCCCGCAACCGGATCTCATACTATTCGTACCGACGCCAAATTGTCATGTAAAGTTATACCTGTGGTTATACTAATGACAATGTTATAACAGTTTAACTTACGCTGTCGGTCAGAACGCCGCGCCATGATATATACTTTTCTGATCTTTATTACAGTCGCACTAACGATTATTGTTGCATATCTACGATGGAGTATAAGATATTGCGTGTCACAGGAATGTATGAAAGGCAAAGTGGTGATTGTAACAGGAGCCAATGCTGGTATCGGTTTCCATACATCCATGGATTTAGCCAGGAGGGGCGCACGGGTGATACTCGCTTGCAGAGACGCAGCACGAGGCACTGCAGCGCAAGAAGCCATCACAACAAGCACCGGGAATACTGACGTCGAGTACAAACACCTGGATCTATCATCATTAAAGTCCGTTCGCCAGTTCGCCACCCACATCCTCGACACTGAAGATAGACTGGACGTTTTGGTGAACAACGCAGGCGTGTACGGCTTCGCTCATTGCTACACCGAAGATGATATCATAGAAACCATGCAGATCAACTACTTTGGACACTTCCTTCTTACTCTTCTACTGCTTCCGTTGCTAAAGAAGTCGCAACCCAGCAGGATTGTGAATCTCAGTTCGATATTACATTTCTTCGGTCGCTTCGACCCGGGCACCGTGAACTCGGTGGGGTGGATCTACAAAGATACGATGGCGTATTGTAATAGTAAATATTGTATGCTCATGTTCACAATTGAGTTGTCGAAGAGATTGGAAGGTTCAGGGGTGGTGGCGAACGCGGTACATCCCGGGGTGATCATGACGGGGATCACAACGAACATACCGCGGTTCCTTCGCTTCTTCTTCTGGTGCTGGTCGCTCATGTACAGTCGGACAGCGGAGGAAGGCGCTCAGACCGTGATCCACCTGGCTGTAGCGAAGGAATGCGAGAAGGTGTCAGGAGAGTATTTCGTTGACTGTTCCAGTCGGTACAAATCCCCTAGGGCGATGAGTCAACGACAAGCTAAAAAATTGTGGGAATTTTCTATTGCTAAGGTTGGATTCCAACAAGCAGTAAATAGCATGTGAAACAAAACATCAGAATTTTAGATCACTCAGTTCATTAAAAGTGTATTAATAGTGACGTTGATTTTATTTGAGCAAATGTATTGTAATGTTTTGATGTAAATACTTAAATGACCTGAATCAGTATATAACATTAGGTAAATACGAATTCTAAACTAGCCGCATTATCTATTTGGGGCATTATTTAGTCTAAGTTTTAATCATTGCTTTGCAGCTTAGAAACAGATGTAGGTATATTCGTTAGGTGTTGCAGCAATTTCAATAATAAACTATTATTTGCAGTGAAGTCATTAAGGTAGTTAAAATATAATAATATATAACCTCTATTTAGGTACAGAATGATATAAATGCGCCATAATAGATCCAGCAGAAGGTAGGTACAAATAGTAGTAGTAGGTATACCTTTTCACACTCTATGCTCGAAAAACCTACTATAAAATGTCATGTATTACAGAAAGCCCACGTTTATTTCCTTATTTCTATTTTGTATTAGTTAATAATGTGAAGGTCAAACTCAAACTTGTCTAAGTGCTTATTTTGTAAGCCTAAAGAAATAAAGATATTGATTTACTTGAAACAAATCGAATTAGATCTTAGACGGTCTCCTTGGTAAAAAGTTTCATACATATATTTTCAGGCAGGGACCAAATTCAAAATTCATTATCCTAATCCATAACTCAGTAGTTATCCTAATTCAAACAAATTCAAAACTCGCTAGGGAATTTTTTGCTGTAATGTTTGAAGCGATTCAATGAATAAGTATAAATTCTGTTTCACGCCCAACATAATCATAAAGTATTTTGTGAACAAATCCTAGTCAAAAAAATATTATATCTTCTACCATTTTACACAAAGTATGGTTTACACGGCTCTGAAGTTAAGGATGCACCTAGTAATTGTGCCATATTTAAATTGGATGCTATTCCGGCAAAAGTAGTTCAGACAACGTCTCATTTTGTGTACTTTAAAAGATAATTTTCAGATGCTGTAGGTAAAGCTCTTAGCAGGGAAAAACCCAACTGGCAATTTCTAAAATCCATTGACGGCAATGACCATTATCACAAGAATTTCTTTGGCAATTTCAACCTCATCACCGTGCAAATCATTTCCTATATTAACATAGCCATAATGTTTTTATCCAACTATTTCTGGCTCTTCTCTAATCTTTATCTCATCGAACATTAGCTTTACATAAACAGGCTTAATCTTTGACATTGCTGCAATGGTATTTATAGATCCTGACGTAAATCCCGGCTCGCAATATAATCGTGAATACCATTTTCGTAAAGTATTTACATGTGCTAATCAAAGGTCAAATTTATCTCTCATAGACATAGCTTCTTGGGCTGTAGAAATGTACGAACTTAGGTACCTATTGATCTGTTCATCGTATGGCTAATCCTATCCGTAACTTTTCCATTTATGCATCTATTTATTAATCAATTATTTTTGCAGCAAGTCATTTCTAGTGTATATCGTTAAACGAATCAATATACGAAAGCTGAAATAAAATAAATATTATTTAAGCAAGTGGCTTGATACTGAACTTCAGGTACTGAATGTTTTTTTTTTTAATAATCTGTGAATTCTCCATTTAGCATTGTAGGTAATTTGATGAAACGTCCAAAGGGAAACATATTATTTAACATTACAATAAGACGTTTCCCTGATTTTCAAACAAAAAATAAAGAAATTATGAAAATGAACTAAGCTGTAAAATAGTCAATATTTACCGGTGAAACGTGTAATTATGCGGGTTATTTCGTGTTGTAACCTCACATTCCGTCACTAAACATGTCACCATGGTTTCACAATAACATTTATTGTTTTATTCTTTAGCTGTTTCACAAAATTTACATAAATATATTCGACTTTGAATCAGCCGGGACGCTATTAGGTGTGTCTTAAAAACCACTGGTCAGACCTTGAATATTTTTATATGAAACCACATGAGGTGAGCAGCACTAGCTTTCAAATAAAGATCATCACAATCGGTGGACCGAGAAAAAAGTTCTCAAAACAAACTTTTCACTTCTTCCACTCGTGGACAAAAAATTAAGATAGTCTAAGATCCGACCCTATATCGACATTCACCGATATGATAATAGAATCAAACTTATTTTATAGTATATTAGAAAATTTAAAAATGGGTCGACAAAAAAAATCCTGGACCTACGTCAAATAAATAATATGAAATTCACCTATAATTTTCTCTATATTTTAATGCATCAGTTTGTAATGAAACTGTAATGTTTAACTGTATGTTTAAATATTATAAGTACTTACCTACATAAATATCACTACATAGTATAAAATAAAGTCGCTTTCTCTGTCCCTATGTCATTATGTCCCTTTGAACGCTTAAATCTTTAAAACTACGCAATGGATTTTGATGCGGTTTTTTTTAATAGATAGAGTGATTCAAGAGGAAGGTTTACCTATACGTATAATACCTACAACCGTGCGAAGCCGGGCGGGTCGCTAGTTTGAAATAAAATGTTTAAAACTACTGCACTATTTTCATCAAACAATTTAGGTAAGTACCAGGTACACTACAATCTACATTGCCACAAATACACACGTCAAACTCGAATCACCCCGCGATTTGCGTTGGGAGTTAATATTAAAAACTCTAGCTTCCCGCTCGCGGCTTCGTCCGCGTGGGCTATAACATTTGTACTTTTCTTCAATCTACCCATTAGATAAACCATTTTTATGTTTGTTTAATATTCCTGAAACACGTGCTTATTCATATTTTCTATTCCTTGATTTTTTTTTTTCGTTGTTAATAAGGATGTTCATTTTATATTTTTAGTATTCTCTGTAAGTTCCAAGCAAATTGGGCCACCTGCTTAAAGAGTTACAAAAGACTTAAAACCCCCTTTTCACCCTCTTCGATGAGGAATTTCCAAAAATCCCTTCTTATCGGGCGTCTGTGTCATAAAATATATCAATCAATAATCATCTATCCTCCAAATTTCAGTGTTCTAGCTTTAGGGGTTTGGGCTGGGCGTAGTATTCAAAAAATCGCTTGTTTTTTTATATTTTAATATTACAATACTTCACATTCAACAACCAGAGCGATTGAATAACCTTAAAGAATTATTAACAAGTGTGCGGTAAGTACCACCCATGCAAACATTTAGGTGCCGGTGACTTTGTACTGAAGTGCGCTCTCGCGAGTTCCTTCATGGTGCGAGCGTCGAGCACCAACAAGGACACCTCGCAATCTCTGTGTCCGCCCCACACCAGCGCGCTTAGCAGGACACCGTCGTCTTCTTCCTGGAACACATCAACAATCCTTACTTTATGCATAGTATAAAACAAAGTCGCTTAAATTCCCGCTGTCTGTGAGAATGGAATAGAATATATTCGCGGTTTGACCCGCGTAATTCCCGTTTCCGTGAGAAATCCGGGATAAAATATAGCCTATGTTATATATAGCGTATATGTGAATTCCAGAGTATAATCTCTGTGCCAAATTTCATCTAGATCCGTTCAGTAGTTTTTGCGTGAAAGAGTAACAAACATCCATCCATCCTTACAAACTTTCTCGTTTATAATATTTAGTAGGATTTGCTGATATTCATAAGTCATTAGATAAGTGGATGAATGTTGGTTTCTTTTACAAGAAATTAAGCCCTGATAACCAGCTCGCATTCATAGTGTGTGCGAAGTGTAATAATATCGAAATGGTATTATGCTTTACCTTTGCATTAGGTGTGGGCACAAAAATGGGTTCGCTCGGATAACAGTTGCCGGTACACCAAGTTCTGACCTCTCCAGTTTCCGTGTCCACTTTGATTATCTGGGAACGAAAAAAGTGAAAATATCAGGTACAGAAAGGTCTTCAACAAACTAAAATACTACAAACTAAAATATTTAAAGAACAAAACTCACCGTTCCTGGATTATCGCTGTCTACATCTGAACTCATGGCGTAGAAATATCTGTAGGGTCGACCTGCGAATAAAATAATCATAATTAATAATTTATTGCCAGGATATATGAATGTATATTATTATGTTTATTCCAGGGCTATGTTCTACACTTTCTAGATCGTAGTATCCTGGGAATCTCGCACTTCACGATCAGATGCGGTTAGATACTGGTTAGCCAGGCGCGATCAGAGGCAGTTATAAACACTTCGGTCACCTGTCTGTGTAGTTTTATTATCCTCTTGATAAGTCCATAGTGTATCCTTCGTACTTACCATTGTGTAGATCGTAGTGTATCCTGGGAGTCTCACAGCCCAGGTTGACGATCAGCCGCGACTCAATCCTGATTAGGCAAGGCACTTCTAGAGGAGTTCTAACAGCTTCGGTAACTCCTGTCCCCAGTTTTATTATCCTCCTGATAAGTCCATAGTGTATCCTTCGTACTTACCATTGTGTAGATCGTAGTGTATCCTGGGAGTCTCACAGCCCAGGTTGACGATCAGCCGCGACTCAATCCTGATTAGGCAAGGCACTTCTAGAGGAGTTCTAACAGCTTCGGTAACTCCTGTCCCCAGTTTTATTATCCTCCTGATAAGTCCATAGTGTATCCTTCGTACTTACCATTATTTAGATTCTAGTGTATCCTTTCTTACAGCTTCGGTAACTCCTGTCCCTGGTTTTATTATCCTCTTGATTAGACCGTAGTGTATCCTTCGTACTTACCATTATGTAGATCGTAGTGTATCGTTTCTTACAGCTTCGGTAACTCCTGTCCCTAGTTTTATTATCCTCCTGATAAGTCCATAGTGTATCCTTTCTACTCACCATTATATAGATCGTAGTGTATCCTGGGAGTCTCACAACCCAAGTCGACGATCAGCCGCGGCTCGATCCTGGTGAGGCGAGGCGCGTCCAGGGGCAGTTCCAACCGTTTCGGCTTGCCGCGGAACCATTCTGCGTAGTCAGCGTTACTTTGCATCGTCTGGAATGGATAAACAGATTCTCCATGTAGATCCCACGTAACGTAATACATATTCAATAAAAATCTACTGGAAATTTAGACACAGCATCATTAGTCCCTAAAGTAAGCAAGCAAAGCTTATGCATATCAGATCAGACTGATTAAAAAACACATTCAGACCCGAAACAGATATGTACTTTAAGGTCACCTAAATGTATCATTTGTCACACAGCGGAAATCGAAACCGTAACCTTCTGAGTCACACGCAGAAAGTTACTGCTCACATTTTATCAATCTAGCAATAAACAGAACAAATTGTATTCATGTAGCACACATCGGAAACTAAATATTATAAGGATAAGGAGATATGTGTATTTGGAACTGTCCGTACAAATTTTGAGAAAGAACAACCTTACATAACCCTTCTGGTAGCCAATATTGTCAAGTAGAAGAAGAGACGTGATGAGAGACCTGATCAGGCTCTAAACAAGCCACGGGGTCACGTGAACTCACCTCAATAGCCTTCACATACATAGCGTCGAGAGCCTTGGCGTCCTTGTAGCAGCAGAGATCTACGCACATCACCCCGTTGTGCTCGTAACAGTTGATAATGTGAAGGAAGAACAACGTGCAGGTTCGATACCGCTTGTGTTCCTTGCCGTCTTTCCTGCTCACAAGCACTATGTGGGTCTGGAATTTATAAACAAATCTTTTAAGTTTTTTTTTTAACTTTTGCGATCAGAACACATTATAATAATAATAATAAAATCATTTAATTCAGGCATCATAAAAATAGGCAAGATGGTAAATCCTAATTCTAAGAACCATATAAATAAATACCTTACAGTCTAACATACATAAAAATATCATAACTAAATATAAAGTAGATACGTTTTAATTGCTGCGGCGTGTATTACGCAATCACGGTGTCAGCTGTCGACGATGCCCGGCGGTGTCTCCTTTCAGGCGGCCGATGAACCTACGGAACTTGACACCCGTCGGCCAAAACTCTTCGCTCATGTACGTCGAAAGATGTTGAGTTGGAACTCTCACCATAAATGAATTGAAGCTCACATTATGGCGAGAGTCCAGCTTTTCGACGCGCATCGAGAGTCCGGTCTTCGTTTTCAGGAAGTCCTCCACTGCCTTGGTCTGCACAGAGTAATGGACTCGTGAGACGTAGAGCTGAGTAGTAGGTACTTTCGCTCGGAAACCAGAATTCACATCTTTCGGCCCTGTGCCGCACTGGTTTCGGCTGGAGGGCTTACGGCTCTTGCGAACTACCTCGGTGAATCCCTCCGCATCACAGGGCCCCTTCCCAGGAGCCGACGCAGGTGAAGCACTACGTGGTGGTTCACTGGGCTTCTTCTTTTTCCCCTTCCGTATGGAGCGGGCCGCAGGCTGCGAGCTCACAGTGGTCGCGGTGCAGCTTATAATATAGCTTATAATATATACCCGTGGTATTCATCGCGTTTATTTATCTATTTTTCCCGACGTTTCGATAGGTTTACTTTGTCATGGTCACAGGATGACCGAAATCTCAAACCTGTTGAACGGAAAATAGATAATTAAACGCGACAAATACCCATAGATATTTAATAAGAAATCTTTAGTATTTTAGAATCATTTACACTTAATAAAACTGGTTGTGTCTAGTCCAATGCATGTGCTATGTAAATATAACCGTAGTAGGTACCAAACATGAATCTTGTTGGGTACCGCTAAGATAACTTAAATATATAGTATAATACATGTATGAATATTTTTCTCTAATTCACTATTTGATGCGTGTATTTTTGTTCGTGTATTTCTGCCGTGTGGTGCCGGCTTAGAATAGCACTACCCCAACTCTTCCCGTGGGTGTCGTAAGAGGCGACTAAGGGATATACCGGGGGGTGGGCAGCAGCACCCCTCTAGAACAACCCCACCATCAAACTGCGATCCCCAACCCGCATGCCCAGCGTGGGGATTATGGGCATTACCCCTTAATGAAAAACACAGCCAAAAATCGGCCCCTAGTTCCCGGCCGCCTCGCTATTCCTGGCCATGGTAGCGGTCATGGTAACGGCGGGGCAGGGGGTGCTAAGAATCACCGGTATTCAGGCTACCACACGCTTACTAAAATGACCCTGGCAACGTTTAACGGACGCACTCTGAGGCTTGACCATCATCTAGCGCAGTTGGAAGTGGAGTTAGAGAACATTAAATGGCATGTTCTCGGGTTATGTGAAGTCCGTAGAGAGGGGGAGGACATCATAACCCTAGACTCAGGCCATCTTCTCTACTTTCGTGAGGGTGATAAAACATCCCAGGGTGGAGTAGGTTTCCTCGTCAATAAGGCCCTCTCTAGCAACGTTCAAGAAATCTCCAGTGTGTCGACCAGGGTAGCGTACCTGATCCTTCGGCTTTCCAAGCGGTATAGCATGAAGGTAATTCAGGTCTACGCACCGACCTCGGCACACTCGGATGATGAAGTGGAGGATATGTACGAAGACATATCCAAAGCCTTACACAACACCACTAAGGCTCACTTCAACGTTGTTATGGGGGACTTTAACGGCAAGGTGGGAATCCAGACTGGCAATGAATCCCGAATAGGCCCGCATGGTTATGGAATCAGGAATCACAGGGGGCAAATGCTTGTCAACTTCCTTGAGAAAGAGGGACTGTTCTTAATGAACTCTTTCTTTAAGAAACAGCCTCAAAGGAAGTGGACGTGGCAAAGCCCCGACACTGTGACTAAAAATGAGATCGACTTCATCATGACGGATAGCAAGCACATATTCAGAGATGTCTCAGTGATCAACAGGTTCAATACCGGATCTGATCACCGAATGCTCCGAGGCACTCTGAATATCAACTTGAAGCTTGAAAGACACCGTCTGATGAAGTCCACGCTCCGACCAAATCCAATCCAAATCATGGCGGGCACCGAGAAGTTCGAGCAGCTACTCGGAGACAGATTTGTTGCCTTGGAACCCACTGATGACGCTGACGAGAGCCTACACAATCTGGTCGAAACGTTGAGGGATGAGGGCATCAAGTTCTGCAAAAAACAGCGAACTGGCAAGAAGTCCAAACTCTCGGATGAGACTCTGGATCTGATGACAAGAAGACGGGAAACCACCCAAGTGTCTTCGGCAGAGAGGTCAGACCTGAACAAGCGAATTGCGAAGATGGTACGGCGCGACCTTCGGAGCTCCAACACACGCCTCATTGAAGAGGCGATAGAGCGAAACCGAGGGTCCAAAGTATTCACTCAGCAGCTTGGCAGGAGCCACCTAACGAAGCTTAAAACGCGCGATGGGAGGACCGTACTGTCGAAACCGGAGATTTCAGCCGAGATAGAGGATTTTTATGGCCGTCTGTACACTGCACATGCCCCTCGTTCCCGACGAGATGACCTTGATTCTAGAGCCACCCTGACACGCCACTACACCGACGAACTGCCAGACATCAGTCAAGACGAAATCGTGTTAGCTTTGAGGCAGCTTAAAAATGGAAAAGCCCCCGGTGAGGATGGTATAACTTCAGAGCTTCTGAAGGCAGGAGGAGCCTCCGTTATACAGGAGCTACAACACCTCTTCAATACCGTCCTCCACAGTGGGAGAACTGCTAAGGCGTGGAGCGGGAGTTTGGTGGTGCTCTTTTTTAAGAAGGGTGATAAAACTCTCCTTAAAAATTACAGACCCATCACACTCCTGAGCCACATCTATAAGCTGTTCTCACGAGTGATCACGAATCGTCTCGCCAGGAGACTTGACGAGTTCCAGCCACCGGAACAGGCCGGGTTCCGCGGAGGATATGGCACCATAGACCACATTCACACAGTGCGGCAGATTATACAGAAGTCCGAAGAGTATAATCAGCCCCTGTGTCTCGCTTTTGTGGACTATGAGAAAGCCTTTGACTCTGTCGAAACCTGGGCTGTTCTGGAATCCTTACAGCGATGCCAAGTAGACTATCGTTATATCGAGGTGCTGAGATGTCTCTACGATGCCGCCACTATGAGTGTCCAAGTACAGGACCAGCAGTCTAAACCTATCCAATTGCGCAGAGGAGTGAGACAGGGGGATGTCATATCCCCGAAACTGTTCACGAGCGCATTGGAAGATATGTTTAAGACGCTGGACTGGAAAGGTAAGGGCATTAACATAAACGGCGATTACATCTCACACCTGCGATTCGCTGATGACATAGTCGTAATGGCGGAGTCGCTAGAGGAGCTGACCCACATGCTGGACGGCCTAGCTTCAGCCTCGCGATGTATCGGTCTTGGCATGAATTTGGATAAAACCAAAGTCATGATCAATGGCCACATTGTTCCGGGACCGATCGTCGTAGATGGTCACCTTCTTGAAATTGTTTCCGAGTATACTTACCTTGGGCAGATTGTACAGCTAGGTAAAAACAATTTTGAGAAGGAGGCCAAGAGGAGGATCCAGCTAGGCTGGGCAGCATTTGGGAAACTACGTCAAGTCTTCTCTTCATCCATACCGCAATGTTTGAAAACGAAAGTTTTCAATCAGTGCGTCCTACCCGTAATGACCTACGGAGCAGAGACGTGGACACTCACGGTAGGGCTGGTTCACCAGTTCAAAGTCGCCCAGCGAGCTATGGAAAGAGCTATGCTCGGAGTCTCTCTGAAGGATAGAATTCGTAACGAATACATCCGACAGAGAACCAAAGTTATCGACATAGCTCAAAGAATTAGCAAGCTGAAGTGGCAATGGGCCGGCCATATCTCGCGAAGAACCGACAACCGTTGGGGTAAACGTGTTCTTGAGTGGAGACCGCGACTCGGTAAACGTAGCGTAGGACGCCCTCCGGCCAGGTGGGATGACGATCTGCGAAAGACTGCTGGCAGATGCTGGATGCGTCAAGCTGAAGACAGGGCGCTATGGCGCTCATTGGGGGAGGCCTATGTCCAGCAGTGGACTAATATAGGTTGATGATGATGATGATGATGATGATGATTTTTGTTCGGCACCCTATAAGGGGCCGAATAAAAATATAGTCAGTCATCAGTCAAAAGGATGACCAAGTATATTAAACCTACCTCGTGTTTCGGGTACCATATCAGGCTGCCAGCCAGCGGCTCACTGGACAGCTGGTTTTGGAGCACTCCCAACAATGACACTGTCAGGGGCTGTTCCACGATTATGAAGTAATTTTCCGTTATACCTAGAAACATAAGTTTGTTGCATTAGGATCCACGCATGTAATAATGTCTGAACTTTTTTTTTTCAAATACTGACAACCGACTTCAAATTACATGCATTACTTGACCTCCTAGGTATTTCTTTACAAAAAATGTACTGACAAAGAATGTATGTATGTGTTATTGGGATAACTCAAAAACTACTGATCAGGTTTTGATCAAATTTAAACGAGCTTACAAGCACCAGCTTTCAAATAATAATAACAAGCATTTTCTTTCCGTATCTCTTAAACTTAAGTATTGATTTTTCTGTCTCTGTTTCGTATTTTAATTTGAGTCTGTTTTATCAATTAGGTCTGTAAGCGATTTCGTTCACTCTCATTTTCAGGAAGCAAGGTTATAAATATCGGGTCTTTGGTCTCAACTGAAAATGTTTTGAACAATACTTAATAACAATACTTAATAAACTAGTTATCAATAGAATGAAAATCGCAGTCAGACGGGTTTTTACGACATTTCAGTACCTATATTATTTTGTAAGTAGCCGACATATTTTGTCAACATTTCGGGGAGTTCGCCAACATTGGCGTGTAGACCTCCAATATTTAGAATGCTTTGTTTTAAATTCTTTACCAAAAGTAGGCCGTATTGACTCCAATATTTAGAATGCTTTGTTTAAATTATTTACCAAAAGTAGGCCGTGTAGACTCCAATATTTAGAATGCGTTGTTAAAATTCCTTACCAAAAGTGTGCATGTAGGCAGGATGCAGCGGCCACCTCGGTTTTATGCTGCCGACTATATGAGCCTTTTTAAACATGTCACCTGAATAAAACATTAAATTATTATTAGTACGTAGCCTGCGACGCAGGAGGTTGCGACAGACATACAAAATAAAAGTATATGTACATGAATAAGGATGTTTTGAAACTACCCTTAATAAGGGGGTTAAAGAGGATGTATTAATAAATTATATGAAATATACGATTTCACCCACCTTTTTCCATATTTGGGAACTTGACAATAACGTGGCGAAGTGAGCCTTTCATTACTGACATGCCAACATTGTAAACGTCTCCTGAAAATATAAAATAAAACTCTTAGGAATTGGGTTAGCTTGCAAATGCAATCTACTGCATTGTTATACAGGGTGTAACAAACGATCGCTACCTAGAGAGCAAGTACCATAAATAATCAAGATTATAGTATTCAAAGGAAACATTCAGTTGAAAATAAGTAAAACTGCATGCGTTAAGTTTTGGAAAATTATTTGCTTTTTCAGAAAGTATACATTAAGCGTAGCCTTAGTGATGCGAATTACCAATATGAAATATCATATTTGTACGATCTGCAAATATTTATTCCAAGGTTCTGGGTGTTTTTATGTATAATAAAAATTATCTATCTATGTAGTGTATTGTATTAAAAATATCAGATATCTAGTACCCATAAAAAAAGCTCAGCTTAGCTTGGGGCTAAGTTATGCTGTGTGTATTGTCCAGTATTATTTATTTATTTATCTGACACCAAGACTACCACGATAAAGTTGCTCACCGTTGGGCATAACGTGGGGATGAGACGTGTGGTTAACAAGCGCAATATTATCCGAAAGATTCTTTCTCTCCAACGTGTCCAGTGTTACAGGATCCACCCTGAAAACGCAAAATACTTTTTAGAATCCAGTAAAACAATTTTTTCTTTGAGAAAATAAGATCATTTCGATTCTTAACACGCATAATTTTAGGGGTAAAATGCCTTAACTTATTTGGTCTAAAACATACTAGTAATATTTTTGCAATTAAAACTGGCAATGAAGTTGTACCTGTTTAGGAATATACTGCATATTTTGGTTCGTTTACGACTGTGTAAATTGTGCAGCATTATTTATTTTTATTATATTTAATTACATTCCATGCTTATCTTTGTCTTGTACACTTACCTATGTATAACAGGTCCTTCCGTAAATGCGTATATTTCATCACCGAACGGGTAAACTGATATCATGGCATTGTCTGACATTGATTCTCCTGGTTTAAATATTGCTGCTACCCTAAAAGTAAAAAGAAACGGAATTAAAAGGCAAGGCAACATTATTAAAATCGACTATTGTGTAGGGGATTTCGTCCTCTTTTTCTATTAATATACATACCACTTTCCATTATCGCTCCTCAATCCTTCCCTATAGCGATAAACATATTTTTATAGAGTCTCTTCGTAGCACGTGCTACGTTGCTACATCGACCGTCGTCGTAGCATACAAAGACTTCAACGCGCACACTACAATAATTTACTTTCCTAATAATATCTCCAAAAGTATAAGATCTGAGTTGTGAATTTCACTAGCTTAAGAAAGCTTCATTACTATGTAGGTATACCTCTGTATATTTGTGCCATCTACAGACTTCAGCCCTCCGTCCATCGTCCCAGTAAATAAATACGTTATTTCGTAGAACTTCGTAGCACGTGCTACGATACTACGTGGGGCCGGCGGTTTACCAGGAGAGGTCTCCCGCTCTTGTATACACTACCTACAGTATAAACATTCAGAGCTACACAAGCAGAGGGGCGAGTTCGGTTGACGATAGTATCGAGACGTGATCGTGACGTCTCCTTTTTCTATAGGATCTGGTGCAGCGCCTCTATCGTGCGGACAGATAATAAGATGTCACGCACACGTCTCGATTCTACCGTCAACCAGACTGCGGCCTCAGTTTTCAGTAAATGAGTGGTCTTTTTTTTCTTCATGACGTTAGGAAAAAATCCACGATGGTGGCTGATGATGAAAGTGTGCCTTCATAAGATGTCTTTAACATAAAGGGAATCTTAATCGAGTAACACGAGGGCTTTGACCTTTCTCAGAGGTGTAAAAAGGTACATTAAGAAAATGACGCGAATTTCTAAAATCAAGATACCGCCCATTCTTTATTTCGATTTTTACATCACAGGGCCAATAAAGACCTCTGCTAGCAACGAGACAGTATCAATTATAAATTTATTTACCTATCGAAGATGGTGTGGCAAGGGTCCGGTACCGGCTTGGTTCCGAACTCCGGCACGACGATCCGGTTCGCAGCGCGGTTCTTCGCCAGCGTGTTGGTGCGGAGGAACCGACACTGGTATGTCGCTGTACCATCGTGGATTGAAAACCTGACAAACGATTTGTACATCAATTTTCAAAAGGTATTACAAAACTAGCTGCGCCCCGCACCCGCGTAATTCCCGTTCCCGTAGGAATTTCGGGATAAAATATCATAATATAGCCTATTATGTTATTCCTGACTATAATCTATCACTGTGCCAAATTTCATCCAGATCCGTTCAGTACTTTTTGCGTGATAAGAAGATCACTGTCTTAATAACTCAAGCTGAACAAGATCAACAATAAAACCAAACATCACTTTACGCTTATCATTATTTTAATTTTAAAACGATTAAATTGTCTAAACTATGGCAATAAAAATTTGGTTTTGTTTTTCGTCTTTCTCAAGACAGCATGGAAAGACCGGAACTTGGAAGCGGACCGAACTGACCGGCCCCGGAAGGGACCGCTCCGTTGGGTTTTGCCCTCTAAGCCCAGTTGGAGTGGTAGTACGTTGTTATATTACTTGCACTAGATACGCCCCGCGGAAATTTATTTCGCCCACATGGAAATTTATTTTTCACATATCAGGAATTTATTGCACGCCTTCTAGGGATATTTTCGTAAAAATAAAAAATACGTGTCTTTTTTTACTTTGCAGTTTATTTATACTGAGTTTTGAGTGAATCAAACCAAGGAATAAAAATTTTCCATACAAACTTTAGCACCCTAATTAACCCCCTCAGAGGTTAAAATTTCCAAATTATAGTCTATGGCCTATTCTAGGTCCTAAACTATCTACAAATTTATACCAAATTTCATTTAAATAACTTAAGTGGTTACGGAGATTACTTATAACAAACATTCACACAGACTTTCCCATTACTACATAGTATAAAACAAAGTCGCTTTTTCTGTCCCTACGAGTATGTCCCTATATCCTTATGTCCCTTTGAATGCTTAAATCTTTAAAACTACCCAACGGATTTTAATGCGGTTTTTTTTAATAGATATAGTGATTCAAGAGGAGGGTTTAAAGTTTAAAGGGTAAAAGTATAATAAAATCGTGCGAAGCCGGGCGGGTCGCCTGTTTATTATAATAGTAAGATTATTGTAAGTTTAAGAACCTATGGAAGGAATGAATTCTTACCTGTGCAAAAGAGCTGAACTGTCGAAGATGTGTTCGAACCTCATCGATCCCACCTTTAGCGAACCGGGTCCATTGCGCAACAACGTGCCTTTCAGCCATTGAGGAAATTCACCTGGAAAGTCATTTTTATTCTTAGACCAAATGGGAATCTGGTGGGTTCACTTATCAAACGACTTAACTTATAAGATTAGGTAAACTCGCTTTGCCCACAACTAGAAGATAAGGTTAATGTATCTTTCATACTGCAATGCGTATACGCTTCAACAACAAAACTCCACGTGAGATGCAAAAACTATCAGTAAATGAGTTCAAACAAGTTATCAAAACTTTTTTTATTATAAAAGCTTATTATATCTGATTATTTAATACTTTGAATAATTACGCTAAGAACTTGGGGCGAGTTTTACTCCAACTCGAAAACTAACGACCAAAATCAGACCACGACATCCATACCTTATTATTATTCCTTTTCCAAATAAAAATAATATCGTAACATGGTTTAAATTTAATTATATTTAAATTTAATACACGATGTGTATAACGCTCGAGGACGATTCAATAATTCTACACTCGCTGTGGAAATGATAATTTATCAATACTATTTCTGGAAAGACTGTCTAGACACCAATATACCTGGGCTTGAAGACTATTTCTGACAACTGTCTTCGTACGTCATACAGTCATAGATGAGTGATCTGTGATATTCCAGATGTTGTTCCTAACCTTGGTATCTTATCTAGGATGCTACTGGCAAATGTTCATTTTACTCCTTTCAATAGTTTCAGAATTCGCGACTATCCAAGGGTTAGCAGGTAGAGAACGCTATCTAGCATTATGCTCACCCATGCTCATGTACAAATTTTGTGGCAGAAAGTATATTCTATCTATCTACCACTAAGCGCTACGCCACACCTACATAATATAATTTTATTTATTTATATTAAGTATAATCAAGGAATAAAAACAAATTAGAACTAGTAGAAACAATGAAAAAAATTGACCACCTTTGAAGAAATAAGAGATGTATTCAATTCAGTGTATGAGTAACTATACCTATTAACTCTATGCATCTATTGAAGGATGATAGAAAGGTACCTGGCCAATCTTCTATTGAAACACCCTATATTGGTGCACAGAGCGCGACCATTATTTAAGCTCACCTAGTTACTAAGAGCCGATTGTATGATGTAAAATAGATACCTACTGAATCTAATGTTTGTCGTTGATATCAAGGCTGCGCGGGTAGAAACCATTCAACAACTATGAGCATCCAGCGGCTTCACCCTCGTAAAAATTATCGAAAGTATAGGCTACTTTTATTCCAGACCTTGAACTACGTCTATTCAACAGCCCGATCGTTAACTAGTTTTTGCGTGAAGGGGTAACAAACATCCGCCCATCCATCATCACAGACCTGAAATGGAGACTGGCTTAATCCTTACTATCCTTGCTAATGTTATAAACGCAAAAGTTTGTATGTATGGATAGATAGATGTATGGAATTTTTTTACTCTTTCACGCAAAAACTAAAGGGATCGTGCTGAAATTTACAATTGACGTAGCTCTAGCCCTGGAATAAAACACAGGCTGCCATAAATTAGTTTTCATGTAAAAAAGTTTGCATAGAAACAACGCGTGCGAAGCCACGGTCATATACTAGTAATGGTAATAATGCACTCACCGGTGACCTTCCCTTCCAAGGGCTCGTTGATCTCCACCTCACACGAGCGAAGCCAAACGCTGGAATCGCAGTTCGGATACAGCTTCTTTTGGTATTCACCCATGGCAACTACAACTTCTATAAAATCTTTAAACCACACATTTTCAAGGTCGTGCGTCACGAGCAAGTTTTTCAGGACTACGTAAACTCACTTATTTTCTTTTTGGCGTGTTAATTAATTATCTTATGTTGCACAGGTTAGTAAATGAAAACTGATTGATTGAAAATATATATATGCAATATTACATACATACTTGGTAGTTAATTTTCAATCTGTTGACTCTAAAAACTATTCAAGTTGTTTTTTCCATGGTAAAAGTATTTAATATAAGTTACATATTATTATGACTTATTATATATATATACTAGCTGGTACCCGCGACTTCGTCTGCGCATGATTAGTATTTCGAGTACTCGCGATTTTACTTGCGTAATTCCCTTTCCCGTGAGATTTTCGGGATAAAATAAGCCTATGTGTTATTCCAGCTTATAATCTATCTCTGTGCTAAATTTCATACAGATCCGTTCAGCAGTTTTTGCGTGAAAGAGTAACAAACATCCATCCATCTATCAATCTATCCATCCATCTATCCATTCATACTTACAAACTTTCGCGTTTATCAGTTTAATTCAGCTTGGTTCCCCTGGGCTATACGGGTTTTCAAAAATTTCTCACAGCATTTGAACGACGCGCGCGCGTCGTTCAGATGCTGTGAGAAATTTTTGAAAACCCGTATAGCCCAGGGAAACCAAACTGAATTCCGGGATAAAAGGTATCCCATGTCCAATCATCCCGAGTTCCATTCGAATTCATTCACTTCCGTCGTGATGCGTGGTTTAAGAATTTTTCTTTCACCCTCTCTCCCAGGGGAACCTTACCGAATTCCGGGATAAAAAGTATCCCATGTCCTTCCTTGTAGTATGAACTCAAATCGTCCCGAGTTTCATTCCAACTCATTCAGCAGTTTCGGCGTGATGCGCGGTAAAGGAATTTTTGAAAATTTATTGGGGTATCTACGAACTTTCTACATTTAGTGTAAAACTATTTTGCAACCCCGCTTGAGCGTATAACCTAAGGAGCCATGTCCACCCGGAATACGGTTCGAGCGATCAATGTCAATAGCGTGACCTCCATTCCCCTAAGCACCATCTTATATTTAATATGGATTACAATATTATGCACAGTTTTCATCGACTACTAACCGACTTTTTAGATTGATTCAACCGATATTTTTTTTAAATAAGTACCAAATTCCTTGTATAACATGATGTAGATCATGAACGTCTTAAATGAGTGATAATTATTGGTAAAATCACGATTTATAAATTTATTTTATCAAAATCGCCGTATAAAATTAAATGTTTGCGATAAGGTAATAAAACAACTTCTAAATACACGAAAAGCATGAGCCACGCCTGCGAAGTGAAAATTTAATGAAAAAGTAAAGCGAAACTGGCTCGTAGTTTCGCAATGTATGGCCGGATAAAATAACGGTCGGGACAGCAAGCCCTATGCAAGTACTTGCGTCAGCTAAGGGCGGCTGCTCGTCGTCGTCGACTCAGTCACCCCAGTCCCTCGTCGAGAGAGAACCTGTCGCCAATGGCCGACAGTAAAAATATAATTAGGATTAAACATTACTTTTAATATTTCGAAGTTGATAACTTTGTCGTTATAAAAAAGCTGTGGAATTCTATTAAGGTCAGTGAGAGTTGTTGATTTTTATTTACGAAGCTTTTTCTCCTTTCATTTTCTTTTTATCCTTTTCCATGTTGTTATCTGGTAGTTTGTGTTTACTTCAGAGCATTCAAACGGTCAAATCAAATATCTAAATAGTCCTCATTCGTTTTGGGTTGTAGTAAGCAAAGTTTTCTACGTATTAATTGGTCAAACGAAATATCAACATAGGTACTTAGTCCCTAATCGTTTTGAGTTCTAAGAAAATATTCTACGTATTTGCCTTAACACTTGCAAAAAAAAAATACATTTAAATCTTCGATTTTCTTATATTATTCCAACTCAATATTTTCAGGTTTACATCAATAGATAAATATTTAATTTATATTCCAATCTTATAAATATGGAATCCACCTGTATAGAGCAAAAGAGCAATATAAGAAAGAGCAAGTTTAGATAGGTTCCTACTGATTTGCACATTTTGACTGATCTGAATAAATGCAGGCCTGCTTGCATTGATATCACGGCATCGACGTTGGATTGGAATAAAAGTTCAGATATAGAAAAATCTTATAATTTATTGGTATTTCACGTTTACTTACTAATTTTACTGATGTTTCAACTGGTTTACGCACTTTCGTGGTCACTGAATGACATGATTGTAAATACTCGAGAATTTAAGTTATAATGTGTTAGGTTCGGATAAAGATTTTAGTATAGGTTATTCTTAAGTTTTTTAACTAATGCGTATTTAAAAAAAAAACTTTAGAATAACCTTCGTCCATGCGCTCATTTTCTTTTTGGAAGTCGAACTGAAATAGTCCTTAACCATTAGGACACCCTAATGGATACCGATTTGATTTTTTATCACAATTGATTTTGTTTAAGAAGGTATTATAAGTGTATTAGGAATCGAATTTTTTATTGTTGCTCAAAAATTATGATTATATTTTTAGAATCTCAATATTCAACAGAGTCAAATACTTAGTATTTTATTTTACAGACATACTTTTCTTCTAAGCGATAAGGCCGCCCATTGTACTTGTCTTATGTAATGTCTTTATGTAATGTTCTTATTCTGGTGTACAATAAAGGATTTTTGTATTGTATTGTATTGTACTTTTTACTGTCGTAAAATATAGGTTTTATGGAATTTTCCTATATATCTATACTTATAATAAAACTGTAACAGGTCCAATTCTGTACATTGAAGATATTTTGAAAATTTTTTTTGGAGTGCACTCTATTATCGATACTCAAGCCAAAACTGTAATTTTTTTCTTTCATGTCTGTCTGTCTGTCTGTCTGTCTGTCTGTCTGTATCGTAAACGCGCATCACGCCGAAACTACTTGATGGATTGAAATGAAACTCGGCATGATTATAGGTCATACTACGAGGAAGGACATAGGATACTTTTTATCCCGGATTTCAGTAAGGTTCCCATGGGAGAGGGTATGAAAGTAAAATTCCTTTACCGCGCATCACGCCGAAACTGCTGAATGAGTTGGAATGAAACTCGGGACGATTTGAGTTCATACTACAAGGAAGGACATGGGATACTTTTTATCCCGGAATTCGGTAAGGTTCCCCTGGGAGAGAGGGTGAAAGAAAAATTCTTAAACCACGCATCACGACGGAAGTGAATGAATTCGAATGGAACTCGGGATGATTGGACATGGGATACCTTTTATCCCGGAATTCAGTTTGGTTTCCCTGGGCTATACGGGTTTTCAAAAATTTCTCACAGCATTTGAACGACGCGCGCGCGTCGTTCAGATGCTGTGAGAAATTTTTCGTGTTGATGCGTGGTTTAAGAATTTTTCTTTCACCCTCTCTCCCAGGGGAACCTTACCGAATTCCGGGATAAAAAGTATCCCATGTCCTTCCTTGTAGTATGAACTCAAATCGTCCCGAGTTTCATTCCAACTCATTCAGCAGTTTCGGCGTGATGCGCGGTAAAGGAATTTTACTTTCATACCCTCTCCCATGGGAACCTTACTGAAATCCGGGATAAAAAGTATCCTATGTCCTTCCTCGTAGTATGACCTATAATCATGCCGAGTTTCATTTCAATCCATCAAGTAGTTTCGGCGTGATGCGCGTTTACGATACAGACAGACAGACAGACAGACAGACAGACAGACATGAAAGAAAAAAATTACAGTTTTGGCTTGAGTATCGATAATAGAGTGCACTCCAAAAAAAATTTTCAAAATATCTTCAATGTACAGAATTGGACCTGTTACAGTTTTATTATAAGTATAGATATATAGGAAAATTCCATAAAACCTATATTTTACGACAGTAAAAAGTACAATACAATACAATACAAAAATCCTTTATTGTACACCAGAATAAGAACATTACATAAAGACATTACATAAGACAAGTACAATGGGCGGCCTTATCGCTTAGAAGAAAAGTATGTCTGTAAAATAAAATACTAAGTATTTGACTCTGTTGAATATTGAGATTCTAAAAATATAATCATAATTTTTGAGCAACAATAAAAAATTCGATTCCTAATACACTTATAATACCTTCTTAAACAAAATCAATTGTGATAAAAAATCAAATCGGTATCCATTAGGGTGTCCTAATGGTTAAGGACTATTTCAGTTCGACTTCCAAAAAGAAAATGAGCGCATGGACGAAGGTTATTCTAAAGTTTTTTTTTTAAATACGCATTAGTTAAAAAACTTAAGAATAACCTATCCTAAAATCTTTATCCGAACCTAACACATTATAACTTATATTCTCGAGTATTTACAATCATGTCATTCAGTGACCACGAAAGTGCGTAAACCAGTTGAAACATCAGTAAAATTAGTAAGTAAACGTAAAATACCAATAAATTATAAGATTTTTCTATATCTGAACTTTTATTCCAATCCAACGTCGATGCCGTGATATCAATGCAAGCAGGCCTGCATTTATTCAGATCAGTCAAAATGTGCAAATCAGTAGGAACCTATCTAAACTTGCTCTTTCTTATATTGCTCTTTTGCTCTATACAGGTGGATTCCATATTTATAAGATTGGAATATAAATTAAATATTTATCTATTGATGTAAACCTGAAAATATTGAGTTGGAATAATATAAGAAAATCGAAGATTTAAATGTATTTTTTTTTGGCAAGTGTTAAGGCACATACGTAGAATATTTTCTTAGAACTCAAAACGATTAGGGACTAAGTACCTATGTTGATATTTCGTTTGACCAATTAATACGTAGAAAACTTTGCTTACTACAACCCAAAACGAATGAGGACTATTTAGATATTTGATTTGACCGTTTGAATGCTCTGAAGTAAACACAAACTACCAGATAACAACATGGAAAAGGATAAAAAGAAAATGAAAGGAGAAAAAGCTTCGTAAATAAAAATCAACAACTCTCACTGACCTTAATAGAATTCCACAGCTTTTTTATAACGACAAAGTTATCAACTTCGAAATATTAAAAGTAATGTTTAATCCTAATTATATTTTTACTGTCGGCCATTGGCGACAGGTTCTCTCTCGACGAGGGACTGGGGTGACTGAGTCGACGACGACGAGCAGCCGCCCTTAGCTGACGCAAGTACTTGCATAGGGCTTGCTGTCCCGACCGTTATTTTATCCGGCCATACATTGCGAAACTACGAGCCAGTTTCGCTTTACTTTTTCATTAAATTTTCACTTCGCAGGCGTGGCTCATGCTTTTCGTGTATTTAGAAGTTGTTTTATTACCTTATCGCAAACATTTAATTTTATACGGCGATTTTGATAAAATAAATTTATAAATCGTGATTTTACCAATAATTATCACTCATTTAAGACGTTCATGATCTACATCATGTTATACAAGGAATTTGGTACTTATTTAAAAAAAATATCGGTTGAATCAATCTAAAAAGTCGGTTAGTAGTCGATGAAAACTGTGCATAATATTGTAATCCATATTAAATATAAGATGGTGCTTAGGGGAATGGAGGTCACGCTATTGACATTGATCGCTCGAACCGTATTCCGGGTGGACATGGCTCCTTAGGTTATACGCTCAAGCGGGGTTGCAAAATAGTTTTACACTAAATGTAGAAAGTTCGTAGATACCCCAATAAATTTTCATTAAATTTTATAACTATATTATAGGTTAAAATTTATATTATAAACAAAAATGATTGATGACTCCCAAATGCAAAATACTTTTGAGAAAGTTTTTTCTTTAACTAGGAAATCCTTATGCTCTCAAATGTGAAATTAGTATTCAATATGATCAGTTTGACAAATACATTCCTTAAAATATCGAATGTGTATAAAATAACGAAAAAGGTAGGTACCTAATATTTCCTAATCTGTGATAAATATACCAGAGTGTCGTCATTACTGCCTACCGAAATCCTTCAAACTCTTCTAAAAACTTTTCTTCTTCAACTCTTCTAAGAAGTTGTTTGATTTATTTTTAAGCGTCTGAACTTTAATGTAAGTTACCGCTAATTGAAAAGTTTTAATTAAGCTTCGTTTAATCAAAGGGTTTGTGGTAGAGTTATTTTAAACTTTCGTATTTTTTTAACCAAGTAACCAGTAAGATTGTATGTAGGGAAACATTGGGAAATCCCTACGTTGCGTTGCTCAACTCAAAAAAAACGAACAAAGCGATGGAAATATCACACTAACTATAAATAAATGGAAAGTTTGGATGGATGGATGTTTGTTACTTCTTCACGCTAAAACTAATGAATAGGTCTACGGATCGGACTGAAATTTTATAGGTGTAATACTAGGCCTGGAATAAAACACAGACTACTTTTCATCATTTTCACGCGAGTGACGACGTGGGACGCATCTGGAAGAGAAATATAATCATTAAAAACGCAATAAACGAACGGTACTTATCTACATATGCACACACATCCCCTTATACTAAACATTGATTCTATCCTTCCAAGGTTGTCTGGTAGAGATCGCTGAAGAGCGATAAGAATTTGTCAATTCGCCAATATTCACTTAGTCTAATTAGGTAATTTTATTGTATACTTGCTGCGCCCCCCAGCGTCGCCCGCGTGGAAATTTATTTATTTGTCAAATATCATATTTTTATACTTATTATTGTCTTCGTCCTATTCACGACGAAGACAAAACCAAAAACACAAAAAACATAAAAATCGGTCCAGCCGTTCCCGAGTTATAAATGGTGTAGGTAACTATCACGAGTTCTTTTTTATATAATGAATATTGTTTTATTTTATTTAAGTGTGCAATAAATTGTTTTCTACCTATCTAAATACTATTGTACCTGTATTTTGTTATGTTCCTTTTTGTAATGTTTTTTCTGGTGTACAATAAAGAATTTTTGTATTGTATTGTATTGTATTGTATTGTATTGTAAATACTAGATATAAATATATAAAAGTGTGTTATGTTATTTTGTATGTTTATGTAGAGTTCGCGTAAGTCTACCGCCAAGCCCAAGCGGGGTCACATTGCGGATTATCCCCGAGCGAAGCCTCGCGACCTTCCCTCGAAGGCCATGGTACAAGTTCAATAACGAACAAGTCTCGTGGGAGCAAGCCTTACTAGATTAACTTCCAAATGTCACGTTTCTACACATACATACTTAGTGCATTACAAACTTGCTATTTTTGTTATATCGCACATTAGTATAAGAAAATGATTTGGCCTTTGACAATCATGAGTATGTTTATCAATCAAAAGATGTATGTTTACCTTACTTACGTAGGTTCTTGCACATCATTTTAATGAGATAATAAGAACTAAAAGAAACTGGCGTGTTGCTGTTAAAATCTACTTGATGCTTAAATTTAAGTAGGTACTGTTATTAAAGAAGTAGTGAATCATTTTAGACGATCTCCAGTCACATTTCATGAATTATTAAATTGAACCATTGAAGGTGGAACATTACTACTGCGATTTAATTTAATGTCATTTCCCGCAATAGATCCTCTAGAAGTAGAAGGTGCTTACGCAAATATAAGATTCCTGGATTTTCCCTCGAAGGCAAGCTTGTCACGTGTCCGTCCCCGTGGGTGATGCCTCGTGCCTTTACCTAACTATAGGTATAGGAGTGCGCACTTTTTCAAGAAACGTAATGTTTTGATTGATTTTTATTTACTTGTATTTTTTTTTTGAATGGACTTTAAGGACCCATATGGCCATGACAGCGTTACCGGACATTTGGCAGTCGCTGATATTGTTAGTTTTACCCTCAGACTACCGTTTTACCTACTTTTACTTCTCATCTTTACATCTCCAGTGCACAATCAAGGAATAAGAAAGAAAATTTGAGGGAAATCTTAAACGAATGGAATCTTTTTTATTATTCTCCATTGACCAGATTTTTTAATGGAAAACATAAGACAAATAGGTACTTCGAAGTCGAAGAAGAAACAGTCGAATTTGGCTAGATCCCTGAAATCTATTATTTTTCTTCACTATGTTTTAGATTATGTGCAATATTGCGTATGTACTCAGTTCTGCTTTCCTCAGACTAGATTTGCTTGTAGGAAAACTAAAATTGGTTAACATTCAATTAATTGAATTTAAAGATACGATAAAAGGCAACAAAAGTAATAGCACCGATAAACTTTTACCTATATTAATCCGCTAAGCCGCTATAAGTCAGGCTCTTATTAAATAAAAATTCTCGTTTACTTTAAAAAAATCATACAAACACCCTAAATTTTCTAGGTAACGTAACGTTTGAAAATAAAGGGCAGGGTAGCGACAGCGTACCTACTGACAGTAAGTAGTAATATTCTGACAGTAAACTTTAATAATAAAAAAATCTTCATTCAAAAAGCTTGTTTAAGTAAGTAATTTTTTTATATATATTTTCCTGTGGTTGTAAGACAAATCCATCGAAACCGAATCGGAATAACGTTGTTTCGTTTAGAAGTTCCTGTCCACCGAGGGCACCTTCTGTCTCCATCATCAGACCAGCTCGATTGTACCAACCACTGAATTGAAACCGACGAAGTAAGTGTGCCAATTTTCAGTTCGTGGTTGAGGATAACTCTTAAATTCATTTATCCTACACATAGTCATGTACATACATATGTACTTACGGAGAAAGTCAAATAAAAGCTTGTAATAAAAGTAGTTTTAAATTTTTTTATAACTAAATGAAAAAGTACCATCTAACAAAAATAAATTAAGTAGACAAAAAACAAGACAACATTTATTACCGTGACAGATTCCAACAAGTTTATTTAATGTTTCGTTGTAAAAAATGTAAAACATTTATTTAGTTCAACTCACCCTTTTTTCGTTTTTTTTAGTTCACCCTTTTTGTTTTTTTCTGTGCAATCTTCGCATGAACAAGGAGGCACCATGACTTTAGCCGGGTGAATAAAGTATTTTTCTCCTAGCGCGTGGCATCGGCCTAGATTCAGACTATCTTCCAGGTCACACCTACGAAAGTAATGACAGAGGATAGAGGAAAACTAAACTTATTTGACTGCACTAAAAATTACATGGAACTATTTTATTATTTCACCAGAGTTGAGGTCGGGAAAGGTTTTAAGTGGAGTGAATTAGTTTACTTTATGGAACAACAAAATCGATACCAACCTTTGCTAGTCAATTAGACATTATTATGTAAAGGCCTGTTTAGACTACGCGTTAATCGCTACCCAGAAGGAAAGCGGTAATTTCGCTGAAATTTAGCTCAGTTAAGCTCAGTTCAGTTTTGGTGAATTTATTGAGGTTACCGCTTAATCACTCGGCTTTAGTTCTGAATTGCGAATACCGCCTAGGTCTGAACCAGCCTTGATCTGAAATCTTTAGCTCAATGCCTTGTTATAAACGAACTGCTAGATCGTGTATAAAAATTGGCATTGCATAGGTTTACACTGCAACTCCGTTCGCGTAGAGTTAGATTAAAAACTTCTATTTTTGCACAATTTCAAGATCAATACAATAACTTATAGTAGGATTGGCCTTTACCATATAGAATGCGAATTTTAAATATTTCTAGTACACTACCTACTGTACCCTAAAAATAATGAACACGAAATTCCATGTCTTTAGGACTAGCGGCTTAAGCACTGCGTTGTCTGTCAGTCATTCAGTTAATCCTTTAAAATATATACCTACGTGTTGAATCCGTGTTTTGAATTTTACTAGGTTTAGACCAGAGGCCTTATTGTCGTATTGTCTAACTTGAAATCGATTATCAGTTAAATTTAAATGTCAACCAGTGGAACAATCGAAGTCCAGGCTAGGTTTCAAATGTGAAAAATGAATCGATTTTGATTACGGGTTGAGTAATATTAGACAATAGGTCATAGAAACTGTCAAACCTACAAAAAATAAGCAAAATTCATTAAAAAAACACTGACCTGGAAAATTCTAGCAGTTTCTTCTCGGAATCATTGAGAGTCGGTATTGCATACTCAGTGATGCCGCCCTTGCCCACAGTGACGGGGGTGGCGCATATCTTCATGTTGTAGCATTTTTCTGGATCATTCTGTTCCACTAGCGCACTGTCTATGAACGTTGGCTTTTCGAAAAGGCCTGAAAGAGTTTTATTGTGAATTCAAAACTGAAGGCAAAACCATCGTGTCAATGCAACTAAACCTAACTAATATCTCTTTGAAATGTAGTTTTTAATTGTTTAATTGTTTTTAATTGAAGCGTACCTTTCATAACATTGAGAACGAATCTAGCAGTAGAGAAACCGATGGAAAGATGTCCCTGCTCGTTGTTGCTCTTAACCTTGCAAATTATATCATCCGCCTCGCGAACCAATCGGGTCAGGCATTCTGTTTGTGCCTAAAAATATATAGGTATATTGTTAAATAGAATAGAAGAAGAAACATTTATTTGAACACAGGTTTAATACAAAACAGTATAAAATTAACAAACAAAAACATAGCACGGAGAAAATAAATGGTTGCTCTGCCTCCCTGCGCCGAAATAGGGGTTGGATCATACAGTAGATAGGTAGTGTAAATATTATTTCATATAGGTAAAAGAACTTAAAAATTAAAATTCCTGACAGTACACAGTCTTTTTTGTTCCTCGCGAAAGAACGTTCTCGAGATTAGTTAATTTGAAGTACCTCGAGCTAATTCTCAAAGTTTAGTAGACCATTGTGATCGGAACCGTTATGGAAAAAGCCGCGTATTTACACAGTGATAGAGTAGATAGAGAAGATGCTTACGTTTCCAACATTGCCAGTTTTACAAGCAGAGAATACTGGCACCCTGGTGCAGCGGCCTGTTCCGCCGACCACGGGCACGGTGGATCCCCGAGGGTCGGCTCCCGTCATGGAACAGAACAGCTGGTTGGCGCGCATCGAATTTATGGCGTTCACCCCTAGCAGTCGTCGCTTGTCGTAGGCACGCCCCTCTTTTAGCGTCTACAATATTAAGGAAGGTTTATCAATTTAATGTTCAAAGGCATTTATTGGATGAGCACTGCTATTGGTAATATAGCGTCTACAAAATAAGCCCTGAAAATCGTTAATCAAACAATCATGATAGCTTTTGGACAGGCTCTCTGTTATCCTATGTATGACACAGGCTACAAAGACCTAGTGTAGGAAGCAAACGGGTTTCTATATTTTTGCAATTTATGAATTATATAAATGCAACTAAACCTAATGTATTTGTATAATATACTTAAATCTCTATAATAGAATTTGAAAAAAAAAACTATTTATGATTACGCCATACGTCCATATTTTTTGAAAGTAACTTTGTGCTTATCATCTTTTCGCGGTATAACGGATCTTCCCGAGAACCGAGAAGAGTAGATACAGTTACCATGTGAAAATATGAAAAACAGGGACAGAACCTAGTCCCTAAATAATTACTGTTACTAACATGTTTAACAAGCGTGAAATTACAATCCACCGGCGGCGTCTGCACAACAGTGATCGCTTGCGGGCAGAAATGCGCGATGGCAAGAGTGATGGTGCGCACAAACCGAAGGTTTGCGAAGAAGAGGTCGCGATCCAGAGTAAAGCAGCACGAAGGCATGGAGAAGCAACCACCACAGATCAGCACCACGTCTGCGTCCTGGGATGTAGAATTGAACACGTGTAATGGGTGAACCCATGCTCTAATTTATATCTGATAGATTAGTAATTTTCTTGTACCTATCTTGTTCTAGAGTATCCCCAATAGTAGGTATTCTACTATTTCTAGTTTATCTTTTACTAGCGACCCGCCCCGGCTTCGCACGGTTTTATTATACGTATAAAACTTCCCCTTGAATCACTTTATCTATTTAAAAAATCGTTGGGTAGTTTTAAAGATTTAAGCAGTCAAAGGGACAGGGATATAGGGACATAGGGACAGAGAAAGCGACTTTGTTTTATGCTATGTAGTGATTTTGTATCTTTTGTATTGTATTTCTTAGTTTTAAACGAATATTTATGGCTTTAGGTGATATCGTCGTTATAGATTTAAAAATGAATATAATGTAAGCAAATCCTATATCATAATGGCTGTTAGATATACGTATAAAATACCTAAGTTTTTGTTTATTCTAAAGAGCTATGGATTTTGAAAATAAATATTGTTAAGCCTTGAAGACGAGGCGTAACATGACTTACCAACGTGACTAGCACGTGTCACGTGACATCTAATCCGCTAAGTACATACACAAGCCTCCATCCATTAGGTACCTACTTTATTTAGTTATAGATGGACAGGAACGGCAATGACTCACCTACCCACGTTTTATATGTTCATTATTTGTGCTGTCTAGATTCTAGACAATATGAAACCCACGCGATACCTCCCCTGTGCCATATCTCTTACTGCTTTTCTATCCATTCGTTTGCGTAACAGGAAACAGTCTCGTAACTAACATGTCATGCTTCTATTCATCGGCTAAATAAATCTATATAAAAGCAAGTAAGTGAAACTACCTATCCACCATTGCATAGATGTGCTATCCTATCCTACGTAGGTGTAGCACATCTCTACTGAAAAGACATCGTGAAGAAATCAGAATTAATAACTTGTTTCGTTTTTAACGAGGTAAAAACGCAAAAAGTGATCAAAACTTATAAAAATAAGGTGTTAATTGATTTTCTCTCCGCTGCAATTTCGAAATGAGAAAAACAGGTAATTTATTTTTCAAATTTTACTTGTGCTTATTTTTTAAGCCTAAATTCTATTTCGGTCAACGAATTAGCAATGCTGCCAGCATTCTGGGCTCTGCCTTCTGGTGACGGCTTAGATTTTTAGGAGTATGTTAAAACTGTAAATTCTAGCTTCAATTTGTCGTTTTCTTATTGTTTAAATAAAGCCTAAAGAAATTAATTTATAAGTCTTTTCCGACTGGTGACATGGATCAATTGAACTACCTTTAGACTGTTTGCAACCGTCTGCAGTTAGCTCAATTGTTACAAATTATTTTTTTCTATTCCTTGATTGTAATTTTCGTTGTATGTTTGAATTTTGTAAGATCTTTTGATTATCTAAGCATATTTTTTTCTATGTTAATATTATTTCTTAATTTGTAGTTAAGGTTGCTTAGTGTAGGTCTGCACTTGAATAACAACCCGCTAACTCATAGTCAGATAACTAGTTTGTCTATGATCTAAAATTATTATTTTTTAAGTCTGTATAAAGATAAGAATATAGTAAAGGCAACTACTAAAACGGTTCGGACTTGTATTGAGTTGGACCGGTTGAGCGGCCTTTGGACTATTTGCAATTTAATTGGTTTGGTGTTTGTGACGCTATCTCTGTCTTGACCACAGTTGGGTACAGAAGTGTTCGTTGTGTTTTTGTTCGTTTTTATAAATAAAAAAACAAAGTTAGAGGATACATATTGAGATATGATACAATTTAAAGATTAAAAAAAACAAACACTGAATAATAATAATGGCTTAGTGCAATTATTATTATAAATCAGCTCCTTCTCCCTGTATTAGATATTTTCTGATCGTATATTCGTTTATCTGGGAATAAAAGTTTTCTTCGCGACTGTGCATGCGCAAAAGTTCGCAGAGCCTATGTTCAGAACTGCCAAGAAAATTTGTCCTTACTGTAAGTGTTATTTTAATATTGTAGGTATATTGTAATAAATAAAGAAAAAATAAATAAAAAAAAAATTATCTATAAGTAGTGAGTTCCTATCCTTACGTGTAGAGCATCTTTGAGGAACACTCTTCCCTGGTAAGCTTCCACCTCGGTGCTGGTATCAATGTGAGCTACATCGTTCGCGACGCCGAGCACGAATCGCTCCGGCACGTCCTCATACAGAGCCAGCATCTTTATCACCTTCTGCTGTTTGAGGAACAATGAAACAATACGGCCGACGTCGGTGCCTGCGCCGCAGATGACCACCTGCAAGAAACTAGAGAATAATATCAACCTATACGAGTACTGTTCGACTGAATACCTGTCTATAATAATAATAATACCGGACAGTTAACACAGCATCATCTAGCCCCTAGCTAAGTAGAGCTTGTGTTATGGGTACTAGATGACTGATATACTTATAATACAATACGTACATTGCATAGATAGATATTTTTTAGTATACATAGAAAACACCCAGACCAACCCTATACCTATAAGAGTTCTGTTCGAGTTAATACCACCAGTTACATCAGTTAAGCGCGGTTTCATCCGCTTTAAAATCGAAAGTTCATAATTTTATTTCCCATGGGATTTTGATGTTTTACCAACAAGTATTCTATGCTTACTTTCCATCCTTCTAACGAACCTATGCCAAAAATCAAGTCGATGTGAAGCACAAAGAAACAATCACACTTTCGCATTTATAATATTTAATTAGGTTTAATGGGTAAATTAATAACTATTCCCTCTAGTTAAGACTGTTAGTATAGCCACAAAAGGTTTAGCCTCGAAATAGATACGATGGTATCTTGTTTCGACATTTGCGAACCACAAGAGACTGCACGCAATAATTGTTGTAGTTACTTACCTACGTATTAGAAGTTACTTTAAAAATACGGCTCTTTGGTTTCCCACGAGTATATTGAACGCAGAAAGTCGTGACCAAGGCGGGAATCGAACTCAGAACCTTTAGCTTCTCAGCCTGACCTTCGCCCCTTGCGCTACTAAATCCCTAATAGGTATCCCTACTTCTTACTATTAGAATAAATGTGAAAGTCTGTGTGAATGTTTGTTATAGATTACCTATCTCAGTTTTATAAGTTATTTAGTTGAGTTTCGGTATGAAGATAGTTTACGACCTAGAATAAAACATAGGATAGTAAAACGTTGAAAAAAATCCTCTGCAGGGGTGGTAAAGTGGAAGATTATTATTCCTTGGTTCGATTCACTCAAAACTCAGTATAAATAAACTATGAACTGAATAATTACTATAATACCTATTTTATTTTCTTCAAAATAACCCCTAGGGGTTACACGTGTATAGAGACCACACAAAAACAGTCTGCTATTAAAATAGAACGGAAAGAAAAAACATTAAACTGGCTTACTTTTTGCGGCGGAATCCTTGGAAAATAGCAGTACTGCTCACAAGCTTGTTCCAGTTGCCTCAACGTTTCTGACGTCACATAGTTCTGGTAGCCTCTTGATTGTAATCGCCACGAACATACTTGGAGAGGTCTCTTTACGTAACGGCAAAACATTTTTGAACTTTTAATAACTAGTAGGGTTTTAATTTTGGAAGCACACTTTTAATTTTTTCTACTTGTTTCCACTTGAAAACTTTCGAATACATTCAGAAAGGGTTTTTTTTTTGGTTTTTAGTGAATTTAATTTCTTATTGCATTTTTTATCAATAAAAGTCTGAGTTATTTGGTACACATTACATTACCTAGAGGAAGTTGATATTTTTATATTATTTTTAATTTTACTATAAAATTGTTCCGATTTTACTTTACTTTGACTCTGTCAAGTCACTCAGACATCTTTGGGATTAACAGAAATCGGTTGTCAGTGTATTGACAAGGGATTAATCTTCTTGAAAGAAGATTCACATTCCTTTATGCATAGATGGATGTGCAAAGCAAGTAAGACTTTGGCCGCCTTCCATTGCACAGCATATGAGATCTACCCTTATAGAGTTATAGTAGTAAAGTACAAGGTGTGGAGTGGCAGAATTCAGATTTCGAAATGAAATACATATACCTAGTTATACGAGGTATAACCTTTATTAACAACGAAAATTACAGTCAAAGCATAGATCCAAATTTAAACAATTCAGCTAACTGCAGACGGTTGCAAACAGTCTGGAGGTAACTCAACTGATTCATATCAATAGATACCAGTCGGACGCATCCCCAAGACTCTGGTTGCATTACCGCGCTGTATGGCAATGTTGATGCGCTGGGACAGATTCTCACCAGATCTCGGGTCACGCGTCGCGTCGACCAGACGCTCAGATAACTTTAAAAACCCGGAGAGCCTCGATACCGCTCGGATATAGGGTCTCGTCTTATATGAAAAATATTAAATCTCATATAGGTACCAAATCAAAGATAAACCATGCGGAGTTTTTTTAAGTTATCCCGGCTCGACTAAATGTTTTCTACTACTGGAAACCCTGTACTAAGTATGGATCTACCTATATATATATATATCTGCCTAATTTAAGGCCAGATGTGGTAAATATTATTATGGCCTAAAATTTGGTGCATTTTAGGGCCACGGTGGTGATGTAAATTCCATCACCCATTAAAGACACAGTAGCTAATTTATGAAATTATATTCACTTCTTTATCATCTTTAATAAATAAATAAATAATTAATTCCGGACAGTCCACACAGCATCATCTAGCCCAAAGCTAAGCAGAGCTTGTGTTATGGGTACTAGATGATATATAGTAAACACCCAGATCAACGGAACAAATTTCTGCAGATCGTGCACAAATTTGCTCCGAGGCGGGAATCGAACCCGCAACCTCCTGCGTCGCAGGCGGACCTTCGCCCACCGCGCCACATCGGTCGTCAATCTCTTTCTTGTTTTTTATTCTTTTTTATCTTTTAATTGGACCTCTGGAAAATCACATAAAAGACTCACAATGCCCGTCGTTATTAAGTAGCTAGGTACTGATTACGAAAACCTTTTCATTTTTATTATCCTTTATTAGTCCTCTGCTGTTCATAAGTCTCTTATGAGCGCCGTCTTCAGCTTGCCGGTTCCAGCGTCTGTCTAGTCTTTCGTAGGTCGTCATCATCCCACCTCACCTAGTCTAGTCGAAGGCATCTTACAGGTTGTCATAATCCCCACTAAGCTGCTTCCATTGGTGGGTACTGACAATTTTGTCTGTTAATGCTTAAGAATGCCCTGTTTACTGCGGGCAAGAGACGTTTCATATAACGAGCTGCCCGCAAATCAAGTATTATAGTTACTACCAACCAACCCTGTTAATGCAATACAAATGTATAATTTTCTTTAAAACAGCGCAATATTCACTATCACTACATAGTAAAACAAAGTCGCTTTCTCTGTCTCTATATCCCTATGTCCCTTTGAATGCTTAAATCTTTAAAACTACACAACGGTTTTGATGCGGTTTTTTTAATAGATAGAGTGATTCAAGAGGAAGGTTTATACGTATAAAAAACCGTGGCGGGTCGCTAGTTTAATATATAACATTTATCTACTTAAATAATGGTTTAAAATAAAACACATGATAGAACAGACATCAATTTAATAGATATAAGGTTCATCTATAATAATTATTTAACATTTGTATTGATCATTACATATTGTCTACCATTCAGGAATAGGTACATATACTCATTTTACACTTAATAACACGGAGGAATAAAATGACTAGACCATTTGAGAGAACTCGTCCCGACTTTACAAGATTATTAAGATTTAAACATCTCTGCTTTCACAGAATACAATATCCCTTTTTGTAACAAATATATTATTAAGTTTGTTATCTGTAGGTGGTTTTAATAAATAAATAAAAAAGAACATTGGCGAGTGATAAACAAGGCAACTTATGAGGTGCTGCAGCCTTAGCTGGTCATGGCAAATAAGACTAAAGTAATTTTGAATGGATATTGAATCCTATCATAACAACGCAAGACACGCTTTTCTGTGAGAAAAAAAAAATCGCGAGACTTTACCATGAAAGAATTGTGTGCCACGGTACAAAATTCCCTTCGATTCAATTTCATTTCAATGTGCCTTCTTGACCCTTCAAGGTGTAAAAAAAAGCAACAAATTTGTAAATATCCTCAAGGTTCGCCAATGTTCTTTCATAATAAGTAATGCCTTATTTTATTGATGTTAATAAGAAGCTTAGCTCAATCAAAACAAATAAGCAATATAAAATATACACAAAACTCTACTTAACAATTTGATAAAAACAGATCATTCATAATATTCAATAAGTGCTCTAGGTAGGTACTAGGTACTCTATGACTCAATATAAAATGAAAAATAAACATACCTATGAAAAAAACAAACCACTCTGCAAAAACAAATCAATCCCAATATTACAATTTTAAATTACATATTAATAAGGATTAATAATCGATAAATATCTATAAAATAACTAAAAGGAATTAAAATAATGTCATTGAATTATTTACTAACAGATCTGATGGTACATTAAAAATAAAATTATTACATTCAAGGGTTTCAAAAACCAAATGCAGTTTGAGAAGTTTTTGTGCAACCACCACAAAAGATAAATAATTTCTATAGCAATCGAATAAAAATAAATGAATATGTTACTTAGTCTTGTGAAGCTAAAATTCATGTACATCTTCTTCACAGGAATCATCTAAGAGATGGTTACATTGATTCCAAATCAGAACATAAAGTGATAGGACGTGGAACACAGCAAATCTGAAAATGCTTTATCCACATCGGTATAGTACCTACTATTGATCAACTTTACCCAATTTGAACTACGTGTTCAACAAACTAATATGCTTTGTATAGTTTAATATGGAAGACAAACTGTTTTTCAAAATCGAGGAAACCATAGGCTAATAAATGCCGACTGCAGCTTCGCATGACAAACTACCTAGTCTCTCTTTACTCACAACCCATCGCGAATGACGCTGAAGGTACGTAAAAGTACTTCATAAGAAATGTGGCAATCACATATTGCTCCCCACTTGCTTTGCCTCAGCCATTTAGGATTTATTTCTAGAAATGTATACTATAACCTGCGTACTTGAAGACTGGAATTGGTAATGAGATCAAGCTGGACAGCATAGATTACGTCATTCTGAATCCCATTCTTTAAGTAGGTTACGCAGGTTATATTTGAAATATATACCGAATCCATGGCCTTTGATGCAAATGACAAGCGGCGAATAAATAACTTATAGAAGGTACAGTAGATACAATACAGGATATTTATGAAGTTAATATTTACTTGATTTCTATTAAACCTTCCAAAAAAGAAGTACTTATTACACAATATATATTATACTTCGAAATAACAGCATTAACTAGGAAACAGTTCCAAAGTGTGGCTTTTATATGAGAAAAAGTTTCCTACTCTCACACGAGAACATGCAAATCAGTTAAAATTAGAGCTGGAAGATGCAATCAAGAAGGTAGAGAAGAAATAGCAAAATAGTAAATTTTTAAAAAGATATCTACAAGTAACAAGATCAAGAGTAACAATAAAAAATATGATATCAAAATAGTACCTATAACGATATTTTACGTGCTTTGAGACGATACAAAAAATAAGACGATTGTAAATATTTTCAAGCATACATTTACAAAGTTTTTATTTGTAAACGTAAGTATAGATAGAGTATACGAGTTGACTTAAAAACTAATTACTAAACAACTTTATTTTAGTCATTTCAAAGCTGCAGTTAGACTTACTTATCACAGGAAAACTAATAAATAACTATTATACGTATTCCATTTATGTAAGGTAGACCGAAAACATGTAATAATACAGTTCGTTTTCAACCCAAGAACTGTTTTTATTTTTACATCCATTAAAAAATCTTGGGATAGGAATCAGTGTAGGTCTTATTCCAGAAAGTATTGGGTGTTAATATTTTTAGTATTCGAAGATTCTAACATTATATACATTCATGGTACAGTAGAAACTCGATTATCCGGCCTTCAGTTATACGGATTCGCGATTATCCGGACTACCGACGCGACCAATAAATTAAAAATATTCGAAAATTAAAAAAGTCGAATTTGTGCAAGCATGAACGTCTCAGAACTAGACCCGCACGCTGCCCACGACTTTCGTTATTGCTTTAGTTAGTAAGCAATAATAAATTTTAGGTACTCTACCTACGTAGGTAATATATTTAAAAATGTCAAAGCATATGAGAGAGAGTGGGATTATCGCTGAAGTAAAAAAAGTTGTTGATGCATTAAAAAAATCAGAAACCGGCCTGTCGATAAATTTGGTGTAGGTGCATCCACGATAAGTGATATTAGGATGAATACCTAATCAATTTTGCTGTACACCTGCAAATTCGATAGTGAAGACGGGTGTTAACTTCGGAAAATGATGAAGAAACCTAAAATGAACTTTAGAAGAAGCTTTACATTGTTGGTTTTTACAAAAACGATCAACTGGGCAACTGATATCTGATCCTTTACTTTGTGAAAAAGAATTAGGTACAGTTCAATAAATAACTGGACGGTGATGAAATGTTTGTGACAAGTAACGGATGGTTGTATGGATTTAAATCTCGTCATGAAATTCGTGAATTGAAAATACAAGGTGAAAAAATATACGGTAATGTAGTTAGACGCAGCAAACTCTTAAAAAATTGAAGAGAACATAATTAACAATCAAACTTGGATTTTGATTATAATACTGATGAAACTGAAGTTACCTTCAAAATCTTTAGCTTGTAGGCGAGAGAATTTAGCTCCAGGATATTAAAATAGCAAAAGAGCGGGTAACAATATTAGTTTGTGCTAACACTACCGGACCCATACATACAATACGTATGCACAAAACCCGCTATTCTTCATACATTCGATTATCCGGATTTTCGATTATCCGAATGCCTAGCGACAACAATTAGTCCGGTTAATCGAGTTTCTACTGTATCCTAATATTTAGTCAGACAGGATACACAAGGCAAGAAAAGTCATGATATAACTATGTATGTACAAGGTAAATGAACCATAACACTAGAGAGTATTACCTACCTTATCTAGTTTGGTGTCAACGAGGAATAACAATGCCAAAAACGGATTTACGCTAAGATATACGATACTACGGCGAACAGGGAAGTAACACTCGATTTTGTGTCATGGAAATAATAGAGATTTTAAATATTTTCCACGAGTTTTCTAAATAAGAATAAAGTTTTTTAATCGTCCGTTTAGTACTTAGTGTACACAGTTTGATTATGAAAAAAGTTTATGAGACCTCGTTACTTTAACTTCTATCTCGCTTACACCTACAAAAAAGAGCGAGGCAAATACAATATTCCGTGAAAATAGCCCCGACATAGCTCTGAAAACCACTTGAAAACTAATATCAAGTGCGTATGAAACAAAGATCTAACCCACGAGCATGAAATTAGAAACGTTAACTTTTTTCGAATCGTAAACTAATGCACAACCGGTACTAAGGACTGTAATATATTCCCTGGTTTTTTAGCTGATAGAATTATCTATAAAGATTTTAGTTCCTCCTCTTTCTATAATAATTTGTTTTAAACCACAAACACTATACACCATGCTAACTGTTATATCGGCCTATGTGATGAAATAAAACCCAAAATTAGTTTTACACACAATACAATTTCCACGTTTTACTACACGAAAAAAGCTCTGAATCAATTATATTAGAGGATATTTAACTACATAACTACATTTGCGTTTATTACTGTAATACCCATAGTCTTGTACATCAGACCTATGCCTCAATATGTTCTGACGAAATAACTAGGGGTGGCTAGGATCAGCTATCACTTAAGGTATCGATGCCAGTGTTCTACTTGCAGTGCCTTGAGGTTACATTACACTACGTTCAGTGGCGCGCCACGGCTCTAAGTTTTAAAATCCACATGTACAGACAGCGTCATAAATAAGTAAACCCCTGCAAGAAGTTCGCGTTGATTACTCATACGAGACGCTGCTGCCGGTACGTCGTCGTAATCTTTTCGTAGTTTGACAATTTAGTTTGTGTTTTTAGTATTAAACGCTTACACTGCCCAGCTGAAGTGAGACCTTCAGGGCTCAGGCTTCTCAGCTTCAAGCAGTTCCAAAAGTGCGTCGTGGACAATTAAAGTGTTTAAGTATGAGAAAGCCACCCGCTAGAATACACTTGACTTTACAGTTAGCCTAAAATTACAATGACTCTTTCCAGCCACACAAGCCATACTATCAAGTAATCACAAGGCTCAGATTGGATCATCTACACATCGACATACACATCTCTATGCTTACCTAATTTAAGTATGTTATGTAAACTATAAATAGATCGATAAATATAGTAGAAGAGATGCATAGGTTAAGGTTCCCTGTTTTAAGATTCATTCGTTTTATTTCTTCGTCTGAAATACTCAATCATCATCATCAATCTTTTTTGATGAGTGGCTGTTAATTAATTCGGACGTAAAGATTAACAAGAAAGTAACACATGGCACAAGAAGATAACTTATGTACACAAAACATTTCCAAAATATATACACAACATGGCAACTACATTTTTTTATAAAAAAGTTACGACAAAACAGATTTCAAGGCAAGTAAAGGACAGGATCGAAAATATTTATTACGATAGATTATTATGTTCCAAATCGAACCCTATTCACTTAAAATTATGCACTCTACACGAAACTGCAAGCTACTTAATAAATTACGGTCTTTTGAAAGAACATCACGAAAATGTATACAAGGTGCATTTATAGCCTATTCATAAGTTCATTATTGCTTATTTATTATTTTATCCAGACGCTTTCTAATACAATGAAATGGTGATAACATGGTAATAATTGGTGGTAAATTTGTGCCTTTAATGCAGCTGTATTCACTTATCATTCAAGTGTAAAGATGAATAAAATGTTAGTTTATCTGGGATAATAGTTATAATGGTTTAGTTAAGGTTGTGCTTTTCGATAGATATTCTGCTCTCAATAAGTAGGTTCGTCAGTTAATTTGACGTAACGTTTTTTCAAATATCTGCCTAAGACTTCTGGTCTTAGGCAGATATTTGAAAAATAGAACACCAACCGAATTTTAAACAGTTTTTGTAGACGTTTTTGACACACGTTTTCATACATTAAACGTCAGCGTTAACCGACGAAGCTGTTAACTGTCCGATTATCTTTTGGTGAACACCAACTTTAAACGTTGATTAGTAATAATCCGATTATCTTATAAAAAAAATAGAGTACACCGCTTAGAGCTACAATACAGTAAGTCTGGTTGGTTATGAGACTTTACAGTAAATCCTCTGAGTTATATGAGAAGAAAACATTTATGATAAAAATCGAATGAACATTGATTAGAATAAACTTTTACCAACACTATAAACACCATTATTGCAAGATTCGTTTTAAAAGTCGGACGAATGTTATTTTTTCTCGTTTTTGAAAGATGCTTATTTATTTTATGTAATGTATTTGTGATTTCATAAGTTATTAACTTTATTTCAAAAAAGCATTGCATGAATGTTGATTAAATTTTATTTCGTGCTATTTCGTTTCTTTAAATAAAAAAAGGAATTTAGATGCAATTTAAATTGCCTTTATAATATTCATAACTGAAGCAGAACCTTTTTTACTTAACCACAAAACAGATATGTATTTCTTACTAAACTATCACATAACACGAAAAACAGAAGAGTTGTTAACTTTTTACGTTTTAAGTACTTTGAGTTTAATTTATAGAAAGCACCATACAAAGTTAGATACACTATTTACAGCCGTTTTTAAAGCCTTGATAGAAGGAGTAAACCCGTTAATTTCTAAAACTGCTACGATTACAATTGGGACATTATGTGTAAGGTTCAATAACCTATTGACAAAAAACTACGTTCCTACAACAAACACTCAGATAAGCATAACAAAACAACACACAAACTGTTATTCTAACTTTGGCAGTGTTGCTTTAAAATATCATGAAATACCGTCGATAAATGCAAAAATGTACATTCAACGGCAAAAAGGCATCATGGCTTTAAAATATGGTGTTCAATTACGACTTAAAACCTTAAATAAATGTCACATCACAGCCCATTCACTAGTAAAAAGATTATACTCGTGAAGTTACTGTAATGTACACGATGAAACATGAAATACATTAAAATTAATAGAATATTATAAAAGACCTTCTGGACATGGAAGAAAACGTTACCTGAAGACGTTATTGGAAGTACAAGGGATGGAAGAAATGAATCTAATGGTACTGACAATATCATCAAGATCAAGTAAATTTAAAAAGATTTCAAATGTTAAATCTACAAAATATTTAACCTGGTTAGTAGTGGTAAACTACTTTTTATAATGAAATATATACCTACAGATTATAATAACAATAGAGATACTACCCATAATTCGCTATTATAAAAGACCTTCTGGACATGGAAGATAACGTTACCTGAAGACGTTATTGGAAGTACAAGGGATGGAAGAAATGAATCTAATGGTACTGACAATATCATCAAGATCAAGTAAATTTAAAAAGATTTCAAATGTTAAATCTACAAAATATTTAACCTGGTTAGTAGTGGTAAACTACTTTTTATAATGAAATATATACCTACAGATTATAATAACAATAGAGATACTACCCATAATTCGCTATTATATAAGTCGGTTAAACATACTACATTTATGTTATGTTCTAATTTTAATAAGATTATAATAATTTGTAGACCTTGAAAACTGCTTTTTAGTGATCCAAAATGTTTTACAATATAAATGTAGGTATTAACTAATCAATCACTAACCAGAAACGGAATAACTATCATAAGAATCATTTTACTTTCGAATGATAAGTCCTATAAACTAAGAAGAACCAATTAAATTGTTTGCGCGAGACAATAATGTACGTATCATTTTCCATTCAAATGTCTTGTGCATCGCTTCGATATGTACTAAATATACATCAAGCTTTCGAAATGTTAACGAATCCAATAAAAGATTCGGCAAGACTGACAACCAAAGCTTTTATTTCGATTTCAGATCGCGCGGTGACTAGCATAACCGTCGAAGCGTTAGTAAATAATGCGATTGTATCGACTTCATTAAATGCAGTAACGACTTTGTCTTTATGACACACCTAGGTTAAACACAATCTCTAAGTTGAAAGGACACAGGCCTTCGCTTGCTTCTATATCACTCACTAACACAACGCGACATATCATTTGCACACACAAGAGTTCTCTATCAAGAGCTAAACTAATGAGATTGCGAACGTAGAATACTGCCGTCGGTCGCGACGCGTTCCTTAGGCGTTAATATCACAGATTCCTAAAGAAAGTAATAAGACGTGGAGTCGCGTACGTACCGAGCCGCTAGTCTCGGGGTCTCGTCTCCTTCCGAAGAGCAAAGAGCCAACTACAAGGTTTGTGACGCCGGCGGCGGCGGCAGCGGACCCGTTAACCCTCCGGCGCGCCGCCACACATTTGGTCCAGATCGAGAAGCTCCTACAACAAAACAATACATTTACGTAAGAGAACGCCACTGAAACATAATGCTATAAGCTCTACCTCTACATAGACAGTCTTGCTAGACAGGCGGTCTGCATTTAATCCGCATGGTAACCCATATTGTCAAATAGAAGAATAAAAATCTGATGGCTCTTAACGAGTCATAAGGTTTTGAACTCCGACTGCAAAGCATTTATACAAGATTTTTTTAATAAAAATGTATTTACTTGTTTATATTTATTTTGAATGCAGTTGTAGTGTGCAGTCAGGTTGCACGCTTGTTTTGCAGTTTTATTGCATTCACTAACCTAAATGAACGAATCAATGAATGAACACTCAATTTTACTTGAAGTTTACATTAAAAATCTGGCTAAGGCAAATGCTACGCTGGTTTCAGGTAGGTCCCGAGTGACATAATGCTAGATAACATACTTGGTCTCGATGCTTCTGCAACAGAGTCAGCAATCGCTCGTGCGTGCGCGCGAGCTGCTCGCGACGCTGTGCGTAGTTCTGTTCCAGACGGCAACACTCTGCTACGCCGCGTTCCACAGACTGGAATAAACACAAACATACACTGTGACGTGTCAAAGAGTTCTGTAAAAGCGGTATTACACTACACATTATTCAGGGCCCGGTAGTTAGGGCGATTAGAGAGCAAGGCTTGCCAGGTCCGTCCCTTGGGGACCCCAAATCTTATTACACCACTCTTACTTAGGGTTAGGGTCCCTGAATAACGTGTAGTGTAATACCCCTTTAAGTTCTAAAGGAAATTAAGCACTTTGAAAATGAATTGAATATAACTCCCTCACAAACCGTTGTTTACTTAGTTTTATTAATTTAAGTTTTATTGTAATTCCATTTTAAGTCAGTAAACAAAATAAAAAGATTGTATTTGATGATGTTTTGAGTGAATAACTACCAAATGTTAGTATACAGTGATTGCTCATTGGAGAAAAACACAGCGATATAGAAACTACTTTACTACGATAAAACAAGGATAAATCATGTCACAATTGGCATGAAAAAAAATCAGTTTGAAACTAAGTAAAAACTCATAAAAGAAAGAGTGCGTGTGTGTTTTTGAGCACAAGATAGAAGTGAAAAAATACACAATGCACAATTGCACACTAATAAACATAACTTATGATAGCTATGACGACTTGACCCGAGCAAACGCGATATAACGTAACGAGCGTAACCGACTCGAGCGTGACTGTTGAGTCACGCTCGGGTCGGTTACGCTATATCGTCATTGCGGACGAAGACATCAAAGAATACATCAAGTAAGAGCATCATAAGAGTTGACTTACCTGTGAATGTATCTCCCTCTTTATCCTGAGTATTTCATCCTTATCCCTGTTAGCCTTTTTCGCGAGCGCTTTTACATCTTCTTTCCGCGAGTTCGCTAGTTTATTCAGAAACTCTTTCTTTTGAACGTCCAGCAGGTCCTAAAATTAAAACATCTCTCATTAATTGCCGAATTACTTGCACACTGTTATAGTAATTTCAGTATGCCATAATCTATGTAAAGCAACTGCTTTTAGTATATTATTTAATAGCTTTCTTTTATTTTAATGTGTAATGCATTTTCATTCATTCATAATGGCATTCCGGTCGTAAGGCTTTAATTTTGCCTAGCGTAAATTCAGTCAGGCTTCGACTGACTAGTTTCTCACTTTAATAGTGACATTAGGTTAGATTCAAAATTGAAAATATTAAATGCAATCACAATTTCTTCAAATCACATCATCACATCACAAGTCTAGAACTTAGTTGAAGCAAGGAGTTGAAACTTTAAATAGGGAAATAGGTCTAATACACATAACACTAATCAATCAGAAGATTCCAGGTTCGAATACCGGCAAGGTCGCGAGAGGGGAAGAGTCTTGTTACAAGAGACAAGTGTATTCGGTTGACGATCGTTTATTACTGATTTTATCAAGATTTCTTACATACTAAAACTTAGACCTAGGTACCTGGATATAACGTAGAGTTGATACTACATTAAAGAGCAGTTAATACGAAACACACAGAAGCCGGAGGCGGAGCGGAGGCGTGCCGGTATTTCCTATGGCACTGTGCCGCCACCATGTGTGTGTAGGATTTCATATGTTTCAATAGAATACACCTAGCACGCCTTCGCCTCCGCCTTCAGTGTGTGGAGACTTTTTAATGTAAGAGCTTCAGAAATAAACAATTATTTATTTCAAACTAGCGACGCGCCCCGGCTTCGCACGGTTTTATTATAAGTATAAACAAAAAAGATATAGGGACATAGGGACAGAAAAAGCGACTTTATTTTATACTATGTAGTGATACAGCTAGTGTTACTTACAGTGAGTGCCTTCATCTGGTTCTGTTGATCTGTCCGCACGTGTTTCTCGAGCGCCGCATAAATGGCATGGTGGTAGCGCAGCCGCAACTCGCGCTCCATCGCGGCCGCCTCCCCCGCGCCGCTCTCCTCGCCCCCCTCGCTACTGCTGTAGCTGCCGCCAAACAAACTGATACAGATATGAGGGACTGCTCTTAGTAGGGTGGAGGTGATACGGACTTTTTACAATAACATGGTGAAATAATATCGCTACTGCTGTAGCTGCCGCCAAACAAACTGATACAGATATGAGGGACTGCTCTTAGTAGGGTGGAGGTGATACGGACTTTTTACAATAACATGGTGAAATAATATCGCTACTGCTGTAGCTGCCGCCAAACAAACTGATACAGATATAAGGTACTGCTCTTAGTAGGGTGGAGGTGATACGGACTTTTTACAATAACATGGTGAAATAATATCGCTACTGCTGTAGCTGCCGCCAAACAAACTGATACAGATATGAGATACTGCTCTTAGTAGGGTGGAGGGGATACGGACTTTTTACAATAACATGGTGAAATAATATCGCTACTGCTGTAGCTGCCGCCAAACAAACTGATACAGATATGAGGTACTGCTCTTAGTAGGGTGGAGGTGATACGGACTTTTTACAATAACATGGTGAAAAATAACAGTTTCTCGGTGAAATTTTTTTTTTCTTTTTTATCATTATTGTGTGTAAAACAATAAAAGGTAGAGTTTTTTGGTTAAATTAAAAAAAGAAGAAATTTCCTTGTTTGCATAATTGTACTTGTGTGTGGGGTCATGTTGTTCAGTGTCATTGACACAAAATCAAAACCAATGTAATATGACAACATTAAAAATAATGCCATCATTTTATTTTCTTTTGATAAGGTACGATAACCTCGGTCAAATGTTTGTACAATCTGCAGATATTTGTTCCAGGTGTTCTGGGTCTTTTCAAAGTAATATTTAAAAAAAAATAGTGTGATGTATTGTATTACGTACATCAGTTATCTTATCTAGTAATCATGGCACAAGCACTGCTTAGCCTAGGGCTAGATGATGCTGTGGATTGTCCAGTTTTAGATTTAACTACCTATTTAAGACTTACTTCGAGAATGTAACAGATCGCGCGTTCGATGATAACAGGCGGCTTTCATTTTTTTTTGTAACAAAAGTATAGTCTGCCATCTTCATATACAAAATAGGACAACGTCTGTCGTGTAATCTAGTATATAATAAACTTACATATTCCGAGAAGACAACTTCTTCACGAGCCGATTGTTGACGTAGAACTTGGCAGAGGTCGGCCGCCGTTCCTTGTCATACTTCCGCCTGAGTGCGTCCAGCTTCCGCGCAAGTTCGGACCGCTTCGTGCGAACCATCTTCATGGAGAGAAGAGCTTCCAACGTCTCTTCTAGGGACTCGTCTGAGCTGCCGTTTGTTTTGGTGTCTGTCTCTGCAAACAATAACCTCATTGAATCATCATCATCAGCATATATTAGTCCACTGCTGGACATAGGCCTCCCCTAATGAGCGCCATAGCGCCCTGTCTTCAACTTGCCACATCCAGCATCTGCCAGCAGTCTTCCGCAGATCGCCATCCCACCTGGCCGGAAGGCGTCCTACACTACATTTGCCAAGCCAACGTCATTGAATACAAATATATTTTTTATTCTTTACTTTGAAATTTTTAATGCGTCGTGCAATTTTATTGAAACTTTATCAAAATACTATAAAGGCAAAATAAAAGTGCACAATATTAAGCTTTTTCAAAGCTACCGAAAGGGGTAAACAAAATTTGTATGAGATGTTAATGAAACTAATTTAACGTGTACGAGTCGCCGGTAAAAGCTTACCATTTAATATGCATTTGTATACCTTTTGACTCCGTGACGCTCGCAGCGTTGACAGAAGTGGCGGGTGCCATTGACGTGATCGATTCCTGCTCAATTAGCCTCTTCGTTTCAGTGATGGCTATTTTCAGTGGGCTACAAGGCTCTCCGTTGTCCGTTTTCGGCTGGAAATAGAAAAAATAATATGTACTAAAAATAACACAAAAATCTCATGAAGTTTTCGGTTGGAAATAGAAAAAATAATATGTTCTAAAAATAACACAAAAATCTCATGTATTGGATATACCATTTTGGTGATGTGACATTTTTCTGTTCAGTTTTTAAATGGGCTAAAAAAGGATAAGATATATTTATAAACAGCAAAATTAATACAGATACACCAAACTTAATATACTTACTAGTACGACATGGTGAGGAGGTAATCTTATATCTAAGTAGGTACCCTAGGTTTTAGGTATTTTAGTGTAAATCTATGTTCTGTTATTGCCGAGGCGTAAATATCTATAATATTATTATTTTCTGCAAATCAGCACCCTCACTAGGCCTGTATCGAGGGTGTCTATTTACTATAAAAATTTCTATGTAGCATAATGTATTAAGTGTCTGTGATAGATAACTATTTATTTATTAGCTAGGCAAGAATTAAACGAATATAGTTTTTGTTGTGTACTTAGTTTTAAGGCGCGAACAGCACCTAAAGTGGCGCCCCCACTTATTTTATGACATAATTCCGTTAACTATAGGATTTCCAAAATTCACAGGTACAGTTTGTTAAACCTATCATAAGCCTTTTTTTAATGCATTTGTAGTAGTTTTATTTAGTCTAGTTTAGGAATTAATAATTCCTATAATTAGCGGAATTATATCATAAATATATCCTAATTTTCTTTGTGTGTTATTGTATAGACTTACGTTATTTTCTGCGGGTGGGTGCGCAGGCGCGGCGGGGGTGTAGGAAGGCGCGGAGTCGGCGGGAGCGTCCGTGTCCTCAGTGAGCACTGCCAGCTGGTGCTCGCGCTTGTCCAGCTCGCTATGGTACTTGATGGGGTTGGCGAGAGCCTCCGCCCACTCCTAGCGGCCGTCGGGTCGTATTGTATTGTATCGACTTACGTTATTTTCTGCGGGTGGGTGCGCAGGCGCGGCGGGGGTGTAGGAAGGCGCGGAGTCGGCGGGAGCGTCCGTGTCCTCAGTGAGCACTGCCAGCTGGTGCTCGCGCTTGTCCAGCTCGCTCTGGTACTTGATGGGGTTGGCGAGAGCCTCCGCCCACTCCGAGAGGCCGTCGGGCACGTAGTCCTGGAATCAAAGGTCTCATTGAATGTCATTAACCATGATTTATGGTGTTTTGAGTTTTTGGAGTTTTCATAAATAAATAATGATGGTATGAAAAATATTTCATTAATTATAATTCTTAATTCAAAAGTATCTTCACGCGGCTATGTTTTATTCTAGGGCTAGAACTCTACAATTTCACGTCTATTTCATTTCAGCCCAATCCGTTCAGTAGTTTTTGCGTGAATAACAAACATCCATACATTCGCGTTTATACTTTTAGTAAGTATTTGTTCAGCCTGAACTCACCACATGACACATGACACATGAAATAGACAACCATTTATGATCAAATGAGCCAGTTACTTTACGAGACTTTCTACTTATATTTTAACTGCGAAATTCTACAATCAGCTCAAACAATCACTACACCCTTTGACTGCTTAAATCTTTAAAACTACGCAATGGATTTTGATGCGGTTTTTTTTTAATAGATAGAGTGATTCAAGAGGAAGGTTTATACGTATAATAAAACCGTGCGAAGCCGAGGCGGGTCGCTAGTATCTAATAAATTACTAAGTTCTTTCTTTAAGTTAGTCAACAGCAACAAGTGGTATTCTAAGTCTTACCGTAACCACAACTTGAAGCAACACGCTCGCCGCCAACGGTTGTCCAAGTTCCGTCCTCAGGTTGACGTGCCGGTAGCCGGGGCATAGCCCTACGACTGGCAACACTCTGTGCCCCAACAGACGGCCGTTCTCCTCGTGGGCCGCTAGGCGAATCATTGCCAGCTCTGGTAGAACAACCTGCAATCAAATTCATACGTGTTAAACTATTTTATGGTATGAGTGAAAATGTTCGTGTAGCATGATGGCTACTGTATTTGAGGAAGAACGAAGTATCTTAAAGAAGGCTTGGAAATATTGCTTTGAGATAATCAGTAGATTATATCATCATCATCAACCTATATTAGTCCACTGCTAGACATAGGCCTCCCCTAATGAGCGCCAGACGCCAGCCAGGGATGGGTATTAGGACAGCTCTTCTATGTTTCAAGGATTTAAAGAATTGAGAACTGTTATAAGAAAAATAGAAATGACGTGTTTTTTTAGCATTCCCAATAGGAACGCTTGCGACTTGTATAGCTGAGTTGAGCTACCTTGAAATTGTAATCAACAGCTCAGAACCGAGATGCCTGGAGAAGTCTTGTATCGGAGGCCAAGATCCGCTTTGGGTCGCTAAGCCACAGGAGTAAGTGTGCAGTTTGTTCAGCTGTTTCAATCAATATAGGTATGATAGTTTAAATTTGTTTCTATTTTTTAATTGTTATACCTAAACCAATATGATGGCAATGAAATTGACGAATTGACGATTATTGAGCGGTTCTAAATAGTAAATTTAAAACATATCGAAAAGATCTTGAAATATTGGCACAGTTAGCGATATAAAAGCTTCATGACTACGATAAAAACAACAAAGACATATGATAGTTTGCAGTCGCGCCAAGATTTGAATGCACAGCTGCAAAAGTAATATAAATAACGGAACGAGCCAAGGCTAATTTCCTGTATGACCTAACTCACAAATACTTTTAAAACAGAAAAAAGGAGTTTCGTAATGTTTTCAATAGGTGACCTTCTGAACTATGAAGAACAGATCGATTGTTTTAAGAAGTTTTATTTTTTTTGGAATATTAATTTGTCACACAAATACTACAAAAATAGGAAATATACCTACCTACCTATCTGAAGCCGGTGTAGTACCATAAGAATAGACAAAAACAGTGTAGAAGGGAAACTTCACTCCGAACGCGCTCAAGGTCACGATATTAGCCAAAGCGATTCTGCACGTTAAACGGGCGGCGGGCGAGCCCATTTAGTAGGGCTGTCACAGCCGGCGACGGCGCACGCGGATTTTAATGGTTGTGTAGGTACCTACCTCTATAATATGACAATCGGTTGTAACAATAACTCAAAAACGAAGCCAAATTAAAGTTTTTTTAGATTGCTGAAAGATAATGAGCGGTATGTAATATTTTCTTAATATTATTATGTTTTTGTAGGTTCCTATCTAACTAATTAGGTAAGCAAGGTACCTAATCAAAGGAACTTGAACATTGGTTGTTGACCTTTTCTCACTCGCCTTGCCTCGCGGCGGCGCGGCGCCGCCCGCAGCGATGCAGTGCAGTAGCAACCCAGGGAACACGCCTGGACGACAGAGGGGCGTAACGAGGTGAATGGGGAAGTAGGTATATAAATGGCGGCATTTGGGACTCGATCAAGGAAGAGTCCCTTCTACCCAGTTGTTATTTATTCTTATGGTAGTACATGGATATTGAAAATTTCCGTCTCATACAAAATACAGATAAAACACGCAAAGGAGGAGTCCGTAAGGGGTTTAGGGGTGGTCGGAGGTAGTCTAGTCAAATCTTATCCAATCTCACGTGGGGGAAGAGAGGCTCTTGGTCCATTTTATCTTTTTTTGAACTAAATTTAGTAGTATTTTATTGTTCGATTTTGTCACTGATTCTTAGACTACGATCGCAAAATTAGAATTCAATCAAGCTCAGATCGACATGTTTCCATAAGAATACGCGTTCTGAATATTTTCACGTGGGAGGAGTCGGGGTCACGTAGTCCGAACATGTCGACTTCAACGTAGGTTCAACGTTACTAGCTACGAGGATAGCACCATGAATCGTGGAAACAAAACTTACCTTCTTGAATACGAAAGGTTCCTCTCCATACACCGGATTGATGCCATTATTAGGCGCAACTCGAGTCCGGAACTTCTTCCGCACAGTATCCGCGGGTAGTCCGAACATGTCGACTTCGACGTAGGTTCCGCAACGCTTGTCTGTCAGTAGCTGAGCGGATAGGACCGTGATGGTGAGGGAGCCGGCTATTATGCCGTCCACTGTACTTTCTGCGAATGGGTCTAGACGGCGATCCTATAAATAAACAAAAGGTGTGAAAACAAGGCTCCTCAGTCAAATTGACAGCAGCACTTTAGCATGATTTGTATTGTTTTGAGTGATTTTAGGGTTACCATACCATTAACCATAATAGTATGGTTTTTGATAGTAGAATTACTGTTCTGCATTTAAAATGTTTTAATTCTATCTGGAAAAAACCGATATATTTCAACTGTCTAAGATTTATTTAAAAGGGCGTTTTCTTAAGATTTTATGTTTTTAGGTCCTTGTAATATTTGTTAATTAATTTAAAGTTATCTCATTTACCTTCCTCCGCATGAATTCCGGTTTCAGCATATAACCACATCGTTTGTTGTACTCGAAAGTCCCGAGATTCAGCTGCATCGCGAGGTCCAATGTCTGGTAATTGAGAGCTACAAGTTGGCAGCCTGCGTTCCAGAATACCTTGAAAAATTATGAACTTTTAGAATAATCCAAACAACATTATAGGAAGAGTGATGTATGTCGTAGATTTTTATTATTATACTAGCGATCCTCTGTTAGTTATGTAGTGTATTATTATACATATGAACCTTCCTCTTGAATCACTCTATCTATATAAAAAACCGCATCAAAATCCGATGCGTAAAAACTAAGCATACATAGGGACAGAGAGCGGGAAGCAAATTTGTTTTTTACTAGATAGTGATTATAAAATTTTAATTACAGTTTCCTTAACTAACTAACTTCTTCCTATGCTCTGCTTAGCTTGGGGCTAGATGATGCTGTGTGGATTGTCCGGAATTATTTATTTTAATTATTTATCCTTTCTGTGTCCCACTGCTGGCTTAAGACCGGGCGGGTCTTAGCCCCCCTTCGAATTGAGATCATAGGACGTCGACGTCGTAGGAGTCAACGAAGCTTAAAAACTATGTGCACCGAAAGTTTGCTAATCAATTAAATCTATTTACACAATTTTGCAAATATTAATAGTCAAACCCCTTTCTATTTAGTGAACTCTTCCATTGACTGTACATTTAGTCAAATTCCTTTCTATTTAGTGACCTCTCCCATTGACTGTACGTACATCAAGCATGAAGCATGACATACCAATTTGAACCGAGCCCAATTAAAATATAGCATTTCTCGCCAATTACTAGCGGGCTTGATAAATCAATTACACGGTGTTCGCAGATATACCAACAACTTGAGAATAAAGTTAGAGTGGTTCTTTACTGGTGGTCTGCGGATCTCTGGTGGTCCTTTTAAGCATCTGAAGCGGTCCGCGATGCCATGCTTAACCCTAGGAATGTATGTTTAGTCTCTAACACTTTGCTCTATGGTTTATTTGGGGGTTGTTTATTTTCATACCGTCTCTTCAAGAGTCACAAAAAAGTTGGAGGTCGTTCCACTTCCTTATATTAGTTACAAAGACAACCCAAACCAATGAGAATTAAAAACATCCGGAAAAAAGAAGTTATTTTACCGCGATGATCGAATTTGATGAAACGGACGGGCTTACCGTCCGTTTCAGTCAAATTCTCGTCGAACGATGACATCTCGTAGTAACGGTTTTTTAAACAAAGATTTATTATATTACTAACTCACTTGAGGCATAAAGTTGGAGGAATCGAACCGCGTGCCGGCCGGGTAGACGCGGGACAGCTGATGTTTGTTGTAGTTCACGAACTCAATGGGACGCTCCTTCAGCAGAGTGGTGGCTTGCTTCTCGTCGAACGATGACATCTCGTAGTAACGGTTTTTTTCTGTTCAAATAATGATTTTTGATTAATCGAAGTTTGATGGGCTGATGATGAATCTGATCGGATTGATCTCAAAAATGATGATTTTAAAGTTCTAACACTACATAGGGCCTGCATCTACATAGGGACAGTCAGATAGGCAACAGAAAGCGACTTTGTTTTATACTTTGTAGTGATTATTGTTTGTACACTCACTCTCTGCGCTCTCGAATGAGGAGAAGTGCACAGGCTGCACGTAGTTGACCAGCGCGGAGGTCTCGGCCGCGGCGTGCGTCTCCCGCACCTCCTCCGCCCCCGCCTCCCCGGCCTCCTACGCCTCCTCTTCGCCCGATGAACGGAAGCGACTTTGTTTTATACTACGTAGTCATTATTCTGTGTACACTCACTCTCAGCGCTCTCAAATGAGGAGAAGTGCACAGGCTGCACGTAGTTGACGAGCGCGGAGATCTCGGCCGCGGCGTGCGTCTCCCGCACCTCCTCCGCCCCCGCCTCCCCGGCCTCCTCCGCCTCCTCTTCGCCCGATGAACGGAAGCGACTTTGTTTTATACTACGTAGTCATTATTCTGTGTACACTCACTCTCAGTGCTCTCGAATGAGGAGAAGTGCACAGGCTGCACGTAGTTGACGAGCGCGGAGATCTCGGCCGCGGCGTGCGTCTCCCGCACCTCCTCCGCCCCCGCCTCCCCGGCCCCCTCCGCCTTCTCTTCGCCCGATGAACGGAAGCGACTTTGTTTTATACTACGTAGTCATTATTCTGTGTACACTCACTCTCAGCGCTCTCGAATGAGGAGAAGTGCACAGGCTGCACGTAGTTGACGAGCGCGGAGATCTCGGCCGCGGCGTGCGTCTCCCGCACCTCCTCCGCCCCCGCCTCCCCGGCCCCCTCCGCCTCCTCTTCGCCCGATGAACGGAAGCGACTTTGTTTTATACTACGTAGTCATTATTCTGTGTACACTCACTCTCAGCGCTCTCGAATGAGGAGAAGTGCACAGGCTGCACGTAGTTGACGAGCGCGGAGATCTCGGCCGCGGCGTGCGTCTCCCGCACCTCCTCCGCCCCCGCCTCCCCGGCCCCCTCCGCCTTCTCTTCGCCCGATGAACGGAAGCGACTTTGTTTTATACTACGTAGTCATTATTCTGTGTACACTCACTCTCAGCGCTCTCGAATGAGGAGAAGTGCACAGGCTGCACGTAGTTGACGAGCGCGGAGATCTCGGCCGCGGCGTGCGTCTCCCGCACCTCCTCCGCCCCCGCCTCCCCGGCCCCCTCGCCCGCCCCCTCGGCCTCCTCTTCGCCCGATGAACTCTCTGATGACGACGATTCTATGGATTCTTTGGAGCCGCGCCGCCGAACCTTAACAATACATAGATAGATAGAAAATTATTTATTGCTAACTTAGAAACTAGCAGCGCCTCGCAACTTCACCCGCGGTAATTCCCGTTCCCGTGGGAACTCCGGGATTTAATATAGATATAATAAGCCTGTTTTATTACTGATAATCAATCTCTGTGCCAAATTTCATAGGTATCCGTTCAGTAGTTTTTGCGTGAAAGAGTAACAAACATCCACCCATCCATACTTACAAACTTTCGCGTTTATAATATTAGTAGGCCATAAACGAATTACAGAGTGTGTAACTATTGGTGGTCTTATGCTCTAGAGCGATCTCTACCAGACAACCGTGGATGGATAAGAGCGTTGGATTGTACATTGTAATGCTGGACAATCCACACAGCGTCATCTAGCCCCAAACTAAGCAGAGCTTGTGTTATGGTTACTTGATTACTGATACACTTAATACATAGATAGGTAGATTTATTTATTTATAGAAAACACCCAGAACAAATATCTGCAGATCGGACAAACATTGGTTACAACTCCCAAGGCGGGAATCGAACCTGCAACCTCCTGCGTTGCAGGCTGATCTTAGCCCGCTGCATCACTGAGGTCGTTGGCCAATATACATATTGCTATAATATTGCTATATATATAATATTGCATTTATTATATTTTATGTATATATTTCATGGACAAAGAGATAAAGAAAAAAGATAGTCCGGTGCGAACGGTTCCCATCTATGATTTCAATTGGAAACGCCTCTATAATATTGTGGGAAAAAGTTTCATTTCCTATTCCATGGGAATTATATCAAGTGATAATTAATCATTTTCAGGAATGTGGTTTTGTAAATTTATTATAGGAGGAAACGGACAAAGATAACCCGGATCCCAAGTAAAAACTCATTTGAATTGTCGGAATTACAATCACAAATATAACTCACGTTCGAACTCTATTTATAGCACTATCAGATGTCCTTGGTCGAGAGTTAAAAATACTCGCATCAACATTATAAAATGGCATATTTTCTCGGATGTGAAGTTTAGCAAAGTGATTTATTTCAGTTTACGTTCGATTTGAGTACGCTTAGCTATTTCCGATTTAGAGTTACACTGGATTCATTTTATTTTCTTGAATTTAATAATTTTAGTACAATTCACACAGAATCATCTAGCCCCAAGCTAAGCAGAGCTTGTGTTACGGGTAATAGATAACTTATATACTTTATATAATTTATTATATAAATAGGTATTTTTATTAAAATAAAAAACATCTAGAACCCCGTCACAAATAATTGCCGATCGTACAAACGTTTGTCCAGAGGCGAGAATAGCATTTTGTACCATATTTATTTGTAATTAGATATCAGTTTAACTGTAAGATACCGTTTAGTACAATAAAGTATTCATTCGTTCATTCATTCGAAACCGCAATCTCCTGCGTCTAGGCGGACCTTCGCCCGTCACGCCACATCGGCCGTCATAATGTTTTGTTATAACCAACAATTCCCATATTTCAAGTTCAATAGCAACATACTCCGAAGCTTTGTTCTTGACTGATGAGAACTTTGAACTCAAAGTTTCTCAAAACATTAATTATTAAACGTTTTAATGTTTGTATGGCTGTGTTATTATAACAGGTGTTTCTATTCACTATCTTGTAAATGTAAATACAAGATTTGCTATGGAAAGGCATTGAAAAGTTTGTATTATAAAAAATACAATGTTATTTTGTTTGAAGATTAAAACTTCCGTGTTTCCACAAAATGTACCTTCTGTAAGGCAGGTTAGATTTTGATTTACTTAAATGCATCGCCGCATTATTAAGTTACAAATCAAACAGAGAATAATCTTAGTCACTCTTTCCTACACGATAAAATCAACGAACACTTTAGTTCTTATTTTATTAAAATTTGTCTATTGACTTTTATGTATTATTTTACATAAACTATACTCCGGTATCTATAAAATGGTTGAATATTAATAATTTCTAAATGAAACTCATATATATTTCAGACAACACGATAGTACGATAATATTCTATCATGACTTAGATTTTTAAAATTTTTAACGAACATGTAATGTTTCCGGTTCAAGTCCCGTCCCGATTTTTTTCGGATATTAAGCTTCTAGTTCCAAAACCAAGCTATATTTATATAGCTATATTTACTCTATTTTACTGTTAAAATAGAGTAAATATAAATCTATAATATAAAAATGAATCGCAAAATGTGTTGGTAAGCGCATAACTCAACAACGCCTGGACCAATTTGGCCAAATCTTTTTTTAAAATGTTCGTTGAAGTTCAAGGATGGTTTTTACGGCGAGAAAAATATGATATTTGACAAATAAATAAATTTCCCCGCGGGCGACGCTGCGGGGCGCAGCTAGTAAATAATAAAATTATAAGCATAGTCCTTACCACAACATTAGGTATCTCCCCATTGCCCTGAGGGATCGGTTCCAATCTCTGCTCGCTCTCTTCAGACACCACTGACACCTCCGCCTTGTGATGATGATGATGCTTCTTCTTGTTCTTTATTATTATCTTGTTCCGCAGAAACGATGGCGGCGGCATTTCTCCTCCTGGATCAAAACACATTTGGTAAACAAGATTTCGGTTTTTCATAACATTTTATTGCAATATTAGGAGCGATGGTTATCGCTAACTATTACCTGCTATTAGGCTCGCATACCTAAAGTGGAGATGGATAGGACAAGTTAAAAGAGGGTATGACGGTCGATGGATCAAGAAGGTTAGGCCGCGCTTTCTTTGGACACGAAGTTGTCCATACGTAAACATGAGAACAATTGGCAACACACGTATACGTACGACTAATCGTACGCAATCTGAGCGCTTCCAAAGTCCTTGGAAGGTCCGGATCATTAGGGCGTAATCGTTTCCGCACAAATCAAATTCGGACGAAAAAGTTTCCAGAGCGGGCACGGCCTGACCGAATGTTACGTCCCTAGACGAAGCGGTCTTCATGGTAGAACACCACCCAGAAAGTCGGACGACATTGTTGGGGTGTCTGGAAGACTAGTTATGGCTAGCACAGGACCTATTGAACTGGCGTGTAAATAGAAGGCTTATACCCGGAATGGATATAGCGTGTCATGCAGCCGCGCGGTGTATGGGCTGTCAATTCTTTGTCATTCAGTTATAGATACGATTTATATCCAAGATGTATGCGTTATTGTCGAAAGGTTGGACACAGCATTTCATGCAGCACTGGACGAAAGTTCATATTGGTTGTTACTGTTAACTTTATATATTTTTTTTATTTTTTTCTCGTTTTGTTTTGAAATAATGCTTAATTTATTTATATGTAAGTATTGATATATAGGGTCGGTGTGTATTATAAACTTACCTGAAAAGAATGTGTTATTTTATTTATTTTTATATTACATGTTTGGTGTTTCATGATGATAAACGGTTGTACTCATACAATCCACACAAAGTTCAACGAACTCTGTTGCCAAGTGAAAAGAATTTTATTATAAATGTTTCTCGCGTACTCTGATTAAAATGTTTAATTATTTCCCACTAGCTGCGCCCCGCGGCTTCACCCGCGTGAAAATTGATGAAAACCTACATTTTACTCCAGGCCTATAACTACGTCTATTCAAAATTTCAGCCCGATCCGTTTAGTTTTCGTTTTTGTGTGAAGAGGTTACAAACATACATCCATCCTAACTTTCGTATTTATAATATTAGTGTGATAGTTATTATTTCAGAAGATCAGTATTCTATGTCGGTAATAAATGTTATTTCAATGAAATGCTTATTTATTAGATGACAAACTGTTAGTATTTTACGACTTTTGTAAAATGTTTTAGAGTATTCAACATTTCGTTTATTTTCATTTCGTATCACGTAAACTCTATATTTCAAGCGTAAAGAATGTTCCTGGGATATAAAATCCCAGAGCAATATCCAGTTTAAACTAGATCTAGGGTTAACGCCAACCAGACTCAGCTTAATGTATCGCCTTCACACTACAAAAGGTACTTTAAAAATAGATAAACGTAAGGTGTTGTATACGCCAACCTAGCTTTTGTCTGGTTCCTTCGTGACTCCGCGAAAGAGCAAGAATCATGCTTTCCTTACAGAAATATTCACTCTAGTTCAATTTAACTAAAAGAAGACAACGCTGCCAGCAATCTTGACACATCAGTTAAAAAATGATGGGTGTTGATGTAATTTTTCGTTTTGTTGTTTTAGCTTTACATTATTAAATTTATTCCCTATTTCATGACTTCAATATGACATCAATAGCCGATAATGTAGTGAAAACAAGCTGTCTCGCTCCGGCCTCAAAGGCAGCCTGCTCGCCTGCCTGCCAATGTAAACAGACAACGTATCTATGTAGATCAAAGCTATCGGCGATGTAAGGAATTCCCACCATAAGCTATAAAATATCAATATTATAAATTCCCATCGAGGCATATTCTGATTGAAAAGAAAAAACACTCATGTTAACGTTCTGAATGTACTCAGAGTCGCTATCAATAGTCATGTCAGATTTTACAGTGATATTAATTAACTCACAGAACTGTCTATTACAGTTATGTGAATTAACCTGTGAATTACTTCAATTCTGATCTCATGGCACCCCCTGAAGGCTATGAGTAGAACTATGAGTTATTGGTAGGATATGACTTAACGTAACCTGCCATTGTTAAAACCAATCGAAAATATACAAAAACAAATACGCTGTGTGAAATTGAAAGTAGCACTTTACAGTCGCACATTTTTGTTCTAGAAATAAGCACATTTTAAATAGTTGTTCACATATTCCTGAGACATTATGGAAGCTATCCAAGACTTTTTTTAGGTGATCTAGGAAGCTCCTGCCAGTCTTCCACATGTATGTTGTGCCATAGCTATAGGTAAAGAAAAAAGTTGCTAGTAGTTTTGTTGCAATAACTTGCAACAAATCTACAAACTAGAGAGGAATTACTTTTCGTAGTTAGACAGCGATTGAATAGTTTCATTGATCTTGATTATAGTTTTCGAATGGTTTTGAGAGATTTGACTATTAAGGAATATATCTATGCTCCTTATTTTTCGTACGTTAGCAAGCTAGAAGTTATTAGTCTATTGAGCGTACGAAAACTTTTATCGTATTTTTATTTTGCGCTCTCTTACTAAGCACTTAATTCTATCTCTTAACATTATCATTATTTCAGCCAATATTTATAATATATCTATTATATTTTTTTTTAATATATCTAGGAAGTTAACTCAGATGTAGGTGGACTAGAGACACGTATCGGATTCAAATAAATTCTGTTGGCATAGCGCCTGCTTTTACTCTAACTCTTGCAGATCGAATTACAGTATTATGACTAAGTAACGAACGTTGCCAACATCTGAGACTACAGATCTAAGATAAAGTGACCCCTATAATTCCGACAGCCGTACGAAAATCAACTATATCGTCCATTCCATAAGGTTTGTTTAATAGAACAGAGTGAAGGGTTATCGTAGGTCTCTAGCAAAATCTGAAATTTGATTACATAACTTTGTTTCGAAACTACTGATGTAAGCTACGAAGTTTGGTGAGTATCTACAATACAGAACAGATGTATCGTTTTAAAACTCCTTCAAGTGTCGTTTAATATCCTCGCAATCCGATCAGTAATTTCTACGTTCAGTTCAACATTTACAAAGTTACGCCTTTAAATATTAAGTAGGGTAGGATTATTGCGAAACAGGAACTCGTACAGAAGCAAAAGACAAATCAAAACAACAAATTACATTAGGAATTCCCTTTGGAGCGTAGTTTCTTATTTGAATTGCCGGCGAACTTTACATTGTATAATTTATTCGTAGCGCACTGTGACTGTGTTTTGTCAACACTAGATCTAGGTATATCATACTATAGCTTCTAGCTATGACCTATATAGCTATGGAAAATAAAAGTAAACAGGTGACCTAGGGCAGGTATCGTTTAATCTGCATTATTACTTTATAAACTATGATCTGCCTGCCACATTTCATACTTCTATTCCATTACAGTTCGTTTCTCCATATGTAGCCTCGCGATGCATCGATCTTGGCATGAATTTGGATAAAATCAAACTAATTATTAATGGCCCTCAAAGAGCATATTCTTGAAATTGATTTTGAGTACACTTACGTTAGATTCTACTGTTAGGTAAAACAATTTTGAGTGAGAGGCCAAGATCCTGTTAGGCTGGGAAACTACGTCGTGTCTTCTCGTCATCCATACCGGGCAGATACCAATAAGTAGTAAATAAATATAGATGTGTCAATCCCACTTACCAGGTTCCAAAGGGTGACTATCCAGCGGCTTATCCAGCAGCATATCTCCGAATATATCCCGACAATAGTTAGCAATCTTCGCCTGTTGCCGCGGGTTGCAATGGTTCTCGAAGCTCAGAATCACAGGGTAGTCGGATGTTTTGAAAGCGCTTTCAGCGATCGCTTCAAGCACTTCTTTAGCGCTGATTTCCGGGACGAACGTGTAGCCGTGGACAATTACCGGCTCTTCTGTTCGACCGTTCCAGAAATCCAGTTCTACGCATCTGTGTAGAGAAATAATAATAATAAAATTTATACTGGACAATTCAAACTGCATCATTTACACCCAAGCTAAGCAGAGCTTGTGTTATGGGTACTAGATGACTCATATACTGAATACATTACATACATTGATATTTTTTATTGGACTGATGGGATTGATGGGGTGATTGAGGGTCCGGAAAATCAGCGGATAACATCTAGGCACTGTCATATAGGTGACCTCACTTTGTATTGAATTGAGTGCCTATTCATAAACGAGTATATCTTGGTAGGTATCTACTTTGTACTTTTAAATAGAACCGGCCAAGCGCGAGTCAGAGTCAGAGTTCCGCACCATCACTACATAGTATAAAACAAAGTCGCTTTCTCTGTCCCTATGTCCCTATGTATGCTTAAATGTTTAAAACTACGCAACGGATTTTGATGCGTTTTTTTATATGATAGAGTGATTCAAGAGGATGGTTTATACGTATAATAAAACCGTGCGCAGCCGTGGCGGGTCGCTAGTTTTCTATAAAAACATGTCTGTTGTATGGACAACCCGTAAATAATTAATTTACTTTGTTTTTACTATTTGTTGTTATATCGGCAACCGAAATACATCATCTATGAGAATTTCAACTAACGGTTCATGAGATGAAGCCGGCCTGATGACAGACGGACAGAAAGACAGACGGACAGCGGTCTTAGTAAAAGGGTGCCGTTTTACCCTTTGGGTAAGATACATACCCTAAAAATAGCACTTTGAACGGTATTTATTTATCCTTAGCAGTAAAGTGTCTATGTACTTTTAAGATCTTAAATATCATTATGAGTATTAAGACACACAATGAGAATTAACAAGTCTGCTTTGATGAATAATTTTTTTTATTTCATATGTGTACTTTAAGATCTTAAATATCATTATGAGTATTAAGACACACAATGAGAATTAACAAGTGTGTTTGATGAATAAACTTTTTTATTTCATATGAATTCAATGAATACAGAAAGTATTAAAGTAGTCTCTAGGGGAGCTAATTCGATCAGAACATGAAAGTATAGTGAAGTGTTATAAACCATGTCTGTATCCATTTTATTATACGGCGTAATTAAAATAATAGCATCAACAAACGCTATGTAAAAACAAAACAAACTTCAGTATATTTACATCGGTTGATTACCATAACAAAATGCTCGAATACACGTTAATGACAACGTGAATTTTAAAGCGATTAAGAACCATTTAGGAAGCGGAATAGTTACAATTAATTTGAGGGCTTACAAATTAATAGTGTAATTTTATAGACAGAACACAAATACCTACTTGAGCCCTAAGTCTGGTTGACAATAGTTTTGAGACGTTGATCGTGATGTCTCAATCACTACATAGTATAAAAAAGTCACTTCTCGCTGTCTGCCTGTCTGTATGTCTGTCCCTGTGTATAGATTTTAAAAACTACGCAACAGATACTGATGCAATTTTTTTTAATAAAATTTGATAGAGTGATTCAAGATGAAAGATTATATGTATAAAACACCCGTGCGAAGCCGGGGCGAGTCGCTACTTATGTATATAATGGGATTTGAGTACACAGTAATTCTACAGAATAATTATTAAGATTTCTGTGGAGTAATTCCTTGCCCGCACGATGGAGACTTCATCCAAATGCCATGGAAAAAGAGAGGTCATGATCACGTTATTATAGTTGAGTCCGTTGAGACTCTTGACTCTGATATCTAAAGCAAAGTTTTTATTAAAAAAGAAAGAGATATCTATTTAAAAGGTAAAGAAAAAACCGGCCAAGTCTGAGTCGAACTCACGTATGAAAGGTTCCGCGCCACTATCTATAAATAGCGAAAAGATCATGTCTTATGTTCTGTTTTTTAGGATTGTTATAGCGGCAACAGAAATAAACATGTGTGAAAAATTCAACTGTTTAACTATCACGATTCATGAGATACAGCCTAGTGACAGACAAGACGAGTCTTAGTAATAGGGTTTATAGGGTGCCGTTTTACCCTTTGGGTACGGAACCTTGAAAAGATTATCAAAGGCTTAGCTAAATATATACTTATTTTCTGTGAAATCCTTTAGCCAAATTACGTTATTTTAGTGTGTGATAAACATTTATTGCTGTTATACCCCGCTTTATAGACAAACACGGATTAAAGGATTCATAAAAACTGAATAAAAATATACTAAGCTGCGCGAAAGTTCAGAAGGTGTTTGTTTATTCATAAAGACGCTAGTATATTGATCCAGAAGCTTCACTTTAGCTACCATAACACAATACAATCTTTTGTTTACAAAATATTTACATTTATAACCTACGGTCGTTCATCAATTAAGGCAGGCCGTAGTAATATCGATAACACCGGTATTCGATAACACATTAATTGGATTTGCGATTAAAAACGCATTGGGGCCGCAACCCGTGATTTTTTATTTAATATATTAACATCGATATAGCTGTAATTAGTCCGACGGATACAGAAAACTTATCGATGAATCAAGTGCGGATCTGGAGTATCACGTTAAGACCCGATGAGCTAGATTTGCATTAATTGAAATGATATCGTACCTATCAGTGCTTTGATATGCAGGTAATCTAGCTTTCATATGAAGGGCTTTTGGGAGCATTATCGTTTATCATTCTATCGATTATGTTTATGTTTTTTTAGCTAGCATTACGTAATCAATAATCAGGTACCTCAGTTACTGTTGTGATCCGAACTTTGAGCCCGATTGACGATGTTATCGAAACCTATCAGCAGACTTAAAAAAATGAGGCGGATCTCAGTTGAACTGCATGTTTTTTTTATCTGTTAAGCTAGGTATAACATTTTATTTTGGGAGGAAAGATTTGGATGTTTTTTTTTTATTGTAAGTACCTACCTACCTCAAATTTAAATGGGCCTTGAAAAGCATCTCTTTTCAAGGCCCATTTAAATTGGACTTTTCATGCATGATTTTTGAATCTTTCTCTATCTCGAGGTGACCAGTAATTTTTGAATTATACTTAATTATGTGTGAAATAAGGGGAAGCCTATGTCCGGCAGTTGACTAATATGGGTTGATGATGATGATGATGATGACGTGAAATTGAAAGTCGTTTTTTATTTTTATGAAATACATCGATAAAATATCCTATGGGATTTGGTACAGCGTCTCTAAGCACACAAGGAACTGCATAAAAAACGAGACGTGACGATCACGTCTCGATACTATCGTCAACCAGACTCAGGTCTCAGAAACTGAGAAAAAAACAAACAAAAAGAAAAACTAAAAAGAGCAGTAAGTAGCGAGTCGCTTAGTACTTAAGAACACAACCAAGAGATACGCTCCGTCTTTTTAAAATAAGCAACTTTAGTTCAGAAGCTTTCTTATAAGCAAGCTGAAACGTTTACTTTATTTTCGCCTTTTTTTCGTTTTATCTTTTTATCTGCACCATTTACAGCGTACCTGGCAACTAGTGGACGTGTCCACATCACTAGTCAAGGTGCGAAGGTAAAGGTGTGGAAATTGACCCGTGTGGGTAAGAATGCGACACGTGACCTCCCCCTAATTGCGACGAGCCACGTGGTGGAATGCACGCATTCGCCTTACCATATATTAAGATAAAAAAATAGAAATAAATAGCTAGTCTTTACAATACAGCTAACCGATAAGTAGATGGTCGAAACGACGCATAAAACGAGAGCTAGATGCGCCGCGCCGAGTATTTAGCGCGGCGCATCGGCATTGCCATGCAGCGGGGCAATGCAGTTAGCGTCTTGGGGACGCTTCCGACTAATATTGATATGGATCAGTTTATCTATGTCTAGATTATTTGTAACAGTCTTCGATTATCTCAATCCTTTCTCTCATTCGCCCTTTTTTAATGTTACACTAATTATAATCATAGCTAATATCAAAACCTTTTTGTCAAGATGCCATACAGAAAATACTTTAAAATTGCTATAAAAAGTAGTTATGTGCGTGGGTAGCTAATTTTCAGATGATGATTTTTCTCAACAGAAAAGTTGAAAATATCGACAAAGTTTTCGATTTTAAAGCAACTGCAAAATGGAAATCAAGAATTGATTTATCAGTAGTGGTCCCGTTGGAGACTGAATAGCTTATTTCATTAATAAATAAACAAAGTTAATGAAATAAAGTAATATTATGGGTCCAATTCTCACCTGGGAAGATAGGGAAGGGAGGCCTTTACCCTACAGTGGGACACTCCTAGCTGATAATAATAAATAACAATATAATAATTCGCACCTGAAACGCCGGTTCAGATATGAAAATCAATGTACAAACCTGCATCCAGCCAGCAAGCTCTGGCGGTATATTTCCACGCTGGATTTCCCCGTGATCTGATGCCCAGTGAGGTAGGTGTTGTGCGAACTGTTGATGAAGTAATGCGACATCGGCTGATCCATGTCGTCTGAAAGGTCCAGCTTGTTGGGAGCCACTATTGGATTGTCTTCGGACATCAGGAATCTACAAGAAATGCTCTATGTTATTTTAACTATATAACTATGCTTTTCTCAGAGATCAATAAACATTTTATTATCCTATGAAATTAGCGAAATTATTTATCTTTTCTCAAACAAACAAAAAAGCCGTAGAGTATTGAGCGTTTCTATACGTTTTAGTGCTCCGATAAAGTTTACGGAGTGCATTTACTTTATGCCTTCTTACAGTCGGTTTCTCGAAAGCTGATAAGGTTATCAATGCTTTGGCAAGGGCTTGGTCCCAAGAAAACTGCATTGGTACGTTCAAAAAGGCATATGCTCAACTAATCTTCGTTCAAAATTAACCCTAAAAGCACTATACAACAGGTTGACCATTGATTAGTTAGTTAAGTGTTCGAGAAACCGGTGGTTGGTTGTTTTATGGGTTTTACGTACCAACATTATCAGTGATTTATAGCAGTTCCTATTTTACAGGTCATATTTCATAGAGCTAATCCTCGGTTAGTAATACACTTTCTGGTAATTCCATGTCAATAAAATAGAATGAGCAAGGTTGCCAATAACAAGTCAGAAATAGGATGTTCAGGATTTTCAGCAAGAGAAAATACTGTTAAATTCAAATCTGCCTCAACCCTCGTCTGGTTATTATCAGGCATGCAAACCTGACAGTCTGTAAAATGACCGGGTATTTGTGGGAACGAGGTGACCCCAAATCCGGATATAAAAGACGATAGATACTACCGCATTGGAGTTTGGATTAAAATACGCTGAATTTTGTCTGGAATATAATATTTTCTATCTATTTCTTCCCTGACTTATAAGAGGAAAACCAGAGGTTCGTTATACGAGAGAGAAAACTTACTCATTATCAGGTGATTAACACTGATTGATGTTCTGACCAAGATTAGTAAAGTAATCAAGGTTTGCAAACATTTTGAAAAGGTTCTGTGGATTATATGAAGCTTACGGTAACGATTTAAACATTTCAACTGACCCCTAACATAACTTATTCACGACCTCTCGCCAAGGGATACCCTCAAAGTGTCAAATGTTACCCTTTAGCGACCCTTTGTTGTACTTTAAATACGAAAACAATTTGCAATACTTTACTTACTACCAAGTCAAATGTTTTTTGTTTCAATATATAAAACATGTCGGGGTAAAACTTCGTCATATTTCCATAACGGTCGACGCAGTTAGATGTAAATGCTTTGAAATTTTGTTGCAGATTTTGTTTCACTTTATAAGTTTCTGAATACACAAACATATTTGACAGTTTTGTCAAATGGGGTAACTACGGGATTGTTTTTTGTCACATTTAGTATTAATTTGAATTCATAACATAAATTCTATTTACCTTAAAAATCCGTCAAAAGTAAGCTGCGATCGTTGCTGGTGGTACTTATTGTGCTCATAAGCCTTGATAAGGTCTTTTGCTCTCTGCAGATCGGCGTAAGGGTGTAGGATCTCATTCAATCGAGGGTCCCTTTGCACGACGTTCAGAAAGTCCACCAGCTGAGTCGCGGATAGGTGTGGCTTGCCATCGGTCCTGAAATTACGCGGTTTTGAATATCGGCCTAGACTTAGGAAGACTATACAAGTTATATTGATTATCACCCCTCTGTTCTCAAGTTCATAAGTAGAATGTCAAGAATAGTCATCCAAAAACATCCAAAGTATTGTAATGTAATTCTAAAGTGACATTATACTGTACTTAATGTAATTCTAAAGTTACATTATAGTGTACTATTAGTGACACACACAATCTGCCCCCACGACCCCAGCAAATAATATAAATTGGCACCGCCATGCCATTTGAACCCGTGAACTCATAACCACACCACTAAATAGTGTCAATTTGCGACTCCAACGCATAATAAAGATATCATGTTCGCAATTCTAGCTCGTTCTTAGCGTAGGCGTAGAGAAATACATATTCTGGTAATTTATTTAGTTTATCATTGGTAATGGAATAAACAAAGCCTTTTATGAAGGTCGAGTTTCAGCACAAAGTTCTTAAAAGGATGAAAATCTTAACATTGTAGTCGAAAACTTGGAACGTAAGGTAAAGAGATAAAGTTGGAGACGTACAAGTTGTTAAATATCTTCTGAACTTCCGACCGCTGAGTGAGGCTCTTGTAGAATGCGAAGAAATCTTCAAACTGGAACTTGGACTGGCTGATGGTATCAGTCTTGCCTGTTGGAAGACCAGACTCGCTCAAGGCCTTCTCTACTTTCTTCTTATCCTCCTTATTTTGAGCGAACACCCGAACAATGCTGTATAACACAACAATGCAAACATAAAACTTAACAGACAATCGTAAACATTAAATTCATACAATTTTTAAGAGATCAAAAACGTACTAAATTTTTCAGTTTATGTTTATAAGTATGATGATTCGGCATAGCTATTTTGTTCTGAATTCATAGCACAATCTTTCCGTCGCGAATTAAATGCCACTCATTCTGTCATATTATCGAAGTACTCTTAAAGTTGGGAGCTGAATCTCTGAGCGTATTAATAAGTAATCGATCCCTTATCCAGCGAACAGGGCCGGACGTTGGCAAAAATAAAATAGCTGGCATTTTAGGCCAGGTTTTATAAATTCACGCGTTAAGGTTAATAAGCGCAAAATTTCCATCCCTGAGATTTATACGAGGCATAAGATTTCGAGATTGCAACCTTATCACATTATAACATCGTTTATTTCTTTGTTGTATGATTGACGTTACCTATTTGTGAAAATCACAATAGACGACGTAGTTACAAATGAACGGATACCAAATGTCAGTAATGGAATGTAATGTATGGAATCATACTCGTATCTAGCGTTTTTCTCAGGTACCTATGTAACTTTGTTTACATAAAACCAGTTATACGTTCAAATAAACCTTTGAATCGAATCATTCAATGACTTCACGTCCATTCTTGGCAGAACTGTCAAAAACTAGTGTGACTTGCTCTAATGGAAAGCATTACATCATTGTACTAAAATAAAGTATTAGATTTTTTCGTTCTTCGAAATATATTTCAGTCGAGAATGTTTTATTAAAATTTATGTGGCAGTGAATATTATCAGTGACATTTTCCTCACCACTAAAATATATGCAAAATAAAATATAGTCGTACGTTTGTAAACGCAATATACAAAACTAAATAGTCAAATAACCGTAGTGCCATCCTCCATAAGCCCCATTAGTTATTCTGACCGCAGCGAAGATTGAAACTTCTCTGCACAATTAACGTCTTAACCTATTCACGAGCAATTCTTTAGTACGGCTTGCTTGTTAACTAATCTCGGTGATTATATCTGAATACATTATAGAGGCTCAGCGGAGTCATGAAAGCTATTGAGCGTCTCTCGAGAGAACAGTATGGTTCGAGGCATTGTGAATTCTAACACTAATAAACAAAGATCAAAATAGCACTGTCAAAAACAACAATTACAAAATAATACAGAACTCTACAGAGCCTTCGCTGATATTATAATTTTTAATCTTCTTAATGGTTCTGACTAAACACAAGCAGAAATTATATCTTTGGCTACACAAAGATTACATTATTACGGCCTTTTGATAATGATTAACTGCAAACAGTTGTTAGGAAACAATTTCGTTGCCGCGCTTTACTCGTTATGGTACTCTATGATAAAAGTTGGTAGCGAATGTGCTCTACCTATCGTTATCCGATAGTAAATTTCCATTAGATTATTGGCTCCGAGCGTGTGTAAAAAGCATCGGTCAAAGCTATAAAACACGATGGATTGTTGTGGGACAATAAAAATCCGAATGATGTTTTTAGGGCCGTGGTAGATTTATTTTCAGCGTGTTAACTATTCCTAATGGATGATATAAAGAGAGCAACCATTTTGCATACTCCGCAAGACAATACGTCATCATTAGGCGGAAGTGCACTTACGGCTTGCGGGAAAAAGGTTTTCCGACGAATAAAAATAATATTATGACTTTTTGGCTATAAGTTTTGATAATTAAATTATTTAGTTTTAGGCTGTGTTTAGTTTGTTAAGTTATTTACAAATATTTTACTTGCAATTCGACTGGAATATAATAATCATAGTCCAAGTGTCAAGTGTCGTGTGGCTAAGTTAAAATATTTATGACAGTTTATGTGTTATCCTTACGGTCTATTGAGTTAGGTATTTCATGTGTAAATAGAGAATTTGAGTGCCTAATGTACGATGTATTGTTAATACTTGTAAGGAATACAATTTAAAAAGCCTAGCCTGTAATCAAATTTTTACACCTTAGTTAAGTACATACTTAGTTAGTTAGTTTTTTTTTCATTTAACATTATGTTTAAACAACCTAGCATATAGTTATAATATAGATAGTAATATAATAACTCTACCTACCCGATAAATATTTATATTTTAGCAGCACGTTTATGTTGCAATCAAGTTCTGATTTAGCTTTATATAACCTCATAAAAGAAAGTGATTGTGATGTGTTTTGTACGTTAAATAAATAAATAAATAATAAAAAAAACATATAATAAACAAAAAGGCACTTACTTTTTCACAAGAATTTTTCCGGTCTTGTCCGCTTTCAAAACTATCTTGGTGTGCAATTTTTCTAAAAACTTGATTGTAGGATTGTTGGTCTGGTTCAAGTTGTATGCCAAGGAGAATAATTCTTCTGTCCACATCTGTTGAGAAATTGTATAATTAGACTTTGTAAATTTGAATCACTCAGTATTGTCAAGGTAAAGCAGGCCTTACCATAACGGAAGAAGAGCGGCAAAATTTATCAAGACAATCTCAAATCATCCATGAGATAAGTCAATATGTACTAATGTACTTCATAAATAGTACCGCAATTGTGGATAAGTAGACAAATTACGTCATACCAGTTTCACAAGCTAAGAAATGCGAGGACAATATCACTTATTAACTTAAAGCCAAGTCGCCAACGGAGTCCACTAACTTAGGTACCTACTAACTTCACTGAAAGCATGTTTACTTTTGCTATAACTCCATTATGTTAACCAAGTCACAATATTTATGACTGTTTTCATACCCTGTTAACGTAAAGTCTTCACTTCACTTAGTTTAAGTAGGTAGAATGCTTTTAAGAAAACACTTTTAACTCATAATATCATTCATAATCGTAACATAAAAGAAGCTATAACATTCTAGAACTAGCAGGGGTGAAACTTGGCATTTACATATTGTATGAAACTGCTGTGCAAGCAAAGGCAGTTAAAAGCTTCTAAAAGGTCATACGTCAAAGAAAAGTATGACAGTAACCCTAAAAAAACTATTTTTTATTCATATCCCGCAATAGGGGAGCGTGCAATTTATCACTCACACAATAATGTAGCGAATATTCTTCCTAATAATGGATCTGATATAAACGGAGCGAGCGAGCATGAGTGACGTGCTAGGCGTGCTCCACCCTCCGTCCCCGTGCGGGCAAATAGAAAAACAACCACACGGAGGAAACGAACTGGCATTACTCAAATAACACACCCTCCTACTCTACTTTATGCACATCCATAAAGCCACAATAGAACGAGGCTTCGCTCGCACAAAATAGAACAGAATAAAAACCAAGTATAATTGAAGTTCGTGACTGTCTTGCATTTCTATTATAAAACTTCCTATTGAAACGAAGTAGAATAGCCTTTTCATACAACACGCTCCAATGTTTTCTGGCGCATATAAACAATGGAGCACCGAGCGCTACGCTATTGAAAACCATTGAACTATCCGCCGTAGCAAAACTCGGTATTCGCAATATTTACGGTATAACATTTCATTGGAATTGTGAAAAGCCTATATTGGTCTGAAGAGCGACGTGTGAATCGTGTGATACAATTTCATTCCACGTCCCTACGATCGTAACTTCGATTTCAACCTCGTTTCAGTAGGTACCTCCGATATGCGGTGGGAAGATAGAATAAATAAAATAGAAAAGTTTTAATCCGGAACGACAACGAGGATTTGTTGCGCTTAGCTGAGCACGAATATCAAACATCGCAAATTCGATACAAGGCTTATAATAGGTATAACATACATTTGTAGGACGAGTTAGAAGCTATTTGTTAGCCGAAGGTATTGTTCCGAGCTATACAAAGGTTCTAGTGATCACGCCTTCATTATTGTAAGTGCTACATTTATAAATGAAGTGTAAATGCCATTTATCTTCTTACAAGCAAACGAGGACTGGCATTTTTAAAGTATCGTTGAACCGTTATTGAGAATGCATTTGTACTTTCATGATTTGAACTTCCTTGATTTGTACACATCACCATTTTAAAAAATGGTAGGAGCTTTACAAACACAGATTTGTGCATAGTATCGAGTACCTCAAATAGAGATACAAATCTGGAGCCTAACCAATCCCGTTGATTATGAAGCAGCGCCAGCATTGATTGACCTATTTGCGAGTAAACGGTTTACCTGTGCAATTCCTATTCTATGTCCCAGCTAGATGATTGCTGAAGGAAATGTTAAACGGCAGTAAAATCTTTCCCCAGAGATCTCTTTAGGACACAGCGAGAGCAGTCTTCCCGCGCGCCCTTACTCCATATTATTATTATGTGACGTATACATGTATGTAATTGACGACGTACACAATGTGTTCTATCGAACCTTGATCATACGAAATATGCGACATTTATATTTACAGAAAAAAAACATATGTTAACTATCATAAAAACAATTTTAAAGTAATTTTTTTTTCCTCTGCTCTTGCCTTCTTGTTACGTAAAAGGTGAATTCAAAGTAATTCTCATTTAAAAAGAAAAATAGTCATAGCAATGTAAAAAAAATATCCTTACATGAAAAAAAAAGTTTGCAGAAAAAAAACATTTTTGTTTTCATTTGCTTTACTTGAGACTTCACAACTAAGTCATTGAGATGTACTTTCTTGCATATTGTACTTCTGTGTAGGGTCTATCACTTTTCGTTGTCATGTTATTCCCATTAAAATTAGGTACTTTCTCTCGTGTACAAAGACCACCTAGTAGAACTGATTTAATCTACATAAATTATGAAATAAACAACTCAAGACAGAGAGAAATAGAGGAACGCCATTACCCAGCAGTGGGATAGTAACGACAGATTAAGATAAGATGAAAAAAAAAAAATGTTGATGTTTTCATAATGATTGTTAATGACGAAGGTTTCGCATTCTTGAAAACGAGAAGATTTTACCTAGTTAGGTTGTTTGTTTTCGAGTTGGAGCAAAGCTCGTCCCAAGTTTTCGTATCTACCTCTAGCTAGTTAATCTGATATTTTGTAGTGGGTAAGCTTTTATACAATGAATAGTTTTGATAATTTATTTAATGATAAAACTGTCTAGATGTAGATAAAATGAGATTATTATTATTTTTAGTTTTTACGCAATCTATATTTTTATTATATTTATCACGCAGGGATTCTCTGGGTCTCATATTATAGATTGTACGAAAAGCACAAGCACAGCACAAAATACGCGGCGTTCCCCCAAAGAAGTATACCATAAGACATACATAATGTAGAAGTATCCACTTCTGTATGTTGACGATTATTTTAAATTCTTTTCTATCTGTGGGCTCCATTGAAGAGTACTATCTTAGGTGATTCCTAAGAATACGATGCTTTCTACAATTGTTAACGTTTCTCCTTTTACTTTTATATCAGCCTTACCTTGTTTTACATTAGGTATTGGTTTTGGAAAAAGATTATTGACCCTAACCAGTGAACTACTTTAAGATTAACATCATCAAAATTTGTAGTTTGGTTTTTTATCTCAAAAAATGAAGAGTATCATCGGCTATTTTTCTATCTTTTTTATTCGTGATACTCTAAATAATAATGCCCTGCCCTTACTGAGTACATGTACTGTACATACTGACCTAGACCTAGTATGAATTGTAAATGCAAGTAAAAATAAATGAATTGAAATATATACATGGTGTAACAATATACATGTACTAAGCGAAAATCTGGGTATTTCTACCCCCCCGGGGAACAACTTTTGTTCAACGACTTTTCTAATTTCGATTGGTATCTCTGAAAAAACTAAAACAAAGTTTTCACATGGCCAGCTGATTTTTTACGAAGTGACAACCCTAAAATCTGCTGTTTCTTATACTTGCGACGATGACCTCAGTATGGTCACAGAATAGATGTAGAAAAGAGTGACAGATTCATATTCTTGAAATAGAAAAACGCCTACAGCATCATTGAGGCAAATTGTCGTAAGTCATGGCTAAAATCACATTTCAATTTGAAGGTTGAGTTACGTGTAGTTAAACATACGAACTAAACTACGCTAACACAGTTATGTCTTTTTCTAACTGTTTGTTCTTTCTTGTGTGTTGATCTAATCATAATAACCTACTGACTGAATACACATTGATGTCCACTACTGAAAAGAGCTGTGAATCTGGCGGGTATTGCCATAATCACTTGGCTGGGGATTGCTGATCAAAGAAACGGTATAAGTAATTCACACAATAAAAATGCTGCCTTTCATTTGGCGAAGCCCCTTGGTCGACTTTTACGACATCCGACATACGACGAGCTGAGTCGCAGGGGTCGGTTAACTTAATTAAAAACTTTACCAAATGACTCTTTCCGTCATTATGTAGTTTATCTGTCCGTTCTGTACCTACATTAATCTTTGACACTTGCATTTCCACAAAGGAACGCGACTAAATTTTATTGGCTGTAGCACTATGCAAAACCATGGCAACCAGCCAACCGCCAATCATAGACAAGTTAGAGAACCATTCATTCATTCATTTCCGCTAATTGACTTGTCGGCATCTATCAACATGCGATACACCTCATACACCACATGGCGGTGCTGTATTTGCCAAGCGGGCCGAAATATTTTTTACGGGTTCCGTAATTTTTTTAATACAAAAATTTAAAGAAGTTCGTTTGTTTAAAATCATAAAATCAAAAAAAAAAAGCTTAAATCCGTTTTCTACGGGATTTTGTATTAGGTATACAAACTATCAGAATTCACGCAAAGTGTATGTGTGTGTAGCAGGTAGGTACCTACATTGTGAAATACCTATGTAAAATAAGACCAGGTACCTAGTACCTACCTACGTATTCATACAATTTTCTACCACATACCTATTATTTCACGACTGTGATCCTAATACCTCCTACTCATGTTGCCAACTTGGGATTTATTAAAATTGAAAATGAACCCTAAAAATTATCCATCTTTTCGGCGAACGAAATCAAAAGAATGAATGATGAACTATTTAAGTGTGACCTTCGTCGCGGTGCCGTGTAGTGCTCTATTTACAATTTTTATCTTTCGTGCCTAAAAAACAAGTAACTAGGACTTACCAAGTAACTAGGAATACCTTAAGGGTGTGGTGTATGCATCGGAGTGTCACAGAGCTGAAGAGATGAAGAGGCGTGTGTTGGAAGCGTGTGCTTACTTCCATAAAATGTGTGTTGTTTGGAAGAAGGGAGGCATATCGAACCTTACTTACATGCATAGGTATCGATACCTACGTCATGCATGTGTAACTAACTAACTAACTAACCTAACTAGTGCTAAAGTGAGTGAGACATGTTAATGCCTAAAAAGAAACCTACCTTGTGCTGAAGTGTGTGAATTGTCTGTGACTGTGTACCTACAAGTGACCTACCAAAACATACATAAATCCCTTCGTAAGAAGCCATCTAGAAAGCTGACAAGCGAGAAAATATGAGGTTTGTAACTTGTACCTACACTTACAACTTTCCTAACTCAGCATTTTAAGATTTTCTCAACACTACCTAGGAACTTACATACTAGCATCTTATTATTATCACGAATTTATTAGCTCGTCTAGTAATCTCCCGCCATAGCTGAAATCTACGAAGATAAATACCTACCTACATACCTGTAAAGTTAGTAGGTAAGTACAGGTTGCGCGAATAGGGTTGTCACTTTATTTTGGCACTAGGAAATGAAAACTTTTTGTATGGGAAACTAAAAATAGGAATTTTTAATTATCTCCCCCCCACAACTGATCACCATGGGTTCCTGAAACCCCCCCCCTTCGGCTTAGTAGGGGTAATATGTTATACCTTGTATAGAAGTTTTCCCTTGATTCCTGGTTGTGACTGACAAAATTTTTTAAGTCTAAATGCACTAACCTGAGCGATCTCCTTCCTTGTACAACAAAAGTTGATGAACATGATGTTCACAAAGTCCGCTCCATGGACAACAGTGACAGTTTTCTCTTCGAGAGACCCTTGGGATCCGATGAGGACCACATTCCGAATCTTCTGGTCCTGTTGACAAAACAGTAAAAACTCAGAACCATAATCAAAAGAACTTTCATTTCTGTGCAACACAAGCAGTGTTGCACAGACTACACAAAAGCATTTTTTTAATTCCGGACAGTCCACACAGCATCATCTAGCCCCAAGCTAAGCAGAGCTTGTGCTATGGGTACTATTGCCTTACAAATGTTTGCTGTAAAGTTGTGAGCGATTAAAACAAAAAAGGAAACTGCAGATTCTTTAGCTTGGTTTTCATCGGGTAAATTACCTAATAGTAATAGCAGATACTACTACTAAACATATTAAGGTATGATTGAATCTTAAAGCTGTATTTTAAAATATTATTCAGGTACCTACATGGTATACCCATGCGTTTTTTTTAAACTAGGTACTTCAAGTATTAGACTTAACAATTTTATGTATGCACAAAAACCTAACGGTTTTTTTATCAACAGTGTTACGTGAATAACTGTAAAGTTACTAGTCAGATCTGGATAAAATTTAAATATAACACACGAAAAGCACCAGCTTTCAAATAAAAAAAATACAAAATCGGACCATCAAAAAAGTTATAGCAAAACACACACACAAAATATACAGGCGAGTTGAGAACCTCCTCAATTTTGAAATTAGTTGAAAAAGAGTTAAGGGTTGGAAGCAGTGCTTCCAGATCCCAAAAGTAAAATTACAGTGTTGACAGTAAAAAAATACAGCAGTTTCTAATAAAAATGCAGTAGATTAGATTTCAAAATCGATAGCAGTAAAATTACAGTACATTTTGTTTAAATATTGTTGGAAAAATAAGCTGCTTCCTGTGATTAAGTCAGAGTCATTAACATATATTTCGATTTAAAAAAACATTATTTACTTTTTCAAGAACGATTTGCTCATGATTTATCAATATTCATCTACGACCGATCTGGTACGGTGGGCGAAGGTCCGCCTGCGACGCAGGAGGTTGCGGGTTCGATTCCCGCCTCGAAATATTTTTTCCCAGCATCGCTACTGTACTACGCACATCACTTTCCTTACTGCTTGAGCTCATTTTTACAGTAATCTCGCTATAAGTTTTAAGTTTAGACTAGTTTAGACTTTATCATCACTGCATACTACCATGGCAAAACAAGTTTATGAATAAATAGACGAAAAATGCAATGTTCCTTTGTAAGACAGAGACGGCTACTATTGATAGTTGCGTCCCAGATCGCTCTACGATAGTTCCGTATTGCCAGGGAATTCCCCGCAACTTTATTATAAACAGACCTACTGTTAAATGTAGATGGGCGTAGATTAGCTGCGTTTCGTTTTACGTATTAGAATGATAAAGTTATAAGAAAATTTAATACAGTATATTCCATACACTGTATTTTATCATTACAGTATACAGTAGAAAAATCTAAAATACAGTAAATCTACTGTAATTACAGTGAATCTGGAAGCACTGGTTGGAAGTGAAGAGTATTCTCTTAAAAGAAAAGACTTTCTTTCTTTACGTTCTTCAGTTTTTTGTAAGCCTGTAAAAATAAAGGTAACTGAAACTGAATTTGAACCTTATTAAAATACTTAAATTAGATAACATTTTCTATCTTCCAGAATACGTTGTTCTCAAGCGCATAACTTTGTATAACCCGGAGCACTTTTCCAAAGTAGAGCAGTAAGTACTGCTCCTTAGATAAAACAATGTATTTTACCCAAAACCGTTAACTCAACACGAGTTTTCAGGTTGGTTAATCAAAAATAATAACAAGATATGTATCACAAATAAACCTCGGATTTATAGAAATGATGCTGGTTTTTCTCCACAATAATAAAGTTTAATTTGTCTTAAGGTAAATAACTTTACTTATATCATAATATACTTACCAACATACATACATAATATAATATAATAATTGTGAACGTCTGGTAGAATTTTTGTTTTAATACAACGTATCTCCGTAACTTCCTAATTTAATTAGATGAAAATGGTATGTACCTATGTTGTAAGATAGTTTAGGATCTGGAATTACAGAGAGGCTAATATAATTTTTAATAATTAAACCCTAAGGGGCTAAAAAAGGTGGTATAGTTTCGATGGAATAAAGTACAAAGTAAATAATTGTAAAGTATTTTTCTTTTCACAAAACTAACCCCTAGGGGGAGTGTAATAAATTTTAGAAATTTATAAATGAATTTCCACGCAGTCGAAGCCACGGGGCGCAGCTAGTATTTTAATAATCTGCATATTCTACATCGAGAGGATTACATTTACAGCGCCGTTCCACTTCATAGCCATTGTGTCAGCATACGCTATTACGACCTCATCAGCGAAATCCCAGACCTGGCACATACATCCATGCCTAGGGGATGTAAGATAGGTCACAGGCATGAATATTCATGAGCAATATTACGTAGAAATACCATTTTAGCCTAAGCACAAGTATCGATATGTGTAAAATTTTAATTCTTCATAGAATTAAAATTTTACACATATCCGAGGCATTTGATAGGCCCATGGGTTCCAAAGATAAAGAAAACAAGTATTTTGTTCAGAAAAAGAGCTCACTTTGCTATAATACGGCAATAACAATATTTCCTCCCGACAGCAAGCAATACTGTTTATCGGAAAAGTCGAAATGCTCTCACGACAAATTGGAGTATGAAGGGAACCAGAACATCTCGACCCCTCTTTGGTATTTTGAATCTAATGATTGCTAAAATAACGAACCTGTTGGAAAAATACGGGATATAATTAATAGGTTTTTTTTCTTTGGCTCCATCATCCATTTCAAGACCCTGGTCATCATCTAGGACCGAAGTGTTTGGGAAGACAAATCCAACGAAAACAAACTTGAGGGAGGTACGTTGTTTCATATAGGAGTTCCTATGGCCACTTCTGTACCCATCAACAGACCAGCCTTATGATATCATAATTGCATCGAACTGACACATACATAATAAGTATGCCAAATTTCAGCAATTGGTTGATGATAACTGGTCTAAAATTCAACTTCAAGATTTATCTCGCACAAAAAATAACAGGGCAAGTTACGAGGAGGTACTTTTAAGCTTGTAAAAATGTAAGGTGTCAACTATAATGTTAATGCAGCGAGAAAGAAAAATACATTCAAGTTACGGCAAGAACATAAGGTACTCTACTCGTAACATAGGGTTTTTTGATAAGGAGCATGCGCTGTATTACTTCATTTAAATTTATGCGATTATTCAAAGTGTTATAGAATTAGAAAGCGCGTTATCGAAACATACCTTACCAACGAAAGACATACTGTACTTAACGCGAGATAAGGTAAACACAGATGATGGAATAAACTCCAATAAGGGACATATTAGGCGGGCAATGATCCCAAAAGTAAAAAAAATACAAAGCTGAGTAACACATGTAGGTTTACTATGTAGCTAAGACCTGGAGATGAAATTCATTAGCAAGAGTGCAGACCTAAATTCCGTGCGATTCAATATGGCGCCCCGTTGTGTAGCTGGATCCCAGCCACATTGAAATACGTGCTTAGTTAAGAGTTAAATCCCCACTGAATACTACCTCCATTTCAATTTAAGCTTCATCTTGCAAAGCTTTAGTGTGGAAGGGTATAGTTATGCAACTCAGGAGTTGTGAACATAATTAGCTATATGTATATATATATATCCATGCCGTGTTGTCGTGGTCTATTTATGATGGTTTCTTTAGTTTATTTCAAACAATTACGATATAAAACAATATACTTACAAACACCTATCCGCGCCTTATAGGCGACGTTTAATTCAGGTAACACGCGATAAAACCCTGGCTATGGCCCCGGGCATTCAATGTTATAGCGGCACCATTGTACCCAGATGGTGATTTGATGTAACATCAATAAAACTCACATAAAAGCCCAGATTTAATCAGGGATGTCCCACAACGCTACGTGGGATCATTAAAGCGGAAGCACATAATCATGCAGTAAACCACAACATTCTTTACTCCAATAAAAAGCCGTGGTAAACAAAATCTGCATTTTAAAATTTGAGCCTTAGCGATTTCCCGTTGGAATTCACAAAAATTTACATATTTATCCCGTCTTAATTTATGATCTGTTGATAATGCTATTAAATCAATCATGCGGTCACGTTGTTCTTTTTTTGTCCGAATCAGAAGTAAAATAAAAACAAAATATACAATTTCATTAGTTATGATCTTTTTAGCATTGTAACAAAAAATGAAAGTGAGGACAGGAACGAGCATGTAGATAGTAACACAATCTCATAACGTAAACATCGTTTCAACCTCGCCCTAATCGGTAATAAACAGTAATCTACCGAAGTATTCATCGTGTTAAAATTAAAAACACATCGAGAGAAAGTAATACTAGGAATATACATATAAAATCACAGTGAGGTTGTGAATTCATTAGGGTCCGAAAGATATTTAAATACAAACTCGTATAAATTCTCGTAATGGTACAAAATGAGAGCTCGACATTTACCCGAGGTAATTTATGGTTTAATTGAAAGAAAACATCCTACCTCCGCTTCTGGAACATTGCGAGCATGACCGAATGTCCAGAACGCAAGGGCGGATCCAGCTTCGGTGCCAGGGGGGGGTCACAAAGTCGTGGTCAAGTCACAAGAAGTTATAATTTAATTTTTATAATCATAGATAGAAGTAAAACGCAGGTATTTAATTAATGTATGCAAGTAATTTCTGTAAGTACTAAAATACCTTTATTTAGGTAGGTACTTAGAATTGGGTAGGTATATGACATTTTTTTTCTTTATAGCTTCTCCCGAAACGCCTTACCTATCATAAGAGGATTCGACCCCGGTCTTTATTTTCAATCGGTACATGAAATTCAGTACATGAAGTTTCATGAAATTCATTAACTAACATTAATAGATTTTAACAAAAGAAAAAAAATTAAATTGACATTTTTATTTTCATACATAGCTCATTTATGTGACTTTTTTATAATTTAATAAGTTTTGCTTAAATTCATTAAACGGTTTGAAATGATTTTTATCAAAACGAGTAACGTCTACACTGAGTTTTTTATTTTTTTATAGAATTCAGAAATCAATATCTTTATTTCTTTAGGCTTACAAAATAAGCACTTAGACAAGTCAAATTTAATACTATAGGTACATAATTAATTAAATCAAATTAATATAAGAAATAAAGTGATAATTGATTTTCAGTTCGCCTCACTTTTTTGTCCACTAGTGGAAGAGGCGAAATAGAAATAGAACTCCTCTAGCGACTCCGCCATTATGACTATGTCATCAGCAAATCGCAGGTGCGAGATGTAATCGCAGTTCATATTAATGCCCTTACGTTTCCAGTCCAGTGTCTTAAAAAATCTTCCAATGCGCTCGTGAACAGTTTTAGGAATAGGACATCCCCCTGTCTCACTCCTCTGCGTAATTGGATGAGTTTAGACTGTTGGCCCTGTACTTGGACACTCATAGTGGCGGCATCGTACACACATCTCAGCACTTCGATATAACGATAGTCTACTTGGCACCGCTGTAAGGATTCCAGAACAGCCCAAGTTTTGACGTTATCAAAGGCTTTCTCATAGGCCACAAAAGCGTGACAGACACGACAGAGTGCAAACTAAATTATTAAACGATCTTCATAAAGACTAACTAGAAAAAGATAGCATGAACCAGGAGAAGACAACTATTTGAAGCTCAAGGTAACAATCCACAGGTGATTTTAGTTGAAAATCCACTCCCCAAAAGTGAAAAAGATGTAGAGAATAAAATACCTTCAAATCGCATCCAAATAGTTTAAAAAACCTGACCCAAACCGCCTTCACTCCAAGCCACTCCACGACAATTCATAAATAAGAGATAACAGTACAAACAGAATAAACGGAATCCTACTTTTATTCTCCGCTAAAATTGATGCAGAACTACATACCTACATAGACTCGCCTGTTTCCCAGAGGGTAGGCAGAGATAACGGATTTCCACTTACAACTTTCCTTGCACACCTCTTTTGTCTCATCACTTTTATTAGGTACTTTCATCATACATGCACGTCGGTTTAACATTTAAAGTTAACAAGATCACAGAAAACTCAATTAAAGAGGGGAAAACCTTGCCGAAGACTTAAAATGTGTTTGACATGTTATTTTTAACTAATAAACCACATTTATCAGTTATAAAAAATGTCTACCATATGGGTATTTAGCAAAAATTTAATAAATTCATCGCCCTCCACACATACGATTACCTTCCGATTCTCATTACCCTCTCTCTACCTACAGGTTCATTCTGGTTATGTATCTAGATCAATGAATGTAATAAAATACCTAAAATGGGAAAAAAAATCCATAATCATTAAATCTGAATGAAAGGCAATAATTACCCCTAACCGGACTGGCACTTCTCCACGTCTATTAAAAAACGTGCCCATTGAAATAAATGAAGTGATAACTAGAGGATTCGATCAATGTCGAAAAACGACCGGTATTTTCAATCCCGAAAATTTCACGATTATATTTTTCCAATCCCGGGATTTCGAGGATTGAGTAAAATTCTTTAAATTGTTAAAAATAATAAAAAAGCGAAGCGCGTTACGTACCTAGTACACAAATTATAAACTTAAAAGGATATCTTTTATCAGAACTCACATTATATTAGAATTAGCTCATTTTAATATCAAACAATATCTTTTATGGAACTGTAGATACACAAAATAAAAGCATTCCTTAAACCGCCTCTTCGGTCGCGTCGAAGTCAAAATGTTTGTAAAATTTATTTATTCTCAATAATCTTCGTCAACGACTTGCCTTTTGGTTGTAACAATACGTTGAACTCACGGTAAATTTTGTTTTTATTAAGTTTATCAAGGTTCTTTATCTGTCTACTGTAAAAGAGTAGAATTTAAAAAAATATTGGATGTTTAAAAATTAAGTGTGTGTGTTTTTTACTTTTTGTTTTGAAAGTAAATAAAAGCGATTTTCATATTATGATACTTAGATTTTATTAAATTGTCCAATCTCGAAATCCCGGGATTGAAAATAAAGACCATCTTCTTGTGATAGGTAACGCGTTTCGGGTTAAGTAAGGCGTAAAGAAAAAATAATTTTGATACATACCGAAATATAAAAAAAGGCTAAATAAACGCGGTAAATACCCGTACCTAAATATTTATATTAATGTGTTCGGATCGCGTAAGTTTAAAAAACTTGATTCTAGTTTAGGCTTCGGTTAGTCGGACCAAAGCGCGCGCAAGTGTCAGTGTCACACGAAATGTAACATCTAATGAAAGGTGAGGTGGCGGTGACGCGGTAAAATTCAAAATTTCTTTTCTGTCGTTCCCGAAAAACGAATATAAATTAATTAAATATTTAAGGTACCTATATAAGTACATAAAATCTATAAAAATTGTAATAAAAAAAACATGTTTAGCAATTTTAATTAGTGGTCTACCTAGGTCCTGGTCCCAGCCCAGGGGGGGGTCATGACCCCCATGACCCCCCCCCCTGGATCCGCGCCTGCAGAACGTATACCAAGAGGCTAGGCACGGATTTAAAAAAATGGCTCTCAAATGAGTTCGAAGCTCTTTACCGACCTTAATATATTCTTGAGTTTGATACCGAAACATTGGTAGACATTGTGAGGTGAGCAATCATAGGAAATTACCGACTGCCTGAGCTTTTATGTAAACGTCGAAAATATTATTCCTACGATTACAGAAGAGCCGTGTAATGCACGTGGAGCCGACAAATTTTCAAACATTAACTGTAGCAATAACACTCAAGGAATTAGAAACCGATCCCAATTTAGCATCTGGGCACTACGAAATCTTGTTTTTAATTTAGTGCGATCGATAAAAGCTTCTTTCACGTTAATATCATGTGATAAATCACAAAACCAGAGCAGCTCCAGCTATCGTCACCTAAAAATTTACATATTCCAAATGGAAGACGTGGCAGTAAATGAAATAAGTCACCTCGCAATATTTTTGCGGCGCGCGACGGAGCGTGCTGTAATTTGTAGCAGATTCTTCTAAAATTAGTGCATGACACGGAATCGATAAAGATCGGACCAGCCGATAATTTTAGCGCACCCGACAACATTCTTCGCAGCTATTAAACAATAAAGGAGACTGCAAGGTACGCTGTGTACAAAATACATAGCTGTGTAGATGAAAGCAAAGTCTTGCACGTACACGAACACCTTAAAGCTTTTGTTTACCTGATACCTGAAAATACCTATCGCTAGAAGCTTCTAAGGGTGCGCCAGTAAAAAACATTTATTCCGGAGTAATTTCATGAAACTGACGACTCCAGTCACTTTCTTAAATTGGATATCATCACAGGGGTCTCTAAAAAGTCTGTAGGTAGGACGTCTTTAGTGTACAATACTAGGTTTTGGAACAAAACCCTTTTTTAATACGAATAACGCTTTTTCGCAAGCTAGGATTTTTTTTAATGAAGGGGCGAAACTCCAATTTGATCTTACAAACTTGGCAGCATAGCAGTGCATCGTTAAAAAGTTACAGGAACAAAAAATACGTAGTAATTGTTCCAAAGAATAGTCGAGAACGGCAAAGTTTTCGACGACGACGACGACGTCGTGATTAGGAGCTTAAAGCTGTCACGTCACGCATGTAAGGGCGCAAATGAGGCATTACTTCAGACAGTTCAAGAGCTAATGGGTTTTCCAATTTAGTGGCGGATTGTGAGCGGCCGAGTGGTCTTGAGCGTAGTGGCTTGGCCACTGGAAATTTGTGTTGTATCGTGGCCACTTACGATTATTGAGTTTGTGATAATCTCGTATTTCTTTCTTCCTAAAACCAAATAGTAACTAATGAATTAGGCAAGGTACTCAATCTCTTGGGATAGCCCCTACTAAAGTCTTATCTTCTGATTTAATGTTACTGTCGGAACAAAGCTTTGACAAAAACAGGCACGGAATCAAACAAAGAGCAAAGTGCCCAACTTATTAGTCATATACATCTGCTGATAATCACACAAAGAACACCGAGCTTCAAATTAGCAAAATGCTTGCGTTAATCCTAATTCCTCGGCTATTTCTCTGAAACCTTTGAAGATTACGCTGTACAGTGCACATTAAATGTTTCATTTTAATCTTGTAGCAATTTATAGATTGATGAGATTTCGTGTTATAATCATTCGCTTATAAAATTTTGTTCTTATTAAGTGGAAATAAATTATTATTGTGAATGAAAACTTACAATATAATTACCTAATGTAATAATGGTGGACAATCCAAAAATAGCCAGCTAAGCAGAGTCTGTATTATGTGTACTAGATAGATATTGTTTTACTAAAGAAAAAAACCAGAACCAATATCTGCAGATCGTAAAAACGTTTGTCCAAGGGCGGGACTCCAGCCCGCAACCCTGTAGCAGATACACCATCGCCCGCTGCGTCAAAGCAGTCATCGAAACATAAGAACAATATACTGATAATGATTTGCCCATAATAATATGTAGTAATGGTAACGGCTATCACCTATTTCGTTACAAAAATCAGCTTATTCTAAAACAACTTAGATAACAGCAAAGAATACTAACAACAGGGTAATAGGTGCGCTGTAAGTTCACTCACGTTCGACGCCTACAATTTGTTTTTTCAGTCAGTACCTGCCTATCGACATGGTAACTAAGGTTACATTTACTGGGAACCAACGATACTTTGATACCATAAATCAAACACAATAGTCCATGTTTTAATGATAGTTCTAGTCAGTATCAGGTAATTGTTTTCATAGTTTAATTAAATAAATAGTGCTTGGGTATGTAGACATGGCAGCTGCCTTTTGAGTTTCATGAATAAAAACTTCACTTAAACTGATATACCTAACAAACACAGAAGACAAGATGTTATCAATAAAGCAAAAAAACAAACTTCAACATTTGTTAAATTATTTTTGCAGTTTATTAAGTAAGCGAAAAAGGTTCAAATTCAAGTACGAAAACGGACGCAGACGAAAACTTTCAAAATCAATAACTGTTTTGTATCTGCGATTTGCCCCGAGATACCCTGTGTATGTTATACAATTATGTTTTCTACCAATATTTCCTAGATTTTGTAGTACAAAAAATCTAGGATATTAAAACAGAATAGGTATAGACCTGAATATATTACCTACATAATACTTTGACCCAGGAAACCATGTGTAAGGCCGTGGGCTGCACCTAGTTATTTAATAAACCCAGGTAACTTTACCTTGTGTAGGTACCTGTATCTATCTAATATTTAATAACTACCGTTTTTGTGGTTTTAACCTTTCATTGTAGTTACGCTCGCGTGTCAATTGTGGTCAAGGTTCACTGTGAGGTATTCGTCATTATTTACCAGTATCCTTTGTCGAAATAATAGCTCCATCACTTTGTTAACAAGAGCTGGTAGCACTATGATCCGGCCAAACTAAAGTTTGTCTAAGTTTGTTAACATAGTCTGTGGACTATGTTCACTACATAGTATAAAACAAAGTCGCTTTCTCTGTCCCTATGTCCCTATTCCCCTATGTCCCTTTGTATGCTTAAATCTTTAAAACTACGCAACAGATTTTGATGCGGTTTTTTTAATTATTGGAGTGATTCAAGAGGAAGGTTTATACGTAACTATAATAAAACCGTGCGAAGCCGGGTCTGGTCGCTAGTATTCCTATTAAAAATACTGTCTGATTGTTCATTTTAGGACAGAGATTGCACTACATGTCTATTTGGGCTCTTGACTACAATGCATACCTAAAGCTGACAATTAAACACGACGCCAAAAAGAGAACTTTAGATTTTCATGTTGTGAATTATTTACAAACCTAGTACTGAACTATTGTTTATTCTGTGGCACTACCTTGAGAATAACTTATGTATAGATAGGTTTTCAACATTCCCGATTATCTGATATTAGGTATTAGCGCAGATGGTAAAAAGCTTTTTTCACGTAGGTATTTAGGTACTTTTCCATTTTTCTTTTGTGAAAAGTCTTCAAAGGCGGTTTCATGTTTAAATTCCAAATCCTAAGTAGGTACCTATAATTATCAGGGTTTAGGTTTTAGGTATTAGGTTCAGTACCTACCTCTTATGAGCTTTACTACACAGTTTCGTAAAAAAGGAAAGATGTATGCATTAAATCGTGTTTGAGGATCAAAATAAGAGGATTGGGTAAGTGGCCCGGTTTGCTTGAATATTACAGAGAATAATAGGTATATAAATTACTAGACACGTGTTTCAGGATTTTTTTAAACCATAAAAAGGGTTAAAGTGGGTTTGACATATTGAGGCTTTTAAGTAACTTTTCGCGAGCGAAGCCGCGCGGAAAGCTAGTCAGGTAAACTTTCACCACAAATAGTCATTACGAAAACTATCCTAATCCTATAGAAAGCTTCTTTCGACTTGTCGACCGATGAAGGGCGGGGTAGACCACTTCTATTAACAGTATTACAAAAACCACCATAGCCCGTAATTTTCCCGCCACGGAACGTCTCGTGGCCCATAAAATAGCGTTATGAAGATGTAAAATGGATTCATAGCACGGAAAGCTGGAAATATTAAATACTAACTTCTGCCCGTAGCTTTGCACGCCCTTTGCGTTGACAGAAAATAGCTGTTGTGTAGTATGTTTTCGGTATTAGTATGTTTCTAGAACTAAGTGTAAGCAAAGCATCAATCCGATTAATTTAAGAGTTCCAGAGATAAGAGTTTAAAAAATCACTTAGGACTTCGTAAAGATAAAATGTTTGTGATTTGTTACAATAAACTTTAAGTTTGTCCGTGTGATTGGACTTTTGTTTGAACGCATAAAAAAACAACTTTGAATTCCTGAATATAATACATTTCAGCGAAAAATTCGGTTTGGAAGACAAAATAAAAAAATTCTAGTTGCGAAGTTTTCTAGTTATAATTTGAAAGTATTTTTAAGTTGATGCACAGACGTCTATTATACAAGTACCTAACAACGCTTGACTTCACATTTTCGATGATTGATTTGTGTTATTTTGGCGCTGATCGTTTGCTTCAGCGGTGACCAAAGCAACCATGGAATTAATAGAGATATAAGTACTAAAACTACGCTAGTAATAATAATTCAGTGACTAAAACAAACAAAATGACCATAACACCATATATCATAATTCTACACAAACATGATTTTTAACACGATAATCAGTAATCACATATAAGGGAATAGGAAAAAAATAATTATATAGGGAATAGGGAGTAAAATAATTATATAGGACCATCACGAGATAATTCAGTCATCCTTACTAGTAGTATGGATGTTTGTTCCTCTTCCACGTAAACACTAGAGATGGGCCGAACATGGGATTCACCGAATACGAACATTCGGCCGAATATTCGGTAAAACTTTTACCGAACCGAATATTCGGCCGAATATTCGGCCGAATATTCGGTTCGTACATTTGATTCCGTTCCGTCGCACAAATAGGCCTGGTAAAATACAGATGTGTGTTGGTGGTACTACCAACACACTCTACCTACACTCTAAAACACTTACTTCATTACACTGTAGGTACACTCAAATCATGATAATACACGGGTCTTAACATAACAGTAAAAACTTTGAGTATCACTTTGCCGAACATTAGGTGATTCAGCCGAATATTCGGCCGAATATGAATATTCGGTAAAACTGCCGAATATGGCGAATACCGAATATAAAACGAATATTCGGCCCATCTCTAGTAAACACTATTTAACTGATCGGACCGAAATTTTGATGACGTAGTTTAACCCCTGGAATAACACATAGGATACTTTCATCCCATAAATTCGTTCCCATGGGTTAGAAATAGCCTTGAGAGGCTTGAGACGTTTCGATAGAAAAAACGCGTGCGAAGCCGCGGTCTCTCTATACTTACACACAAAGAATTAGCAAAACCGGTTCATTATTATATCATTATCATGTAAACATAACATACATGAACATACATGTAAAAAAATGCACAGCCGAATGGAGAGGCTCTTTTAAAGGTTTTTTTCTAGTCTGATTTATATAAAACGGAAAAGATAAGGCGCGGAAGTTAGGAGGCGCACCTTGTATGCCACCTTGTAGGAATGTACATTGTTTGTACATTAAATTTTTCGTACATCGTGTTCACGTATTTAAGTAATACATAGGTACTCTATTATTATGCAAATGTGTAGGTACCTATTATGCATACCTACGCGAACTAGCTGAGCCCGCTGCTTAGCCTGCGTAGAATTCACATTAAGGTACGTGGGTTTTAATTTTCGACACGGAACCCTAATAAATTCAGCTATCTGCCAGTTAAAATCGCGTAAAATCAGTCCAACTAACAATTCCTGAGATTAGCTCAAACAAACAGACAGACACAATATTTAAAATGCTGTTTTGTTACATGTGCCATAGGTTTGTACTCTTTCAGATGCATTTAGTAAAAAGCAGTTATGTTGACAATACAAACTGACACTTCCATTTAATTTATTTGTATAGATGTTTTCATTAAATTCTGGTTAGTCTTATCTAATTGATAAGTTGTTATTTACCACCAGACAACCACACATAACTGGCCTCAAAAGTAGCTGTTTTAAGTCAAAACCAGTTTTATTGTTTACTAGCTTCTGCTCGGGCCTTGGCTCGAGCGGGACCTGGAGAAAACGTAAATAAATAATAAATATATAGTATATGGAAATAAATAAAAAATAAAGTAATTGTGTTATGGATACTGATACATAACTGATAATAATAAACTTAATACAACACATTACATATATATTTTTTACTGCAGATAATATGCTAAGAAGAAGAGAAGAAGTAGAGAGATGTAGAAGTTAGAGACGTTTTAAATAACAATAGGTTCCGTATTTTGCTAAAATTTAACCCTAAAATTGACTATAGCTGAAACAATAATTTTCAACCAACAAAATTAATGTTAACTAACTTGTGAACGTGTACGTACAATTTTTATTTTAGGTAGCAGAAAGAAATTAATAGACAAGCTTTTCCTTGATTAGCTCTCAAAGATAGCCTTGGCAGACAGCCAGATTTAGGTATGAGGACTGTACAAATATTTTTACTAGGCATTTACGTTACACAGGGGTGAGATAAGTACTGAAATAGCATATCTAAGGCATACCCTAAAGACCAATCTAAGTAAATACAAGCTAAATAATTGACTTAAAAAATCATAAACATAAGGAACATGGTCATGATGATCACAGAAACACATACAGCCAAAGAGTACCTACTTCATTTTTGAAGTTGGTTAAAACAACAATTAAGGTAACCATGGGTATAGTTGACACTGAGGTAATAGTTGACAACTTCAACTTTGGATAGCTTTGAAGACGCTCTTTCATTAGAATAGGTCTCATAAATGCACCTGTTTGATGATAGGTAATATATCTGAACACATTTCTTTTTGTATATTATGTGTCAACTACTCCCCCTTATGTTAACATTGTGAAAAGTATGTGAAAATTCCATCTAAGGCTGCAGGACTTGATTCTAGAATAATACCTTACCTTGGGCACTTTGGCATGAACACCAGTTCTGACGTCTCTGATAGTGGCAATATCCAACAACTCGACCTCCATGTTCTGATCGGTCCAGAAAAGGAAGTAACCTTTCGGATCCACCCGGAGAGTGACTGGAACTCCAGTACCCGAATCCTGTCCAAAATAGACAATTTAATTTATTTAAAAAAATAACAATTACACTTCTACCACTACCAGTTGATTATGCACTCTGTGCTCAGTATCTAGTGGATGAAATATTTTTTAAGTTTAGTAAGATAGGTAATCAACTAGTTCCACACTTAATCCTACTGTCCACTGATTAAGAAGTACATACTACAAATAAGCAAACTATTCAACATACTACACACAGTATAAACCTAAAAGCAGTTAAGTAGGTAGGTACATAATTCAGATTGTATGTAGGTAAGTTGATAAGTTAAACATGATTACCTAGGTACCCCTTTTTCTATCCACAAAACTTTTAAGTAAGTATTAGCAATATCAAAACTATAAGAACTTATAAGTATTTATACATGAAACCCATTGTTTCTAAGCCATGTAGGAACTATGTTGATTGATTTATAGTTTAAGTATTATAAACAAATAAAAGGTATAAAAAAATACAATTTACCTCATCCCACTTGATGAATTTCTCTCCATCCTGCAAGGCCTGGGGAACCTCTATGGGCTTCCAGCTGAGCCTCGCCGATCGCGAACTAGCAGTCATAGTGAATATTAAACACGATTACGCGGATTTATCACTGTTGTACACAGCCTTCATCTTCAGTACACGAAATTGATCTGCAAATCCTAAATGCACGCTCAGCTGTGTTGGAGACTAAAAGCTGAATGACAGACGAACCGCGCGATGCCGCTAACCGAAACTCAATCAATAATGACCAACGTAACACAACTTAATCTGAGATATAAAACACCTGCTAAGGCAAACAAAGGTTTTTCTACAATAAGATTTTCTCTCTCCGAACGAAGACCGACTGTGTCGTGTCGACTTGCCGAGTCGAGTGTTGTGGCTGGCTGGTTGCTGGTTGGCTGTCTATCGTCGTCGTCGATCCGAGGAGCGAGCGACGGATGATGTTGGTTGGACACAGAATAAGCGCCTCCGGCCGAACACCGAGCATCCGAAAAATAGCGAAAAATGTATCTTGCTTGGTTGGACTGTTTTGACCTGCCTGACTGACGCTAAAGACTGATTTGCTGACAGCTTTATCAAACAAGATACTTGGACGAACAAAATTAAAAAATCATTATTTTTAGAAGGTGGTTTTGCGGAAATTATTTTTTATTTATTTCTATAGGCTCACAAAATAGAAAAAAGATCGGACATATTATCAGGCAGGCGCTAGGCGAGAGGTGAGCGTTGTTGTAGCAGTGGTAGTATTGCCAACAAAACTTATAAATCAGTTCGCTCTTGCTTGATAGTTTTTTTGAATCAAACCAGCTATTTGTCCGTTCAATCATCATCTTGCCGTTTCAGATCCATCTACGACTGCCCCATCCCGGCGGCGCCCTCCGGTGGGTTAAATAGCCAGCAACAGCCAGCAATAAATAAAAGTTTTTGATTAAAAACGGATGGACCGACTTTTGCGGCAAAACAGTTCTGAAATCTAATGCCGTAGAAGATTCTTTCTATATTTGTGATCTTGCTTGCTAATACAGCGACTTGCTGCTAGAAATCCTGCAAATTATGGCTGACCCCAACCCCGCTGAAGACATTGTTGATCAAGAAAATAAACAAGAACATAGTCCGAGGAAACGAATTCGTCACCGAAAAAAACAAATTTATGACAATATTCTGAAACAAATGGAGTTTTACTTCAGTGACGCCAACTTGTGTAAAGATAGATATTTAGGTGGTTTAATAAAGAATGATCCCTGGGTCTCCCTTGACCAGTTCCTAAAGTTCAATAAGATTCGGTCGCTTACACAGGATGTGAATGATATTGCAAAAGCCATGAAGCATTCCTCTTTGCTAGATCTTTCAGAAGATAGAACAAAAGTAAGTATGAAGTGTGATTTTGCTTGATAAACGACATCCATGAAGTCCCACATTAGTCCAGCCAAATTTAGTTATAACTTCTGCTATGGTTTCTTTAGCACAGGATAATTGTTCTTCAAATTAATTAGAGAATAAAATCTATTTATTTTTTGATTTTTTTTCTCTTTTATCTTCCACAAACAACCAATGCCAACTAAAGAATTTCTAAATTGGCAAGTAGTACTACCCATCTAAAAAAAAACAATACCTAACTCTTTATTTTACATCTAGTTGGTCAGAAATAGAGTAATAGTGTGATTATCATTTACAGGTAAAACGAAAAGTCCCAGTTCAACCATACAATGCTGATGAAAGGACTGTTTATGTGGAGTCTATCCCGGTGACTGCCAATAGAGAATGGTTGTCAAGAGTATTTTCTGATTACGGACCAATTGCCTACATCTCTTTGCCAAGATTTAAAAACTCTAAAAATATCAAGGTTTGCTCCATTCTGTATAGACTTTCTAGTGTAATAGATATGTATAAAACTATACCACATAAAGATAGAAAACAATACCAACAGAAATGCTTTGCCCTATGCTGACTAGTTACTGTTGTGACTGAATAATCTGAATATAAATAAAAATTCACCACAACAGCTAGTTTCAACCAGCCAGCTGTGAGGTAGAGTTGGATATAAACCTCCATATTACTTGTACCTTCTGTTTGTACCTTCATGCAATAAAGATTCAATATTAGTACAATGTTCTGTAAAACTATGTTTGTCAGTGATCTCCCTGAAAAATTGCATAAAATAGAGAGCGAATTTTTTTGTATGGTGCCTTTTGTATCTGTTGCTAGCTAAGTAGTCTAATTCAGAACCACCCACTAGCATCATACTAAGATTACTTATTGTAGATTGCTTTGCTAGCTTAGGATTGGCAAGCATTTTTCACTGTCATACAATTATCGACATTGGCCACATTGAAATAATATCCAAAACACAACAATTACCTAATATCTGATGACCTCTGAAGCAACTACATAAATATTATCTTTTTTTAATTCCTCTTGTGTAAGCAATGTCAATAGCGTGCCTCATTATTTATTGAATGATTGTACACATTTGGACACTCGAACATTGCTGAACAAATTGCAGGAACTTACTATATTCTGAAAATTCCGTGGGGTACTCCCTAAATCCTTAGAAATAAGCAACGCAATACCTCTCGTCAAACAAACTAAATGTAACTTTAGTCTTTGAACAGGAATAAAAACTTCAGTGTTTCCCCTGTAGGTGGAGCTAACGGCGCTAGAGTCCGTAGATGCTCGCAATGATTTTCGATGGGGTGGTCACTTGGTTTCGTGGCGCAGTTGGTTAGCGCATTCCCCTACTGAGGGAGGGTCGCAGGTTCAAGTCCCGCCGATATCGTAATTTTTTGCGATGCTATTTAATTTCTTAGATATTTCCCGAGTGTGAGGGCTTACGCACTATAATTTAATAATCCTTAGTATTTTCTAGTAAGTATAGATCAAGTTTTTACTTCCAGGGATTTGCATTCATAGAGTTTGAAAAACCAAAGGATGCCCAGAAGTGTATCAGCCTCTTTACAGAAATGGGTTGTAATTTACCCACATCTATGGCTCCGGAAGAACTTACATCCATCAAAATGTTCTTAGAGGAGGATCCACTTCCCAATGCAGAGTTCAATAAAGATGAGAAGGAAGAATATGAGCCACCTAAGAAGAAGAAGAAGAATAAAGAAAAAAGATTAAGTAAAGGGCTGGAGTTAAAGCTGGGTCAAGATTCTGATAGTGAAAAGAAAATTGATACTCCAAGTGTAAGTAATATGAATAATTAATTAGCTAACAAAAGAATACATCCCATTGAGGCCGCCTACTGCACAGGAATTTGCAGGTTGGTTCCCGCTTTGGGAGATCCATCTTCGTATAACCTACAGATGTATGTTCAGGGTGTCCTAGGTATTTTTAAACTAGAATTCTTAATAGTAAGAAAACCTATGTATAAATATGTATTAACAGTATCTAAGTACCCAACTACTCATGGCCTGCTAGGCATTTTAGTGCTGCCAAGTTAAGCCACACAGATCAGTCTCAGCTTTATTCTATTTTGCACTGGGGTACAAAACAGCACTGGTTTTCAGACTTCCAGTCCTGGTGCATTGATATGCTGTGCTGTGATTCTGTGTATAGTAAAAATATATCTGTATATCAGTTATCTAATACCTATAACACAAATTCTGCTTTCCTTGGGGCTAGATGATGCTGTGTGAGTTGTAGTTTATTTATTTATCATGTTTATTGTTTTTATAATACAGAGTATTTAATTTATGTCTGTCACACCTTTTTTTATTATTTCCAGGATGAAAATAAAAGCATAACCAGCAATACGCCTACAGAGGTAAGCACACATTTTCAATAGCCTCAACTGAATGCAAAATTTACAGAAATTTATAAGTAAATCCATTTTTTTCTTTGCAGGAAAATAATCCACTGGAATCCAAAGACGATTTGTTAAGCCATGATGAAGGGGGTGATCCTGCTACACCAAGAAAGAAAAAACCGAGGAAGCCCTCCAACCAGAAGAAAGGAGCCTTAGATAAAACGGAAGCACCAAAAGGTGACATAATAAACCATTTCCATTTATGCATCTTTAATTTTGTCCCCTTTTAGGGGACGGATTTTTTACCGCTGCTTGTGAGGTTTTAATAAGCTTTTAACAACCCTTTATTTTAATTTGTATACCGCTGTGACATGTAATGCAAAAAACAACAAAAGGAAGTTTTATTTTTATAAGTACCTTCTATACAAAAAGCATTCGAAATTCTAAAAATATTAACAGAAGTTGATCCACCCCCATTCGGCATAGTACACCAGTGATGTAGTGATGTGGCACCTTGAATATGCACCTAAATAACTATAACTTTTGGTGCGTGTTTTCAGGAGCATTATGGGGCATGCAAGTTTTACCCAAAGCTGATTGGAAAGCGTTACGTAACAAGTACTTGAACCTTCAGAGGCAGTTCATGAAAGAAGTGAAGCAGGTGTGGCGAACGCAGCGGCACGCGTACCAAAGCATACCCGCGCCGGCAGCGCCCTCTTTTGATACTGGTTAGTTACATTTATTTATTTTATACTCCATGCGCCCCGCGGCTTCGCCCGAAAACCAGAGTTTTTTCGTACAAATTTCAAAAAAGTTGTGCCCACTCCCTAGGGGTTATTGTGTAAAAATAAAAAATACTTACTAAATTATTTTCCATACAAACTTTACTACCCTATTTAACCCCCTCAGAGGTTAAATTTCACGAATTTTATGGATATTTCAAAAACTTCTGGTCAGATCTTGATCAAATTTAAATAGTACCACGATAAGCGCCACCATTCAAATAAAAAAAGAACCATCAAAATCGGTTCATCGAGAAAAAATCGCATGACACAAAAAAAGAAAAAAAAACAGGCGAATCAAAAATCGAAGAAGGTCCTTTTTCAAGTAGGTTGAAACCTTTTGGATAGGTACCTATCTCGTTTCGAAAAACTAGACTATCATCAGCCTCCACTAGTCCATTGTTGAACATAGGAATCCCCTAATGAGTCACCCTGACTTCAGCTCACCGCCTGCATAGTACATAATAACGCGGCTAAAACCGCGAGGCGCTGCTAGTACTTACTATTAAAATATCTTCATCATCGCGCCACCATTCAAATAAAAAAAGAACCATCAAAATCGGTTCATCGAGAAAAAATCGCATGACACAAAAAAAGAAAAAAAAACAGGCGAATCAAAAATCGAAGAAGGTCCTTTTTCAAGTAGGTTGAAACCTTTTGGATAGGTACCTATCTCGTTTCGAAAAACTAGACTATCATCAGCCTCCACTAGTCCATTGTTGAACATAGGAATCCCCTAATGAGTCACCCTGACTTCAGCTCACCGCCTGCATAGTACATAATAACGCGGCTAAAACCGCGAGGCGCTGCTAGTACTTACTATTAAAATATCTTCATCATCGTTTGAGTCCCGCTGTCTGGCTGCAGCCTGCTGCCTTCAATGTACAGAATTGGACCTGTTACTGTTTAATAATAATTATACATTTAACCTTTTTTCTTTCAGCCATTCCAGCTTCAGAAGAAGAGTCTAAATCAGTTCCAAAGCTAGAAAAGATACCCGACGTGTTTGTGAAGGAAATCTTACCGGAACCGTGTTTCGATGTCAGACTAGCTAAACGAACGGTAAGTGGTTTTTTTCTGATGAATTTCAAATCTTTTCTTGACTTTAGAACTCATTTTTTAGCACCACGAACCCCAAGATTACCAAATTCCCATAGCGCTGTCCTAGTGGCATTATATTCGCTGAAACTGCAACGCGGGCCAAGTACCAGCAAACCCAGAGAACACATACTGCCCAATCGCATAGTGAAAGCTTGGAACCGTTTACCGGAATCAGTGATCAGTGCCCCTTCAGTGAACTCTTTCAAAAATAGACTGGACAAATATTTAAAGTGCATTGACAAAGACTCAGATGTACACGCATCAGCTTAAGAGCTGCCTGTGTATCACAAATAATAATAATATTCCAATAGTGGCATTATATTCCAACATAAGTTTAAGTCCGCGGCTTGACGTGAGTTTTTCTATTCATCTTTTAACATAAAGGTGAATTCTATCCCTTGGTTAATTATTTATGCTATAAAAAGTAGCCTTTATTTGATTCCAAATAAAACACAATAATGAGTTGTGTGTGTGTGATGAGAGTGTGTGAAGCCGCGGGCAGACGCTAGTTTATATTATTATTATTATGATTAGATTAAATACTCACTGGGGTAGCATAAATGTAAAGGTAATGCATAGATATCGTAATTTCAGATAAGGAGTAATATCCACGCGTTACACGTCGACGTCAAGGAAGGCCAAACTGAGGTCATCGTCCGGTTCGACTCTGCAAACGCTGCTAAGGACGTACGTATTTAATTCGCCTTTTCTTAAGATCTTTATACAAGAACGGGTTGCCAGCTTGTTCTGTCAGTTAGTATCCAACTAGCACCAATACCCAGATACTACAACACGCTTTTTGAAACGGAACTTATTTATATGTGACGTCCTAGCCTTCATAAGCTTTTATTTATCCAAATATTATGAGATACAGCCGCGCCGTTGAGTGTTTTTGAACCCTAAAAAGGACAAAACCACGAAATTAAAAATGTCAAAGTCCTTAAATCTTTATCAAAATTAAAGCTCGGAATCCCAGCATCAGTGATCATCATATTCATCACACAAGTGCCTGTTCCTGTCATGTTCTGATGTTCTCTGCACTTTTGTCGTTATTATAAGCCTTAATCCAAAAAGGTTTACGTGAAATAAAATTCAACGGATGTTTCAAATTCCAGTACTGCAGTAACAGCAGCAACCGCACACGGTTGTTATCCGCAGAAGAGCAAGAGGAGCAATGGGCGAGGGCGGACGCGGCCCGCGGGTCTCGGAGACCGCGCGGCCGAGCTCGCCTGGCCGACAGGGCTGCCCAACCCGACGCGCGGCCCGCGTCGCCGCAACCCACTCACACGCATATACGGTTCGACGAGTAGTTGCTGAAGGTCGTCCTAATAGTCAGTGCATTCACTAGCTAGATACTTACTCCTACTGCGATAATAGGTAGACCGTTGTGATTAGGGATGTGTGAGCTTATTAACTTTTCACAACTCTAACTAATAACCGGTGACTTTGCTGCTCAAAAAAATTTCGCACATCTGTTATCGCTCACCAGTTGAATAAATACTATTACGCATCAAGATGAAAAAAGTAATCTGAATTTGAAGTGCATTACAATAGTACAATAGGTTATAGATTATCTATACTGGTCAGCGCCGAAAAAATGCAACGATTTGTTCAGTAACTCACTTTGGCACTAAGACATACCTACTGTTCCAATTTTTATTGATTACATTGATAAGTACATGTTGCATATTTAACAATAAAAAAACGAAAACATAAAAAATATAATTAATAATAAATAGAGAGACCCATAGAGGTGAAAAGTTTTATGTTCTACTCGAGAGCAAAAGTTGTTCGATTTATGCCTTCTACTTTATAGCCACTCGCTTCGCTCTTGACTCTACGCTAAACTTGCCGATATTAAATATAATTTTTTTTATAATAATTTTAATTTATAATACATTTTTTTTCACTCAATATTTTTCCAAACACGAGGTAGAAAGTATATTTAGTTTAAAGACTTATCTAAATTTTGTTCAGTGGGTAAGCCTAAAGAAATGGAGTTACTGAGTTTGTCTTTGCAGGCGTACTAAATTGCAGGAGATAAATTTTGTACCATCTCATTTCTCACGCGTTGAACGGGTGAGGAAAGTGTATAGAAATCCATTCGAAGGGGTATTTTTTTAAATTTTGTGTCACAAATGATATCGGCTTCTTTTTTTTAACAAATATTAGTTCAATTATTAAAAAAAGAAACAAGTGAAGAACGCGCCAGCGCGGGTATTGCTACAGATTAGGCATAGCTTCCAATAATTATCATTTTGAGTAGAGATTCATCACTATCACTACATAGTATAATACAAAGTCGCCTTTTCCGTATGTATGCTTAAATCTTTAAAACTACGGAACGGATTTTGAAGATGTTTTTTTAATAGATAGAGTGATTCAAGAGGAAGGTTTGTACGTTTAATAAAACCGTGCGAAGCCGGGGCGGGTCGCTAGTTATGTTATATAGTTGCACACAATGAGTGAGTCAATCGTCAAATACATATAATGTAATATGCATTTACTTAAGAATAAACATTTAAAAAAAACATACTTTTATCTATTATGCCCTTTCATGATCCCAATTACAATAAAAATAAGTCAGTTATGAGAGAAATTTATTACATTACATTTAATACAAAATTAATGCTATTGTCAACATTAAATTACGTCAATTCAGTCTTACAATATTAGTTAACTTATACTAATAAATCTAATAATACAGTAGGCACTGGCACAATTTTCTCATAAATCAACTAAAAAGACTTAGAAAGTAGATAAAAATTACGGTATAAAAACAGCCTGTATTTTACAACCAGATTTTGTCCTATAAACGGTACAACAGTACAGTTACAGTTTTGACCCACAAATAGTACTTGTGTCGTAAATCATCGCGAATAATAGCGATTAATACAAAAATAATATGTTAGATGTAAGTAACATAAATTTTTAAGTACAAAAGCTGCCATGATTACTTATATCATTAATTACATTATTTTATAAACACAATAAAAGTTAGGTACCATAAACTCTGTTAATCATATAAATATTTTCATGATGAAAGGTTCGGCCAAACCTGCGCGTCAGTGACGCGGGAAGCGGGACGCGATGCGGGAACGTCCGCCACGCGAAACTGAACGTCGCGCAAGTGTGCACCTGCGCGACTCCGACGGTCGCTTAAGTGTGCAAAGCGTCCGCCGCGCGGCTGACGCTCCCGCTTCGCAGTCGTTTTGGTCGCGCAGGTTTGGCCGAACCTTTATATTGGTTGTGATTTGTGATAAATTGGAAGAATAACAATATTAAATGGGTTACAAAAATGTAGAGTATGAGCACCAGTAAAAACAGTTAAAATATGAATAGTAAGAATGCACTATATTTTAGTGCATATTAGCCTTAACATAAATAGGCGAACATAATTATGTAACACAATTTTAAACATTCAATTATATTACCTATAGCTGATTTATAAGGAAGAGGTAGATTATGTTTGGATTTAGTCACTATGAAGCTTCCATGTGTCTATGAACTGTTACCGGAGCAATGACACTGTTTTTACCACAAGGAAGAACTGTAATGCTTAAGTCTGAAGGAATAAGTCTTGGCTTTATCTTAGCTGGAAGGGGACAGCTCACATCTGATTTGGTATCATCGGACAGAATAATAGGATCATTAACTGAAAAGCCTGTGGCTTCTGAATCTTCATGAGGAGTCATTGTAGAGTAACCATGATCGGAACCATTCACCGTATGGGCCCTTCTATAACCAGTGACCACCCGATATGGTGAAATCGGAGCCTCTGTTTCCTTAACTGGAAGCAATTTATCCTGACCAGACTGATCGTGTGGGTCGTCAGATTGCAAGTGACTCATCTGGACATCAGCCTCATGCCAAGTCTCTGCCGGGCCGTCAACATACAAGTTATGGCAACTAGCTGTTGTCACATTTTGTCTGTAACAGTATATCGCCACGGCTATGATCAGGCTAATAGTTACAATACATCCTGCTATGGGCCCGATTGTAGAGTAACTTCCGAAGGCGTCTCTATTAACGTGCCCAAATGTACCTTCACCATAAGGTGTCACGGCACCTAGTACACCGTTAAAACAAGTCGACTGAGATGTGCAAAACGGGGCCGTGAGTGGAGAGTGGCCGTCAGTGTCGATCTGACACCACTCGCAACCCAATACTCCTAAGCAAGAAGAATGAGACAAATAATTTTCACATTGAAAATCGAAACATGACTTTAAATTTTCGGCAAAATTATGAAAATAGTGCGATTTATGATTATTATTTTCCAGCATCATTGCGCAGAGAGGAATCTCCTGATCGGATTGTGACACACTGCCATTGGTGCATTCATAAGGTTCAGAACTGCATTCGCAAGGGCATTCACATTCCGTTTGCTCCATGCGGTTACAGTTGAAACAAAGGCGGTCCACCATACTGCATGGACAGAAAGCACCAATGCTGCAAGATGCGTTCACCAAACCAACAAAAGCGTTAGTACCGGGAATAGCAGCAATGTAATAGTGGACGCAATGATCACCAGATACAACATTAGACAGAACATTTTGCAAGGAAGTGTTAAATTCGTAGAATCTTTGTATTGTTTTATCGTAAAAGTTGTTACAAAGTCTTTTTGTGACAAACCCTTTGTGGTTCAACATATCCATAGCAATCATAGATTCTTTATGTGTGATATGTTGCTGCTCTATAGGCCCAGAACTATTTGGATCCATTAGTCCAGGATGAGAAACCAAATACCCCCGATTATTCATAATAAAACATTTAGCATATGGCATTGCACAAAAAGGCATGCTATCAACCAAGAGTTTGTACAGAAATCCCATTGTGACATCCATAGATACAACCATATTGGGATATAATGAGTTTTTTACAGCATAAGATATTGAAACAACATAACCAGCTCCACCAACATCTAAGTTTGGGGGAGTTAATATTATTCTACCTGGATTGTCTATGGCATATGTGTACCATGGCCTTCTAATTGGCTCATAATCATACTCAAGAACAGTGCCAGGAAACATGGCAAGAACACCACTTTCAGTTACTGCATATCTCCTTACTATGTATTTAGAATAAGCTCCATGCAAATGTTGCCTCTTATAAAGGGATAAAAGAGAATGTAGAAAACCAACATCTTGCTGTATCTCTTGTTTTAGACCAGGATTTGATAGTAAGCCATGAGCTACACTTTTTAAATAAGCCAAATAATTTTTCATGTAAGTGATGGCTTCTTGGCCATCGCCCATGTCATAAAGATAGGTAAAAGGTGACTCAAAACTCGAAGGACTTAAGTAGACAGTACCCTGATCAATTGTAGCTATTTGTTTGAAATGGCGACACGTTTTGCCACTTTTTGGAGGGAATAAATCTAGTCTATGGAAAAGTATTTCTTTGCTACTTCTTGTAAAAAATATGTTTGTTTTATTAGAAGCACTCTGTTCTTTTACTTCAGATGCTACACACACAATATACTGTTTTTTCACCCACTTCCATAAATATATTAAAGTTTTGGTTGTGTTTTGTTCAGTTATGGTTAGATTTCCTAATGGTTTTACTAACATTTCTGGCAAAACAATTCTAGTAAAGTTCTGAATTTCAATACTTTTAATGTTGGTAAATTTTATTTTATCAGATGTAGTTTCTGGTCTTGGGAAAAATGTATGCATCAAAACTCTTCCTGTAAAATCAATGACAAAAGCCCTTTTTCTTTGACTAGTACCCTTGAAATAAAGAATATCTTCAGCTAGATCTGACCAATAAATGTCTAGGCCAATAACTCCACTGATAGTTGGAAGAACAAGTGAAACCATGTAGTCTCTTTCAGTGGCTTCCCATACCGGGCCTTCTATTTGAATGTCATTACTGTAATATTTACCTGGCAACAAGGATATAAATGCTGAAGCTACTTGTCCCACTACTCCACTGTCATTGATGTGAATCCTCATTACAGAATGGTTGTTGGAGTGATTATGCCACTTATCTATGTGTAGAATTCCCAAAGAACAGTTCTTGTCAGCTTTGTTTTCATTTACTACTCCAATGGCAAATAACAACCCTTCATCTTTTTTCTCTGTAAATGGGAACAGTTTCAGCAGGCTATCATTCTTCAATACTTTAGTATCAGTCAAGAAAATAAACAGTTTGTATTTTGGTAGATCCCTTTGTTCTAGTAATTTCTTCATGTCCTTATTTATGGCCATAGGCATAATACTTGAGAATGCTACCTCGACAGATGCTAGATATTCTCGCAGCAGAAGTTTATTGTTTTCTGTAGCATTTCCTACATCTGAAACTCCTCCAGCACTACATGTATCTTCAAACTTCACAAATTCTGTCATGTTGGTCATCTTCAAAGCAATTAAATCTGTCTCTTTCAAGGCATAAGCTGTTTCTTTGACAATGTTCACTGCATGTTGAAGCGAGTCTAATTTCATACTGTTGTCAATAATAAATACTACAAGTTTTGGGTCCGGATGCACCACCTTGTGATACATATACCTTAAATTAGAATGAGGCATAGCAGAGCAATCTCTATCTGTAGCATAGTCCATGTGGGAGAGAAAATATTGCCTTTTAATTTTTAGATCTTTATGGCGATTCATTTGAGTCTTTGGATCTGGCAAGGTATCTGTTGTCTGGCTTTTCAAGAAAACTGATTTACGGATAGAGTTGAATGGGCACGGATGAGTGAAGGAGAGCGTACTAGTATCATTTATAGCATTTCTCATGTCCTTGAGTATGCTTTCTGCTGAAGAGAGCTTGAAGGTTAGTTTATCAACTATGCTGCCTAATGTTTCTGAATCTGATGTCAAATACCGGCTTACCCTGTATGAATTCGGTATTTCAAAATGAGCTGTGTATTCTGTGCCGAGTTCATTTACTATAATGTCGCCAAACCTGCTGGCTAGAGTGTCGGATAACTTTCGAAGACATTGTTTGTAGTCGCCGCGGCTGTTGGTTCTAGTACAATTATCGTTCTGCCCAAGGATCACAGGCACGTCAAGACACGCGGTTATCAAGAACAACAACTCTATTAGCTTCATATTGTTGAAATTAGGTTCAGATGATGCTATTGATTATTTTAGATATGTTTGTTCATCTTCGATGTGATACGTAGTGTGTTTTACGTTCATTATCAATTTGCTTTTATACGAAAAATGTTAAAACCATCAGGAAATAGAAGACGGAGCACTTTTCATTCAAAGAAAAACAAATAAACAAAAATTCCACTCAATCAAGTTTCAAGACTTCACGAAGTATTTATATTCTCTTTGGACTTCACTTCACACACACTCGCTATTTCACCTTCTTCAACTTCTTGATTATAGATCTGCGTCTGGTAATCTGGTTTGACGCAATTTTGCCAGTGACTTTCTGGATAGCACCATCACAAGGTTTTTAGATTTCTGATTATTTACAAGAAAGACTTCATTCAAATACGGTAAATACGGAACGTAATAATTGATCTTAGGGTAAATATAATGTTGTCTAAATTAGAGCGCTTTTCACGAAAGAAGTCCCCTAGACGCGGCGCTGTAGTAGTGCGACCGAATGAAGCCAGCAAGCATAATGGCAATCTGTCAAATTTAGTTCCACCTGTTACCGTGGGACTTTTTTCGTGAAAAGCACTCTAACTGCACTATACTAGTGCCCCGTGCCGGATTCACACGGGTGGACATATACAGGGTGTTAGTGTGAACACCGTTGTCCTTGAAAGCAGAGGTTCAGCATCATGAGTAGAATCCAAAACCGATGAGAAAAGCTTAACACCTATTTTAGTTTTGCAAGATTTTGATATTTCATGTCTTCGCTATCGTACACGATGCCATAGTCACTCTACATTCTTTAAGTACCTACCTACGTAAGTACTTTTACCCGCGCCTTACTTGGATCGTAACTTCATTACTTGTGCCCTTCAAAAGACGGGATATTCGCACAGAAGGTCATACGACACTGAGGTGCACATGCCACGTGTCGCCTGGTCGAAGTACTTGTGTCACGTGTTTGTGAGCAAACGTTTAGTGTTTATAAAAATTTTCTTTAAAAAATCAGTAAAAAATAGAATCATTTTTTTTCATCCGTTTTGGATTCTACTCATGATGCTGAACCTCTGGTTTCAAGGACAACGGTGTTCACACTAACACCCTGTATTGTAGAGTCACAGAATGAATAACAGTACTTACAGGTAGGTATAGGTATGAATCCATAAATATCCTTTAGCTAACCTGTAAGTACTACTTATTATTATTTATTAGTAGGAAGGAAGCATGGTATGATGCTTCCTCACTACCCGCTTGTTGTATACTGGCAGCTGCGCGTTACGAAGCCCACACACGCGTCTCAGGGCGCAAGGCGCGCCCCGTACCGCGGAGTTTATTTTTACACTATATTGTTTAAGGTCTTCACACACCACACAGAAACCGGACGCGGAGCGTATATCTCATAGCGTTTATCTCATTGAATCGTATGAAAGACTACACACACACTGGAGGCGGTGCAGGTGGCGGCGCGGCGGCGCGGCCGCCGCCGGCGCGGTGCCATAGGAAAAACCGACACGCCTTCTCGCCTCTCCGCTCCCCGCTCCGCCTCCGGCTTCTGTGTGTGGAGACTTTTATAGTGACTTTATGTTCGTTTTGAAACAAATTTCCAATTTGATTATTTCGTAAGGACTACTACAGTCGTATTGAAACAACAGATTCTATAAATAAAATACACAATGATTTATTTTGATAAGGACCAATAGGTACGTACAAAGGTAGGATGGATGGATTAGTAATGAAATGAAATAACATCGCAAACAATTATTCATTATTTATTTATCAAATACACTCGAGAGCAATGAATCCGGGTCACTCAAAGAATCCAAAAAATCTCGGAAAGTAAGAATGCTAGGTTAATGCAATAAATTGTATTTAATAGACAATTTAATACTCCTTAAATGAAAGTTAAAAAAATATGAGTCACCATACATTTTATTTACACAAAATTACATAAAGAAAAAAAACTGCTGATCTCTCCTTAAAACAAAAATAGGAAACATGAAAATTTTGAACTTTATGACGATTTTCTTGAATTTCAATACTTCGTATTACCTCCTCGTGCTTCCATTACTGCGTTTACGCGGTTTGGCATGCTGTACACCAAGTTTCTTATACGATTTTGGGGAATATTCTCCCATTCCTCTGTGAGAGCAATTTTGAGCTCAGGAAGCGTGATTGGGGGAGGGTTTCGTTGTTTACGCATCTCCCTAGCTCGTCCCAAGCATGCTCGATCGGGTTGATATCCGGGCTGCGCGCTGGCCACTCCATACAAGTAATGTTCATCTCTTGAAGGTAGTCATTCACAATCCTACCTGTATGAGGTCGGGCATTGTCATGCATAAATATAGCATCCTCACCCAAATTGACCATAAATGGACCAACGTGTTCGTTGAGGATTTCTTCCACATATCTTACGCTAGTTAAAGAGCCGTTTTCTATGATCACCAGCTCTGTGCGACTTTCAGAGGAAATTCCGGCCCACACAAGTACAGACCCACCACCGTAGGCTACTTTTTCTTCGATGCATGCTTGTTTGAATCTTTCCCCTGGTCTTCTATACACTCTGTGTCTTCCATCGTGCTTGTAGAGCACAAATTTTGATTCGTCGGAGAACATAACTTTCGACCAATCTTCAATACTCCAATTTACGTGGTTCTGGGCATATCTTAGTCTTGAAATACGATGGCCACGCTCCAGTTTAGGGCCGTTTGCAGGTCTAAGGGGTTTTAAGTTAGATTCAGCAAGCCGACGTCTTACTGTCCATGCACTTGGGTTACTTCCTCCGAGGCGTCGAAACTGATTTGTGAGTTCAGTTCCTGTGAGAAAGCGATTTCGAAGCATGGTGTTCACCAAGTATCGGTCTTCTCGTCCTGTGGTACACCTAGTTCTGCCCGTTCCTGGTCTGCGTAGGTTAGAACCAGTTTCTTCGTAACGTCGGAGAACTCTTTGTACTGTTGACAGCGACACACCGACAGTCCTGGCTGTATCGCGCTGACTCCGGCCGGTTTCCACCAATGTAAGTATTCTGGTGCATTCTTCAAGTGTAAGCGACATGATTTCAGCTTGAATAATGAATATTGAGCACTATCAACCTGGTTTATGTACCAACATAAATGACAGATTACAAACAAAAGCAAAAACAAATCCTGTAATTTCGTAGTTCCTTCTTCGACAGTGTTCCCTTTTCAAATTTGATTTTTTTATGATATAACTTTACAATAACTAAGAAATTTTAATACTTTCATTTAAGGAGTATTAAATTGTCTAATAAATACAATTTATTGCATTAACCTAGCATTCTTACTTTCCGAGATTTTTTGGATTCTTTGAGTGACCCGGATTCATTGCTCTCGAGTGTATTTAAAAAAATTATAAATTGCTGGTGAGTAGGGATCTGGCGCAGCGCATCAGTGCCATACAGCGTGGTAATTCAGCCAGTGTCTTGGGGACGCTTCCGACAGGTTTTGACATCGATCAGTTAATTTGAGCTAAGTACATGTTAGTAGCATGGGCGTAGCCACGGTGGGGCAGGGTGGGGCGCTTGCCCCACCCTGACTCTGACCTGTTGGGTACTTACCTAACCAAATCTTAAAAAAACTAAATTATCTAGGTACCTATTAACTAACAGGATTTAGATCGCCGAATCTAATAATAAATTGAAAGTTTTAATAATAATAATTTAATAATATTTATTTCAAATCAAGCCTTTCAAATAATCAATAGGTACATAATATTTCCATCTAAAATATAACATACATTAATTTTAGGTTTTTCTAGTTCTAAGGAGGTTCCACGGCTTCTCATCACTACATAGTATAAAACAAAGTCGCTTTTTACGCTTAAATCTTCAAAACTACACAACGGTTTTTGATGCGGTTTTTATAGATAGAGATATATATGTGAGCAAACGTTTAGTGTTTATAAAAATTTTCTTTAAAAAATGAGTAAAAAATAGAATCTTTTTTCTTCATCCGTTTTGGATTCTACTCATGATGCTGAACCTCTGGTTTCAAGGAGAACGCTGTTCACACTAACACCCTGTATAATGTAATTAATTATTTTGAGTTAATTACCTGCTGAAAATATTTAATTTAGTAATTTTGGAATCGATTACTTAAATTCTATAATCTTATGAAAACAATCATTCCCATATTTCTCCACTTCCAGATTGAGAATTAAGGTGATTTTTCATAGTAAAAGATAAAAAAATATAACAATTTTTTTTGATTATATCTTATCTTGTTACATTTGGGCCCACCATTTTCCATCTCCTTTTCAGTACGTACTGATATTATCATAAATAAAAAACTTGTTCCAGGAATTTTAAAAAAATCCATATAAGATAATAATGGGTACTGGGTAGATTGAAGAGCAGGACAAATCGTAAAGTCTACGCGGGCGAAGCCGCGAGCGGAAAGCTAGAGTAGTCATTTCTAGCTTTCCGCTCGTGGCTTACCTGAAATTATTTTCTATAAGTAGGTAGATATAAACCTTTAAATTGACTGAGGGTCCGTTCAAATACGTACCTATAGGTACTAAGCAGATTTATTACAATTATTGACAACCCGTCCCACCTTGTCAGCAAAAGTAAGCAAAATAAAGAATGGAAGGGCCCTTCCATTCAATACGTAAATATAGGGGTTAAAGTTAGGGGTTAAGATTTGCTTACTTTTGCTGACAAGGTGGGACAAGGCATCGTATGCATTTTTCTAAACATATTACAAGTAGTAATTCCCGATCCCGTGGGAATTCCGAGATAAAATAGCCTATGTGTTATTCCAGACTATAATCTATCTCTGTGCCAAATTTCATCCATATCCGTTTAATAGTTTTGCGTGAAAGAGTAACAAACATCCATCCATCCATCTATTCATACTTACAAACTTTCGCTTTTATAATATTACCAGGATTTATGGTAATCAGCGAAAATGCGGTTAAATGTCTTTTTGTTATCTACTAACGACGTATTTACCATGTAGCTAGACCTAGCTAGACCCTCATGATGATGATGAGCATCATCATCAGCCTATATTAGTCCACTGCTGCACATAGGCCTCCCCTAATTAACAAATTGGACCGCCTTGAATACTTGAACCGCCCCTGATTAACAAATTGGCTCTGATACGCTCAGAGCCCAAACGGCTGAAGATTTTATTAAAACGCAAACAGGACCTAAAGTGGCATCTCTAGTAATTATATCAAAACATAGTTCGGTGGCCACAAAAGGCAACTTGACATCTCCTCCTAAACTAGACAAACTAAAACTACTACAGATGCAATAAAAAAAGCTTATGATAGGTTTACCAAACTGTACTTGCGTGTGAATTTTGGAAATTCCTTTGTTTAACGGAATTATCTTATGATAAAATAAGCGGAGGCGCCACTTCAGGTCCTGTTTGCGCCTTTAATAAAAAAATATAATGAAATAATTTGTGGTGTACCTACCTAAGTGAGCAATAAGAAAGTTTTTTAAATAATTCGAATCATAAATACAGATTCTTTTGTATGAAAAGATTAACTGGGGTAAGAGCGCGGGTGTAGATTGCTAGTTACACATTATTTTTGACTCCTGCTGCCTGCCCCACCCTGGGCCCATGCCTGGCTACGCCCATGGTTAGTAGTATCTTTGCAGTTAGCTCAATTGTTTCAATTGTATACATACTAATGTACTTAGGTACTAGTTTTAATTAATCTATAATATACGTTGTTATTAGTGTGCAATTTAATATTTATTTATTACTACGCACTATAATTGTAATGCTATGGATAACATGACTATGTGACAAAGTTCTGACTAGAACTTTGTCACATGTGTGACATAAATACCTACCTACATTAATTATGGTAACTAGTGTCGCGAAGTAGGTATTGGAGATATTATTACACATTTTTTGTCAAAAATCTTCGCGATATTATATCTCTATAGTTGTTATGTCGCTATGACTGATTGAAATGCCGACATAAATCAGACCATGATATCCACACCTTTTTAGTTTACTAATCCTTAGGTAGGTATCCAATTAAACCACATTGGTATTGGCACATAACTACCTACCTACTTAAAATTTAAAAATGGACCGATAATTTGTTGAAGTGTCTATCACCAATTAATAATAAATAAGGTTGCTAGACTAGGGGTAGGTAAGTTCACACATGTGTTTTCATCGATTGGTCAGGGGCGGGCGGTGGCGGCGTGCCTTACAGTCTGACCATTAACCCAGTTGTGCGGCGCTAGGCGGGCGCGCTGCCACGCCGGGCCGCACCTCACTTCGGCGTCATGCAACTGCCGGAGACGCCGCCGCCGCCGCTCGCTCCGCTGTGGGACCGCGTGCTCCGGGCGCGCGCTCTGCCCCCTGACCTAGATGTGGAACTCCTGTACGTCGCCATACGAGATCGCCTCACTCATCCCGAGTGGGAAGTTCGACTCCATGCGCTACGAGTTCTGGCCGATCTCTTACCTCTCTCCGGTAACGCACTGGCTTTCCCTTTCGACCAAGTTGTCGACAACTTGGGCCACGGCTCCCCAAATGTCCGGAAAGCGGCACTGGACGCCTTGAAAGTTTTTTGCACGCATTGTGAAGTTCCTGAATGCGCTGCAAGAGCGATATTGGACAAGTGTTACTACCACAACATTCGGCCCCTTTCCGCGGGTGTTGATGTCAAAATGAATGTAATCACTGGTTTGATCTTATCCATTCCATCGGTGATGGGAATTTTAAGACGAAGAAATCAGGCGTTGGATATGTTTCCAGTTTTTCAAATACTGGGAGAGAAGCTCTTTGAGCCTGTTCACAGAGATGTAGCACATCGAGCCATGATGAAACTTCGTAAAGTTTGTGGACCTAAGGACTACACAATGTGCCTAACAAGATTAGATTTGAAAATACAAGACAAGTTTAGAAACCTTTGCGAAAATTTTGACGAAGATTCTCTAGATGTTTACTTTGCCCCAAGGAAAAAAATAAATTACGATAACAACAACCAGCCGCTCATCAAAGTAATTGGCAGCACAAACAGTGCCCCAGTTCGTGCCATCGTTGATTCATCGTCGAATGACGAATTGTACAGACACTATACTTTTAATAACAATTATGCTAAAGTCATAATAGAAACTGAAATAAAATTTGACTCTGATACTGCCATCACGATGACGGTACTAGAAGAAACTGAAACTGAATCAGAGAGACAAACTGGCAGTGAAGATGGTTACGATAGCTCTGATCAAAATGTGCTTAAATACAGCGACGGGGATTCTGAAGACACAGATGTGATTGTGAAAAGAGTGCGATTCGGTGGTGAAAGTGTTAAAATACGGACTCCAGACAGCGAAAATTTAATTTCTAGTGAAGATGATATGAATCAGAATAAAGTTGTACAAACCGATAACAACGAAGAATTATCAAGAACCATTACTCCAGTGGTAGTGAACAAAATAAACGAAACTAAGCAAGATACTAGTGTAAAAAAGAGTGTAAATCAGCTTCAAAACGTATCACAAACAAAAAAAAGTGGTATTCCGTTGCCAGTGATAAACAAACCTTATAAACAACCGGAACCAATCTTGTCCAAATATAACAAAGTGAAATTGAAATCAAAATCATTGAGTGAATTGTACGATTACTTTAGGACGAAAAATGGAGAGCCTGAGAGTAAATCAAATGAGTTTTCTGGGTTTGCGCTCACGATTGCCGAAGTGAGATCCCCTCAGAAGGTTTCGAGCCCGGTGCAGCCCCACAGAGAAGTGGAGGTCCTCCACAATCTTCAACGGAGTCCGGTGGTATCGCCTCGACGGCAAGTCACTAAAGTACATTTGGATGAAGACGAGTAAGTTTTACTTTTTCTAAGTCACGAGGCCATTATTATCTACTAGCTGTTGCCCGCGACTTCGTCTGCACAGCATTAGTATTTCGAGTATACTCGCGTTTTCACCCGCGTAATTCCTGTTCCCGTGGGAATTCAGGGATAAAATATAGCCTGTGTTATTCCTGTGCCAAATTTCATCCAGATCCGTTCAGTTGTTTTTCATGAAAGAGTAATAAACTTCCATCCATCTATCTATCCATACTAACTTTCTCGTTAGATGATAGGATTCTAAACGCCGACGTTCATCCTCAGACTAAGTATAACACTTTCTATAGTCTGAGCTTTCATCTTGGAAATTCTTTGGATGTTGTTACGGATGGTGACGTCAGTATTTCTGTCTAGATTCGCGCTCAATGTCCTCGCATCTACGCCTCCACCGCCGGAAGACTTGCGCTCTCCCAGGGCTCCGACGCCTTTGCGAGCTTACTACGATTGGGAAGAGCTCGGTATCATCCCCCGGCATGTGGTTCAGCAGTTGCATAACACAGTAAGAAAAGATACAATGGCTCTTGAAACTTTAAGACCTTTTTTAACTTGTTGAAGATAGCATCACTATTCACTTCATCACTACATAGTATAAAACAAAGTCGCTTTATCTGTCCCTATGTCCCTATATCCCTATGTCCCTTTGAATGCTTAAATCTTTAAAAGTACGCAACGTATTTTAATGCGGTTTTTTTAAAGATAGAGTGATTCAAGAGGACGGTTTATACGTATAATAAAACCGTGCAAAGCCGGGGCGGGTCGCTAGTTAAAAATAAAGTTTTTTGAACATATGCGATCAGAACAGAAGGAACTCATTATTATAAATATTTAGGTACGGGTATTTATCGCATTTATTTAAGTAAGTACTTTACCCATTTTTCCCGATAAAAAACGCGATATATACCCGTACCTAAATATTTATAATCAAGCATTTAAAATGCCTGTGTAACTTTGGATTGATCTACTGGTTGGGTTGGTAAGATAATATCAACAAGCAATTATAAAATTTCAAACCGTTTGTAATCTTATTCTTGTTTTTGACGACCTCAGTGGCGCAGTGGGCGAAAGCCGCCTGCGATGTAAGAGGTTCACATACACACACTGGTACACATGATCTTTTTGACTTAGGTAGGTACCTATATAAATTTATATAACTTGACTTCTACCACGCCTTGTGATCTCATGATGGATTTCCTAAAATAAAATAAAAAATAAATTTTGTCAGAAATGGTTATGGTTATGTTTGTGTTTAGGAGAATTGGATAGCTGTGGTGAAAGCTGCTGACCACCTCCACAGTGCCTTGCTCGACGCGGACAATGTTAGGAGGTTGGAACCGGCTGCCTTATCGCTGGTGAGGCACATGTGGGCCCTAAGCGACGAGGTGTGTTTCCAAGATTATCATTATTAGAGACTTACAACTTACACACCTGATACCTATATGGGTGATTTACATAATGTAGTCTGGTTAATTTTATGGTGTGACTGCGATGTGAATTTGTTGTTTAGGTACCAGTGCATACAGCTTTTTATTATCTAACAAACATTTGATTTACGCTCTGGTATCTATCTATCTATTTAAAGTTTTAACTGCAAGCACTGATTGGCACAGCTAAAAAATAAGAACCTACTTACATTATTTTGTTATGAATTCTATCCAAGATAAATAAATACTTAATGCTGGGTTACTTTATCTTGGATCAGCATTATTTATTTAACTACATTGTTTATCATGGTAGGAAATCTGGATTTAACAGTTAAAAAACAGATTCCCATGAAGCAGGACCAAAATAAGCAAGCCCAACATTGACTGGTTTATTTTGGTTTCACAAGGTAACAGCAGCGAAAGCACCAGCCGAAGGGGCAATTTGCGCATTAATCCGCGCAGCGAGCAGCGACTGCGCGAGGCAGCTGCTGCCTTCCTTGGTGTCCCGGATGGGGAGAGAACCCCTCCCGTCTGCCCTCCCTCATGCGTTACTTCAGAGATTAGCGTTACATCATCTGGTTGACCTCATCTTTGATCCCGCCATGATTGGAGTAAGTAAATCACGACAGGTTGTATTTTTCACATGGTGTCTGGGAAAACTACAACCTGTCAAGATTCCCGTCACGTTAGATCGCACAATACAAATTGGAGTACCTAGTAGTAAAGCAAGATAATTTTAATTTAAAGTTAATGTAGCGACATCTAGCATGATGTGAGCTCCACCCTTGACCCCCAAAGTAAAGTTATTTTTTTTACGTCCCAGATCTTTTGGCATACTTTATGTGAAGGGGGATACTTACAAAACTCTGTTCATAATGTGGTTATGCAGTTAGGTACTGACTAAGTAGATACTACTGTAGGAAAGCCTTGAGCCTTGAAGCCTTTAGTCATTTAATTCCTTGGTCCATCTTGAAACCAAATTTTTTTAAGTTCATTGCCACTATTTTGTTTATTGTTTACTGTTCATAATTCTCAATTAGGAGTCAGGCGATGCTGAAAGAATACAAAGTGCTCAGCTTCGCGCAACACTCTGCTTAGCCAGGGCAGCAGGACCGGCCTCTGTCCTCTCAGCGGTTCGAAGAAGACTGGCGGGCACAGCGCGGGCCGATATCTTCTGTAGCAAAGTAAGCCTGATATGACTTAACACCAGCCTTAACGTCCATGCTTAGGACCTGTTTTCAGCAGGGAGCAAGAACAAATGTATATTCTGTTTCAGTTACGAGAGCGGTTGAGTAGACCCTTGGAGAATATCAAGCCCAGTTTCATGGCAAGGTAATATAGTTTCAAGAACTTCTAGAATTTTAAATAAGGAAGTCTTTCATAATTCATGTTGTGTGATGCAGAAGTTCCCAGCTGCCTGTCCCAGTGAGAAGACGTGCAAGATCCACGCCACCGCCTGCCGCACCCGCGCCTCCTAGACGACTCAGACCTTTGCCGGATTCAGCGCCATTACCAAGTTAGTAGTGATTCTAATTTCAATCTTAATCTAGCCAGACCCGCTAAGGAATGGAATGTGCTGCCTGCTGCAGTTTTCCCGGACAACTACAACCCGAGTCTCCAAGACGAAAGTGAATACAAGGTGTTTTCTAGACTTTCGTGATACATCTTCGGCCACGTCGTCACTTACCTACCATCAGGTGAGATTGTGGTCAAACGAAGGTCTATTGTTGATAAAAATAGACCCATATTCTTGCCAAGATAGGTACATTGAGATATGCTTTGGGGTTTATGATGCTAAAATCTTTATTTCTTGCAGGTGTTTCACAACTTGGACGGAAATATATTATGAATCCACTTTCACCGATTCCTCTGAGTGACAGGTAGGTTCATTTCATACCAATTAGATAGTTAATAATCTATGCCATCCTTCGTGCCAATCTAGAAATTATGTGGTTTTGACTTTGAAGCGTGGCCGTGGGAATTTAGTCAGCTGCTATAGGCTAAGTATATATAACACTTATACCGAAAGGGTGTAGGGGCATAAGAATAAATAATAACTACGTAGAAAGGACTCTTCTTTGATCTAGTCCCAAACGCCGCCATTTATATACCTACTTCCCCCTTCACCTCGTTACGCCCCTCTGTCGTCCAGGCGTTTTGCCAGGGTTGCTACTGCATTGTACCGCCGCGCCCCGCCGCCGCGGCCGCCGCGCCGCCGCGCCGTCGTCGCGAGGCGAGGCGAGTGAGAAAAGGTCAACGAACGATGTTCACGTTCCTTTGATTAGGTACCTACCTAATTAGTTAGATAGGAACCTACTAAAACACAGTAATATTTAGAAAATATTACTTACATAGGGTATGTATTATCATATAATATGCATTATGTTTTATTGTTACAACCGATCACACCACAATAACTTGACCATGACGTCATATCATAGAGGTAGGTACCTAACCTACACAAATATTAAAATCCGCGTGCGGCGTCGCCGGCTGTGACAGCCCTACTGCACGTTTAACGTGCAGAATCGCGTAGGCTAATATCGTGACCTTGAGCGCGTTCGGAGCGAAGTTTCCCTTCTAGTCTGTTCTTATTCTTATGGTAGGGGTTCGTTTTGTTTAAGTCAGTGAAGATACGAAGTAAGGTAATAGTTTTATTTAATTATGCAAATGCCGATTTGTTTTGAAACGGAAAATAATTTTTGGAAGCCACATTAGGTAAGTAGGTACTTACTTGCTCTCTTTAACTATACATTTCTGCCATATAATCGAAAGATCATTTAAATTTTAAACCTTTCCTATACAATTCTTGGGACTTGGGAGTTCGCAAACTATGTGAAGGCAGTGCATGCAACGTAGGTAGACGTATGCCGTTATTAATTGAGCGAATCTAATGTTACTGTAGTTGTAATTTACTACGTAAGTTAGTGCGTGCGATTACGCTTGCAATTCTCGTAAAATCCTCATTTCTTAAGGGAAGATTTAACACGCGCTGCTCTTGCAGATCAGACAACGCTTTTTACTCGAAAAGCTGAAAGTGTAGGTAAATAATTGAAAGTCGAACCAAATTTTTCTTTTCATGCTGGTTTAATTCAAATTTAAAATGTTATGTCTGTTAAAACGGCTATTTCCCCATAATATACAGTGCAATACAAAAGTTGAACCTCATCCATCTGGTTCTAAGTTCTAACCCATATTTTTTTGCTATCAAGGGTCGTAACAAGTTGTCGAACGCGTGCGTGTTAAGTAAATAAATTTACAATCAAAGGCAAGGCCATATTATTTCAGGCTTATTCTAATTTTCGATTTGATTGTCCACTAGCTTTGACCACCGACTGAGATCGTTATCTAAGTGGCTACTTTATGTAAATTCGCCCTTTAACATACGGGGCCTGCTGGCTTCGCCCACGCACGAGTCAATCACCCCTCTGCTGCGGTGTGACTAACAAATCGATAACCTAGTAATGGTTGTAGGAGCCATAGGTTCTTCTATTAGTCATTTTGCAGTTTCAGCAGAAAGTGGATCGTTAATTCGTCACCCATTAAAACTCTGTTGTTAACAATTTGGTTAGGTAGGTAGGTACTCAAATAAGTAGGATCCTAACCACTACAGATTAGAGAATCTGTAGGTGTCCACCATTCTGAGGGTTCATATTTATCATTTCATTACATTTTAATGACCAATTAGGTACAGAAAATAATACCCCGTAATACTTAATAATTACAATGAAAGTTCCGAGAAAAGCAGACGGTCAGAATATTGATAATGGTCAGTTTCTTATGGACTTTATTTCTCTTATTATATTACCTACCTATACTAACCTATTTGATTCGTGAAACGCTTACGAGCTTTTGTAGTCCTTGTGCCTTAATAAGGTAGGTATAAGTATGTTACAAGGACAACAAAAGCACATTTAATAGAATAAGTTTTGTAGTGCGAATTAAGAGCTTTGCGTGACTGCTAAAAACCACAGACTTGTTGGCACTGTAAGCAAAACGACGCCATTTCCGTCACGCTTGGAACCAAAAATACCTATTCTTCTTGATGAGTCTGTCTGTTTGTTTTGTTATCATGTCTAGACATTACTTGATCAAAGTCGGTCAAATGGATGAGTGAGAACCTATAAAAGTTGACGTATACAAACGTTACAGGTGTAATTGCGTGCCGCAAGCTGCCACAAGCACCACTAACCTACATATTGATAGTATTTTTTTATTGGCCCAGTTGTTAGGCAGGGGCGGTATGAGCGACGGGTTTGCTCGAGACGACCCATTTCTGCTATCGCCGCTGTATCGCTCCACTTTTTACTCGGCTACTAACTAACGTTTTTTACGTCTAATCTAAACTGTAGTAATTAGGTACAATATTTTACAACGAAGCATTTAACCTAGTTCTAGGTTTTATTTTGTAGCGTAACCGACTTTTGATGGGCTAATCAATCGGTAATTTTTGGAGTCACTGATCATGATTATGGCCATATTGGCCATGTACCTATACTTTACTGTTACTGAAAACCTCACTAGGTGATTTACATACACATAATAGGTATGTAAATAGCTCGGTTCGAAATGTAGACATCGTTTAGAATTGATTAAGTAGGTGGCGGGTTCCCCCGCGTGTGGGTCGCGCGCGGTAGGGGAGGTGAGACAGCGTCAGTCGCGGAGCGTCGCGGCACGCGGCCACCGGCGGCATGCTGCGGCTGTGCTGCTGCCCGCGCCGCGCCGCCGCCGTCACGCCGTCGCCCACCGTCGCCGCTACTGTCGCGCTCCCCTCCGACCTCCACATCGACCTGTGGTAATTCCTATCATTCCCCCTACCCTACCCGTTTCCGCAAACAACAACGTAGCGTACCTACTTGCGTTGTCGTGACTCGTCATGGTTTTGTTTACAGGGATTCGAGCGTGCAGGCGAACTACGACGAAATAGATTCTAAAGCAGTTGTGGAGAATGGAAGAATTGATGTTGCACTCGAAAGCGATAAGCGGACGGCTAACGAAACGACTGCGGATATTTCGAGATCCGAGCCGTCGTCATCCCCGGCGAGCCCGCGACGATCGCCGTCTCCGCAGCGTTCGCTATCATCGCGGCGGTCACCTTCCCTGCAGCGGTCGCCCTCGATCTGCGTAGAAGATTACTCCGAGAGATCGAATCCCTCCAAGATCGGCCCGGCTGAGTCGCCGGCGCCAAGCGAAGCGCCCGGTTCTGGGGACTATCATTCTGTGTCAGACAAGGCCGAAGTCAGTGAGGCGTCCGCACCCGGAGAACACGAGGAGCCCGCGGTGGCGTCGCCCTCGCCCGCCGCGTCCCCGGTGCGGAGCCAGCGCGCCTCGCGCGACGTGCGCACCGCGCTCGCGGAGTGCATAGTGCCGGCGCGCCACGACGACTGGGAGGCGATCCTGGCCGGGCTGCTGGAGACGGAGCGGCTCGCGATGGACCCCGCGGCGCGCGCCTCGCCGGCCAGCTGGCGAGCGGCGGCGCGCGGCACGGCGGCGCACGTGCGCTCGCTGCGCTCCCGCGTGGCGCGCGCCGCCTGCCGCACGCTGGGCGCGCTGTTCGAGCACCGCGGCCGCGCGCTCGAGCCGGAGCTGGAGGAGGCGGCGGCCGCGCTGCTGGACCGCTGCGCGGACGCGAACAGGTTCCTGCGGGCCGACGCAGGCGAGGCCCTAGGACGGGTGGCGTGCGGGGGCGGGGGCGCGCGCGCGGCGGCGGCGCTGTGCCGGCGCGGGGCGGGGCACCGCGCGGGCCCGGTGCGCGCGGCGGCGGGCGCGGCGCTGGCGCGGCTCGTGACGCACGAGGGCGCGGGCCGGGCGCTCGCCCTGCCCCCCGAGACGCGCACGCTGCTGCTGCGCGCGGCGGGCGAGCTGCTGGGTGACGCGAGCGCGGAGGCGCGGGCGCACGCGCGCGCGCTGTGCCTGGCGCTCTCGGAGGACGCACGTTTCCGCCCGCTGCTGAAGGAGGCGACACCGCCAACGCGCTACCGCTCCATAGAGAAACTCGTTGACAAACTGCGCTATAGATAACTGTCGGTGGGATTGGAGGCTGTTCGGGAAGTAGCCTACTCAATAATTAATCAGCTCTTATACGTCTACCTACTGCTGAAAATAGGCCTCCCCCAACCGGCACTGGAGCTGCAGCTACTGCTTGCTTGGGGCATAATGAATTTATGAATCCGTACGTAACATAAGGAGCTGAATCAATCCAACGAGATAATGTACATAGGTACTACATATTATATTGATGAATCTTATATACCTATTATTATTAAGTGATAATATGCTCATAGAAGAAATAACAGGGGCAATCATGAAGCAACAAACCTATACCTTGTATCTTAGGTATGTCATCGGTCCATGTTGATAATTTAAGAAGCAGGGATTTTATACTTAGGTACCTACCTATATCGCAGGTAGGTCATTCGTTCATTAATAGTTTCATAATGATATTTGAATGATTGATAGATAACACAATGTGCAGGTTCTTAACTTGCTATAGGGCTTAACTAGGTACTACATGGTTCTCCCCAAGTACATACTACGCATTCCGTAAAAAAAAATACGATTTGATTTATTAAACTTGACTGATAAACCTAGGTAATTCGCGAAAGATAAAACTATATGGTTTATTTTACTGGATTAAAGTAGGTATTATGAACCTTATGCCCCAAACATGGAATTGTTATTGTAAGTAAAATACTTAAGTAAGTAGGTACCTAAATACTTACCTTTTTTATTTCTCAAAATAGGTAACCCAATATCTAATCTAAGTACTAAGGTAAGTAAGTAATAGTGGTGATGTAATAATTATTTATAAATAAATCATTTATAAATAAATCATTTATAAATAAATCATTTATAAATGCCTTTGAGCATTACTTGGATCTATGGCTTTTTATTTAAGTGTTCCTAATAGCACCCTAGCCCTAGCAGGGCGCTTTGGCGCTCATTAGGGAGGCCTATGTCCAGCTGTGGACTAATAGGGGCTGATGATGATGAATAGCACCCTATCCCTACATTTACTTAGGTAGTCTACCTACTTACGGCGAAAATACACCAACTCTGAGTTGGTTTCATAGTAGTAGTTAGTACATGAATATAGTCAGTGAAGGGTGAAGCTAGTCCTGGTCGCTTTTTTTATCAACATTAGACCTGCGTTTGACCACAATCTCACCTGATGGCTTGTTCCTCTAAAAACAGTGTCCCCACACACTTTTTAGAGGAACAAGCTATCAGCTTTAAATAATGTATAAGATAGTAGGTGCCTACCTAACTAAACGAAATCCGTGGATGGCTGGCCTTTGATGATGTAGGTGCAGTGCCTACCTATGTAAATGTCCATCTTAATCATATCATTAAGAAGGTATCGAGCGTAACTCTAGGCTTAAACCCTTTGTAGTCTTAAGTTACTGAACCTTCTTGACGAATTGGCATTTTTGTCAACCATGCGTCAACCAGTCAAACCTTTCAAAGATAACAACAAAACCAAAACAATCAGACCATAATAAAAATACAAAAACATTGCAGTAAATGACTCAACGAAACATAGCAGGTTGAAAGAGTGCCGCAGCGGATGTTCTGGCCAAAATTACGGGGGTTCAATTTCCGGGTCCACAATGGCAATAATTCTGAATGGGTCGTTCTAGGGATTATGTGCAGGAGTTGTCAGGGGCAGCTATAGTTAAACTGCTGTCGTTTGTGTTCTGGGGTGTGCTGTACATCAAGTGTGCGCTAGGGTCGCCGAACCGCAGCCCTGAATGGTGCTCCAGGGTGGTGACTCTACTGCACGGCAGTGTTGCCACTGTAGTAAGCCTGATACAATGCAACATAAAGAATCTGTCGCCGCAACGCCTCACTAGTGAGTGCTCCCTCACTCTTATTCTGATACTGAACCTGATCTGCCAGATCCGAAGATTAAGTATTATGTAATCATAACACTGGTATGAGTGTATGAATCTTAAGAATCTGTGTGTGTGAAAATCGGTATCAAGCCTACTAGATACCTTACTTACACAGATCATGAATAGGATACTATCCTAAAAACAGTGATTCTGATTAGAGATCATTGCGGTAGGCAGTTTCATACAAAGGATCCATTTCGAAGTTGATTTGTGTTATCTACCTATATCTATCTAGCCATTTTACAATATTATTAATCTATACATTAAATTACCATTTAAATTAAAATTTTTACTTGACAACAAGTCAAGTAAAAATTGGTGGGTACCTATCAAATTATAAGAATACTAAATACCTATTATGTAAATACTGTCATCATTATCACAACATACAGGTACATACTCAAGACTCCACAAATAGTACCTACCAACCTGCAATAATCCAACTATTAACAAATAATATTGCAGTGAGAGTAACAGCATCACAATATGCACTAATGATATGGTCTTGGGGCTACTTTGCGTTTGACCTCCTCTGGTGCTTAGTTTATGGAAATGAGGGTGCTCTTATGCTAGCTCATCACAGCATAGCGATTGCGGCTATATCAATATACATGCAGAAACAAAACACTGGATGCACATATGCCTGCACAGTGGCTTTGCTTGAATTAACAAATCCTCTGCTTCAAACTCGGTGGTGAGTGAATTTCTTGCAAATAACCTACTTCTAGACCATATCCCACCATACATACTTACCCAAATAAAATTACTGACAATGAAAATTTTGTTCCAGGTTTCTCCGAGATGAGGGTTATGACAAAGGCATGATATATTTCACAGTGGAGTTACTTTATCTGGCACTGTTTGTGTTTCTACGACTAATCCTTGGCTCTTACTTAATTCACAAAATCATAACATCCGATTTATTTGATCTTGAAGAGAAGTTGATATCTTCAGTGTTCTACGTAGTTTCTATTTTTTTTGTTTATGAAATAATGGGATATGTTTTACACAAATATAAGATAAAATGAAATAATGGGATATGTTTTACACAAATATAAGATAAAAAATTAAGTTCAGTATCATTATGTACTTAAAATGCATATAGAATAATTATTTAAATGCTTATTTTAATACTAGTGTATCTTTGCAGGTAGTCTTCAGAAGTCATTTTGTAGTTCTTTTAATAAGATGCAGATTAACATGTTTAATAAGAAATTCTGTTGCAATCTCAATAAAGTATTAAAAACAGAACAAATTACTGCAGATGGGTATCACACAATAAACTAGTTCGCCTTCATTTATAGTATTGTAGAACATCTTTGTCATTAATCACGGTGACCTTGCCTATTACTCCTCCTGCTGTTCCAGCTATGGTGTTTGGGCTCATTAGACCTTGGTCTGCTCCTGAACTCTGGTTTATTTGATCGAGATCTATGATCATTTCTTCCATCTCTACCATGTTTGTCCCTCACCTGGTATGGATGATGTCTGTGCTGAGACCAATTTCCCTGTAAACTTGATAGGACAAGTTTATCTGCGTCATTCCTCTGCCGTGGTGCAAGAACTGGCAAGATAGATTCCTTGTTAAGGTTTTGAGCCATGTTAGCAAACTGTTCCATGTCATGGGATTGCAAATTTATAGAGTCAGGTCCTTGACACCTGATTGGAGGTGGCAGAAATGGCATGCGTCCACGGAAGGTTAGCAGTAATGCTTTATTGAACAGGGATGTTCCACGAAAGAGCTCTATTGCGTAGGGAAGAGAAACTGCGTGGCTATATGTTATGAATGCAAATGATTTCTGGCGCCCATCCTTATCCTTTGCTATTCTGACTTTCTCCAGCGGTCCAGCCTGTAAAATTATTTCCCATATTTAAAAGACAATAATTAACGTATAATTAGGTTTCGTATTATATTGGTTAAATTAGGTAATAACCTGCAGGAACAGCTCATAAAGTATATCCTCCGTAACTTGATCAGATAAGTTACCACACCACAGCGTGTTATCACTGTCCTCAATCATTTCTTTCTAGATAGGTAAAATATTCTGTTTCGTTTAAGATTAAATACGCACGTAACACAAATGTGCAGGATTTTTTTAATTTATAAAGAAGTAGAAAATAAAAACAAAACCACATTCAACCAAACAAGATCAATCAACACAAGATATTAGGTAGGTATGTATGTAAACATAACCAGTGTTGCCAGGCAGGGCCCTTGCTTTTGTTTGAGTCGTAAGTTACGTTTCCTTACTTTCGCTGTTTCCTTTCGCTGACTTGTATATTCCCACACGAAATATCGGGTCAGTACTGACTTATCTCGAGTTTGGAGTCAGTTACTTAGTTACCCTGTGTAAATCCGGCTTAGTCGTAGGTACGCATATGTTCGGGTAAACACAAAGATAATATAAATGGTTAACAAACCGACCTCTCAGCGAAAATGCATTTCAGGTGCGCTTGAATGCATATTTACTCGATTAACCAATGCATGAATGCTCGATTAACCAAATCTAGTACTCAGTGCGCAGTTTCATGACAAAAAAAAGTTTCATTCATTCGTAACTTATTAAAATGGTTTGAACCAAAATGTATAGTACACCGTTATGTACACCGTTATGGTGTAAAAGTAACACTTTTACACTTAGATATGTATATTATTAACGTACTGATAATATTCGGTATAGAACCAACATGAAAAATCCCACCGTTTTTAGTCAAAGATTCTAGACGTATTGCATGTAGTTCCTTGATGACTACGTCAAGGAACTACATGCAATACGTTCCGTATTTATAGATTTTTTGTTTCGCTGAGTGGTCTATTTATCAAGCAGTAGAAGAAATCATCCAAAAATTAGATTGACAAATAGATGCCGGCCACTCCTCCCTCACCTCACCTCACTCACTCAGCTAACTTTGGGGCCGTGTACATGTGTTATGTGTGCATTTTCTGTTTTTATTTTGTTGTGATAGAATCTGTATTTTGTTAATTAATTGCCTCCGTCGTTTAACGGTCGTGCGTGCCTCATCATTAGGTTGATCATCGTCAGTACATCCAAGAATTTACTATTTGTCTCGTGTTTCTACATAACAAAAAATGCGTGACTCTGTGCGTATCTGCCAAACGCTTGAATAGTTGTCGAATCTAGCCTTCACACTTTTTTAGACTGCAGTTAGACTACAAGGACTATCATCATGGAGAATCACAATAAGTTCCAGCAAATGCAAGATGAAATGTCCAGGTACGTCAATTCATTGAGCGAAACTACTCGAAACACGAAACACTTTTAATAAAGTATATGTCGAACTGTATAGGTAACTCAACTTTGTCCGTTTTAGATTTGAAGCAGAAATATCGGGACAGGAAGCTGCAGCTGCTGCTTATAAGCGACCAGTGATAGGGGCAGGTACCTATGGTGCTATTCAGCAAAGACTGGAGGCGCCCATGGCTCAGTTCCAGCAGGCTGGTTTCAACCCCATGATGTACCAACCATTGCCAGCACCCCCACCACCCCCCTCTTTGCCCTCAATGATGGTGCCTCAGCAAGTACGGACACTACTTTATCTCCTAATATATAATAAAATGTACATTTTGATTTGCTGCTGCTTACACTCAAGTAAAATCCATTTCTAATGAAACATTTTACAGGTTCAGCGACTCAGACCTCCTAGTTTCCCTAGTCACCTTGGTCCCCCGACTCAACAAGACTACCAGCCCATGCCATTTCTGCCTCCCGGCATGCCTGGACCACAGCTAATACCTCCACCACCAGCTCCACAGCCTGTTGTGCTATCTGCTGCGCCTAAACTCTACAAGAAACCAAAAGATGATACGGAGAAGAAAGAGAAGCATGAGCGGAAACGGGTAAGATCTGAAGTACAATTTTCACCAGTATTTGGAATATAGGATGCAAGTTTGGGCTTTAATCACGGCCAATAAATAACCATAAGTGGATCAGTGAAGTTATAGCAAGAAATCCAATCAATATTAAGGTTTCTGTCACAAATCAGCAAGTGTAGGGAATCAAGCACTAAATAATGGGCAAGTAGGAAAAAGCCCTCTGTAAAATTTTTTACCTTTGAATGAATGGAAACAACATTTGTTTATTTCATCACCTACCTACCACCAATAGCTTAGACCTAAAGTTTACTAATAAGTATTGGAGTTTTTTTTATTATGGTCTACTACACAAAAATATTTGATAATATAAAATGTTAACCACCATTAAATTATCTGGTTATTGTTTAAAAGTTTTTAAGAATCTATTACTTAAAAAACATTGCAGATGTTAAGGTTGTATAATGCTCAGGTCACTTCGTGTCACTTCTTTAGCTAAAAGTTCCAATCCATTCAAACCAAACCACATCATACATTTAAAAGGTAGTTACATTCTAATCTAAACTTATAATTTGTGTAATTTGAGTGTGACAACCTCAGTGGCACAGCGAGAGTCCGCCTGCTAAGAGGTTGTGGGTTCAATAACCGCCTCTGAACAAATTTGCACAATCTGCAGAAATTTGTTCCGTTGGTCAAAAAAAATATATCTCTATAAGTAAACAATGTATTAAATATATCAGTTAGATCCAGTACCCATGACACAATCTTTGAGTAGGTAGCTTACTTGACGCTATACTCTGATTTAGAATCATAGATATTTTTTGTAAACAGTGGCATTCAAGAATGAAAACTTAACAAAAACTGATAAGAATAACAGACAACAGCAGGGTTACAGCAAGCTAACAACTAAAAACCAAAATAAAATCTTCAAAAACGCATATTTGCTCAAGCACAGCGAAAAAGATGCAGGTTCGTTTTCGATAACGAATGAAAGACCAATGGAATGATGAATGAAAACTGTCAAAACCACGAATTTTTTGGAGCTCCTGCAGCTTAATCTGATGATACCAATATCGTAAAATATGTTACATCAATATTCTTTTGGTTTTAAAACTCTATTGTTTACAAAAAAATATCTATGTTTTTTAATCGTGGTTTAGATGATGTTTTGTGGACTGTCCAGCATTATTTATTTATTTTATGTGTGTATAGCAAAAACGCGAAGCCGCAGCCGCACTGCAAAAGCCAGAACCCGAGCCAGAGCCAGCGCCCCCTCCCGCGCTCCCTCCACCGCCGCCGCCGCCTCCCGTCATACACACGGAGGTGCCTGGGAAACCTAAGAAAGAGAAGAAGAATAGAAAGGTAGGCTACCGTTTCACTTATGCCCTTTTTCTCTCATTCTTTAGAATACAAGAAGGGGAGGCCTATGTCCAGCTGTATATACAGTGTGTAAACAGACAACTATCGAAAACGAAGGGGGATGGCGAAGCACCTTTAAACTTAAACAAAACAAAAATCCGCAGGCCGAAAAAAAATTGTAGCCGAAGATAAACATGTTTAAAGATTTTCAATTATTTTGTTTGCAAGCAATGTACGCGTCCACTTCGATACCTACGCCGCCGCGCCGCGCCGTCGTGAGTCGCGCGCGACGCATCACTCACTACATAACATAAGTACTTACTTACATCACTACATAGTATAAAACAAAGTAGCTTTTTCTGTCCCTATGTCCCTATATCATTATGTCCCTTTAAATGCTTCATCATCATCAACCTATATTAGTCCACTGCTGGACATAGGCCTCCCCCAATGAGCGCCATAGCGCCCTGTCTTCAGCTTGACGCATCCAGCATCTGCCAGCAGTCTTTCGCAGATCGTCATCCCACCTGGCCGGAGGGCGTCCTACGCTACGTTTACCGAGTCGCGGTCTCCACTCAAGAACACGTTTACCCCAACGGTTGTCGGTTCTTCGCGAGATATGGTTGTAATCGTTTTGACTGCTTAAATCTTTAAAACTACGTAACGGATTTTGATGCGGTTTACTAGCGACCCGCCCCGGCTTCGCACGTTTTTATTATACGTATAAACCTTCCTCTTGAATCACTCTATCCTATCTATTAAAAAAACCGCATCAAAATCCGTTGCTTAGTTTCAAAGATTTAAGCAGTCGAAGGGACATAGGGATATAGGGACATAGGGACAGAAAAATCGACTTTGTTTTATACTATGTAGTGATACACTCGTGCGAAACCGGGGCGGGTAGCTAATAAAGTTATAAGTCGTCAAAGTTTAAGGTAAGGTCTTTATAGCAAGTACCTAGGCTGTCGGTACTCGGTAGATATTTCACGACTTACCTAAAGACACGAGCATCAGCTGGGGTATTGCTGGTTCGGCTATCTTTCGCAGTAAGTAAATGCGCAACACTTCTGACGCATTTCCTAGAGCTTCACCATAAGAAACACAAACATTTGCCCATACTCCATCGCACTGAACATTATGTTGGCAAATAAAACACACTTACTAAACACAACCGATACCAACATCTACCTACTTTACAAACACACACAGACCTCGGACACAGACACGCACTAAAAGTCAAATACCTGTTTAACTACTTAAAAACATAACAATACCTATTCGAAAAGTTGCAAATTGCAATTTACATGACCACCCGGCGCGGTGCATGTGTTCACTACGAATACTGAACACCGACTAGCTAGACGACGAAACGAAATAAAATAATAGGTATAGGTCGCGTCACGTAAAAAGAGCGCTGGAAGAAAGTGGAAGGGGTATGTTCGCGCATGGGTACACTCGCGTACGATAGTACTATGCCAATTTGCTGTGCCTATTTGAACTAATATTTCACTCGCGGCTTGGTGTTGGTTATTAGAAAATAATATTAGATAAAATTAAAAACAAGTTCGATTCAGTTTAGAATGTTTAATCTAATTACAAAAACATAATGTAATGTAGCAACTCCATCCATTAAGTCGTCTTGGGTGACGTGAAAACCAGATGAGGACGCGGGATTGATACTGGAGGTGGCTATTTCATCATCGTCACTGTCGTCACTTGAGCTTTCATCATTATTTGAGTCAGAATCATCATCCCTTACACGAATAATAAATGTTTCTGTAATCATATCTACCAAATGATCGCTTTTACAGTAATCGGTCTCTACCTCTATTTCCTTTACCTTTGTGCATAATTTCCAAAAACCATTAAAATGTAAAACCATTTCGTAAACTTTTGTGCGCGATGGTATTTTGACAAGAAACGTGACGTGTGACAGCAAATGTCAACTGACGAACCAATAGCACACCGGCAAGCATACGGCGCATGACCCTTCCACCCCGCGCCCCACCGCCTACCTCCAAATAGACCCATAAATCGCCTTCTGCGCAGCTTTACCGCCAGCGTTCTTCTTACATGACGCGAACTATACATAATTCCGCAAAATTAAATCCTTTTATAAAACCCGAATAAATCAATAGCCGAGGTGTAATAAGACTTATATCGAATGGAATAAAGATGAGATTCCTTTACAAGCACTGCGCCACACCTGTGCGTATCAAAGGGAGCCGAACCATGCCGAACCTTGCCTTGTTTTGCCGACATAGAAAAATACCTCTGTTATAAACCTTATGCCGAATGGAATAAGGTTTTCGTTTATCTAGTTTGCGGGACATAATTCCATTGAATTAAGATTCAAAATCGGGCCTACTAATTTGCGCGTTGCGTATCTCGCTCTCGTGTTAGTGCACGTGACCTTAAACAGCTGAGTGAGTTGAGGTCGATCACTTTGCGCTGTACTTTGGGAACAAAATACATGGCTTTGTTTTTCTAATTTATTTATTTTTGCTTTTAAAAATGATTTATTCGAGTTGATATGTTTTCCTAGTGTTGTACCATGGGTGTGTAACTAGATAAAAAAATAATTTTTTTAAGAAAGGTTAATTTTTTTTTCGCTTTTTTTTTCGATAAATATGTTCAGAATAATGGTCTGATTGCTACCCTTCATTTTTCGATAGTTGTCTTTTTACACCCTGTATAGGTTGATGATGTCATACTTACACATAATTATCTTATAAATGGGTAACATCACCTATCTAACCTAAAGAAGAGTCCTAGTTTTTACATATCCTAACTTATAATAAAATTATAAACTCGAAAGTTTGTATGGATGGATGTTTAGTCCTCTTTCACTCAAAAACTACGGAATGGATCGGGCTGAAATTTTTAATATAAAACGGCAGCCAAATTAAATTCATTATGGGCACAATCTGCAGAATATGAATGCAGAATAATGAATTTAAATTTAGTTTTTAGTTTTTGTAGTCTCTCTGAATTCAAAAGTCACAAATTCACAAACATCAACAATCATCAATCAGTGTGTAATTTTTTCAGGTGGTAAGAACTGCGGGCGGTCAGGTTTGGGAGGATGTGACCTTGCTGGACTGGCCTGATGATGACTTCCGCATGTTCTGCGGAGACCTCGGCAATGACGTCACTGATGAACTACTCGTAAGTTGTATTGTACACAACTTAAGCTTATTTTAGATTACATAAATACATTAATTTTAAAAATACATCATAAATCACTACATAGTATTAAAAACAAAATCGCTCCTCGCGTCTGTATGTCTGTCCATTACATTTTTACATCAAACATAGAGATAATTGATCTTTATCACTACATAGTATAAAACAAAGTCGCTTTCTCTGTCCTTATGTCCCTATATCCCTTTGTATGCTTAAATCTTTAAAACTATTGTGATGCGGTTTTTTAAAATAGTTAGAGTGATTCAAGAGGAAGGTTTATACGTGTAATAAAAACGTGCGAAGCCAGAGCGGGTCGCTAGTGTATAATTAAAATAATAGATAACTATATTGTCTAAGATGAGAGACTATTAGAATACTCCCGATCAGGTCAAATAATTTGAGACGTGACATAATTTCCTTGCAAAAATCATCAAAACATGTGTTTTTTACAGATTCGTACATTTGCCAAGTACACATCCTTCCAACGCGCGAAGGTGGTTCGGGACAAGCGTACGAATAAAAGCAAGGGCTTTGGTTTTGTCAGCTTCAAGGATCCCGGAGATTTCATCAAAGCTATGAAAGAAATGGATGGTAAGGGATTTTTTCATATGTTGAGAATTTGTAGGCCTGTAGAGTTTTCTACTAAATTCCTTTTTGTCTCTTTTTGCATATTCAATTCAATTTTAACGACGTTTATGGTGTAGAGTGCAAAGGTCCGCCTGCGACATAGGAGGTAGCGGGTGCGTTTGCCGCCTCGGGACTAATGTTTTTACGATCTTAGATATTTATTTCCGAGTTCTGGGTTAAAAATAAATATATATTATAGTATATTATTATAGTATGTGGTTATTCTATTAAGTATATCATTTATCTAGTACCTATAACACAAGCTCTGCTTAGCTTGGGGCTAGATGATGCTGCGTGGATTGAACAATCCACTCATAAGGATTATTTATTATCATCTGTACTTTACTTACGTTGCCTGAAATAAGTTTATTATTATTAATTTACCTAGCGAAAATCATGATAGGTGAATTTTTCGTACAATTATTATTCTCAGGTCGTTACGTCGGAAGTCGGCCGATAAAACTGCGCAAGAGCACATGGAAACATCGCTCGTTGGACGTCGTGAGAAAGAAGGAGAAAGAAAAACAAGCGCTGCTCTCTTTACTCATGACGGGAAAGAGTTGATAGCTGGGATATCCAACCGCTAGCAAAACGAGTTTAATGAAGTTAAGGAGTTTATTTATCATTATTTAGATCCAGAACTTGATTCCTAGTAGCACGCAATAGTCAATCTGTACCATGTAAGCAAACCAATATGATGTAGTTGTTTTAAATCCTCGGAATTTGTTTTGTGACTTCGTGATTTTTGATATAATTCCTAATTATATAAGCCTGCAAATTGACATCGTATTTATTTATCGTCTTTTACACGTTCACTCATTTACGTACACAAGTTTGATGACCTCTTTGGCGTAGTGGGTGGGCTCGCTTTTGAAGCAGGTTGCCGGTTCAATTCCGTCACTTGACTAATTTTTTGTTAGCATGATCTGTATATCTGTGTGGATTGTCCAGCATTATTTATTTATATATTTGTTCCGGTAGTTCCGGTTGTCTTTATGTATAAAAATATAATATGTATGTAATAGACTCAGCTTAGATAGGGCTAGGTGATATTAATAATTTATTAAGTGTTTTGTTTTTTAGGACTTCAACAATAAAGTGTTTAGAAATCACGTGTGTGTCTATTTGTAAATACTAAAAGAAAAACAAACAAAATTAATATTCTTACTCATATTTTTAATGTCTTTGGCTGTAATCCTACAGTAACATTTGTACTTAATCTATCTTATTTTAATCTTGTGGTAACAATTATTCAAATCGTTAAATTTACTTTATCATTACGTCAAAGGTTATTCGGTTTTTACAGCCAACATTCTGTATGAAACCTAAACTTTAAATAAGATCAAATCATGGTAGTTCTCTCCATTTAAGGTCTGAAAATCTGGTTTAAATTAGCCTATTAACCAATATTCTTTACAATGGCAATCACAATGGGGGTCTATAAAGGCCGCTGTGATACTAAATCATTATCAATCAGTATAATTCACTTCGATCAATCTTGTTTAATTTTTATCGTACAAAGAGCAACTTCAAATAAATAACAGTACAGAACGTTCCTAGTAATCGATCGTACTGTTATAGTCAGGTCTCAGTCGTATTTGGCGCAGCCTCACTAGTGGACGCGGTCGTTTCTTGTTCGGCTCAGTGTTGGCGGCGGCGGCTGCGTATTGAGCATCCAAGCAGCATCGCTCGTCTCCCGTCACGAGCCCTGTCGTGTGAGGGCAGAATGGAGCTGTGAAGTCTTCGACACAATACGCGCCTGATGCTCTGTGGAACAATCAGATAGGTTATGTACGTTTTCAACTGACTCCAAAAAGGACGAGGCTCGACTTGACTGTTTTTTATTTGAAAGCACCACGCTTGTCGCGTTATACCATTGAATGTGTTCAAGATCTGCACAAGTTTTTCATATGTGATTGAGTTAGTTATTCCTAATAATGTAATTTTTTGTAAAGTGAATGAAACCGAGGTGATCGAGGAGACTAGTAGTTTTTGAGTTATATTTATTTATTCAGATTAGAGCATTCTGCTGCTCATGTCATACGCCTTTGATTCCAGCCATAGCCATAGCCTTTCGCCCCTCAACTAATTTTGGGTTGGCCTTTTGACTTTAGCTCATGGGTAAAGTAAATGGCACGGCGCCGCCGACCGCGGCCGGAACAGGCTCTCCGCCTGGTAGCAGATGAGTTGTGTCTGCATAGTACTCACGTCATCGGCGCCGGCTGCCCCAACATGACTGGCAGTGCGGACGCCCTCGCCGGCGGCACTCGCACGGAGCACCGCCGACCGCACGGCGCCGCCGACCGCGGCCGGAACAGGCTCTCCGCCTGGTAGCAGATAGACCAGATGTGACTGCATAGGGCTTCGTCTGGAATAAAGAAATTTGCTGTTAATGAAACAGTTTATAAGGCCTGATTGGTCGATTGATGAGGTGTTTTCTTTAACCATTGATTAGTGAGTGTGTGATTACTGATTAGTGATTTTTCGATTAAACCCCGCGTCAGTCATCCATCAGGAATGAACTGGAACGTAGACTATTGAATATTCACTGTGGTTAGGACTATGCCAAAAAAAGGCGTTTAAACCTGAGGGTGCAATGTGTCAAACCAACCCAACCAGACTGATCGTATTATCTCTAAATAATCCTATTGGTGAGTGGGTACGATACGCTCCGCTTAGCTTCATTAGCACTCTCTGGTGGAAGAGACTCATAAGCCGTGAAGAAATTCCTGTCACTGCGTATTTCCTCATAGAAAGTCTGACTTTGTTCTATATTCAAACAAAAGTCGGCATACCCCCGGCTGCTCGTCGTATCGTCCAGATTCATGAAGATCACATGCACTGTCCTCCTCGCTCCGTATCGCAAACCTTGAAATGGTCTTTAAGTGACTTAGGCCCAGTAATCCACTCACTAGGTGTATCCTCACAGAAAGGCTGGCTGCGTCCGCCGTTCAAACAGAAGTCTGCATGTCCCAATCTCGCTGCCTCGCCGTAACGCCCCGCGTTCGTATGGAGAACATGCACCGCCCTCGCGTCTCCCGGGTCAAGGCGCAACGCTGGGGCTGAGCGGATCAGAGGGCGAGCTGGGTCCAGACCTGGAAGAAATCAGGTTTCAAACCCAAGGATCAAAAAGCTGTTTCCTTTCTGGAGCTCTTTTTAGACCTGGCGATAACCACTAAGGTACTTAGTCTCACAAAAAATAAAGACGAAGATAAAACCTCCGCCTATTTTAAAATCTTTCAGCAGATTTAAGTAAACTGATCAATATTAATAATTATGATGACGCATTAATCGTCAATCGGCACAAGAAATAAAATACTGGAGCTATTCGCGAAATATTGAATGAACTAGTCAAGGGCCCAATTCTGCTAACCAATCGCATTTGTACTTCTGAGACGATGCCATTGTTAGGATAGTGAAGCGATTTTAAGCCTTCCAATATCGTATTGAAGGACACGTGGAGACTTGTGAGTTGAGGGTAGAGTCAGATCGAACTGAAAAATATTTATATTATTATAGCTCCGTCAAACAGAATATCAGACCGTGTAAACGCCCATCTGTTTGTTGATCATGTCTCATCTGTGGGATATAAATAAAATATGAATATTAAATTATGTACTTCGAGCGCCATTAACTTACCAATGATCCTATTAAGCCTGAACGTAAGATAATTAGCGATGATGCCGCACATATGCGCTCCCAGCGAATGTCCCACGCACGTCAGCCTATCGGGGCGAAGCCCTGCTTTACGCAAGGAGCCCAGGGCTTCGGCCGCGCACCTCGCGACCGGCCGTAGGTTGTGGACGGCTGCCACGTAGCAAGGCGGCTGGCAGAGTTTACCCCAGTCCAGCATGAAGACGTTGTAACCTCCGCGGCGGAGATACGCTGGATAATTAGAGACAGACAAATTATAGATATAGACAGAGTTTATCAAAACATTCAAAAAATTATTAACTTGGTGTCAAATTGTTTACAAAACAAACTTATAAATTTTTACTAATTATCTTAACAAGGCACAAACAGGACCTAAACTGGCGCCACCACTTATTTTATCATATAATTCCGTTAATCAAAGGAATTTCCTAAATTCACACGTACAGTTTGTTAAACGTAACATAAGCTTTTATTAATGCATCTGTAGTATTTTCATTTTGTCTAGTATAGGAAGAGATACGAAGTTGCCTTTGGTGGCCACCAAACTCTGTTTTCGGTTGTTTTATTCTTCTGTGAAATGCGTCGGTGTTATAATTGTATTCAGAAGTGCCTGGTTGTTTTCATCATCACGTCACAAAGCGACCTGTCGCATTTTAGACCAATTAACATAGGTATGTACCCACTAATTGCCTGCCTCACAATCCAGCAATGAAATCCCTTAACCGTGTCAATTTTGCAACAGATGCAACTCCTGCGCAACGGCAGCCCGCATGCGCCATCCATCCATTGAATTCTGCAATTGTTCGCGTACCACACAGGTGCCAGTAGAATCTACTGAGTAGATACCTTTTGCATAGGTCAATGGCTCAGGAGAAAGCTTGGTCCAAGTGACAAGTACTAAAAACTTAGTAGATATGCGACACAGCACTTTGTATGTGCAATATGCATACTGAATCGCTTTCACTTGTATGAAACAGATTTGGCATTTAAAGAAAATTATGCGAAAAACGTTTAACTTCCCGATTAGCATAATGACATCTTATGTTGTGTAATCAGACGAAAGTTGTGATCGTAAGAGTGATTTATAGATGCAGCTCTATTTGCTCTAGATTCGGTTTTATGGCCCCAAAAGTTTAGAATGCCGCCCGAATCGACGACTCGATTAATCAATTGCTATAGTTTACGATTCAAAAAGCGGAAAAACTAATAGAGTCGTGGTCTTCCGGACGGGCGCGTCATGAAGTATGCGCTGGGCATGTAATATAAAATGGTTCAATGTTAATAAGCTAATTTAAAGAATATAGATAAAGCTGGACACGTGGACACTTCTACTTCATCTTATCTGGCTACTCCGAGTCTAGCCCCAGAGTAAGCGTGGCGCCAGGTGACTTATACCTACCCAGTGCCGTACCTATTTTAAAATTAGTAAGATCTTAAAAATTTAACTTATTAGTCTAAATGATGTGCCCTAATTAAGTGCTTGTTAACTAAAAGTATTAAACGTAATTTGACATCAAATACCGATAACGGAATTAGACAAAAGAAATGATAGCGTGCCCCAAACATTTTAAAGACAGCGGTGGTATATTAAATTGTTTCTCTCTCTCTTCTAATTTAAATAGCGGCGAGCGTAGCGAGTCAGTGATCGCGTTCATAAAGAATACCCTTAATTTTTTTGTGGATTGATTCTTCTGTCTATCGTTTTTACTCCCTCGTGCTTACTTTTGATACCCGGAGTGGAGTTAGTTAACACATAAGTACATTCTATACAAGACACCCAGACATGTGATCCTAATTCTTAGCATAGACTATACCGTACTAACCGTCTCTCAGCACAGTGATTGGCAGAGTATCATCTCCGCCTGCATAGCCGTGGATGAGCAGGATGGTCTCGTGGGCCGGGTCCCACTTGCTCTGTCGCAGCCAGTCCTCGCTGAACAGGTCTACCTGTAATCAAGGACTTGTAAAGTGGAGCACACAAGTCTGACCAGGAACAACTGCGTATAAGTATTTATCGTTAACTCAGATAAGCAGCTTAGATTGATCATTTGGGAAAAAGTTATTTTAGTCGCACGTTAGGATATAGGTATAGATTTTTTTTATGGATATTTACCAAATACAAGAAGATGTGTAGGTATCCTTTTAGACTCGTACCTACATCTGTAGATAGAAAATGTTTCTCAAGTTTATTTAATTCTATTATATTTTTTTTAAGTAGATACTAGAATCTGCGTCACATGTTGTTTCTATGGAAGCGTTCCAAGGCTATTTCTATCCCATGGGAACTCTGATTTATGGGATGAAAAGTAGGCTATTTTCTTATTCCAAACCTGGAGTCTATTTAAAATTTCCGCCCAATCCGTTCAGTAGTATTCGTGTGAAGTAACAAACATATACTAGTATACCTATAAATAAATAAATAATTCCGGATAGTCCACACAGCATACTCTAGCCCCAAGCTAAGTAGAGCTTGTGTTATGGGTACTAGATGACTGATATACTTAATACAATACATTAAATAAGTTCATTTCATTTGTTTATAACACACGTCGTATTGTAGGTTGCGTATGCGCACGCAATAACTAATTTAATGAAGTAACAAAGGAAGGACATGTGCGACTAGCGGTGGTTCCCATTCCTTTCACCATAAGTAGAACATTGACACCTGAATACATTAATTTCATGTTCCCGTATGTGTGACAGATATGGGTTGGTATTGTAGGTATATTGATTATACCTATCCACATCTGTCGTTTCTTCCAGGCTTATGTATAACTTAGGTACATCTGCCATCTACTACGTTTAACTAAATCTACTATGTTTATCTACTGTGTTTAACTACATCTACTACTACTACATCATAAGCCTATGGGTGCATCCAACAATTATGAAGTTTGCATTGCATATCGACTATGTCACACTTGACGGGACTCTACATATATCGGTAGTTTTGTATTTGCGCAAAAACCGTGTAATGTCTTGTGCACATGTCTAGTCTTCGTTAAGACTAGTCATTGGGGTATTTTTTCTTTCATTTTTTTCACCGGCGGTAATTCCCGTTCCCGTGGGAATTCCGGGATAAAATATATGTGTGCCTGAGTGTTATTCCAGACTTTAATCTATCTCTGTGCCATTTCATCCATATCCGTTGAGTAGTTTTTGCGTGAAAGAGTAACAAACATCCATCCATCCATACTTACAAACTTTCGCGTTTATAATATTAGTAGGATCATCAGGGTAGTAGACCGGAGTAGGTAGATATATCTTACATATAGTGTGCTAAACGATAAATGCTCTACCTTAATCCAGGAAATGACCAAGAAATCTCTTTCACCGCGATAAAATTGCATACTATGCAAACTTCATTGATTTCCTTTAGGTAGGTTGTCGCTTATTTCCTGATTTGCATGATTGTACTTACTTATGCAATTAAGAACGTGAGAACTGAATAAACAAAGGCACATTATAATCTTGTATCCTATCCCTTTACAACCATGGAAAAATTACTTATAACTTAGATGGAACTGTCACTCGAAGGCTGTTGGACAAAAAACCCTAGGAAATAATCGGTACTTAGCAACAGGTAGGCACCGCATATCCTATCATGGAATGTTTAATTGATGTTAATCTAGACAGAATCTTAAAAAGAACTTGAAAGTGAGTAGAGTCTTCTTACACTCGTAACGAAAGGTGGGGATAGTAGTCATTGGATGTTTGAAGGTAGGTCCTTTCATAACACCATGCGCAAGCGCCGCTTCCCTGGTGTGCAGGTTGCAGGCCAGCTCCAATACTGTTCTGGCTGTTCTGTATTTTTTCAGTACTATTTTCATGGAGAGATGTGTGTCGAAAATACGGCATCTACGACCCGGACCTAGATAATTATGTCAGCTGTAGTTTTAACTCCTGCAATAAAGAATTAAGAACTAAACTTACCACATTTTTAACGGGCTCAGTCTCCGTATAAAGATGCAGGGTCACGTCCTGATCAGGGCACGGCTCCCGTTCTCTTCTCCAGATGCAGTCTTCGAAGGTCGCGTTGGAGAAACCATCGTTATGGAGAAGTAGAGCCTCCTTGATGGGGTGTCGCTCTGGCTTGCCTGGTCGCTCGGGCTTCATGGGCCGTTCTGGTCGGTTTTGCAAGCTTCGGTCTGGCTGCGAAGCTGCAGCAATTAGCAGCTTATTTATTTGGGTAATTGATCGTTAGTAAATTACATAGGGACCGAATTCGAGCACGATAATTTACCAAGTTTACAGAATTGTCTAAAAGGTGTCTTATGCTAAATTTAAGGACTCTTAAAATCTGGAATTGTGTCAATTTCGCTAAGGCTAAGCGGCATTTTTTTATAGATTGTAGTCTGGAGCCGCTTAGATCAGATTATTCAAAGAGAATCTATAAGAAACGTACCTACAACACGATTTTATTTTCTATTAAACCTAAGTATTTTTTTTAATTTGACCCAAAAGATAGTCAAGCCATATCATACGAACATATAGAGATAGACTGAACATTCTTCCAAAAGCAATGATCGGACTACTACCGAATACAAATTTCGACCTACCTTGCACTACCACGAAAGCCACCAACCACAAGCAGTATACTTCGCGCATCCTGGCGGTTCGCTTGCCACTTCACTACTGCCGCTTGCTGCCTCGCCAGACTACCTTACCACCACTGCCACTGTTGGAAGGCGAAGGCTCATTTACAAACCACGCTCGTAATCTGAAAGTACCTAACTGTAGACATAGCAACATTACATGCTACCAGAGTAACATGTACCTACGATGATGCACAAACTTTTTTAGATTTAAGGTTTTTGAATAAAGAAATATCTATCTATCTAAAGTGATGATATTTCAGACCGACTCCTTATTCCAAAAAAGAATAATCTATACTTAAAATAAAACTGTAACAGGTCCAATACACATTACTACATTGAAGATATTTTGAAAATTTTTTTTGGAGCGTACTTACTGTTCGATACTCAAGCCAAAATTGTCTGTCTGTCTGTATCGTAAACGCGCATCACGCCGAAACTTCTTGATGGATTGAAATGAAACTCGGCATGATTATAGGTCATACTACGAGGAAGGACATATAGGATACCTTTTATCCCGGAATTCAGTAAGGTTCTCATGGGAGAGGGTATGAAAGTAGAATTCCTTTACCGCGCATCACGCCGAAACTGGTGAATGAGTTGGAATGAAACTCGGGACGTTTTGAGTTCATAGTACAAGGAAGGACATGGGTACTTTTTATCCAGGAATTCTGTAAGGTTCCCCTGGGAGAGAGGGTGAAAGAAAAATTCTTTAACCACGCATCACGACGGAAGTGAATGAATTCGAATGGAACTCGGGACGATTGGACATGGGATACATTTTATACCGGAATTGAACTGATAAACGCGAAAGTTTGTAAGTAGGAATGGATAGATGGATGGATAGATTGATAGATGGATGGATGTTTGTTACTCTTTCACGCAAAAACTGCTCAACGGATCTGGATGAAATTTGGCACAGAGATAGATCATAAGCTGGAATAACACATAAGCTTTATTTTATCCCGAAAATCCCACGGGAAAAGGAACTACGCAAGTAAAATCGCGAGTACTCGAAATACAAATCATGCGCAGACGAAGTCGCGGGCACCAGCTAGTTGTAAATAAAAGAGGATTAAAAAAAGAAATAGGATCCATTAAGCCTAATTACCTTGGGTGAAGTGAAATGATATTGCGATATATTTTCGATTGTAGGTAATAGAAATTAAGATAGATAGCTAAATAACGCAAACATGACGCTTGACATGGGATAAATGAATATGTATTACTGAAAATACTATTAAAAAAAAGTCCAATATAAATCTCCCCCAGACTAAAGGAGACACCAGCACTGAAAAATCTCATAAAAATTTTTTGCCCTTTATCCTATAAGGTACCTTAGGTACCTACCTAACAAGTACCAAGTCGTTAACTAAGTTATGTCGTGAATAATGAATGACCGAGAAAGAAAAGATGATTTGATGCACATTTGGCGCCTGCAGGTCCACAGAAAAAGCATGTTTGTTTGCTGTTCGAATTATGAAAGGCACACGACACCTTACCAAATCCAACCTGTTAGAAATATTTTACCATAGGCTTAGGAACGTAGTGAAAAAAATCTTGGTCTATAAATTTAACAGTTGTAAAAAAAAGTCTATGTTTTTAACCAAGTAGGTATATTTTTTCGCAAAAAAAGTAAGGTTCGAACTTCGAACTCTTGTGTAGGTAAGTAGGTACCAACCAAGGTAGGTTTTGAGAAGGGATAAGAAAACTATGTCGCGTTAATTTGTAAGATTTACCTACTCCATGTCTCTTATGTGTTATTGCTAGTAAGTAAAGGTAAGTACTTATGTGATTAAAAATAGTTTTTTGCACTTACTTAGTTCACATTAACAATGTTAACAACATAAAGTACAATTAAGTAGTTCTAACTAAACAATTACATATGTGTATCTACCAATCTACCTTATCAATATTTTTTTGTGAAAGATGCTTTCCGCGTCATTCGAAGTAGATATTGTACAAGCGCAGTGGTTAGAAAATAAACTTATGTTTTTTGGTTTTACCTCGTTTATATCAACTATCAACATTCTAAGACTTTTGCTTTTCACTTTCTACCACAGCCCACAGCGCATTATCATCAATCGAATATTTCTCACACTACAATGCTACAATACAATGTGGAGTAAAATGTTGTATTCGCTTCTTTGATCGAGCAGGTGAGACAGCGGCTCTTAGAGCGAGAGAGCCTTCGCCAGGTAGAGCAGAATGGTAGAGCCTCCCGCGCACCTTTAGTCCAGTCCAAACCACGCGCCCGCGCGCGCCGATACACGCCTCGGTTGCTCTACCAACACATTCAACAAAATATAAACAACATTCATTCATCTCCATAAACTACTACACTCTTGCGATCGATAAACTTTCAGTGCACTGTGTAACAATGAATTAAAAGTGTCTCCTTTGGACAATAACAACAAATTCACGTTGAGATAATTGCGCGAATGCCACGGTCCACAGCCTACGCAGCCGGCGGCGGTGCGTTCCCCTCCTCCGTTCATTCAAGCTCCAATCGTTGAACTCAGGTGCCGCAGCTTTCGCACGCTTCCAAACATTTCGAAACCTCGCAAAAATGCAGTCGCTGAGCAGATGACCTCGCGAGAATCAGCCCGATCGACAATGTCAATCAACCAGAACGCGGGCCAGTTCAACAAACAGAAACAACAACAACAACTAGGCAAACAGGGCCCGGAACCGGTCAACTTTCCACCGCGCTACCATCCGCCGCCAGCGGCCGCAGGTGGCCCGAAACTTGCCACTGTCGACCCGACCGCGAAGGAGTTCAAGCCACCGTATGCGGGCAAACCTATCGATCCCAGTAAATTGCAATATTCGCAGGGTGGACGTGCGCCCCCGCAACCCGGTCCCTACCCCGGAGGATCGATCCCCTACGGAAAATATCCACAACAAGCCTTCCCCGTCGGATATCCTCTCCCGCCGGGAGCGATAAGGGTGCTTCGACAGCCAGGCGAGGTGACTACGAAGGCCATCGTCCACGAGTCCGGCGAGCCGACGGCGCGCGCTCGGAGCGCCGACGATACACAGCGAGCGCTTCGCAACATCGAGGAAGAGCAAATCCACAGGCGATCGGCCGACATGCTCAAGTTCACGAAGCGTGTCGACCCTGACACGTCACGAGGTTCTACTGACCAGCGGCGGCAAGTCCAGGCGCTTTTCGATGAAATAAAAGCGCTCAAGGAAGAGAACCGCAAGTTGAGCGAAGACAACCAGGAGCTCCGAGATCTGTGCTGCTTTTTGGACGACGACCGACAAAAAGGTAGAAAACTCGCACGAGAATGGCAAAGATTCGGAAGATACACCGCATCAGTGATGCGTCAGGAAGTGTCCGCGTACCAGAATAAACTGCGGGAGTTGGACGAGAAGCAGCAAGAATTGATCAGTGACAACTTGGAACTGAAGGAGTTGTGGTTGTACTTGGTGGAGGAGCGCGAGCGAGGCACGTGCATGAACTGCGGGCGTCCCGCGGGCCGGCTGCGGGATGACGGCGACGGCAGCAGCAGCAGCACCAACGTGGAGGAAGGGCCTCGGCCCACTCCCGCGCCCCTGCCCATACCGCATCCACAGCTAGCCGAGCGCACGGTGCAGTACGTGCGGGATTTAGAGCAGAAGATCCGTAGGCTGGAGGCGGAAAAAGGTTTGAATAGTGGACCGAATGAACGGCCTGAGGCGGTGGTGCGAGCCCTTCAGGTGTTGGAAGTGAGAGAGAGCGTGGAACAGGAGCGACGGAGAGGAGTGCCCGATCTCGACAGCGGGGAGCAGGCTCTCGTCACAGAGATGTGTAACGTCGTGTGGGGGAAACTGGAAGATGCACCCTCGCAAGCCCCGCCCTGTTGACTACCCTCAGGAAAGACAATAGAGGAGAAATAGACTTGTTCTAACGATGCAAGTGGTTTGGAATCCGACTTGATTGAGGTCAATGCGAACGCGCCTCCAAGTTTCATGCCGTGACCTACTGAAAGGAATTAAGTGACGACCTCGTTCACTATAAACATAACTGTTAAAATCTAAGTGATAAGTAAATTTACGATTAAGGGCGCGTTATATTGTAAAGCTTGCCTTATGTCAATATGAACTTGCCTTTGTGTCCTACTTAGTAGTGTTGACGAAAATAATAAAACGAAGGAATCCGTTATAAAATAAACAAAAAGTACAAAATAGTTTTAAAAATGCTTAAATAACTACTAACCTACTTTTACTTACAAGTAGATACTACTTAATTTTTGTTATTTTAGGTACCTTACTTTGATAGGTTACCTCCTTCAGTAAAAAACTTAGCGTAGAGGCTAAAAACATTTTGTTTTAGAGTAAATTTTATAGTAGGTACCAACAATAGATATTATATTCAGTTAGTGATTAAAATGAGCTGATAGCATGAGACCTTTAAATAGTAAGGCAATCACATGTTTTGAAGAAAAATAAGCATTTACTAACCACTAGTTAGATATTTACTAACTACTAAACCATATTTGTGATACTGGTTGGTTTTCTCTTCACTGATCTAGTCAGTTCTTGCATTTTTCTTTTTTAAATCAGCTCATTTCATGACAGTTTATCGCAGTGTATATAAGGATGTTAATAATTTATTTGTCGCAAAGTAGATAGGTACATGTTAAGTTAAAATAGATTGGTTATGAATATGCACGTAATTTTATTTCGTTCCCAAAAATCTAAAGGCTTCGAAGTTTTTATATGAATATGGAATCGATTAGGGATTCTGTTTTTTTTTATCTTTAATAAGAAATATGCTAAGAAAATGATTGGATCTTCTAGTATGAGATCCGACTGCAGGATTATGCTGCGGCCAAATTCTGATAGGCAACCTGGTAGATACATATTCTGCTTCTTACAAATGAACAAAAATTTGGTTTTAAGCAAAAAACGATGAGCGGGATAATCCTGCAGTCGGATCTTAGACCATTCATAAAAGATATGGACAAAAATGGCTCGTACGTAATGCCCTTACTTTACTATAGTACTTACATATTGATAAAAATTGCAGGGTATAGGGAGTATTCGCCCGCAGCACAAAGGTTGCTGAAAACAGATTTATAATCAAAGAACCTTTTTATTTTTTATAGTTTTATAAAACGCCTTGTTTAATGTCAAATGCTTGATGATGGATGACAAATGAAAAGGAGGTCCCGAGCAAATATCACATGGAAAAATCTCTATTCGAGAGTCAACATCGCTATGTTTATGTTGATTTGTAAACGATTCAGAGTCGTTTAAACTAACTGATAAAATAAGGGAGAATAAAAGAAAATTGGTGCCTAGGTAATTGATATCTATCATTATGGCTGAAGAAAAAGGTGAAAAGGGAGAAGATGACGATGTCATTGGAGTAAGTAGAAAGCCAAAATATAAAGTCACCAGCAATTTGTAGGTACCTACCAATTTTCTCAAACATAATAAGATCACGCGTAGTACCTACTAAATTTTTTTACTACGCAATTTGTTGTACTTGTAAAGCCCATAAGGAACCTACTAATTAAACGAAAGTAGCGGTTCATAGGTAGAGAATAAAAGGTTTTGAAGAATAGCAATTGGTGTACTCAATTGGTGGATGATGTTGAAGCATCTGGTCTGGCATCCAACTTCTTCCGCAAAATGTCAATATAAACACACCTAATATAGGTCAACACATCTCAGTACTTCGAGGTGTTTGTACGAAGACAATTCCAAAGTAACGAAGATAAATCTTGGCCAAGACTAGTAAAGCGGCTATGTAGAGATTCGGAATAACATAGCAAAGAATAATGCTACTTTATATTAGACTAGCGACCCGCCCCGGCTTCGCACGGTTTTATTATACGTATAAACCTTCCTCTTTAATCAATCTATCTATTAAAAAAACCGCATCAAAATCCGTAGCGTAGTTGTAAAGATTTAAGCATACATAGGGATATAGGGACATAAGCAACTTTATACTATGTAGTGATATGCTCTCGTGGCCTATCATGGCCTCAGTCACATATTTTATGTCCTCGTATATATATGTATATGCATCCTAGTATATGACTTGAATGCACTCGTGGTCTACCATGGCCCCATTGAACGAAAATGACCTATAATAAAAAACAGCAGAAGCAGTCTACTATAACTGCTTGCTAAAGAATATTCTAGATTTACGTAGGAGGCCGCAGCGTCGACGGTGAGAGGCATGGCGCAGGCTGGGCCATTCTCCCCAACGGAGACTTCTACCAGGGCTGCTACTGCCACAGCATGAGGAATGGGAAGGGACTCTACGTCTTTATGAAGAACGGTGCTCGCTATAACGGTAGGTCCCTACTGATTCAAGTTTATTGCTAGGATATGTACGGTTTGTTATTTTTAGAAAAGGGTTGACCACCTGCCAAATGGGCGCATTACCTATAGGTATCGGCTGGAAGATTAGATGATCTTCCAGCTGCTTATAATAATAACTTTTTAATTGGTCGGTATTTACCGCGACAATTAAGTTCGTTCGTAAGTTTATGGATAAGGCTCGCTTAGGACTGAATGAGCTGACGTGTCAAAAAGAGCAAGCAAGTGTCAAGCAGTCACCACGCTAGAATGACGAAGAGCGATTTAACATCCTCAGTTAAAATAAACATTATTGCGTAGAGTTTTTTTGTTCTGCAAGCTCCGTATAATAAACTTAAAAAGACTGATGTAGATCGCTTGAGGTCATAATTCATTTTTGTTTTCGTGGTATGCTCACATTGTCGGTAAACGTAGGTATATACTATACTCACGACCTTGCTTTCATTGAGGGAATCGGAGTTAAGCTATGCTAAGGTCAACATTATCTAAGTTTCTGGTATCAGGTAGGTACATCCTTTTAACAGAAAAATGAGCAGGCAGGTATATGTATTATGAAAATGTTTTGCCTAAGTAATATTTATAAAGTACTAGATGTGCCCGTGACTTCGTCCGCATGGAATAGTGACTTTGGGTAGTCATATAAACCTTCCATACAAACTTTCATACCCTATTTTTATTTTACCCCCTTACAAACTTTGAATGTCATATTTGTTAATATTATAACTAATGCAAAAGAAGCCTAAAACTATGTTTCAAGTGTCTAACTTCCAAAATTACGAAATTTTGAAAATTAGGAAGTTTTACGAAGGCGTGAAAGCCAAACAGACAGACACAGATCGAGTTAATTTATTAAATAGGGATGTAAAGTAGATGACTACGCAATGTATAATTTTAACGTCGTAGAACTTCGGAGAACAATTTACTCTGCGTAGCATACTACACTGTCGTCATCGTAGAAGTTCTACACTGCGTAGCACTGCTCTCCGTCTACGACGTAGAGGCCTACGCAGCGTAGCACTAGTCTCCGTCTACGACGTAGAAGCTTACGCAGCGTAAGACTTTGCACTCGTAGAACGATTACTTACACTTCGTAGCACAAATAACAGAAGTTCTATGCCGCGTAGCATTTCGCTATGTCTAAGACGTAGAGAGGCTTACGCGGCGTAGTACTTTCACTTCGTAATTGGCAGATCGACAAGATTGCGTAGCCCTTAAAATTATAATATTTATAAGAGGTAGTTCGTAGCTCCCAGACTTATTTTATATGCCCCAGGACAGTATTGTTTCAAACTTTTCTAGCTTATCGGTAATAAATGCATAGCATTATGTAACGACCTGGGTGGTATTATAAGTAGCTTTTTTACCTTTGTATGCCATGTACCTTTATTTTATATTTTTGGTTGCTGTATGAATAAACGTTTTCTATTCTATTACAGGTGAATGGCGGAAAGCAATGAAGTACGGCGTAGGTACGATGCAGTACCCGGACGGATCGCGTTACGAAGGTGACTGGCGACATGACCTGAAGCAGGGCTTCGGCGCGTACTATTACCCTAACGGAGACATTTACGAGGGGGCTTGGTTCAAAGGTAACATTTTATTGGAAGGAGAGAACTGTATTTTTGTAGGTAAAAGAGGAAGTTTACCAACCAAATTGTAGTACCTACTATAAAGGACTTTTTTATTACGTTTGTGCTATAACTTGCATTGCATGCTACTTTTATTTATCGCACAAGTGAAGATTGGCTACACAAAGCATTAGCATCTAGCTAGCCCCAAGCTAAGCAGAGATTGTGCTATGGGTACTAGATGACTGATAAACTAAGTACCTACTTATACATTAGGTACAAAAATATATATTTTTTACTTAACATAGAGTACACCCATAACCCCTCAACAAATATTTGCAGATCGTACAAACATTTGTCCCAAGGCGGGAATCGAACCCACGACCTTCTACGTTGACCTTCGCTCACCACATCCATGCCACATCGCATCGGTCGTCCTAGTTTTAATTTATGGGTTGTGCAGATAAAGATTATTTTTATTTTAATCTTCCGCAACACATAAGGCATCTAGTAACTACTCATAACATAACACAAGCCCTGCTTATCTTAAAACTTTGAATACTGTCATGGTTACTAACACCACAGATTTTATAATAATATACCTACTAGCTAACAGTAAAGTGATTTAAAACGGGATATTTACAATGATTTGATTTATTTTGAGTTTTCCGATATTTCGCCAGTTTCGTGCGCCATGATCACGTAAGTTCTTTCGTATATCGGAAAACTCAAAATAAATCTTTCCCTTCTGTGTGGATTGTTGTGTTATTTATTTTAACTTGATCGATCAGTTAGTGTCATAACATTTGGCTCCTATATGATTTGTTACTTCAAAATACAAGGAGTTCCTGCTTAGAAGAATGAGGAAATATTTCAGGAAAGAGACACGGCTTGGGAACGTACTTCTACGCGGAATACCAAGTCAAATTCATGGGAACTTGGGTGGAGGGGGTGATGGAAGGTCCAGGACAAATTATATACCCCCGCGTGCGCTTCCACGGAGCTTGGACGAAGGTATTTATAATCCTGCGACGCAAGAGGTTTGGGTTTGATTCCCGCCTCGGAACAAATTTGTGTACGATCTGCAGAAATTTGTTCCGTTGGGTGTTTTCTATGTCCCTATAGTAAAAAAAAATGTCTGTGTATATACTGTATTAAATATATCAGTTATCTAATACCCATAACACAAGCTTTAGGGCTAGATGGTGCTGTGTGGATTGTCCAGCATTATTTATTTATTTACTGCGATTATTGTGAAGTAGCCTACCTATACTCGAACCATTCAATGTAATTATTGTGTACAATTACTGCACTAAAATACAAAATTCTCTTTTTGGTATCGACTTTTAAAAGTAGGCAATACCTAGTCAGCAATGTACTTAATGTTCTGTTATAAAATATATGTTCTGTGCAAAAATCATCAATCAAAAGGATTAGCATGGGGTAATTATTACAAACATTCTAGGTATATAGTTTGCCCAGATTATAGGTAGGTTGGTAATTATATGGTAAGAACCTAAGGACAAAGATATTTTGAGTATGCTGTAGGAACTGTACCTAAACTAATTATTAACCGTGGCATTCTTAAGGAGGCCTAAACTTAGAAGTTATAAAGGGCAACCCAGAATTTTGAGTTAGATATACCTTAGTCGAAACAAGAGAAAGCTCCATTGCAAAACCGGTAAAAAATTAAATAAAAACTTCATAGGAATATTTTTAAGCAAGCTGGCACCTAATGCAAAAAAATTAAGTGCCTAGTGTTTATTACCACGGATACAGCAGAATGTTTTGCTATTATGTTTTGAGTGGTTTTAGATTAGGTAGGTACTTACCTTGTGTCTTAAATATCTGCCTGTCCATCATACATACGCATACCTAGGTACATAATACAAATACTTACATAAGCAATTCATTTTCAGCCTAAAAGTAATCGTAGAAATGAATAGGTAGGTACGTAGAATAAAATTAAAAGAAATTATTTTATTTATAGGGTAAAACCAAAGGGCCAGGTTGTTTCGTTTTCGATACAAACTGTATGCAGCACGGCTTCTACCTGCTGGTCAAGGACCCGGACCTCGAGGAAATCGGCGAGGGGGAGGAGGAAAAGCCGGAGAAGGAGGAGGAAATAGTTGGGGAGGAAGAGGTTGAGTTCGATGAGACTCAGGGTAAACAGAGGAATTTACTTACTCCTATAATTATATGTATACTAGCAGCTCCTCGCGGTTTCACCCGCGGGAATTCCAGGATAAAATATAGTCTATGTGTTATTCCAGACTATAATCTATATCTGTGCCAAATTTCATCCATATCCGTTCAGTAGTTTTTTCGTGAGAGTAACAAACATCCATCCATACTTACAAACTTTCGCGTTTATAATATTAGTATGGATTGATCCTATATATTGAATATATTATATTCAAGGTATCTAGGTAGGTTGATGCTCAATATTGAGCAAGTTATTCTAGGTAGGTTTATGCTCAATATTTAGCAATTATTGCAATTGAAATTTGAGGGTGGGCGACATTATCTCTATCTCCCCTACTTTAGCATGGGCTAGTATGTGATTTCTCGGATGATTCTCATAAGTTTTTCATGGCTTTAATTTTGTAGACTAATTTCCATTTATTCTGCAGGCAAAATATCAATGTGGCGAGCTCGCAACGTGACTGCCTACATGTCTGAATTCCTACCTCAAGAGGCGGTGCCGCTGCCCATCCACGACTCTCTGCCTTCGCTCACCGACGAGAGTTGTATCTACAATGATGATGACATACAGTTTGAAATGTCAGCCGCTGAGGAAGAGCAGGGTAAAGAAGATAATGATTCATGGCTGCTACACCGCCAACAGTTTTTGGAGGAAAGTGAACAGAAACGAGAATGAATTATTATAACAATAAATTGGTTTTAAATATAAGAAGCGTTTTTAAATTGGTTTAACCTCGGAAAGTTTCATAGGATGCCTTACTTACTACCTGTTGGATTAATCAAGTTTTTGGTCTCATTGGATTAAAAAAATGTTTTTAGAAGATAATCTATTTTATAATAAAATAGCATAATAAAATAATAACTAGACTAAACATAACTATTGCTCATAAGCAGTCCATAGACTTATTCCATATTTTCTGTGATAAAGAACAATTATTATTATTCTATTTGATTATTCTAAGGTAAGTATACAAAAATGTATGCAACTGTATACAACTGACCACACTGCGTCAATATAAGTACAACATAAATACATTTCACAAATACCTACAATAGTTTTACATAACGGCACAGTAAAACCGTTTTCATACTTAAAATATTTTAAATTTATCAGTGCAGTTGGACTGTAGAAGTCCATACAGAATACAACTTGCTTGACATACTGATTCAGTTTTGCGATTATTATTGAGCATTAAAATTATTATAACAGAGTTGATATTTTCAACATTGACAATGCTGCAGGGAATGCAATCTAATCCATAATAGAAGTTATTCCCAATCAACAAATGAAAGAAAGAAAGAGCCATTGTATTTTTTAAACTGCAATAACAACCTTCAAAACTGCACCAGTGTGATCTTATTCTACATCAGCAGGATAGTTATGAAGGAGGGTTTGCGGGAGCATTGTTGTTGCCGCCCGCACTTGGATTGTCGTAGGTGTTTTTGTTCTTGAGGAGGTATGCTGCCAAATAGTTGATTGGGTCTGGCGGTCTTTCCTTGGCCAGCGCCGACAGACCCTGCAGAAGTATGGACACTACAGTCTGGTCCAGGTACTGTCGAGTTGGTAATGCACTGAGATCAATCCTCGATTTCCTGGTATTATTATCAATATCCTTTTCCATTGCTATGATTTTCTGAAATAAACAGATGAATTTAGAGAAACTTAATATTAAGTAAGTACTAAGAATAACATTTTGATCTATACAACTAAGAAACAAATAGTAACAAATCTTTGGCAAATATTTTATCTGAATATTTTATTTATAAACAATTTCTCAAGCTAAAGTAGTCAGATATGCAAAGGTTTGTGGGGAGGCTCTAGCTAGATGGATAAGGGCTGGAACATTATTTGAGATTTCCCAAACAAGAAGTAAATATTTTTGTGTGTATTTGTATTACATAGCTGGTAGGTAATATGCTGAAATATAAAGGTTTTATACCTTGACTGAATCAGGTATCTTCGACGGTGGTTTCTCTTCCTTTGATAAATGATTGGTCTCTACTGATGCAACGGACATGGGTCCTTGCGTTTGGATAAAATTTCCGAAGCAATCCAAAAATAAATTTAATTCTTTTTAGTGATTTGTTTGAGAATCGAGTGTTGCCAGAACTTGACGAAAAAGGTACCCAAAGAGAATATAAATACTTCGTAAAGGTACCCGTACGTGTTACCCGTATGTAGCTAAGCCATTTTTAATTTACGGACTTTAAGATAACGCAATCGCCTCTTTTTTAATGTCAGCCTTCTTTCATAACGGAATTTAATTTAATTTTATCAGTACCTAATCCAATGAAACGAAAACAGAAATTTCTTGAAGTTGGGCTGCTTTTTCATTTTGTTTGTAAAGATGATGGTACCTACCTGACACCCTATAGGTTTATGAAAAATATAGGTTTAGTAGGTAGGTAGGTAGGTAGGCCTGTCAAATTATTGTTTTCAATTTCGAATATTTTTTTATCTGATGAAAGCTTCAGCTATCAACATCCCTCGGCCGGGGCCTAGACGGTCTCTAAGGACCCTCTGAAACATTAAAGATACCTATGGCAAGCATTGAAGTGAAAATCCCAGACTATCGATAGGAAAAAAACGAGCAGCCACACTGGGTCTTCAAAAATAAACTGTTCATGAAATATTAAAGGAATTGAACTTTAATCCTTATAACATTAAAATTGTTCAAGATTTCAAGGAAAAGGAATTTGGTTTATAAGCAAACAGTTCTGTGAATCATTTTCCTAAAACAATCCACAAACTATTGAAGGCCCGAAGGAAAACATTCACCGTTAATAAAACGATATCCACACCGTTCCCTACATTATGGCAGTATCATAAAAACCTATTACGTACATCTACATTCCTATTATTATTAGCTTTTATGTGTAATAATGCAATAAACGGTATGTAGTTCTCAGCACCTTTACCTGAAATAAAGTAAAACACTCCTGTGCTGGCAATATCCATCGCGAATGATCGTTTTGGATCCAGTGACATTGACAGTTCATAGACATTTTGTTGAATGATATCTATGGTGTGTTGTTCGTTTGGCAAATCGCGAAAAATTTAAATAATTTCCGAATTCAAATGTTTTATTTGATAAAAACCACGAAGTTTGTATTTTTTTGAGAGAGGGAGGATTCCATTACTTTACAACTGACTTCACCCGCTGCTGGATCTTCCAAGTTTGTATGGCACTCCTGCTGGTTAACCTTATCTACTACAGTAGGTAGGTTCTTCGCGGCTTCAACCGCGTGAAAATTGATGATAGTACGAATTATTCTAGGCCTACAACTACGTCTATTCAAAATTTCAGTCCGATTCGTTCCGTAGTTGTAGTGAAGAGGTTACTAACAACCACCCATACCTACAATTTACAAACTTTCGCATTTGTATTATTGTTAATAGGAATTAATTAATATACTTTGAATTTGAAAGATACATTAAACTTGTTTAGCTGAGCATAGTTACGACAAAGAGAGTTTAGGTATTCTTATTTCTAGTATTTACATTGTTACAATACATACCTACTGTAATTAAATCAATATTTTTATTTAGGGAATGAGCCTGCCATATTATAGGTCCGGGCCATGTAGACATGGGACGGTCTAGCTAGTAGAATAGAACGAGCTAGACCATGCCATGCTCTCGTTCAAGCTTATAGCCTTCATGCCATCTTTCTGCTTATGTAGTACCTACCTTTACCTATACAGTGTCATACGGCATGCGGTACGAAGGGCAAGTCATCATTATCATATTAATTAGTCCATAGCTGGGCATAGGCCTCCCCTAATGAGCGCCATAGCGCCCTGTCTTCGGCTTGCCGCGTTTAGCATCTGCCAGCAGTCTTTCGCAGATAGTCATCCCACCTGGCTGGAGGGCGGAGGGCAAGTAATTAGGTACATAGAAATATTGATCATAGGAAGGATTAGGTACTGTGAGGAAACAAGGCATGGCATAGAGGCACTGAAGGTATTCTAGCAAATTGCCTTAAAAATATCCATCATCAGCATAATTATATTAGTCTACAGCTGGACATAGCCTGTCTTTATAGCTGTCTTAACCTGTGTTCAGCTTTCTGCATCCAGCCTATAGATTTCCACAGATCATCATCCACCCTGGTCGAAGGCCGCATGCTGATCGAGTTGTTTGTGATCTCCATTCAAGAATACGTTTACCCTAACGGTAGTCGGTTCTCATTAATTAATCTATATTTAATTACTGCTAGTGCCTACAATAGGATATCCCAACAGGTATGTAAAAATAAACCATTTAGCTCTCACATTCATTTATTAAAACCATTTATACTACGTTTTGTTAAAATAAAACTTACCGCTACCTAATTTATACAATCCACACAATTGCTAGAGAAACTTAATTTGTAGATACTGTATTTTATAGACTGATGCAAAATTATTTGATCTTGATTAAATGTTACTTATTCATCTTATTCAACAAGAGAGCAAAAATATTTGTTGCATATTAAATACCGCGCTCAAAAGAAACAAAGAGTCACGAGCGCAGCGAGTAGCTCTAAAACTAAATGCTGGAGCAGGCATATCTTTTTTTCTAGTTGAACCGATTGGGACATGATTATTTTTTATTTGAAAGCTGGTGGATTTAATGTGGTCATATAATACATTTCATTAAGATCTGACAAGTTGTTTTATAGTTAATATCTATATTATATAATCCTTAATATTGCGTATTTTATTGATATTGACTACATTGATGATTTTTTTTTTTATTCAGAAATTTCGAATCTTTTCATAGCTTTTTAAAATACGCCAAATTATGTAAAGTAGTATCTATTATTAGTTGACATGATGAATGAATGAATGAATAATTTAATGGTGAATAAATAAATATAATTGACTGAATTGAACCAGGAAAATAGGTTTTGTACACGAAGTGCAATGGTGTGAAATGGTAAAAGGTAAGAAATATTATATTTGCATATATAGGTCAGTACATATATTTGATCTTTGTTTGAACCATGGATAAGACGCTTCACGTGAGAGCAAAGATTGATTTTAATTTTTGTTTTTGAGCAGCAATGACATAGTTTTCAAGAGAAAGTGGTTCCATTTTTATGACATTCTACTCTACTGAATACAAATGTACAGAAGAAAATGCAAAATATTTGTATCCAGACAATCACTGTGAAATACGCAAAACATTGTTTTACTAATACGATCATAGAACACTAAGAATAGAACTTATTATGATACTATCTATAACATAATCATGGCAATGATTTAAAAGAGATGGTTTAAAAGTAAAATGTTCTAAATTAGAATATTTCTTAGATCGTCTTCTTTGTGCACATTTTTACAAAGTAGGTGCATGCTACAGTATTAAAATTAACAGTGGTTATTTTTCGTTTACATTATTTCGATGAGATTTGATTCCACATTATACTTTCTAAAGATACTTTTATAGAATTTATTTACTAAGATATCAATAAAATAAGTGCTTTTATTCACAAAACAGTCGCTTATACACTGTGAAAAGCTTTGGTTTTCGCCATAACCTATGTCCATTGTTAAAGTTACACATTTCACAGTATTAATAAATGTTTTTCACTACACTTATCATTCTCGCGCCTAAAAACCATCTTCTAGGTTTAACTTTTTTTACTTTCATTTGTCACTTTTTTATTAACAGGCGAAAGCCATTACAGCCATATTGCCTTGTCTGATGTTTCTTTTATATTCTTAAATGTTTTGTTTAAAGTTACACGTCTTTACTTATCAGCCAACTTTCCGGAAGTCCCTTCTAGGTGTGACTTCACAATTTCGTATGTCCAAGCGTGCGCACTTCACTTCTTCTTCTTGCGCTATGTCCTTAGATAATGCGGTGGTGGCGGCGGCGGCGGCGCAGGACGGAGGCGAGGCCCACGCTCCAGCTGCCGTCGCCACGATGCCATGGACTCACTAAGAGACCACAGTTCCGAGAGCAGCGACAGGTCCAGTTGACGAAGGCTTGCCTGGAAGTAAAAGAAACTTAACTTAAGGTGGCCATTCAGACTGTAAAAGCGATGCATGTTTTGCAAAGCTTGTGCTTAGATTATACCTATACAACATTATACACCTTGATCAGGTAGAGCCCCTAGGCTCTACCTGATCAAGGTGTCAATTGATGAAGCACAATAGAGTTATTAGACTTATGTAGGCTGACTAGTCGTACTTAAAAGGTAAAAAAGACCTATCTTTGTTATTCAAAACAACCTTGAATACTTAGAAATAAAATCAAGGGAAAGAGAGGACGCCCATGTTGTTATTTTTGATAGAGCCGTTATTACCCTTTTTACGAGGCAACCGAGAGCAATATAGGAAAGGTCCACAATAAAGTAGGTTTTACGGATTTGCGGAGGACATTTTCAGCGATACGGCTATAGGCGAAGTCGTCATATCCAATGGCCTTCCGCAAGTCGTTCTGGTCGATTGCGTTATCGAGGAATGCCGTCCGATCACGACGAGATGTGGGCCGACTAAGACAGATAATTTATATTTACCTACAGTGCAGATCACATTCGCTACTTCTAAAAGCAATGTAGGTCGATATTGTTGCCTAGGAACTGGAGCAACTTGAATGCTGCATGTGGTCGGAATCTTATTATTAGAATCCAAACCAGAACAAATATAAAGTAGAACCAAAGTTTTTATTGGTTACGAACCAGTTTTAAATTAAATTTGGTTGAATTCGTTCGATTTCAATTTGTTTCTCTCTCGAGTAGTAATTTGGCAGGATCCAGGAATAATTTAAGTGGTTTTGGCAGATGACAGCGTAGTAGTTTGGTCAAAGAATTCGTACACAATATTTATTTTTTATTTTGACGTAATAGACCTACGTAGTAGGTACTTCAAATTATGTATTTTGTTTTATTAATAAAACGAAATTGAATTTACGCTTATTATTGAGAAGAAAGTGAAATTCACGACAGATTAATAAAATCCTCTCAACAGCACGTAATGCCCAAGATGAAGAAGCAATCAATCGTGTGACGGTGAAATTATCATTGTTCAGATTCCTTTATAGAATGTTCGGGAAAAGAGGGAAAGTGGACACCACGCTTGGTTAGAGACGGCAAACGTATCTTGCATCCGATTAATTACCATCACTTGTAATGACACAATCACAACCAGAGGGGAAATTTAGAGAAACTACATATTTGCGCATGAACATTTGCAACTTAGGTATTTAAATTGCTACAAGAGTAGTTACGATGAAACCATGACACAGAAATATACAAAATTATTTTAATTTTGTTTGTTTTCAATTAGTCAAACTCGATCGTTTCGCTGGTTATATTTAAAAATTCTTCAATCGGACAACAAGCTTCCAAAAAAAATATAGTTAATGCTCACAGAATATCAAATTTAATTTTGTATCAGACGGCTACGTACTGTACGTACGGTTACGTACTGTACTGTATCTAATGCTGGGTTCTCATCCCTCACTGACGAATCATTCGAATGTTGAATGTTACAATAAATTCCGATGCTAAAATTTCCTTGTACGGGACCGTCTGAAGACATTTATCCTGCCTGAACAAATGATGAATTTCAGGATTCAAGACAGGTCGCAGCAACAGTTATCAACTGTCCCACGAGATACACAGCATTAGAACCTAGTCCAAAATGGCAGTAAATAACGATCTAGCTAGAACATCTAGGACACTGAATCAATTGATTTTATCGTGCCACAAGTACTTGAACGCCTGGACCCAATTCAGTCACTTTGTATTCAGATTGATGACGGCCGCACACAATGGCTTGCAATTTAGAGGAACATGAAAGTAAACTTCAAAACTATGATCTCAGACAAAAACAAGAATGTTTTAAGTTATTTATTCGTGTTTGTTATTGTGAGATATCATTTAACAGCACGCCAGGGATGACATTGGATTGAAACGAGGGATAAACAAACATAATATTACTATGAGCGGATAACAAGCTGAAGGTTGGCTATTCAAAGATTGCAAAGAACTCGAAAATAACATTGTATCAACTGTTCTATATCAATAAGTTCGTAAATATTATTGTGTTCATATGCAAATTCATTCTACATTCCATTTTTCTCCCTACTTTTCGGTAAGTAAATAACATTAGAGCGTAGCATGTTTATAAGTCATCAATAAACGAGTAGGTACTTTGTCTAATTCAATATTAAACTAGGAAAGTCCTTCCGTTCCAACCATCATATTCGTAGGTACTTTTATAACATAGGGGTCGGTGGTCACTACCGTACTACCGTATAATTGAATTGGGTAGATTAGACACACCCCGGAAATAAGGACTTGCTCAGCATTTTCAATTAGTGCGGAAAGTGGCCACGTGGTAAATAACTATCAATTCCAGGAACAAGCAATGATGTGAAAAAAAGTCTGCAGTCCTCGCTAATGCTCTATTTGTTCATTACGTTAGTTATTTTTGATGCTTCAAGCTGCTTAAGACTCCCAGATAATAGCGATATGACAAGTGAATTATGAGATAACCATCTATGTATGGGTATTATGGGTTATTTCAAAATACCCTTATCATTTCACAATTCACGTGCGAAATCATAACCCGACTCGCGGGTCTAGCTAGACTATTATTTACAAGACAAAGTATTTAATTATTTACGAAATTTGGGAATACTTACAGCTAACAAAATAAGAAAAATTAATTTAAATACATAAAATGAACTTGAACTGAAGCCTAAAGTTTCCATTTGTAGTTGTTGTCCACTACAGACAAGAAGCTTCCAAGTAGTAATCACAAACATTATAACTGATGTTTTATTTATTGACACTTCAAAGAAATGTTTCAACGTTCAAATAGAGATGATTGAGAATACAAAAGCGTTGAAAGTAGATTGTTTCCTGGAACGTAATCAAAAGCGTCAGCAGCTTCAGCAACTGGTTGTTACAACTGCAGCAGTTCAAAGGAAACTCCTGTACTAAGTGCATCGCACGTCCGGCGCATTGTGTACTAATGCGTCTATAGTTGGAACAGTAACTAGCCAGAGTTCTACACCAGTGGCAAGTCTTAAACTTATTTCGAAATATCCAGGTATAGGTAAAGATTTTATCACTCCTAAAAAGTTTCAAGGTCTTAATTTACACTTCTTCCACTAGTGGGAAAAAAAATCAGCCAAGATAAAATATTAACGCTTTATTTCCTTTTTTAATAATAATTTATACTCTAAAATTTTTCTTGTCTAAAGCCTAGTTCGGACTACTTTAGTAATTTAGTAAAGTAACGTGAAATTTAGTGGCTAAACTACTAATACAGTCGCTACTGCACTGAAAGCGTTCGCATTACGGTCCAGTATAGTACACAAGTAAGTGGTGTTTCGCAAAATGAACGGGCTGCAACGCAATAGAGTGAATAATCTGATTAAACTAATCGTAACGGCTATTTTAGAAGAGGTGGATGAGAAAATTTGTGTGATTAAGAAAAATAAGTTATGGGTACGAAAAAGGATCAATAGAAGAGATACACTAGGAGGTACTAATTGTTATCTGAAGGAATTAGCATTGAAAGATCCTAAAGAATACTTTGATAGTTTTAGTGAAGCAGTGAGCACGGACGCGTGGTGGGAGGCGCTACTCGCCCGATAAAAATAGAGTAAAATGGATCGACTCGACTTAATCGTTCTGTTCCGGCGCTAAAGCTCATACCGAAATCACAGTGACATCCCTTCGCTTCTTGACATTTTGTGACGCACTCGCCTCGTTACATACTATTCATTGCCGCCATAGGCACATCTTCTTTTTCTAAATGTAATCTAATCTTGTGCAAATACAAATTATAAAACTTATGTAACAAGTTAGTTATTTCAATTCATCCGCCCTTCTCACACAAGATAGGGTCAGGAAAGAACATTGGTGACCCCGACGCGACGTGATCAAGACGTTGACGCAAACCGCTAACCTCACTAACCAACACGCGGCGGCGTCTTGTACAATTCAACAAGCTCCATCCATCCAACTGGAAGGCCAATCCACCTCAGCTTCAATTCAGCCGGACCACTACCGCAGTACCGCAGCTCAGAAGCAAGGGATACGCCTCATCCTACTACTTTGGAGGGCCAAACATCTCTTCAGCCGGAACCACACCGCAGCCAGAAGAAGAAGCCCCATCCTACATAGTAGCCACTTGGAAAGCCACAAACAACTGAAACCAGCCGGACAATCTCCGCAGCTACAGGGAAGTGCCCAAACATTCCTACATCAATCCATTCACAATTCCTTCTTCTTTCATAGGTATTTTTATACCTATAAACTTCAAAAATGTCCGTTCCTCTCAAGGAATTACAGGTTAAAATTAGCTCTATCAAGGGACGGATAACAAAATTCAGAAATCTAATCAAAAGGTTCTCAGAAGCTACTCAACTAGATGAAGTTGATGTGTCCATGTTGGAGCAGAGGCTAGGAGCATTCAAAGAGCTAAGCCTCTCCTTTCAAGAGCTACAAGGAGAGGTAGAAGTAGTAAATGCGGCCAACATGGACACAGAACTCGATATTCGTGAAGAAATTGAGAACGATTTCTCATATCTAATTGCAAAGGCAACAATACTTATCAGCAAAAATACTGAAAACAAACATTTTAAAAGTGCTTCTACTGATAACACTACCAAACCAATGGGTTTTAGATTACCCACTTTACAAATACAAAAATTTGATGGAACACCATCGAAGTGGCTGGAATTTAGGGACACATTTTCAGCACTCATACATAATAGTACAAATATAGAGCCTATTCACAAATTCCACTATCTTAATTCATATTTGCAAGGTGAAGCTGCATTAGTCATCAGCAATCTTCAAATAAGTGCGGCCACCTACCATGAAGCTTGGCATCTTCTATGCAAACGCTTCAACAATCAGAAACAATTAATCAACCATCATTTAAATGCACTTAGCAATATCCAGTCTGTTCCTCGCGACTCTGCTAAGAGTCTTAGAATGTTAATTGACAATATATCTAAAAACTTACGTGCTCTAAATTCACTGGGTGAACCTACGGAATCATGGGATACTTTGGTCATCCATCTGGTCTCAGCGAAGTTAGACAGCAGTACTATGTTCAGATGGGAAGAGTACAAAATAAGTTTAGATAAATCTCCAACTTTAGAGCAATTCTTTGCTTTCCTAAATGGCAGAGCTAACATATTAGAATCTGTCCAATTTAACAAGTCTGAAAGACAATCAAACCACAAAGTAAACAATTCTAAAGAAAAGTCTCTCACAAAATCATTAACTGTTTCAGCAGAACCATCTTCTTCACCTGTGTGTGTCATGTGCAAGGGCAGTCATCGCTTGTATGATTGTGCCTCATTCCTGGGCAAATCTGTGTCGGAGAGAATTAGTGAAGCACAAAAATTGAAGCTATGTCTCAACTGCTTGAGAAAAGGCCATTCTTCTTCACAATGCAGGTTAGGTCCTTGTAATACTTGTAAAAAACGCCATAATACCCTGCTGCATAAGGTTACTCAGGCTGCAAATTCATCAAACTTAGTCCAAACTACCCAGGTAGAACAAGACTCGCAGGAAGTAGATCAGGATGTGTCTGAAACAGAGTCAGAGCCCCAAGACGACGACGCCGTCGTTATGTCAGTAAGCACCAATAGGAGTGTCTTACTCTCTACAGCTTTAGTAGAAATATACAACCCCACAAGTGGGAAACATGCGACTGCACGCATTTTGCTTGACAATGGAAGCCAGAGCTCCATTATTAGTCAGGATCTTAGTGACAAATTAGAGTTAACCCCTCAGATCACTCACTTGAATATTGTAGGCATAGGAAATCATGCTACTACTTTCCCTTCACTAAAAAGGTGTGAAATTGAACTTAGATCCAAGTGTAGTAAATATAAAACAAATATTTCATGTCTGATATTGCCTCAAATTACAGGTAGTTTGCCTAACAAAACAATTGACATAAAACATGTCAATTTACCTCCCAATATAAAACTAGCTGATCCTACATTCAATGTATCTTCAAATGTAGACATGTTGGTAGGTGCTGATGCTTTCTGGGACATGGTAGAATCTCAACAAATCAAGCTTGGCCCCGGCCAGCCTCTAATACATAAATCAAAATTAGGTTGGATTTTAGCAGGCCCGCTTCACACTAGCACAGTATCTAACTATTTACAATGCAATCATGCTTTTATTGACAGAAGTCAAAAGGATTTAACTAGTCAGGCATTAAATGAACAACTATCAAAGTTTTGGGAAATTGAAGAAATACCTCAGCCTGTTAGTCACAGGACACCTGAGGAAATAGAATGTGAAAATCATTTTGTGCAAAACTATCACAGAAATAGTGATGGTAAATTTTGTGTAAGATTACCCTTAGTGTCAGATCCTGAATGTTTAGGCGATTCATTCAAATCAGCAAAAAGACAATTTTTATCTCTAGAAAAAAGATTTAATAATAATGTAAACTTAAAACAATCATATAGACAGTTCATGCAAGAATATAAAGACCTAGGTCACCTAACAGAATCTAGAATTTTAGTTCCTAATATGTGCTATTTCATTCCTCATCATGCAGTGTTAAAACCAACCAGTGAATCTACAAAGTTACGTGTTGTGTTCAATGGTAGTTCCAAAACAACATCTGGGTTTTCACTCAATGACCTTCTTATGGTCGGTCCACACATACAGGACTCTCTCTTTAACATATTGTTAAGATTTCGTCAGCACACCTATGTGCTATCCGGTGATGTAGAAAAAATGTACAGGATGATTCAGGTACAGGATGTAGATCAAAATCTCCAAATGATTTTATGGCGTAACAGCTGTGATGAAACTATAAAATCTTATAATTTGACAACAGTGACATATGGATTGTCCAGCTCTAGTTTTATAAGTACACGTTGTCTGTGGCAGTTAGGTCAAGAGTGCAGTGATCCTAAAATAAAAAATATTATTCAATCAGATTTTTTGGTTGATGATCTTTTGACAGGTGCTGAAAGCCAAACTGAACTGGCCTATATAAAGAATGCAATTGAACATGCCTTGTCAGCTGGTTGTTTTAATCTCAGAAAATATCGATCCAACTTACCATCACTGATTGTTGAGCCGCAGAGCCCACAGACAAACCAAAGAGAGCTAATTATAAGTTCTTCATCTCACACATTAGGTGTAGGGTGGGATCCTAATCAAGACATAATTAATTTTCCTTCAAGTTACTATAACTGTGAAATAGATAGTAAAATAACTAAAAGATTCATTCTGTCTGAATCATGCAGAGTTTTTGATCCATTGGGATTACTTAGTTTAATTACAATAGTTCCTAAAATTTTAATCCAACGACTTTGGTTGGATAGTGTTGGATGGGACGAACAAGTTCCCTTAGATATTAGTAGGCTTTGGTTAGCTTATATCAATGATATGTCTAGCATACACAGCTTACGCATTCCTAGGCATAGTTTATGTAGATCTCCTACGCATATAGAGTTGCATTGTTTTTGTGATTCTTCACAAAAAGCTTACGCAGCATGTATTTATTTAAAATCGTTTAATGATCAAGGCAATATTAAAGTACATCTTCTATGTGCTAAAGCTAGGGTTGCTCCCATCAAGCCTTCCACAATTCCTAGACTTGAACTCGTTGCATGCGTTTTAGGCGCGAAACTCGCGGGCGCCGTAAGTCGCGCACTGCGATGTATAATCACACGTAAGGTTTATTGGACTGATTCATCCATTGCGCTAGCCTGGATAGGTATGAGGTACGATAAGCTCAAGACCTTCGTAGCGAATAGGGTTAGTACAATCCGAGAACTAACTGATGGTTCAGAATGGCGTCACGTTCCTACAGAACTCAATCCAGCCGATTTAGGTTCACGTGGCGTAAGCCCTAAAGACATAGAAAATTTAGACTTGTGGTGGAAAGGTCCCCCGTTCTTGAGCCAGGTTGAGAGTACATGGCCAACATTTAACCCGTCGCACTGCGAAGAAGAGTTACCTGAAATAAAAATAAATATTGCTTTTGAACATAAAGTAGATAGTAACCATTTTATAAATTTTGATCGTTTTTCTAAATTAACTAAATTAAAACATTCAGTCGTATACTTACTAAGATTTGTACATAATTGTAGGCATCCTAATAATAAACATAAAGGTGTTCTGCAGCCTCAGGAACTTGCAGCTTCCTTTCAAATATTGGTGAAAATGGCACAGGAACAATGTTTTCCTGTCGAGCTTGCTACTCTTCGTGGCAACAAAGCTCTTAGTTCCAAAAATCCACTGCTATCACTCTCTCCATATCTCGATCATAATGATGTGTTAAGAGTAGGGGGACGCTTAGAAAATTCGTGCTATGCTTTCGATAAACGTCATCCAATCTTACTGCATGCAAAACACAAACTTACCAAGCTCATCTTTAGGTATGAACACTTGCGTCACCTTCATGCTGGTCCACAACTTCTTTTATCTTCAGTGAGAGAATACATTTGGCCTATAGCAGGTAGAGATCTAGCGCGCACCACTTCACGTCAGTGCGTAACATGTAGAAAGGCTAGTGGTAAAACTCTTACTCCCATAATGGGATCGCTCCCTCATCAGCGCACAGACCCAGGTTTTCCGTTCCTTAGTACTGCCGTTGACTTCGCAGGCCCGTTCTTAATAACTGACAGAAAAGGTAGAGGGTGTAAGATCACCAAATGCTATTTATGCATATTTGTTTGTTTACGGTTCAAGTGTGTGCATTTAGAGGCCGTAAGTGAACTTTCCACTGATTCATTCTTATCATCATTGCGTAGATTCATGGCTCGCAGAGGGAAACCTTCAGAAATCTTTTGCGATAATGGCAGAAACTTTGTGGGTGCTGCAAACGAAATAGGCAAATTTTTGGAATCGTCAAAGAAAGATATTATCTGCTTAGAAGAAGGCACTAGGTTCATTTTTCAACCTGCCTACTCACCAAATTTTAATGGGTTAGTAGAAGCTAGTGTAAAGTCAGCTAAATTTCACCTTAAACGTATTTTGGGAGAGTCTCATTTAACTTTTGAGGAGCTTGCAACATTATTCGCCCAGATTGAGGCTATTCTTAACAGTCGACCCTTGTCCCCTTTGTCCTCAAGTCCCAATGACCTTAATCCTCTCACCCCTGGGCACTTCCTGATTGAACGCCCACTGATGGCTTTACCTTCTCCGGATCTAACAGAATATAACAGTAACCGGCTTGATCAATTCCAGCGAATAGAACAACTTCGCCAACACTTTTGGAAACGGTGGCAGCTGGAATATATCTCCGAGCTACAACAGAGGCACAAATGGCGCGTTCCAGCTCGACCTCTTCAAGAAGGAGCGTTGGTCCTGCTGAAGGAGGAGAATATTCCGCCCTTGCGTTGGAAGTTGGGCCGCATAACATCATTATTCCCTGGAAAGGATGGAGTAACAAGAGTAGTTGAAGTAAGGACTAGGACAGGAACGTCTCGCCGCAGCACCCAGACACTCTGCCCCCTTTTGGATCCAGACAGCGACTTATTGGAGTCCTCCAAGGCCCCCCAGGATGTTCCGGCGCTAAAGCTCATACCGAAATCACAGTGACATCCCTTCGCTTCTTGACATTTTGTGACGCACTCGCCTCGTTACATACTATTCATTGCCGCCATAGGCACATCTTCTTTTTCTAAATGTAATCTAATCTTGTGCAAATACAAATTATAAAACTTATGTAACAAGTTAGTTATTTCAATTCATCCGCCCTTCTCACACAAGATAGGGTCAGGAAAGAACAGTTCACTAAACTACTCGACTAAATTTTTGCGGTTCACACACTTTTAGCCACTAAATTACTCGGTACTCTACTAAATTATTAGCCTAGTCCGAACTAGCCTTTAGTGATTTTTTAAGCCTTAAGTAATAAAGATCCTGTGTTCTAGTAAAAAATAATCAAGTAATAAGAAACTAATATAAAAACAGGCATATTTATTGTAATACTAAAATTATTCAAAAGTACGTTCAGAAACAGTGCCTTGTTTGGAATTCTCATTTTATAGGTCCTTATGACTAAACGAAAAGAACTCTCTTGGAACACCCTTTAAAACTAATTTGTAAAGACTTCCACAATCCCACAGGAATAACATCCGGTTAGTCGTTTAAAGCAAGCCCTCTGCGTTAGTTTACATAAATGAACTAGGAATGTTTTTTGTTTTTATAAATTCTAAAACACGTATGAGCGGTCGTAAAATTAAAGGATACTAATAAAATAATACATACGCTGCTATGTGGTTTGTTGGTCTGATTTTTTAAAGTACTGATAAAAATCGACGTCTAGTGTTTGGTGGAAAATATGAAAATGAAATAAATCAAGCATAGAGAAATGTAGTCTCACGCAGATTTATGTCGGAGCTAAGTTATAAGATATCTTCCGGCGGCGCCGCCTGCGTTAACTTCAAACCACAACTGCGTTATGTAACTAGGCTAGAACGGTTGCCGATAGTAATCGAATTCACATAGATACAAGCTGAATCTGGTCTGGTTCAACAAAATAACAGGCGAGATGTTCTTGACTGGGGAAAAAACCAGGATTGTTTTAACATAAGCTAATCGTCACCGTTATAATCGTTTATATCCTATTTGTCAAACTATTGATTAAGCTAGGTTCATATTGCTGTGTTGGGGTGCGTTGTGGCGCGGCGGGACAGAACGCTATCGGTCTCATACATTTAGACTAGATTCACATTAGCGACAGATCGCGCCACACCCCAACACAAGCTACTAATGTGAATCTAGTCATACTAAATCTATGAGACCGATAGCGTTCTGTCGCGCCACAACACACCCCGACACAGCAATATGAATCTAGCTTCAAACTAGGTCTCAGTACTCATAGGACCCGTGGTGTAAATCACTTAAATTACATAATATTCAACATTAGTCTTTAACATTTACCTACTCTTTCTTCATTCCTCTTATCTGAAAAAACGAAACCGAAATAAAAATTCGATCAAAAGAAGTCATGAAAGTGCACATAATTTGGTCGAGATCTGAGGAATTCTGTGGTTTATTTATTGAAGTGACTTATGGTTTGACTCGCAGGTTATTACATGGTAACTACAAATTATTTGGTTCCTCCTCCAAGCCAGTTTGTTCGTGTTATTTTATTATAAGAAACAATAAATTGAATTTTATACTCTGTCCCACTCTATGAAAGCGAAATCTTATTTCTAACATATAGAGCTGTAACGTACCCTTTTATTGCATTCTTTACATCTCTGTGAATTTTCATCATGCGATTAGAAAATATCGTGATAGTGGCCAATATCGAGAGGAATTTCGAGAAGAGTTTAGGTACCACTACCTAAACTCTTCTCGATTTTACTTGACTTATGCCCACTGGTTTTCTATTCAAGCTATGTTATACGGATGTGGTTATGGGTGCATGGTTAAATTTATGTCAATTCCCAAGCAAAGCCTGGCGCCTACACCCACATTTGTCTTGTGCCTCCTTCTTAATTTGAATTCAATACGTCTCTGGAGATTTCGAGATATGTTAATAAAGCTAAGGGCCGGAAGAAGGCATTACTACTAACGTTACTCGGTTGGTAGCATTTTATTTAGTGGGCGAGGCTCGAAACAGAGCCGATAAGAAAATTATAGGTAATATTCGTTTGAATCGCTAGGGGAGAGTAGGTAAACGATCAACGGCGATTCGAAACAGGTTTCGAAACCTAATAATTTTAAGAATCTAGTTTCATAAATTTTCACAGTTAAATCGGCATGCTAGGTAAGTACGCTATTGAGAAGTTTTTGACACAAAGTAGACTACAGTGAAGTCGAAAGAATGTGACCGTACACAATCTTGACTACTAATGGGTGTGTTTGGAGCCGTTAGACACATTTACCCACGACACAAAAGGGCTTGCGGGCATGCCAAAGTACGATGTAGGTATCATTAGAAACAGTTATTACGCGAAGGTACACAAAAAACTGACCAGTTAACCCACCGCTGTTCGAAGTCAATCGCTTCCATATTTGTACACTTGTCCATGTGTCAATCCGGCTATGGCTATCAGTTCTAGATAGCACATTACTGTACCTACATACACTCAAAATAACAGTTCAGTAGTCGATCAGCGAACCATAATGTTGAAAAATACAGGATTCTGAACGGAACACCAAAGTTGGCTTGAACGGGCTTACTTGTGCGAAATCACGTGCAACTTTTTTTATGTACCTTCGATAACTCAAAAAATCTCATTGATACTAGATCAAATTTATATGGGGAACACGAGATCATCTTTAAAGTAAAAAAAATAATCATACCGACATCGGTTCACATAGAAAAAAGTGTGTGCCTAACAAACACAAAAAAAAACTCAGTCGAATAAAGAAACACCCACTTTTTGAAGGTTATAAAAAGAGCATTTTAGATATGAATGTAGTAGGTACATTCGATCACATGTAAATCGTGTGATGTTCATTTATATTTCGAGACATACATGAGAGCATCATATCGTCTTCTGATTGGCCTTTTTACAAACAAAAACTATTCTATTCAGATTTTAATAAATATGTCTTGTTTTATATTAACTGTAAAGTTAGCAAATCAAAACATTTACCCCCTACAGCCTTATAATAGCGAAACACTTAGTTGCTCCATGGTTCAGCTAATGAACCATTTAATGCTACGTAACTACGTTATAATGATAATTATTCGCCTATTTATTAGTGTGAAGTATTTCGACAGAATAAAGACGTCTAGCCTTATACATATAACATAACTCTGTGAATTGTGGCTGTAGGTTATAAAAAATACGTAATATGTCTTCTAGGTGCATCCAATTATACAATAAAAATTATGTGAAAATACATCAGTCAGATGTGAAAGTATATCAGTCATCACATAAGCAAGTACCCATAACACAAGCTCTGCTTAACTTGGGGCTAGATGATGCTGCGTGGATTTTTCAACATTACTTATTACCTCTTAATTTGCTTGGGATTTATCTATCTATACTTATAATAAAACTGTAACAGGTCCAAATCTGTACATTGAAGATATTTTGAAAATTTTTTTTGGAGGGCACTCTATTATCGATACTCAAGCCAAAACTGTAATTTTTTTCATTCATGTCTGTCTGTCTGTCTGTATCGTAAACGCGCATCACGCCGAAACTACTTGATGGATTTAAATGAAACTCGGCATGATTATAGGTCATACTACGAGGAAGGACATAGGATACTTTTTATCCCGGAATTCAGTAAGGTTCCCATGGGAGAGGGTATGAAAGTAAAATTCCTTTACCGCTCATCACGCCGAAACTGCTGAATGACTTGGAATGAAACTTGGGACGATTTGAGTTCATACTACAAGGAAGGACATGGGATACTTTTTATCCCGGAATTCGGTAAGGTTCCCCTGGGAGAGAGGGTGAAAGAAAAATTCTTTAATGACTTGGAATGAAACTTGGGACGATTTGAGTTCATACTACAAGGAAGGACATGGGATACTTTTTATCCCGGAATTCGGTAAGGTTCCCCTGGGAGAGAGGGTGAAAGAAAAATTCTTTAATGACTTGGAATGAAACTTGGGACGATTTGAGTTCATACTACAAGGAAGGACATGGGATACTTTTTATCCCGGAATTCGGTAAGGTTCCCCTGGGAGAGAGGGTGAAAGAAAAATTCTTTAACCACGCATCACGAGGGAAGTGAATGAATTCGAATGGAACTCGGGACGATTGGACATGGGATACATTTTATCCCGGAATTCAGTTTGGTTCCCCTGGGCTATACGGATTTTCAAAAATTTCTCACAGCATTTGAACGACGCGCGCGCGTCGTTCAGATGCTGTGAGCAATTTTTGAAAACCCGTATAGCCCAGGGGAACCAAACTGAATTGAACTGATAAACGCGTAAGTTTGTAAGGATGAATGGATAGATGGATGGACGTTTGTTACTCTTTCACGCAAAAACTGCTGAACGGATCTGGATGAAATTTGGCACAGAGATAGATTATAAGCTGAAATAACACATAGGCTTTATTTTATCCCGAAAATCCCACGAGAAAGGAATTACGCAATGAAATAGCGAGTACTCGAAATACTAATCATGCGCAGACGAAGTCGCGGGCACCAGCTAGGTAGTACTTATAATAAAACTGTAACAGTTCCAATTCTGTACATTGAAGATATTTTGAAAATTTTTTTTGGAGGGCTCTCTATTATCGATACTCAAGCCAAAACTGTATTTTTTTTCATTCATGTCTGTCTGTCTGTATTAGGGGGTGCATTTCGAAATTTCGAAATTTCGTAATTTCGAAATTCGGAGGATTTTTTGGCCATTTTTCAATTTCGAAATTGGAGGCCTCAATTTCGAAATTTCGAATTTTTGGTTTCCATGATTTAACCAGGGATTAAATAATAATATGGGTACCTTGTATACCAACATCTCATTATAATACCCCCCGACCAGTGCTGAAGCTCTCTAGCAACTCTAGCAAGTAACAAGTAACCGCCTGAGGAGGTCTCTCAGCTCTAAAATGCTGGATGCTCTAATTGTTTTAAGAGCTTATTATCAACCACATCAAAATGTATTACGCCGTGCCACAGACGCAAAGTTCCTATATATAGAATAAAATACGCATAAATAATTTAAAAAAAGTCGTGTTTACATAATTACATAATTTGATTGTGCAAAGGATTTTTTTTAAAATCGTCCATATACACTAACGTAAAATCACAATAAAAAGTTAACCGGATACTAAATAAACACTACAGATACAGCTATAAGAGGATCAAAAAGATGAATCAGGAACCCGTGAAGTCAGAATCTACGCAGCTGGCTTCAAAACCGTAACAGGGACGGGAGCCGGCGGCGCTCACTCAATAGACCTCTTATGCATATCAATAATATTAGGCAAACACAGCTCCATATTCCATTGTGAATATGTAGCAGTAGCCCAGAGAGCTGTACACAACAGAGGAATCAGCGACTAAGGCGTACGTATTCTCTTTGACAGCGCTGCCATACTCAGATCCCTGGAAGGTAACGGCTGCAAGTCCATTCTTGTGTTCGAATGTCACCAAACATTAGAAAAGATAAGAAAGACCAAGAACAGGAGCATCCTTCAGTGGATCAAGGGATATAGCGGAGTACTAGGAACGATGACGCCGCTCATGAATTGACACGCAGGGGATTGAAAACTATTACAGAAGGGCCATTGCCCTTCCTACCTCTGCCATTCTCTTTGCTCCAGATATGAACTAGGCTCAGAAGTATAGATATGTATAAAGAGCGACGACACACCTGTTTGAGTGCAGACAAGCTAGAGCGGTGCTTCCATTTATATAGATATCACCGGCGCTAACAAATCGTTTCCTTTACCTCAATAGATTGGACATGCATATCTTGGTGGGAACACTAACGGGACGGGACACTGCCCACTAAATAAATAGTTATTCAAAATTGGAACGACGGACAACCCTCTTTGCAGAGGATGTCTTTGCGATGATAAAACAGCTGCCCAGGTAATCCTTGAATGCAAGCGAATAACAACACAATGAACATAAATCCACAACTTGCCGAACCTGTGAAGAATGAAGATCTCAGGAAAATTCTGCGCTTCGGGATGGAGTAAGGCTGGCCAAGCTAGCAAAATGAACGCGTAATGGATCAAACTGAGTCCGAACACGGAACCGCTTAGTTCGAGTGGATGGAATATCCACAAGATAAGAGTGGTAATGCGCCGTACGCCTACTCGTCCTGGAGTGGAAGGGAGATGGTGGAATCAAGTAGTGAAGTTCCTGTGAGCATCTCCGAAATGTAACCTATGAAAGATCGATAGGCAAGTGACAAGCTGTCCCGGTGTAAAGAATCGCTGAACCTTGTTTAGGATTCCTAGCTTCATGGCTGCTATTTTAGCCTTCGACTCAATAAAGACACCAAAGTTAAGAGTTGACGTGGTGTGAGCGTGACACCGGTGTCACTTGATGTAGTAAAATTGAAGTTTTTTAATAATTTCTATATTTTGGATAAAGGAAATCACTTTTCCGACTCTAATTCTATCTGTAAAGAAAGGGAGTCACAGATCTCATTTCACCAGAGAATAAAAGTATATTTTCTGTCTGAATTTCGAAATTTCGAAATTGAGCGTCCGAATTTCGAAAGTCAGTTTCGAAATTGAAAAATATCGAAATTGGACCCCCTAGTCTGTATCGTAAACGCGCATCACGCCGAAACTACTTGATGGATTTAAATGAAACTCGGCATGATTATAGGTCATACTACGAGGAAGGACATAGGATACTTTTTATCCCGGAATCCAGTAAGGTCCTCATGAGAGAGGGTATGAAAGTAAAATTCCTTTACCGCGCATCACGCCGAAACTGCTGAATGAGTTGGAATGAAACTCGGGACGATTTGAGTTCATACTACAAGGAAGGACATGGGATACTTTTTATCCCGGAATTCGGTAAGGTTCCCCTGGGAGAGAGGGTGAAAGAAGAATTCTTTAACCACGCATCACAACGGAAGTGAATGAATTTGAATGGAACTCGGGACGATTGGACATGGGATACATTTTATCCCGGAATTCAATTTGGTTCCCCTGGCCTATACGGTTTTCAAAAATTTCTCATTTTCTTAGAAATTTTTGAAAACCCGTATAGCCCAGGGGAACCAAACTGAATTGAACTGATAAACGCGAAAGTTTGTAACTATGAATGGATAGATGGATGGATAGATTGATAGATGGATGGATGTTTGTTACTCTTTCACGCAAAAACTGCATAACGGATCTGGATGAATTTGGCACAGAGATAAATTATAAGCTGGAATAACACATAGGCTTTATTTTATCCCGAAAATCCCACGGGAAAGGGAATTACGCAAGTAAAATTGCGAGTACTCGAAATACTAATCATGCGTAGACGAAGTCGCGGGCCAGCTAGTGTGAGTATAAAATCTATCTATCATACGGCCGGTTTTTTAAACAAAACAATATTTTTTTCCATTGCTGCCTAATATTGATCGATGGCGATGACTTGGTAAAGCAATAATGTAACCCCTACTACGAGGAATGTTCAGGATCCCATTATGTTGTCATACAAAAACGTTTAAAGCATGCGCACTTGTAGTACCTACACTACACATTGCATTGTTAGGAGTAACTACGGAGTCGAACTGAAGTCACACACACTGCAGTTCGAATGCATGCCCGAGCAATTAACAACAGCTGCTCGTCGAATTTTTCAATATAATCATCTTAAACAAAGGCGCACTGTAGGGAGAAGTAATTATGGTATGGCGATACTGCAGGTGCATTGCTTATTTGAAGTTTAACTTCCTAAAGAAAATTGCTTAAAAAGTAAATATTTACAACTGGCATTGAACAATTCAGAGGATTTCGTTTTGGAGTTGTTTTTTACGCAGGTAGATTAATTCCTTGAATATTATTTTTTATTTATTCGTCATCAACATCAGCATTATTTTAGTCCACAACTGGACATAAACCTTCCCGGATGAGCGCCATGCAGATTTCCGCATCTAAAACCTGCGTGGCACTACGTTTTTCGAGTCACAGTGTCCACCAAATAATACGTAACCTAGCCAGTTGGCAGTTCTTCGCGAAATATAGCCGGCATACGCGTTGATACTTTGGAAACGGTTATCTAAAGGCTATTCCTACCGCATGGGAACTGATCTATGGGATGAATAGTAGCTTAGGTATGTGTTATTTCAGGGCTAGAAATAAATTTTGATTAGACGATCCATTCAGTAGTTTTTGCGTGAAAGAGGAACAAATTCGCGTTTATAATATTACTAAGGATTATAATGGCTACCCGGCTCTACCCGGCTCTTACTCTATTATCTCTATGTGTGTCTCTATCTCTATAGTGACTCTATTTTAAGGAACTTTTGTTTTTTGTTCTCACCTTATTATGACATGTCGATAATACTTTGAAAGTAGGTAGTAGTGAATAGAATATTAATTAAAGTTAGATTTTTATCCATGAGTAAAGCGAGCTCACGAGATTTCGCACGTGGATAAAATCCCACTTAGCTATGCGCGCTAAGGAATCAAGTCTTTCATTATGAAGGCCGTTCAGTTCTCACTTTCACCTATTTCTTTTCTAATAGCATATTGTTCAGAAACTCGAAAAAAATCCCTATAATATTGACAAACACTTGACTGTTAAGGTCAATTGTAATTTAAATACAGTGGTGTCTCTATAAGGTAAAAATCAAGTAAAACCTGAAATTTACCTGCTAAATAACACCAAACCAATGTTACGTATTTTAATGGGTAAGTACGTTAATGGTTCGTAGATTGAATCACCGCTTCCAGCTTTTGCCAATTAAACTTAGGCCCAAAATAAAGCAGCACGGGCAAATATTACTAAGAAGCCTGTTCATGTTGAAGCTTCTAAATAATTTATCAGAAACAGCTTGTTGAATCATATCGCGCCACGAGGCAGTTGTAAACAAATATGGCTGACCGTGAATCATCCATCAGATTTGCACAAACTCGTGGGATCGTCCAAACAAAAAATGGTAATGATGCAAACTTGATATTTGAATGACGATAGGTTTTTTGATTTAATTGTGTAATATTTATTTAATTGGTTTCTACTTTCGATTCGATATTAATTTCTACAAGTAGATTGCTTAACAGAATTAGTTTAATAAAACTTTTAAGGTAAATATTACAGATCTAGTACGTTAGGTATGTATGTACGTCCAATGCACTCATCATTTTTTGATGCAATACGCCTTTTGGCTTTTCCAACTGATGAGCTCAGTCCGAGTAAATTTATGAATCAACTTGCTATTTTGGTTATTACAGAGAGCTCGGTAATATCTGGTAATGCAACTGCAGCAGACATAAATAACCAAACGATATTATAATCGCCAAATATTAAGAAACAGACTATTTGCATGAGCCAGTGGGTAGTCAGTTCAACGTACCGTTTTAAAGTGATTAAAAACAGCGTGGGTTGATCGTACATTATAAACTTTAAGCAGCAGCAGTTAAACAAAGAAATATACCTAATGGAAGCTGGTGGCCAATCTAGTGGCCAGTTCGTAGTCGTATAAAAACGGCTTCCCACATGCATGACTATCGGAAATTGAACCCACGAAGTCATTGACCGTAGTGGGGCTTTTATTTGATTTCAACTGTTGCCACTTGTCAGGGGATGATTTCACCGGTAATTGAAAGTAAGCGACACAAAGAAATAATAATTTTAGTGACGTACTTGTAATAAAATCTTAGTACCTACTGCATGCGGTGCGATCATCGAGGTACTACAAACCTACCACAGCTCAGAACTTGACGGCAACAATAATGACAGATAACCCGCTGGTGAGGTGTTTGAGTGGAAACAATAGATGCTATTTGAAAACAGGTGCACAGTAAATTAGAATGAGTTACAAATTGTTTTGTAATATATTGGCAGCACAAACAACAATGCTGCAATACATATTACAGCAAATAATAATAGTGCTTTCTGAAGGGAGTTGAAAATAAGAAGATTTGAAAAGGTCAGATATGAAAGAAGTTGATGCGATTAGATACACGTAAGCCACATGATATCACTTGATATTCTAAGCGCGAGTCCGATTTGGCTCGACGCGTGAGTTTGCCCCGACCTCTGTAAAGTGGCACAAGGAGTGTCGTGTCGACGTCCATTTAAAATGATATCGGTATGAAAGTGAGAACCCTTATAATTTATATCTTTTAATTTAGATTCTGTAAGATAGTATTCAATTGAAATGATTACTCAAATAGTGAGGAACTCTTATCTGCTCAGAGTAGTTTTTCCGAAAGGTGATCTGACGGTTTTTCACAGATCCTCTACCGGACTAAGTTGCTGATCCTCTGATGTTTTTTCGTATTCTCGATTGTTTTTTGGCCTATTAAAGGAAGGAGGTATGTTTTACTTCAACTTATATTATGTTTCTGTACAAATCACCTTGGCAGCATAGCGAAGCAATTAACATTTCGTTCAAATATCGTAACCTTCAAACGAGGTCAATCAATTTTATGTCAAACACCATACAATATTGATTTTGATGAATGTAAATTTTGCTCTCACGAAAACAAATTACCGTAATTTAATTTACATTTTATTTTGGTTATTCATAACCTTGAAAAAGTGGAGAACAATGGAAATTGAAACGATGATGCAAAAGCGATAAGCAGTTTAAAAACTCTGTTAAATTATCATATCAATTACATCTTGTGGAGACCGGTCGTTGGCTGGGAAGCGAATTTAGATGTTGTAAAGGTCGTGAATGACTCAGTTTATATGTCGGATAAATCCCGCTTAACTAAGATGTGAATGCGCAACTGCAACCACAGCCTAATACTAATACTAACGGCCAGTGCTTGGAAGAGTTAAACATCTAAACATCCCTTATTGATCATAATCAAGTACATGATCTATAGGATTCATTTTACAAACAGTAAGCATGTTCGATGACTTCTTCTAAGTCTTTAGCAAGTGCATCCGTAAGCTAAGAAGACTAGTTTATAAAATGAAATGAAAGAACACGTTTAAACTCCACCTAGCGTAAATATTTCATTCAAGTCTTTGGGAGACATTCAACGTCTATACTAGTAGTCTATACTCTAAACTAAACCAACGTTGGGAGATGAATGTAAGAAACTTGATATGAAACGAGTTTTCTCTGCGGCTTTGGCATGGAACAATGCGCCACAGTCATCCGAAGGTCGGTTTTGTATAATGGCTAGAATCAGCGTTGAGGAAAAGAGCATATTATAGCTTCCTAGAGTTACTCTCGGGTATTTAGCTCCCAATTATTTTGAAGTTTTTGCTTTATGTTCTCTCTATGAAACTATAATTTACCACTACTGAGTCATAATCGCCTTGGGTCTTGGGGCCTTCGGCTTCGGTTGCGCTCTGGTGAACGCTATGACGGAACACAAACAATGCCTTCTCACGATGCCTTATTAAGTCCACTATTCTAGTCTAAGGTGTTTTGAAAAGTAGTATTTCCTGGTAAAAATGACGACACTTTTAGGGCTTAACAAACGACTTTGTATAGCGATCAGGATTTCCGATAATGCTGTAAATAATTGTATATAATATTGAAAGTCTATGGTGCCTAATCTTATCTGTGAAATAGCTGTGTTCAGTATTCCTAATATGTATGATGCAAACATTTATTTATGTAGAACTCGTACAGGTTTAATTAAAAGCGCAGCACAAAAATTCCTTTTGTAAAACGAAGTACCATCTCACAGTTCACTTGTAGTTCTTAGATACCGTCAATATTTCCTGTAGGTAAGCATCAACCGTCTTCTTGACCTGGTTCCGTTAAAGCTGGTACGTTATCAAGTGACTCGAATGTAAAAGCGAATTTTGAACAGCATGAAATGTTGTTATCCATTTAAAACTTTCACATGACCTTACTTACTCCGACCGTGCCAACATGCAATTGTGTTTTTACACTAGTCGCCGACAAAAGGTCTCGAACCACATTGGAATAATGATTGCTGTAGAAAGCATGTTTCAGAAATGCAAACCAAAACATAGTTGAGCGTATAGTACCAAAATCAAGGTTTCGTGGTAATCACAAATACAATAACACAAAGATTCACGTTACTAAGTCCTAGAAATCTGATCAAAATAACTACTTATGAGTTACAGAAGTTTAGGTTACATAAAGTTTATTAAACATGGTAAGTACAAGCAGGGTAGAAGTAAATTTGGATAGTAAGCCAAAGCTACGAACGAAGTCGTGAGTCACGTTGAGCAAGCGTATATGAAAGAGAAGACTTGAATGGGCCATTAGGGAAGGCTTGGCTAAATGTTTCCGTGCATAACGACGTTGATATATTGCGTTGCGATTGAGGTAACGAATATGAATCTAATCTGGAAAGGGAAATGGTTAATCGAGTTTTTCTGTCAATAATGATTCTTGTTTTTGCAGAGTTAAACAAGTTATAAATAGTAAGTCAATTTCCTTTTACTTCATGAAACTACCAAGACTAATTAAAATATTATTGTGATGTAGTACGCACGCCGCGGCATTATAGCCAAATATTTATATAAATATGTAATTTAGCTCCAAAGCTAAATTGAATGATGACAAAATATTTACAGTAATTTAGCTCCAAAACCACATAATTTATTGTATAATCAGGGTTACAGAACGGGAATTGCATTAAACTTTTATTAGCAAACTGATACTTCTGATTATTAAATAATTAATTTATTTGTTAGACTAACGCATAGTTATTTAAAGTTTTTTATGATGGCCTTCGGTCGCAACAGGAATGTTGAAATAGACCATTTGGGTATACAAAAGAGCGGTCGCTTATTTCCAAAGTGTTATGCAAGGGACGAGAAAACTTCACCATAAGCCACAGGTAGGATGTAAGCATACGATTAACCCAGATAGAAAATAAGGAATTTTCAAAGTGGCAAGATTCATTATTATTAAACTGATCAGAAAATATACCGTTTTTTACTTTTTCATTAATCCTTGATATTTAATTGATTATGATTACTACACGTATGTAAATAAAGTGATTTTAGAAAAATAATAGTAAGTATGCTAGTTACCACCGCAATAAATCCCAGGACTTAAAAATGCATTAAAAAAAAGTTAAAATCGTGAGGTGCTCCAAGCATAGTGCGTGCAGATATCCAACAGATCTCTTACGAAAGCCACAGAGACGTCATAAATAACAATAATAGATCCAAATGTGGGTGAAATTGTTTTAGAATACACGTGAAAGTATAATGTTGATCCGGAGACGGCGCGGGCGGTGCGTGTCGGTTGCACGTCATCGATCATGCGCTTTGGACAATTGGTGTACAATCTGACGCTATTGTATCATTAGCAGAACGGATAAAAAGTCTAATTAATAGTGCGGTGGTCAGTGTGATCACGCACACAGAATCTTAAGAGAAATTAGAACGTGGTATCCCTATCAATGTTGAAACCAGCTGGCTCTCAAGCATGCTCTAAATGTTACTTAGACAGGTACACTATGATTGCTTTGAAATTTCCTTTTGTGATATCAAATGAATTACGCCCACCCAAATATCGAGTCCAGTTGTAAACACTTTCAAGATTTCTCTCCGAACAGTAGCAATCACAGGTCATGTACCTGCATCGATGTTAGGCGTTATAATTGCTCGATTCATGTATAGACTAGGACTATAAGACTCGCTTTCTGCTTACCATCTTTAATGTGGTTTTCTGTAAGACCATACAAAATCGCCTTTAATGGGAATCGAAATCGAATTGTAGAGGTACTGTAGTTGGTTGAACAATTATCGCAGATTACGTAACCGTAAAATTTTTAGTAGTTAGTAGGTACATTTGCAAAAACTTTGTTCCAATAATTTTTGATTAGAAACATAATTAAACGTTCTTTATTTAGGTCGGTTTTACAAATATAGTCAGATTTTAAGTGAAGTCTAGACTACAGATCAGACACACCGGAGTTACAGCAAAGACCTCGTCAAGTCGAGCAAGCACTTTGCTCGAAGTAAGATTTACAATGTTATGTCGAGTTCAAAATTTATCTCAAGAAAGATCTGGCATTCATTCAAGAAGTGTTTCTGTAAATTCATGAAAGCTTTCTTAAGATACCGCATAGCGCAATTATGCAACTCTATAAACAAATTATTCATTCAGTGTAATAACAACAAACGTGGTCCAAGTAGGTAATACCAGTTTGAGGACTACAACTTATTACGATACATGCAAATGGAATCTTCGCACGGATTTACTAACTTGTGTAAAAATTACAACACAAAAGTTGCATATGATTTTAAATTAAATAACTTAAAATTAATACTGTTATGAGAATATGTTAAGGGAAGTCAACAGTGGCCGTGTAATCTAATAAATATTTTTCAGGACTCAGCGGGTAGTGCGAGTACAATACAAACAGGAATCCAATTATAAATAGTTCCGATGTCTGAAAAGGATACTACTTGTAATTGATGCTCAGTTAACTTGTCAGTAGGTAATCCAATGAGCAAGGTATGCGGTTATGTCATCCGAGGTCGATGGACTTTCATTCAGAAGTATTTGTGACCGTTGACATGTATTTTTATGATGCACAGTATAAAGCAATGTGGCTATTAGCCAATTTGGTTCAATCTATACGAGTTGTGGCCAACGATATTGATTGTGAAACATTATAAAATGTTGGATCGCATAAGTGTTTGATTGCTATGTCTGATAGCTAACTGCAATAAGTGGCCAAACGTACGAGGAACTGACCGATAGCATTCATTCTTGAAACAATGGACTTTTGAACAAAGATAAAAGTACAGTAAGTGAAGCAAGCGAAGACGTTCCCCAAAATAGGTGAAACGAAAAGCATCACTGAAGCCGTTTGATAAAAAACAATGTAGGCTAGAGAAGTAAATGCCGACGAACGAGGCGTGTCGTTTTATAATGGACATGAGTTTGAACAGCTTGTTTTAGTTAATGCCTCGTCGACTCCGTTATTTATAGTCAACGCGGTAAAAGATCCGGCCAAACGTCATCAAACAACTACAAAAGCTCTGGGTTATGTTGACGACGTGATAGTTTTAACAGATTGTCGCCCCTTGTACTCCGTTTTCCTGTATCATATTTTATTTGATCGTATAATTCAAAATTCAAAATTCAATATCTTTATTTCTTTAGGCTTACAAAATAAGCACTTAGACAAGTCAAATTTAATTCGCCTCAATTTTTTGTCCACTAGTGGAAGAGGCGAAATAGAAACCACTAGCATGTGTAAAACTTATGTGTCTAATACATGTTTGCCTTATAAATAATTACATACTATTGTCGATGTGGAACTGAGCGACATCTGGCCAAGCACTAACGTCATTGATGTAATCATTTATGGAGTAATATGCCTTCTTGATAAGATTTAGTTTTATGTACTGTTTAAATCTACGAATAGAAAGTTCAGTTGCTTCAGATGGAAGCTTATTATAGAAGCGCACACAATTACCCATAAATGATTTCCCCAGTTTTCGTAATCTAAATGAAGGAATGTGTAATTTGTTCTTGTTTCGTGTATTTCTATTGTGAACATCACAATTTTTCAAAAAGTTACTCTTGTTTTTGTGTGTATACATTAAATTTTCATAAATATATTGCGAAATTACAGTTAAAATATTTATTTCTTTAAATAATTCCCTCAATGAGTCACGTGGCTTTAATTTATAAATTGCACGCACCGCCCTTTTTTGAAGAACAAAGATAGTCTGAATATCAGCTGCCTGTCCCCACAGCAAAATACCATAAGACATAATACTATGGAAGTAACTATAATAAACTAACCTAGCTGTGTCCTGATCAGTGAGATATCTAATTGTTCTCACTGCATATGCTGCTGAACTAAGCCTACCCGCGAGAGCATCAATTTGCGGTTGCCATTGAAGAGATGAATCAATATGCAACCCCAAGAATACAGTAGAGTCTACGAAGTCAACAATCTCATTATTTAACGTGATTTGAGTTGGGAGTTCTCTAACATTTGGTAACATGAATTTTATACATTTTGTTTTTTTAGCATTAAGTAACAGGTTATTGGCGGTAAACCAATTTAGTATTTGTGACAGCGAATTATTTACATCGTCAAAATTATATTTATTTCTGTCTACTTTAAAAATTAGTGAAGTATCATCAGCAAATAAGACTATATCACAAAGATCTTTTGCTAGAAAGGGAAGATCATTTACATAAACTAAAAATAAAAAGGGACCTAATATTGAACCTTGAGGTACGCCTAATTCAATATTTGAGCCCGTAGATCTTTCTTTACCAACTTCTACTTTTTGAACTCTATCAGATAAATATGATTTCATAAGATCCAGTGCCTTTTTCTTAATTCCATAATGTTTAAGTTTCTCAATTAATGTACTTTGATCCACACAGTCAAAAGCCTTAGAAAGGTCACAGAATACACCAATAGCGTTTTTGGCTTTATCCCAGGCCTCCAATATATGCCTTAACAGAACTGAACCAGCATCGGTTGTTGATCTACCCTTGGTGAAGCCGAATTGGTTTTCATGGAATAACCTATTAAGGTTGAAGTGAGAAGTCAACTGGATGAGAATAATTTTTTCAAAAATTTTACTCATAGCAGGAAGTATTGAAATAGGTCTGTAGTTGGCCGGATCAGTGTGGCTACCAGATTTATAAAGAGGAACCAGCTTACTATATTTCATGAGATCAGGAAAAATTCCTGCGTCGACACAGCTATTGAAAATATAGGCCAAACAAGGAGCCATTTCCTTAATAATTGAACTTAATACTTTGGTGGATATACCCCAGAGATCCTCAGTATTTTTAATGTTAATTGACTTAAAGGTTTTCACTACATAATTAGCATTTACATAACTAAAGATAAAACTCTCATTACATCTAGCAACTGAAGATTCTAAAAATTTAACAGCCATTGATGCTGAGGAGTTTAGAGACTGGGTAACAACTTTAGGAATAGCAGAAAAGAATGCATCAAAAGCATTGGCAATATCTTTTTCATGTATAAGAATTGAATTATTAATTTTTAACCTTATTTCTTTATAACGTGGCTTTGATTTACCTGTTTCGTTATTTATTAGTCTCCATGTTGCTTTTACTTTATTAGATGATTTTATTATAACATTCTTTAAAAACAGGCATTTGGCTGTGTTGCAGACTTTCTTAAATGTTTTAGAATAGTTGGTTACATACAATAGAAACGCAGGATCATGTAACATAGTTTCTCTAGAAGCATAAAGGTCATAGAGTCTATTCCTACTTTTATAAATACCCGGAGTGGCCCAATCAACAAATCCGACCCTATCTCTCACTGTGCATGTTTTAAGTTTGAATACTTCACTGTGTTCCTTGTGTATGACATTCAAAAGTGTGGAAAATAATTCATTGGGGTCATCAGAACAAGATATATTAGATACTGCTAGTTCTACTCTACTTTGAAAATTCTTAATACGGTTCTCTGTTATTGGCCTGCAGGTATATTTTTCTACATTATTTCTATCATTATAGCTAAAATTAACACTTTGACCATAATGGTCTGATTGGAAATGCCTAATTACTGCTTTGCTGGTTGGAGTTTGACTACAGTAAATATTATCTAAACAGGTGGCAGATGTTTGGGTTACCCTAGTGGGGTCATTAAAAAGATGTTGTAAACTAAAGCACTTGAATAAATTAAGCAATCTGTCGGCAAGGGGATTTGATAAAATATCTATATTAAAGTCACCGCAAACAATGAGATCCTTCCTACAAGTAAATACTTTCAGCAAAACTTCTTCCATAGTACATTCAAAAGCAACCTGATCTGCGTCAGGAGGGCGGTATACACACACAACGATATGTCGCTCCAATTCCACACAAGAAAGTTCAACAGTCCTCTCAATAGAAAGTTTTACAATATCTTTTCTTTCTTTACATTTAAGACTATTTTTTACTAAAATCAGAGAGCCACCACGAATTGCAGCTTTTCTTTTATATGAACTTACAAAACAATAGTTATTATAAAAGGGAAGTAACTGATTCTTTACAATCCAGTGTTCTGTTATACACATAACATCTACATTTAAATGATTCATAAATAATTCTAATTCTAGGATTTTGCTGGGTAAGCCTTGTATATTCTGATGGACTATGTGAAATATGGCTTTTTGCTTTCCCATTGTCGTCGCGGTCAGTTTAAATTTGAGTTTACTGACACTGTAGCTTTAATGCCCTCATTAGTACTATTACTAACTACATGTACAGGCTCGTCAGGTAACTGCGTTATACTACTTATAACGGGATCAAAAATATTATATGCTAATAATTTAGCAATTATCTTTTTACATTGGTGGGTTAGGTCCACTGTGTCCCTAGTCAAAATAGTTTTACTAATAAAATTATTAGTATCAAAAAATAATACATCATTATGACGACATGTCATGTTGTAAATCAGCATGTTATTTTTAAATAAATTATCATTTTGTTTAAGTGTCAGTGACTTTGAGTAGGGGAACGAGCAAATAATAAGTTTCCCCAGTCCATTCTCTACCTTTCCTAAAAGTACTTCAACAAACCTAAGCAATTGTGACCGTTTTACACAAGTTTCACCTAGCTGAACTATTAAAGTGGTGCTTTGATTTAGGGAGTTATCTTAGGGAGTTAATCGAGTTAGGTGAAATTGATCGGCGATTGGCAACAGTATGTAGATCACATTAATTAATTAGTTTACCTTTTTTATAATGGACTACTATTTGAACGCGGCTTCGCACGCGTTGTTTCTATGGAAACGTTTATTTCTGTCCCATGGGAAATTATCGATGGGATAAAAATGTCCATTCAAAATTTTTGCCCAATCCGTTCAGTAATTTTGGCATGAAGAGGTAACAAATATCCATCCATCTTTCCATACATTTATTCAAGCTTTCGCATGCATAATATATATAATACATGTATAATAATGTGTGATTTCATAGAAAAAACCTAAGATAATTTCTACAAAATTAAGCTCATAAACACAATTTACTTGCAACGGTAAGTAATATTGAATCTGTTTTATGAAACACTAAAATTAATTTTATGTATTTATGAGAACCAAATGAATGTGCCAAGATCTAAACCTAGTTTCTGAAATCAAAAATATCATCTGCAATGCATAAACATAAATAAAGTAAATCGGACTAGTTCAGTTGCCAAAGATCAAAAGATTTAGTAGAAGCCAGTTGCGGTGGATATACTTACTTTAAGTTTAGTAAAAAACTCTCGAAAAAAATATGGTCTAAGTTATACAAATTATTTAGTCAGAAATAAAAATTTAGTAACAGTTTAAACAATAGCAGATAACAGAGCAGATACTTCAGTTACTCAATCACTAAAGATGGTAAGATAATAAAGCAATTAGTTTTAATTACATTGACACATTTGTTTGGGTGGTGCTAGTCGTAACTCTCATTGGATTAGTTTTGGACTAATCTTACGACGCTGACGTAACTGAACCCGGGTGTCGCTCCAGCTATAAATACCGGCACGTGCCTCCATGCCTGGTCATGGTCTACTTATAATAATATATGCTATGGAAGATATCATCTCAAATGCGACGTTCAGAAAGCGAGAAGATTGATTTTTGACGACGTAACGTTAAAAGATCATGTTAAAAATATTCAGAGAATTGGAATCATTTTAGTAACTGGAAATTAATTTGTCGTCACGTGTGATGGGAATGAACTCTTGTAAGCTATGGATCAAGAATCTAATAATACCGATAGGAGCTCACTGATATTGGACATTTACAAGCTCACAAGTATATATGAACTTTTCTCTATAGTCTTGAAGATTCTTTTCTGCAACGATAGTTCGGGAACCTATCCTCAGATGCATTTGGAGAAAAGCATCAGATAATCAACGATGACTTAACATGGTCAGTCGGCAATCGCGTAACACCAGTAACCCGGAGGCTATTACCGGTACCAACGTTTGCCAACGCGGATGTGATAGACCCAGTGACATTACAGACAATGCGGGCGGTTATTCCGAACGTCCCGTCTATCGAGCTGTTACGAACGCATTCTACAAGCGCTGGGGCAAAAGTTTAATTGGTAATTTGGTACAAATCAGATTAATTATGGGTTTTATAGATTAGGAGCATTTTATCAGTAAGGAAACGATTTTTAAACAATAAATAAAGACAACGATGATGCTACAGACAGAATTAAAGTGGTTCTGAGACGTATAAATAAAAATAATTTAGATGAAAGATCTAGGTATTTTAAAGATCCTTCAAATTGTATTTACATCTAGCTAGAGCTAAGCATCACATCTGATAATCTCAAGCACTTGTAACATGTCTATCTACAGAACAATTGCGTGGGAAGATGCTCTTGTACAAAGGTGTGGTAGAAAGTGGTCATAGCCCGTTTTGGATGTCCAGATAAGAGCTTTCATAAGAATTGTGAATAGAAAACGTCAGGTTTTATGGTACCTTACCATCATATACACGAATCGATAAAGGAAGAAGTTTAGCGTTTGCCCGACATATTATGTGAGTGAGAAGAGATTTCGGTGAGATGACTAGCTGGAGCATGCCTAAACAAACACAATGGAGGATGACTTACTTGTAAGAACAATGATGAAAAACTTCATGAAACGACAAGATAACAAAAACAATAAGTATATACAATTGACGACCGATGTGGCGCGGTGGGCGAAGGTCCGCCTGTGACGCAGGAGGTTGCGGGTTCGATTCCCGCCTCGGAACAAATTTGTGCATGATCTGCAGAAATTTGTTTCGTTGGTCTGGGTGTTTAATATGTATATAATAAAAAATATCTATCTATGTAATATATTGTATTAAGTATATCAGTCATCTAGTACCCATAACACAAGCTCTGCTTAGCTTGGGGCTAGATGATGCTGTGTGGACTGTCCGGAATTATTTATTTATTTATTATTAATTTAACCGCTAATTATTCGTAAGGGGAAAAAGTTCGGGCTAGGAAACTAGGGCTGTGATGAACGGGACTCCCAAAGGCATGGATAACATGGATTCCATCACCCACGCAAAAGCTAGTCGCCATCCAATGAATGCAAACAAGATTACGACACAGATGCATAGAGGCAGTATTCCAACCGGATTTATATAAATATGCAATTATGGAGATGATTGTATCTACAAGATAAAACATATTGAACAACTAAACAGTTTATAAATTACAGGGTTACTCAATCGTGAATTTGTTTGAAATCTTTATTTGTAGATAAAAGTTGCGTATGAAATTAATTTCTATAATCTGTTTCTCGCGTTCTAAAACCCAGTTTATTAAGCAGAGGCCTATTAACTATTAGGGACTGATGATGATTTTGTAGAACGAGTTGGTAACTCTCAGACATTTGGGGTATGCTATGGTTTATTTAGTTGTTTGAATTTTAGGATCTTGAAGATCAATCCACAGTGCGAACAGTTACAGTTAACAGGCCTAGTTACTGGTGAGGTGACCAATAAAAGGTGCTCTACTTGCAGATGTAAACATTCTTTCATCATTACAATTTTAGGTCACAACCTGCAGAAGGATAGCTTTATTTGTAAACAATCTGACATCCAACACAGTCAATGCAGTAGGTATAAATTTATCTACGCTGGTAGGTACACGCAATAGTAGTTTCGCGTAGGACGCAAATCATGACAAGGTCTTCAAGGCTGGGAGCAACAGAATTTATGACCTGTTATTATACGAATTCTGTCATTTTGAGAATACACTTTGTTCTGATGCGGAAAAGCAAATCAGAATCTTCCTATAGGAGATCAATTAAGATATTTTTGCTAGAATGGGCACATCTGGAAAAGCTAAGAAATAGCGCTACTTTTATCTGATAAACCCTTAACACTGTAACGGAGTTCATAGCATAACTTTGCATACTAGCATAACATAATGAAGTAAGGAATTTGTTTTCAGAAAATCTTAAAACTTTATTACAGAACTTTAGAAAGTACTTTTATAGTACATTACGAAACATTGGTAAAAGTGAAAGAAAGGTAAATTGTTATAAATTTGTTAAAGGAAACGCGAGAAGCCGGATGCAGGATCAGAGCGCAGTTTACACGAACATAAATAGGTATCTACCTTACCTATCAAAGTAAGTTTTCTTCTAAGTACGTATCACAAGTCAACATAACCATACTATAGGGGATATGACGTGTAATAACCAGAGAATTTCCATAAGGGAGCCTCTGTGCGAGAAAGAATGCAATGTCGTGTCAATTATATACGCCACAAGGAATGGCCTTTACGTGGTAAGTACATTGCTATTACTTACACGCGTTTTTGCATCATTGTCATACGATAGCTCAGATAAACGTCTTTATTTCTAGCGGACCAAGGTCCATTTTTCTGTTTTATTGTTTTGTAAATAGTTCATTCAGATAGCGACTATCATTATCTTTACCGCAAGGTGCAACAAGTTTTATCGAAAACACTGGTGACACAGACTAAACTTTTTTTTATCTGGCTAATGCGTAGAAAGTGACGAGTTTCCTAATGGTTAAAATAACAATAAATACTTCATTGCCGCACTTAGACACTATTCATATTGCTGTTATGATTTTGAAGATTTTATTTGATATAAATTGTTGTTTCGAGTCGGAAATCAAGGTAGGCATAACGATGTGAATCCGGTTCGCAATAAGACACATGTAGCGTAATAAAATGGGATTGCCGAAACGTGTCGAAGGCGAATTTCGAATGGACAAATCCAGGACTGCCTACAACATGTAGAAAATAGAAAAGTGAATTGGGTCGTTCAATCTTGTTTTTCTCCGGCCGTGTGCTGGAATGAAACACGTAAACGTACCGTTTCCCTATTTACGATTACGATAAGCTCAAATGTATGAACATCTGTTTTTCGAATTGGACTCGTGGCTACTATTATTGTATTTCCAGTTACCATGTTTGGAAGGGGGCGTCATTCTATTTTTGGTGCTACGGCTTTAGTTTTTATGCAATAACTATTTATGGGAATGTTTAACGAGTGTCGTAGAAAGCAGACGAGAGATTTATAATAGGAAATTGGAACGAATTTAGTGAAACACCAATTTCACAACGTATTGGTAAACGAAGAACGAAGAGATCGTGTCCTATTTGACAAATAAGGCGTGTGTAGGTGTATTGTAAAACTAGCTACTTTATTTTATTTTAAATTCAATCTAATTATGAACTTATAAGAAAAACTTTGTTTAGCTTTTGATGTAACAGCAAAACCGGCACGGGGCACGGCGTCGCGTCGGTGATAATCATTTTTCCGTTAGTAAATTTTACGAGGTGTAATATTTTATGAAATAATAAACTTCTAAGGTAAGACTGGCTATAAACTAAGCTATAAAAAAATATTATTTCATTTGCTATACAAGGTACCGTCCTGCCTGATTGAATAATCTATGGATTCGGTTTTGGTAGCCTTTATCTAGAAATCTTTGAAATCGAAATCCGATATAGTAGGGACTCTACCACGACTATATCAAATTATTTATCAAAGCTCAACAAGTGAAGAAGAAAATTGATGATCGATGGTCTGACTACTCTAGGGGCCTACTCGGAATACAAAATCGAAGCTTCTTATTCCTTATCATACAAAACCTACTCTTATGTCACCATAACTCAACCTTTTGCATAAAAGCGAATCCGAAACTTCCATTTTCGTTTTTACGACTACTGGACCTAATCGAATCTCCACGGGCCACGAATGTAGAGGTTAGAGTGAATATTAACTTACCATTTCCTTTTTCAAGTAGATCAACTGAGAGTCGAGATCAGAGGGCGGTTTGTCGGCGGGAGTCACCGGGGGCTCAGGTTCGGGATCGCCCTCCGCGAAACCGCTCAGACTCTTGGGCAGCGGTGGCATACCATGCAGGGACATCGTGGAGATCGCTCGGAACTGCTTACGTAACCTGGTAATGAAGGATACACTTGAATAAACGCGAAATACTGTCTCGAAGTTACCACTACTGTGTATAATTCGCCTAGTCAAATAAATCATTAGAGGTAGAGTAATAATATACACGGGTATCTGTAGTGGTATGATAATTTTCTGCTAGTTCTGCCTTTTTGGTTATATTTTACACCAGCGACCCGCCCCGGCTTTGCACGGTTTTATCGCAGCATCAAAATCCATTGCGTAGTTTAGAAGATTTAAGCATACATAGAGACAGAGAAAGCGACTTTGTTTTATACTATGTAGTGATTCGGTACCTAACTTAACAAAATTTTTAGTTCAGGGAGTTATGTCATAATAAAACCAACGACGACAACGACTAAAAATGTTGACAGTTTAAACATAAACAAATGTATTTATTTATTATGTACTTGTTGATCTTAAGCATTATTTCAGACTAGTATTGATGATTCTTTATTATTTTCTTACTATGACAGACATTTATTTATTTAAGGAAGACTTACGGCTAAACAATGGAACAGAAAAGTATAAATTTAAGGAAGGCCAATTACAAGTTTTCAGAGATAATAAAAGAAAGTATAAGTGGTGGACATAGTAATGTCATGGACATAAACTTCTTATCACTACATAGTATAAAACGAAGTCGCTTTTTCTGTCCCTATGTCCCTTTGACTGCTTAAATCTTTAAAACTACGCAACGGATTTTGATGCGTTTTTTTTAATAGATAGAGTGATTCAAGAGGAAGGTTTATAAGTATAATAAAACCGTGCGAAGCCGGGGCAGGTCTCTACTTTATTAATAAAGTTTGAATCCAACGAATTCTGTTATCATGCACAACTAACAATGCAGTCGGACATGAAAATGTAGTGTTGACTCTACACGACGCAAAAACCACAAAATCTGATCATTTGTTTTACTAAAACAACAACATAATAAAACCAATGCTTTGCGCTAAGTATGTTAGATGGGTGATTTTACCCAAGTTCTTGAAAGCGAAATAGTGTTTGAGAGCTTCGTAAGTGAAAGTAGATAGGGATACCGTATCCTGACTCAGAGAGATAAGTGATAACCGGCTGATAGGCACGTTGAAAGCCCCTGGGCGCGTGTTTCAGAGAGATTATCTTAACATGGGCAGATAGCTAATTCCGAGCTCTTTGAAGTTCAGACAAAGAATACTTAGATGCTCATTTTAGCTGGGAGATTCTTTGTGATCTCGTACCTACAGTTGATGTATTCTTAAGATAAAGAAGTGGTACCTAACTACAACATGTAAAACAATACGAACAACTAAACCTTGGAGACTTGAGACTTGAAGATTTTTAATTAAACTCTAGTTTAATTAACAATTTTCGTTATAAGTGCTTCGTGCAATATGCAAGATTTTCATACACATGTTTCTGGTACGAGCATAATGAAATAAATCGGAACGTACAAAACTCCTTTGTTCGCCGACTATATCCGTTATATTGTTTATACAGTGATGATCGCTCAAGTGTGGAATTAGGATTACCTACCGATTTTTGTAGCTAAATGTATATTTGAATGTTGTTTCATGTGTTTTTAAGTATGATGCATACCATAATAAGGTTTTAAAGGATAGTGAAAGCTATAAACTGGTTAAGTGTACTTACATTCGAGCGAGACTAATTAGTCAACTGCGTCATAGAGACGAAAATATAGGTAAGTTAGAACAGGATAACACAAAGTTCCGTTATTAAACTTAATCGAGTTGTTTTCTTTATATCTGCCTTACTAATACGCAGAGATCTTAAGCAAAACAAACTGGTCCTTAATGAAGCCAGTCATATTCCAAGGTGACAATCTAGATTCTGTCTGTTTGAAAATTAAGCACCTGCCTTCGACGTGTGCGTCTAACGATTTATCTTAGGACAGATAGCATTGAGACTGCATTCAATGTATAATTATTTCATAGGCCTTAATTTTTTATAATTGTTTGGTTTTGTCATAATAATATGGTGTTTTTGTCAGATATAAGATCGTAATGAATGACTGTAAAAATACTTTTATGCTTTGCTTCTATTACAAATTATTATTTTGTAAACATAAAACTTACGTAATGTTTTTTGCTAAACTAGCTAGCTAATAAGTGTACAAATATCTCTCTAAGCAAATGTGATGCGTGTAAAAAAAAAGTGTTAAATTCAGATATTTTGTTGTTTTCTAAGCAGAAAAAACTTAGTTAAATTCGTTGCATTTTCAAATTTTATAGTATCATTTTACCACTACAATATATACATATTATTTTTTGCCACTACATTCCTAAATCCATGTTGGAAACCAAGCAAAATGATGCAGTGCCCTAATAACACCGATAAGTACTTACTACATAATGTATAGCAATAATATCTTGAGTCTACATTAAGAAAATCGATCGTGTCTAAAAAGTAGTACATATAACCTTCTAACAAGTTCAGCAACAGAGGTATCTACTTAAACTTTAATCTCGTGAGACAGCACTTTGCTATTATGAAATTTCGCTATTTACACACCTGAGAGCTTTTAGCGAAAACTCACCTAGATTTAAGGTCAACGTCGAGTATGTAAGCGTACGCTTGATCATACCCGTCGTCGTCCGTATTCCCACTGGTTGCCGACGACATCGCATAATTCGGTTCCGAGTCTTCTGAATCATGATCATTAATGTCTTCACAGTCCTTTAAATCTAAGTTTTCCGGCACGTTGGACTGCGATCGCATCGTCTGCAGCTCGTAAATCAACATCTCGTGGTTATTCATGTCCTTCATCATCAAGATTTCCGGTGAAACGTCCCCGTTACACAAATTCTCGGTACTTTTACCTTTATCAATAACAGTGTTTGCTTCATCTTTATTATTGTTATTCCTACTTGCGAGAATTTCAGATATCAATAGCTCTGTGACTCTTGATGTTTTTCTTTCCAAGGAGTTTGTGTTGCCGTTAGTAGTTTCCTCTTGTTTTGTGCTGGTAATGTCGACAGGTGGGCTTGGTGGGGTTGATGGGATCGGCGGTTGATTGACTTCCTTAGCTGGACTATTCCGTAATCGATCGTCGAATTCTTGAACTTCCTCAACGGAAGCATAGGGCGCCTCAGGTGGCGGACTTTGCGGTGGCTTCGCGTCGATCGGTGAGGAGTAAGGGCTCACTTCCACTTGACGTGAAACGTAAGGACTTATCTCAACTTTAGTCCTATGTTCCATGTTATTCACTAAAATTTTTTTCTGTACAGGTAAAGGCTTCATTGGTTTTAACTTAGGTTTCGGTGATAGTGGAGGCGGCGGCGCTTTCCGTAATGGCAACGTCTTCTCCGCAAAACTGGAAGATTTCGTGACTTTGCATTTAGCGTCTTGATCTAACTTGTTTGACGTGGACAGAGATCTCACTAAAATTTGCCTACAAGTTTTGACCGCTTTGGAATTTAGAGATTCGTTGGATCTTTTGGTAGCACCCGGAGGCGGCAGTGAGTTGCTGTCACTAGAACTTCTTCTAGAGTTTTGTCCGCTAGACTTCCTTTCATCTGACGAGGAACTGCGGTCGCTGATAACGTCTCTGATGAAAGATTTCACGCGAGCCAACCCATTCTGTTTAGGCGAAATCAAAGTCGGATTGGCAGTGTTAGCTCTATCTAAAGTTTTACTTCTAGGAGTTACGGTCTGCTCGCGTTTAGAGAACGCCCTTGATTTGGTGAAGTTTGCCTTGGAGTCGGCGACCGCCTTCCTGGTTTTTGCAAGGGCCTCCGCGACCACGCTCTGGTTGGGTCGCGGAGGCACAGGAGGCGGTCCCTTGAGTTTGGTGTTCTTCATGGGTTGCGCGTTACTCTGTACCATCAGCATGCTGGCCACCGACCCGTCACTCGTACAATACTATAAGAAGGGTTATAGTATAAGGAGCGCGTTAGACCGGCGCGGTGCGATCGCGGCCGCTCCTTGCGTGGACTGAGACGTGCGTTCCGGCGAGCGCGCGCTTCTCACTGACTGGCCAGCGACGCGGCGCACTTGCCGGGCAGGCGGCCGCACCGGTGCGTCTCCTCTCCCCCCGCACATATGTTAAACCTCGCCGCAACGTCACCCGCACTTATCACCGCAGTTAACTGAATGCACTTCGCAAGCACTGGCCGGCTATTATTTGACCCACAGTAATGCTGAAGTGATTGTTTACTATGAGAATAAACAGCGGCTACCGCAGCGCGTGACACGCGACGCTATTGTTTGCGTTGCAATTTCGAAAGTCGTTACTGACTCCATGACCTATTGTTTCGCGGTAATCAAAATGTTACGGTAGAGCTATTGTTCGCGAGTAGCTTTCGAAAGATGCGGTAATTCATCAATAAAACATTAAAATAACAGGAATTTTACAATGATTAATAAAGACAATAGGAAGGACAGGTTAAATAAAATTCCAGAATATGGTGTAAATTCCAGCTAGGTTGTCTAATGCTAAAAATCCGTTCTAGGGAAAAGACTGCTAATTGAAGAAAAATAATGCGTAATTTTGCATGGAGGTCACGACGTAAGAGTAGGCCTCTCTAAGTCAGTCTGTGGAGGTCATAAGAGTCTACATAGAGACTCTTATGTCTTATTGCTATTACTGTCTATATTATATTACCTATCAGATGAAGGGGATCTTTCAATGCATTTTTAACATCGCCTCTGTGATCATTTGTCCATCTGCTAAGCAAGGTGATTTTGGCAAATGCCCCTATATAATTTGAAATTCATCTCATGTTCAATCCTAGAGTCTAAAAGCAATAAACTAAAAAAGTAATTAACTAGATATAAATATAATAAGAATATACCTAATATGAGGTCTCTGATGTGTTTCTTAGTAAAATTTAAACTTCATAAGGGCATTTCAACCCAATAATGAGATAATGTAAGATTTTAGTTCAGTTAGGTATATAAACCATGAATACTTTCATAAATAATAATAGGAACTTATAACATTACATACAAATATTTTGTAATAACAATAAAGTTTTGTGATAAGTAAACAGCAATGAAACATAGTTTTGGAAGATCAAACTCATCTACTACCTAACATTTTATGTAAAGAATAAACCTTTGTAAGAAAAAACAATAAGGCATAGTAGAGCATTTTTCATGTGATCCTTTTTTAATGACTACTCACAACATGTATAAATAAATTTGAAAATCCACACAGGATCATCTAGCCCCAAGCTAAGCAGAGCAGAGCTTGTGTTTGTTATGGGTTCTAAGTGACTGGACTGATATACTTAATACATAGTTCAATAGATAATTTTTAGTATACATTCTATTAAAGTGTGAACATTTAGTTAGAATTAAAACACTCCTGCTTTGAATGATCATTGTCAATATAATGTGTTGTATTTCATTTCTCTGTATAATTTTTTTCTGAATTATCATAATCTGATAAAAAGAAAAAGCTCTGCAAGATGGACTAAAATCTGATACTCCGTAGACCAGATATTATGTTTATATATTCGAACCATTATTTTTTTATACAAAGTTGTGCATTGTTTACCTGCTGAATTAAGATTCAATAGGCGATGGAAGAAATGACTTACTTGAAAAATGTTTTCACTTGTTGTTAAACTTCCAGTCCTGTCTGCACATGGGGCACTGTTGTTGCGGTTGTGAATGGAGCCACTTCACGATGCAGTGAATGTGGAAGCAGTGGGAACAGGCACCCCAAACCAAGGGGCAGTCGTCGCCCGGCAATTTGCAATCCGGACAACAGCTATCAAATGGCATTCGACAAATCCCGCAGTTGTCGTCGTTTGCTACCCAGCGCCACGTCGCAACCCCAGTCCAACCTACGCAAAATATTATATAAAAACACTGTAAAACTTATAATTTGTTACAAAAACGACGGTTTATTCCACGTACTTTTTACTGTTACTTTCATATTATTCTCAGTGACATCACTCGCAAATGTGTTTAGCACTATCGTACAATGTGTTTTTTTCTGTTTTTTTACACAAATCGAACTCTTTGTTGCTTGCAATTTCAAATTATTTAGACAAAACAACAATCGATTGGTCCTAGCTAGATCTAAGTAGGTAGGCCACAGATTATTAAATAGGAATTGAATTGAACTTGGAATAGACAAAGACAATCACTCATTATAGACATTTATACCACAGACTGCTGCAACCCGCGGTGGTGGTGGCAGTGGCGCTTTTCGGACTCTTTCTTCTGAGAAGACGCCAAAGAATTTCTTTTAAAATCACCACACACAGAAGCCGTGGCCAGGCCAGCGCCATCTAAAGTTAAGTCGGTTTTAGAAACTCCGTGGTAAAAAAATCCATATTCAAATGTTGAACGTTTTTTTGATTCAGTTTGGACTGAAAACCTCTGAGCTGAAAACAACACTTTCCTCAGCTTGGCTAGTTTGTGACCATCTGAAGTTTGGTTGGTTTTAGAGATTCTGTGGTAGAAGAAATCCATTTTCAAATGTTAAACTTTTGTTTGATTGATTCATTCATTTTTGACTTGCTGAAAGATAACAATTTTGAAAAATATCTAAATCAAGAAGTTGAAGCACATGAAGAAAAAAATATCGATGTGTTGGAGTATTTTTTGTAAACTTCTTCATGTTTGTGTTTGAACTTCTCAAAGAAAAATAGCACAATAATGACTACGTTTGATGCGAAATACGATGTAAGTACATCACCCGGAACGAAATCTTGGTATTCCTCATTGTTGCATGATACTGCTACACTGCACTCCCGTCTCGTTTCCTCTGCACCCAAATAAATAAGGAATTTATCCACGTACCTATACCTACGTACATCCTGAATGCATGTCTCCAAATTGTTTTCATGTCCGTCATCAAACATTACATAGGTTAAAAGATAATAGAAACATAAATGTGTACACAGGGTCTGCTTCTTCACCCCATTTTACGGTACCTACCTACCTACTAAATTATTTTCATTGATTTCAGATGTTTCCCGCGGGGGATGTTGGCACTGTGGAGGGAGAAATGAATATTCCATCAAGTGGTAGTGCCCCGGGTAATGCTATGGAGTTCAACACACTTGATGAACCTATCAAAGAAACTTTTGTAAGTTGCACCTGATGATTCATACAAAAATGACAAAATAAATTATCATTTAAATTAATTTGTAGCTGTAATAAGATTGAATCATCTTGCCATTAATTCATACAGTTGTCTTAGAAGATACCTAAACCAATTTTCCAATAAATTTTTAGATGCGGGATCTGAGAGCAGTTGGGAACAAATTCTATCATGTCCTCATCCCTAGAGAAAAAACTAGCTTATTGAAAGAATGTAAGTTGTTTGCATATTTTTGTTTTTTATTTTGTTGATCTTTCAGTAGTTAGCAGAATTGGACTTACATTTCATTGTAGTAATTTAATAAAATATCAATAGACTTATCATTGAATACATGATTTTTTTTCTCTTTTGTTTTGGTAATTCATCTTGTGTCATTCTAATAAGTATTTCAATTATTTTGTGAGGTCCTGTATTACTTAATTAATAAATATTTAAAGGTAATTTAATATTTCAGGGGATCTCTGGGGTCCACTGCTACTATGTACCCTCATGGCCACCATCCTACAAGGTTCGACAGAGCGAGCAGACAACACTAATGATGGCGGACCTGAATTTGCAGAGGTCTTCGTACTGGTGTGGATAGGGGCAGCTGTTGTTACAATTAATTCTAAACTTTTGGGTGGAAATATGTGAGTAATATAGAGTTTTGAAAATTACTTGTAACATTTGTCTTAAAAACTTTTGTTTTCCTTGCTCATGTTAATTGTCATGTGTGGAAACAAGAATAGCTTTTGATATCATAATTATACAAACCATGGCATTGGTGTGTGGCAGTTCCATAAGTGTCTGGGGCCATAAAGTTAAGGGCCTGTCTCTCAATAAAAACCATAGGGTTTCTAAGAAGCAAACACAATAGAGTTACAATAAGTATCATCACTAAAACTAACTGAAATTACTCACAAAATAAACTATTAAATTTTGACCACCCAGTAGACACGCCTGGTTATTCAACCAGAACTCCATACAACCAGAAAACCTTGTATATGGATGTGTCTGTTTTGTTTAGAGTTTAAGGATCTGCCATCCGCACATACCTCTCTCTCTTTCAAAAATAGAGATAGCGCGTTAAATTCTCGCCTTGGTTCAGGTGTGTACTGTACATTGTACAATCTGCAGATAATTAATAGTTCTGGGTGACCTCTGTCTATTATATGTATCTATGTAATGTAACACAAACAATGCTCTGCCGTTGATGCTATGTGAATATCAGCATATTTCTTTAGTCCAATAAAACTTTTAATTGGTTTGTTTCAGCTCATTCTTCCAGTCAGTATGCGTGCTAGGGTACTGTCTGTTCCCCATTGCAGTATCGCTGGTGATCTGCCGTATCATTCTGTTCAGCACACAGAACACATTCCTCTTTTTCCTGAGGCTCATTATAACAATGGTTGGATTCATTTGGGCTACTTTTGGTGAGACATTTCTTTAGTTTATGATTGTTATAGTTTAAGTTATGGTTTTCACATTTCTTCTTAGTCATAAATTTATAAATAAAGCATAAAAATACTTACTGCATCAACAAACATAAAATATACAAGTTAAATTCTACCATGATATCCCGTTTCCTGGATGAGACTGTCGCAAGAGTATGTGGAGTGGCACCAAAGTTTGAAGACCTATACCCAGCAGTGGGTGAAGTTGGAAAGTTGAAGTTGAAAGTTGCGGATGATTATGATCCCGTTGTATATAGATACCCACTGCAATAGCTTGTACAAAGTTATTCAAGGCAGCAGAAATGCTACATGAATTTTGTTCATAAATAGAGAATAATACCTTTTATGTTTGCGTGACTGTTAGGTGCTATAAAATACGTCTTTTTATATTCGAATGTTTGTTATAAAGAGTTTTTATTAATGACTTTTAACGACTTAAAGCACTTAGATTTTATCAATTACAATAAAAGATCTAGATTACATTCGAAACCGTAACCATAACTACTACACTAATGATTATTATTAACTAGCGACCCGCCCGGCTTCGCACGGTTGTATTATACATATAAACCTTCCTCTTGAATCACTCTATCTATTAAAAAAAACCGCATCAAAATCCGTTGCGTAGTTTTAAAGATTTAAGCATTCAAAGGGACATAAGGATAAAGATAAAGATAAAGATAAAAAAAAAAAAAAAAAAATAGTTGTTACGTTAGTGGTGACAAAGGCCCACCGGATGATTTCGTTAAGACTGGCATGGCGAGATATCCGTCCCGCGGCCTTACTAAACGATAAGCCGTGATGACCAAGCTGTTCGACAGCAGTACCGCACTGGCATTGATGAGGCGCGCAACACCTTGCATCCAACCGAAGAAAGATGCGGGATCCAATAAAGTGCCAATCAGAAAAGACCATGAGACGGGTGCGATCTGCCGAGCTGTTGCACTTTTGAAATTGAGTGTCAACTTACACAGCGGCCCGATTGTCTTTGGGACAAAAGAGATTTTAGGGGAGTAGCATCGGGGCAAGCATTATTCCAAGTTTCGTAAAATACGAAATTTTGAATGAACTTTCTGATGTGCTCAAGTGAGAACATGATAACTAAAACTAATCAAAAAAACTATTTGTTTCAGCGGCCACAAAGTTCCTAGGAGACAGTCAACCGGAAGGCAAGAAAGCCCTCGCAGTGTACCCAATTTGCCTATTCTACTTCATTTTATCGTGGTTAGTGGTCTCTCACAGTAATGTCTAGGTATTTAAACATTGTGGAATTGACTTTAGTGCGGCACTCGGTTGTTATGACCTATTAAAGTTCACTATCTACTGATAGCTAGGTATGACAGATTTATGTAAAAATTTTACCATTCACATTCTATTTCAACGGTAAAGTACGGTAGCAATTGCTACGTTCTGATGGGAATTAATTAATTTCTATTAATTCACAATTGGCACATCAAGAAGCATTTACTGTTAGTGGCTTATTTATGAATTTAGGCCGATAAGATAAATAATTCGAGTGACCGTTTATGTAAGTGTGTATAAATGTTAGGCTAATTTTAACAGTTTTATTCTAAACAGTATTTATTCCAATGTAACAAATAGTCAACCATTTTCCAATTTGTTGTTACGGCACAATCAACATTCCGTGAACTTGTTTAGAGGATTTTGTAAATATTTATTGATTAAAAGGCTATTTTACATCGTTTGTTCATTTTATTGTTAAAACATCAACATGCGTCTAAAAATACGAGATAGGAAGTTATTCGAGAGGAGCTGAATAAGCCTTACTCAGATGGAAACATTTTTTTTGTTGTAAATAGAGTACACAATAGCGTATTTTTTAGTTATTATTTAAGTAACAGTACAGGTACTAAACTAGTTTCTAGTTCATCTATAATCTAATTACAAAATACTATTTACTACAAAATATTATTTTATATACACATAGCCAAATTATCACTTCTTTTTTTTGGATTTTCCTATATAACCTTGTTCCGCACACTATACAAGGTTTGATTGTAAAAAAATGTGCAATTTTTTCTTGATATCTTAAAAATAGCTGCTCCTCTACTTATCTACACATTAAAGACAATAATTTCAACTAAAATCATAAATATAAAATGCCAATGTAATAAATAGGCAAACTAAAATAATAAAACTTCCTACAAATATAAATTCCAAATTCTATATAAATTTATCACATTATATCTAAGATCGAGAATGCCAGATAAATAATATGATTATCAATACAAATATTTGATTGGTAAAAGTTTTGATGAAGCTACACACATGGCATTGATTAAGATAACATTATAAGTATGGAATGTTTAAACTAAAAGCTAAAAATAGGTACATTTTCTACAATTCTACATATGCATACAATGTTCTGTAAATACATCGAAATTTTTCGTAAACTCAGGTGCAGATTGTATCTAATTGTGCACTTTATTCCATAAATATATCGAAATTTTACGTAGGTTCAGGTGCAAATTGAATCTAATTATACACATTAATTATTTCATAAATACTTCGAAATTTTACGTAAGCTCAGGTGCAGATTGAATCTAATTGTGCACATTATTCCATAAATACATCGAAATTTTACGTAAGATCAGGTGCAGATTGAACCTAATTGTACACATTATTCCATAAATACATCTAAATTTTACGTAAGATCAGGTGCAGATTGAATCTTATTGTGAAGATTATTGCATGAATACATCGAAATTTTACTTAAGTTCAGGTGCAAATTGAATTTAATTGTACACATTGTTCCATAAAATACATCGAAACTTTACGTAAGCTAAGGTGCAGATTGAATCTAATTGTGTACATTATTTCATAAATACATCGAAATTTTACGTAAGATCAAGTGCAAATTGAATCTAATTGTGCAAAATCGTTAATGTTTTAGGATTATATATTTTAAAACTCACGGCCGTTAAAATTATCAAAGTTGACTACATAAACTATATATAAGCACCTCGTCCCGGCTTCGCACGGGTACAATGTAGAAACAATACCGCAATACATATATTTATCTCGAAAGGGCCAGCGTTTGCAATATAAATATGTGTATATGAGTGTTATAAAATGATTTGGTGATTCTGCCTTAGTCTAACTAGATTCGGATCCACTAGAAGCTTTATCCGGGGTACGGGGAGGCGTATCTTTAGGTGAAGTCTTCACAGGCTGGTAAGACATGTGCATTTGTATTGTATCCCTGGCTTTTCTCGCGCTCTTGTACGTGAGTGAGTTGGCTCTGGGCTTGCGTCTTGAGAAGTGCCTTTCTACCCATTTCAACATGGCTAGTACTGAGTCTGTTGATGATAGACGTCGTTCGGCGGAAGTTTTGGTTATGTGTGATGAAGCAATGCGGAAGGTTGCCGCCATACCTTTCAGGGCCTGTGGAATAATGGAATAATGAGTTTTGATATCCTGGGTTACTAAGTTGAATCCTTACTATTATAAACGCGAAAGTTTATTTGTATTTTGATTTATTTTCAAGTAGACATTACTTTATACAGGGTTATAGGTGTTTAATGATTAACCTCGAAAAGGCGACTTGGGTAGATCAAGACTAACAACTTTTGTTCTACGATTTTTTCTAATTCAATGATTTTTTTTCCTATACAAAAAAAAATATTATTAGCAAATTTCCAGTTCTAATCTTCTTAGCTCTATCTAGGCGTCGCAGATAGAGACATGTCGGTTTGGTACATGACCTATATGTCGTACCTATACATAATCTAGTAGGGAAAGAAAGTGGTTGCGGTGAGGCGAGCGGGGGTTGAAAGAAATGCTCGCCAAAACTAAAAAAAATTAAAACTGGAGATGTATTACGTTTTGGCAAAAGTCATAGAACAAAAGTTGTTAGTCTTGATTCACCCAAGTCGCCTTTAAGAGGTTAATCATTAGATACCTATAACCCTGTATAGTTTCTGCCAAACTAAGTTTATCGGCAGTAGCTCTCGTGGACATAATTATGTTTGTATGGATGTTTGTTATTCATTCACGCAACGGATCGGGCTGAAATTTAGTATAAGGACGTAGGTAGGTGAAAGTTATGGTAAGCATAAAGTACCTAATCCTTTTTTTATATATTATTAAAGGGACTTTGTTAAGCATTAAGTAATACTTAATGCTGTTAATTATTTTCATTTAAAAATTAATAATTACATTAGGTACAGCTTCCAATTATTTTGAGTTGAAGTCCAGTTAATAAGAAAAATCATATCGATACCAATTATTTTGAGTTGAAGTCCAGTAAGAAAAATCATATCGACCTACCCAATATATTTTTCCTAATGTATTAAAAAAAAGAAGTATTCGTTGAGTAGTTACATATAGTTAGTTTCGTCGAAAAAACGTTAAAGGTTCTAATCGATCCAGGGGCCTTATTCACCATGGAAAGTTCACAAACACAGATACGATAAGACAGCGGCGTGGAATCGGACAAAACCGTTAGAACAATTTGTGACGTCACACGATTTGGGCGAGGAATCTCCTGTGATATAGTGAATCACCTCCAGATGTTACTTACCAGCATGGCATCTTCATCAGTGACGTCATCTCCGGCGTAGATGATCCGGGTCCTTTCGCTCCAGTCCAAGCCAAATGCGGTTCTCAGGATGTAGATGGATGCACGACCTGAAATAATGATAAGTAAGTCAATAACTAATTACTTACATCGTCTTAACACGAATGCTCCAAATCCGATTTTATAGTCACTAATTTTCGCGAAATATTACGATTGGTGCGTCGCTCGTCGGTGCGGCGAGATGAAAAGCTTTTTGAGCGCATGACAAAAATACTGCCGGGCATAGAAATAACATATATCTATTCTGATTATCCAGAATAACCAAGGTTAGTGGAAAACCAAGCAGTATTATAAAAACAAAGTAGGGTTGCGGGAAACCCTAATTTTCGTTAGTTTTAAAACGGTTCAAGATGACCGGTATTTTCATCTACCCGCACTTTTGTTGAAATCACTATCCTGCTCTGATACAACGCGGCACGCACTTCGCTAGAGGAGTCTCACGGAAGTGGACTGTATGAGAGCGCTATTCTTCTCTCTCTTTCCTAACAGTCTCCCCCTACCTTTGTCCCACTGCACAGGCGGTCTTTCCTTGAGCGCGCAATGCGCCGGCGGCGCCGTGATGAGCTTTCTCGCCGTCTCTGCTAACCGCGCTTCGCCAACGGAGGCTTACGGAAGTGGACTGTAAGAGTAATATTGTTCTCTCTCTTTGCTAACAGTCTCCCCCTACCTTTGTCCCACTGCACAGGCGGTCTAGCCTCGAGTGCGCAATGCGCCGGCGCCGGCGTGAATCCCGCAGCTGTGATGAGCTTCCTCGCCGTCTCTGCTAGATCGGCGCGCTTCGCCAGCGGAGTCTCGCGGAAATGGAAAGTTAGAAGGGCGCCTTTGTTCTCTACCCAGGCTCCGTCTTTGCACACCTGGAAAGTTAGGTAAGCTTTGTTAGTCTTCAGGCATTTAAGAGATTCCACGTTTCGAGATTTACATAGGTAAGTACAAGTAGGTAACTACCTATTGCAGTCTGTGTGCTTGAAGAAAGGGTAAGTTGGCTTACCCCCTCAAATTACATTTGAGCGATTTTATTAAGTAACGATTTTTTGACAATTTTTGTTAAAAAATGACGAGTAATTAAAACTTGAGAGTGACTTGAACTACGTATGGGGACTTCTACCTTCTCTGATTGCATAGTAGGTAGGTATGTGAATAACTTGTTTTTGTACTCGATTTAAGCTGCGTTCTAATATCAAAGGCTGATAATCATAGCTAAGTGACTCAGAAATGCCCTTAGCAAAGCTTAGTTTTGGTTGAAGCAAACCATGGCGAATTCTCTGGCGCAACGGGCGAAGGTCCGCCTGTGACGCAGGAGGTTGCGGGTTTGATTCTCACCTCGGGACAAATGTTTGTACGATCTGCAGATATATTTTATAAATAATACTAAGTTTGGGGTTGGATGACACTGTGTGGATTTTTCATTATTATTATTGCATTGACTATTTATATTGGCAACACCGCCCAAGAAAGGGTTAAGGAAAATCTCCTTTAAAATTAACCACTCATATCCTAGACCTTTATAAATTCCTCACCTGTTCCTGTAAAGCTTTGAGTAGTTCCACCACCTTGTCTTGCAGCTCTATCGGCATCGGATGAACAAACTTGCTGCCGTCGGGATGCAGGATCTCCAGGCCGTGGTTACCCGCGTATGTGATGCCTTCGATTCCCACCTGATAGTACAAAGAGTGAGTGTTTATTTTCTATTGTAGCTTTTCCCCCTATAATAGAAGGATTGCCATAGTCACCATTTATGCAAGATCTGAGTAGAAGTTGTTATAGTGACATTAGTGATAATAGCCTATGGACAATCTTCAACTAAACTGGTTGAAGATTGTCCATAGGTACTATTACTATGAAAATCTGGTTCTGGTATTGAGCTACATTGGAACGGTTGCCCCGATATTCATCAAACAGAGATAGCACCTTTTAACCTGAATCGAATTGTTTCATGCGCTTGGGAGCTAAGATTGGAATGACATTATAATAATATTATGTTAAACAAATCGAATTTCTCAGACCATTTTTCCGTTCGAGTTTAGTATTACAATTCATGACAAAACCGGCCGGACCATTTAGCATATGCTATGGAAGATAGATACACATTTACCTTGTTGACAAGACTGTAATACCTACCTATTTTTCGTTCCCATATCACTGAACTAGGTTTTATTCTAGAACCCTTTGTGCCCTAAGCGCCCTATGCGATAAGAGATAATGCACCAAAGCTACACAAATAATAATGTCACTCAAAGATCGTAAGAGGCTATCGAGAACTTATCAGTCGCGAATATTTGACCCCGGATTGAAGTCAAAGACCACCTAATAAGAATCTCGATTTTTTACGTCTGGTATCATCTTGACATGATTTTGTGGAAAAGTGACTGTTCTAGCCAGTAAAATATTCTGAAAAATTATCTGTTTGAGTTTATCGCACGCGCTAACGGATTTATAAATATTACGTAACCAACAAATATTATGTTCCAAACCGGGTTAATAAATTTATCATGGAGACTATGTACATGTGTGTACATAATAGTATGGTATAAGTAAATGTATTTGTTCTAAATAATGATAATATCAGTCAAAGTTCATAAGATAGTTGAGGCCTTGTTATTGCAAGCAATCGAAGTGATAGGGATGTATGTTTTCCTGCGTAAGTACAAGAAATCTGTTGTTGTTGATCTATTACAGTTCGCCAATTTTTCTAGAGGGAGATTTTTCTATTTTTTTACTATCTTTTGTCTAACATGCGGGCCGAGAAGAATTGGGTGTCACAATTAACAGCTTCAATCAAATACCTAGCCATAAAAAGCTGCTCAAATGTCTGTGTGACCATTGATTGGCATCGGAGCTCTTATGTATCATCCAAATTTTTTCGCTTTCTTTTAAGATCCGTTATAGTTGTTGATAACTTCTTTGAAAACAAATATCTGAGAAAATGTTACCGGATCGATAACCTCTTAGTAAGGTATCGGCAGATAGAAAAGTCGTTATATAAGAAGTCACACGTTGCCGAGGTCTAACTCGTGACTATCGGCTCGACCTTCGGTCTACAAACAACTTTAGATACCTACTTGAGTACCTAATCAATCTTATACTTTTCATTCGTGAAGTTTAATCAGTTAAGTCAGTGAACTTCATCAGCCAATTGACTAAAATTTAGTTCAAAATTCAAATGCTTTATTCAGTTTATTTTAGAAGCATCAATGACTGACTCTGATATAAAGTGTCTTACTGCTGGAATATTGTTTTTTTAGCGTAAGCTCATGGCTCGTGGTATTTAAAAAGTTCTTACTCACCATTTTCTTGACGTTGTCAACGTTTCGTCCGGAGATAATGGCTATGTTCACATCGGACATGTTTGATAGCCTCTGCAGGACGTTTTTGGTCTCCACTGGTAAAGTGGCTAGGTCTGGATGCGGCGCGATAGGGGCTAAGGTTCCGTCGTAGTCGAGCAGTAAGGCTAGTTTCTGTGTGTAGCCGATGTACCTGGAAAGCAAAGCATTGTCTCATTTACCATTTTCCAGCTACAATCATTAGTCCAACACCAAAACAAATCAAAAAACGCTAATTAAATTAAATTTAAACACCGAGTCAATGACAGATATACAGACATATTTTAGATCCATTTATTATTTTCAAAATAATGTAGCTTCAATCATTAGTCATCAAATCAAAAAATCTGAATCGCAAACGAAAAATCTTAAAACTAAACATCTAGTCAGTCAATGACTATTATTCAAAGGTATTCTAGATCTCTTGCTGGTATGGATGGAGTAACTTGGCTTGAGAAACCTACAATTCCTAATGTGTTATGCCAATTAAAGTACCAAGAGCTTACTTGGAAAGATATTCATCAAAGTCGTCAATAGTGACAGGCTGCATAGAAGTGGCACCAATATCATCAGCTTCCTCTTCCAAAGAGTCCATAGCCTTTAGGAAGGCTTTCATCCAACTGTCGACGTCGTTCAGCTGTTCTCTTCTTCTTAAGTGGTTCATACGCACTGTTCTTTCATCTTCTGGCATTATCAATGCTCTGGAAAGTTAGAGAATTTAGGAATTAACATTGTACTTTTGAAAATCGGTCTGTATTTTTGCAGTAATTTTTTTATCTCTAACATCATCGGTCTGTATTTCTGAAGGAAAATTCGTATCTCTAACTCCTTGTATAGAGATAGCGAATAGGTAGGTTTTTGTAATATTCAAAAGATTAGGAGTTAAGAAAAGTTGGTCTAGCTATTCAGTTCATCGCTAATTTACCTGTGAATGACTTCTGCTGCATCATCCAGCTCATAAGGATTGCAAATGAGAGCCTCGTGCATCATCTCCCCAGCACCAGCGAATGGTGATACGATCAGTACACCTGGAGGCTTATTGATCTGACACGCCACGAACTCCTTGGCTACCAGGTTCATACCGTCCCTTAGAGGGGTGACTAGAGCGACGGCCGCGTCGCGATAGAAAGCTGCCAGCTCATTTTGACCTATGCAGCCGTAGATATACCTAAAAAAAATAGAGTCGTCAAACAGTGGACTAATAGGTACAGTCAGACGTTTCAATCACAAAGCTGGTTTTCTGCGTACCTGATAGGAGACCAGTTGGGTGTAGTAAACCTTCCGTTTATCCTTCCAACCAGCTGATCCATTTCTTCTTTTAAGTCTTGATACTCTTTCACATCTGTTCTTGAAGGGACCGAGATCTGTAGAAGAACCACCTTCTCGATGTGCTCCGGGTATTTTTGCAGCAGTCTTTCGAATGCCTTCAGTCTGTGCACTAATCCTTTGGTGTAGTCCAGTCTATCGACTCCTAATATTACTTTTTGGTTTGACATAGAGAGCACTGGTTTTGCGTTCTGTGCTAATTGGACGAATCTGTCGAAGGGCACTCCAATGGGAAGGGGTCGGACGCAAATGGTGCGGCCACCCAACTCGACGAGAAGGTTCTTCCTGTCAACACGACAGCCCAGGTTTCTTTGACAGCAGTCGATAAAGTTTAAACAGTAGTCTGTTATATGGAATCCAACCATATCACAACCTGCAAAGCGATAAATCAGCTATAAAAATGATAAGGAAAACAGCTGTTGATGTTATTCCTAATACTCGAATTCACGGGTATTTATTGCATTTATTTATCGTTTTGACGTTACCGGGCAGATGATTACGGTTACTTACCAAGTATGCCTTGGAGCACTTCGTCTGACCACGGGAACAGTCTAAAGATATCCCAAGGCGGGAATGGAATGTGGAGGAAAAATGCCAATTTGCATTTGATTTCATCTTCTTCCGCTCGCTGTAAAAAATAAAATACGGTCATTCTGACTTGATGGAACATGAGCCACAGTAATCAGCTCTATAATGATTATTTTCTGTTACACACCTGTCTGATCCAGTTGGCAGCTAACATGAGATGGTAATCGTGGACCCAAACGATGGGCACTGAAGTCTTTTGTTTAGGATCGTCATTTTTCAGAAGTTTTAACGCATGTATGGTCTTTTCAGCGAACTCCTCATTGATCTTGATGTAGGCTTTCCAGTGATCAGCGATGAAAGTGGCTCTGTCGGGCATGGAGTGGAATAATGGCCAGAAGGTTCCGTTACAGCAGCCATTGTAGTAACTATCGAAGAGTTTCGCCTCAGCACGAATTGGCACGATCTGTAAATTTTAGTTTATCATTTTCAGTCTCTGTGTGCCAAGGCCGCCTACTTAAGGCCAGTTTTTCTTGATCGTTATGACTGTAATCAAAATTTTTGCTCTTCATTATTAAATATAATTTTATGCTAAAAATCTTAAAGAAAAGTCTTTAAAATCTTGTGATGCGTTATATGGCATAGGTACTTTTAACTGCCAAAGATATTTGTACGTTTCCATAACACGCAATAAATTATTAATAGGACTTTATCTACCTAATTCAATTTAATCTTGATTATAAATATTAGTTCAATAAACATAAAGCTTAGTAATCAAAGCTCCGCAAATATAACCTATTACAACTGTATAATCTTTATCAGCTTACCTATCACATTATCAGATATTAAATAGGAAAAATACATTGGAACTTCACATTATGCTTCTGAATAACGTCGTAATAGAAAATTCCCATAACCCTAATGGGTCATGTGCCAACGTCAAGACCAGTAGGTAAATAAATACCTTCTATGATAATTCGCCAGCATACCTGTAAATCGAAACCACTGTACCGCATGATCTACATGCAATTACTACGTGATTATAATCGAAGGGCACACCATTGTACGTCCCGTATACTCAACAGAATGTAAACAAAACTTATCTGGATATTGATTTTAGCTAGTGGACAGAATCTAATATTAGAAAGAGGTAAACTCTGGCACTGGCGAACTTGAAGGTACCCCATAGGTATACTATAAACAATACGCAGTCTTGGGCACGATACCTACACGTGTTCCGAAGGTCGTACCAACGATGAATGGATTCCATCTGTACCTTTATCGATGAGTCGCATTTGTCGAACCCAGAAATGACACATTATTTAAGCAAAATGGAGCATGAAGACTGGTATTTGGGATAACATAGCAAAATCAATATTTTAGCTTTTAGTGGAGACAAAAACATTTTTAACTAACAGATACAAAAAAGCTTATATTAGTATGTCTTAGGTCCGGTCCAGCCAGATAAAGTATTTAATTTGCATCAGTTTCGTATCTTTTGAAAAAGGAAATGACTGTCAAAAGTAACAACATTAAAACCCTGAAGTATGATGAGCAATCCAATGATTCAAATTTGGAAAATTTAAAGAGCGGTATCATATAGAGTGCAATAATTACACATCATATAGAGCGCTTTTATTGAACATATTATTGATTATTATATAAACCTATAAATGGTTTTTCCATAACTTACCTTCTTTGAGAGCAGCCCAGCGGTTGGCGTGTTATCCTTAGGATCTGATTCGGGAATCTTCTCGTTAGGGTCCTCCAGATGGATTCCAGGCCATCCAACCCAAATTCCACCTCCGCGTATCACGACTGGAGCTACAGCCGTCACCAAGCCCCCAGCGCTATTGAACAAATACTCCTTTAAGAGAATGTTTGCTGAGTGCAATACGAACTATGCTAAAGTGCAGTGGAAGCTATAGTGACTTGGTAGCTAACTACTTTAACTACTTTTATCATCATTTTCTATCTGCTGTAGCACACCTCATTGTTATAAGTACATCATATGTTTCCCTCCTTCGATATTCTTATGTTTTTTTATGGCTCCATTTTCACGACTCGACTATTATTCGTCATATTGTTATACATTTTTAAAATTATATACTTTATCCTGCGATTTTCCTCGTTTTCTATACAATATAAAGAATACAAAGTGATGAAACTGATTGAATATTTAACTACTTGTTTATTTAAACAGACGTAAATGCCGCTTTCTTTAAGCCGTCGTTCGCAATCACGTAGAATCCGCTTAGCCTAGTTTTTAAGGTGTTCATTCAATATTTTCTCTTTTAATTTGAATTAAATAATAATTAATAATAAACATGGTCGTGGCTGCTTAGAATTTGCACCTGGGGTGTTCTAATTCTAAGCAGGCAGTCGAATCACATTCCCATGGGTGTCGTAAGATGTGGCTAACACCCGGTGCTAGGCAGCAATGCCTCCTGTAGATTAATTTTACCTCCGAGCTGATCGCAATTCATTTTAGGAATCGCCCTAAATCCACATATTTAGCATGGGGAATATTAGCATTATATATAACACTAACGACCCGCCCCGGCTTCGCACGGTTTTAGTATACGTATAAACCTTCTTCTTGAATCACTCTATGTATGAAAAAAACTCTCATCAAAATCCGTTGAGTAGTTTTAAAGATTTAAGCATACAAAGGGACATAGGGACAGAGAAAGCGTCTTTGTTTTATACTATGTAGTGATGAGGTGCTTCACACCTTATCAGGGGTAGGTCTATCGTGTTATTACAAGCATTATTATTTAATTTATACAAACTAACATTGTAAACTCAATTACCTATAACTGTAAATATTGTGATTATGACCCTTCACTATTTTATCATACACAGAAGCAAGGCTACTTTAAACCATGGTACCATTATGATTTGCATTTTAACGTTAAGGTGCGATGTTTGTGTGTTAATCGACACAACGTGACGTCATGGATTTGTACTTTACAACGCAAAATTATAAAAACCCATTATGTATTAAATCTACAACAATCCACCCAAATTTTTATCCTCGTCATCCTAAAAAAACTAGTATCTGTCAGCGGCGTCTCACGCATTAAAGAGGTATCTATGAAAACGATCAGATTTTCTATGCCACGGGAGCCGATATATGGGGAAAAGTTTTCTGGTTTAGGTGGTAAAACTTACCCTATAGGTTTAAGCCTACATTAAGCAAAACTCTAACCCTAGCCTTTCAGCTGTTATGTTGTGAACAAGTAAGAAACATCCATCAAAATTGTCGCGGCCGGTGGCTACCTACCTAATTTAAGTGTGATGCAAAAATATTTAAATAAGTAATGCTGGACAATCCACACAACATCAACTAGCCCTAAGCTAAGCAGCTTCTGTTTGGGAACTACTAGATACTAATTATCTGAGGATTTGTTGTATATGGTGTCAATTTTAAATGTTGCGCTATTTCCCAGTTATTGTTTGTACAAGCAGCTGATAATGATATTTAGTGTCGACTACATGGTAGGTACTTCTACGTACCTACAGGTCTTCAAAATATGCAGTATTCCTTTCATCAGGTTATTTTATAAATAGCTCATTTTATATTCAGAAGAACAGCTAAAAATAATCCCTTTACAACGTCTCAGTACAACGTTGAAACAACTGTTACCTAGTATGGGACCTTGACTGATCAAGTTAAGCCCTTTAAGAGTATCACGAGATATCAAAACAGGCGTAATATAACAGACTAAATAAAAAATATCATTAATAGCAGTCGCTGTGTGGTAGCTAGCACCTTTTGCATTTTGCCGTTTTATTGTTTTTATGTAATCAAACCAAGCATTCGTGTGTTTAACCGGCGCGTTGAATATAATTAGGTACCAACCTAAGTTAATGCAATCACACTGGTGTAAGATAATTAAATTTTTCGTATTCACAAAATAAATTTAACCTACTTATAAAAAATGATGATTGTATTTAGGAATGTTCGGGAAATGAAGCGCAGATCCTTCGGGAACCTTCTCGGTCTATCCAGAAGTTTCCATTTAAACAGCCTAAGCTGGTACCGCACTTTAGCTGCGAGGCGACTTGGGTTCTTTACTTCGTTTTGTATTTTGTAACATTCTATGGTAATCACTTTGTAGAAAGGTTTTGTTTGTTGTTGAATTTGTAATATGTTGTTTTTGTAGGTAAGTATAATTTAGGTTTCGTCTATTCTCCAGTATCTCGGTACCTATAGTGAATAATATTTACACCTATTGACCTACCTGGCTTTCCTCTCCAATTCTCCAGCATCATTTCTCGTCAGAATAAAGGGTAATCTGTTGGACACAACGATCATGCTGCCCTTGCTGTTGCACGTCGATCGACCGATACCGACACTGTCCTCCGATTCACTCATGTTTATTTTTCTATTTTCGAGTACGTTCCTTTTCACAACCAATCACAGCGCAGCCGGCACGCATGCGCGAATTGATGGAGGGAAAAATTTGAATTTAGTATTTGTTTTGAAACTGTTTCATAGATCGGGTTTGTGGTGAGCTCGTGTGCTAAATAATGACACGCATCATCGGCGGAGATCCAAGGCAGACTGTTTCTTTTGTGTGCGTTCGGTCGCCTTTATAGACTTGGTCGCGTCGCAGAACTAGCCGTCGTCTGCGCGTCGGAGGTTGGGCGTCATCAAGGGTTATCATCCAGCTGACCCACACACCCCACAGCCATCTTGGTGTTCAATCAAAGAGAGTTGAAAGTCTGAGAGATATATCTATGATTTTTCAGATATTGAACTTGCTTTTTGGAGTTATTTTCTAAAAGACAGAAACCTGAAAGCTTCAAGCTTGAAGGATTATGGAAGAATAAAACGATTTGGTGATTGTCATTTTTTTCAGAAGTTTTCACAAGAATTTCAGAAGATTCTTTTCATTAAAAACACTCATGTTGTCCAAAAAAACCCTGTTTAGGTAAAGGTAAAAATCCTAGTAAGTTAACCCTTGAGATCATGTAGATTTTTAACGGAGAAGAGCTAAGTTTTGAATGGAAGGGATATCAATGTTACCGTCAAATACACAGTCTTTATCTTTAATTTTACGGCCACTCGTAAAAACGCCCTCTTTTCAGTTTATTGGAAATATTTTTGGACATAAATAATTGAAAACACCTCAATGCTCGAAATATTTTATTTCAAGCATTTTATGGATTGGCAGATGCTGGATGCGGCAAGCTGAAGACAGGGCGCTATGGCGCTCATTAGGGGAGGCCTATGTCCAGCAGTGGCCTAATATAGGCTGATGATGATGATAATGATGATGGATTGGTGGGTAAGGTAAAGACCGGAATAATCTTTGCCGTACACTGAGTTATTGCTAGTTTCTTGGAAATTATAACAGTATTGCCCTATTTCAATTAAAAAAAAAATTATGCCAACAAACATTATCACATTTATCACAAACGAAATAAACAATGGTAAGTACCACCGACTCGTATCGACTGACTAGATAGGTAAGCAATTGGCCCAATTACAAATCCATTTACGATTAATTCGCGCCCACATTACAATAAGTCGAGCAGTTGGTCCATGTTAATACACATATTAAATAAAAAAATATCCTTTGCTATCGTCCTACCATGTTTAACCTGATAAAGTGCTTCTGTCTGAATCTTGAACACGTCCTGAAAAACGGGCTTCGAAATATTAGACATTAAAAAATTTTCCAGCTACGCGAAGACGCCGGAAAAACCTCGAAAGAGTAGGTACGATGTTAATTCGCCGTATACATAACGGCTTATTTATTTGAGACGAATCTGAATTCGAATCATGCATTCCAGAATCCCGATATTACAAATACTCCATTGAAGAACCCGTATCGCAAGCGATTAAGGTTTAGGTTATCTCTACGATTAGCCGGGAATTTTCTAACGTTTCCGCGGGGGAAGGGGTGCCGTGGCGCGTGCGTGCTGAATGCGTGACGCGCGCGCGCACGCCGCGTGTTTTACTCTTAATGCGATTAATGGACAATGATGCTTCGAACACGCTAGTCTGCATGTCTGCCATTTTTATTAAGATAGGTACTTATTATTTACGGTCGCACAGTGTTTTATGACAGCCGATTTTGTGACATCCCTTTTTTGATGCAGATTCCTATAGTTTGAATCTATTCAAATGCGAGAGTAAAACTCTCGCGTGTTTATTAATCATAGTTACTGAGTAATTAATTTTTGAAAATCATTATTTTTTCACCGGAAAAAAACTTAAAAAATTCTAAACTGTTAAAATATAAATATATATAGGGCGCTATGGCGCTCATTAGGGGAGGCCTATGTCCAGTGGACATAGGCCTCCTCAATAGGCTGATGATGATGAAAATATAAAAACAATAATCAAATCGATAATGATGGTAGATGAAATTATCGAAGGCGCACTTTTTAGTGCAATTAGAAAATATCTAAGTTCAAGCGTTACGAAATTATTTGAATTTTTATCATTTTATGTTATTATTTTTTTTACTCGGTAATCCGCCGTATTAGGACGAGATATTTCACCAAGCGGTTGCTAAAGGTGTCTTACATGTGCCCTAATAATATCACGACCTAATTCCATGGATTATTGGAACAATAAGCACTTTAAGTTTTTCGTTAGGGTTGTCACTTCCAATATCCATAATATGTGCACATAAGTGTTTATTTCTTCACTAATTTTTTATCTAAATAAAACAGAAATAGATATTATTTTTGCTAGATCTATTCACTCAGCTTCATCGAAAGCAAAGAAGGCAGAGCTGACTGTTATCTTAATAAGACTGATAAAACGGGCCAAATATTATTAATTTGAATTCTAATTCTTATCTCAATATTATTAAACGCCCAACAAGGTTGCTCTGTGAAATCGTAAGGTAAGGTTTTATCATGAAAAATGTTTCATAATTCATAGTCATTTATTTGCAGGAATGTCGGTACAATAGATCTTCTTAATTAGTGAAGCTCCAATACATTCTGCCTCGTCAAGGCGTTCGTTCAAATTATTAATAAAATTTAAATTAAACAGTATCTTAATCAGAATGAAAGGCTTATAAAATAATGTCAAAAAATTAATTCAGTTATATAACAAATACCTACATAGTAAAACCAATTTAAAAATCGATTTTGGTGTCGAACTTTCTGGTTACCTTCTTATTGTAGATATTCATTTTTTTTATATTCATATATTATATTACAAAATTATTAGTAATAGTACATTTGTATTTTGTCAATCAGTTATCTGTTATTTACTATCGGTGCACTACCAACCCTAACCCCATTCATATATATTTTTTTCTAGCCTAAAGTGCAAAGAGCAATTTTCCCAGGCAACCGCCTGAGAAAAATCGCTCTCAGTGATACGGCCGCCTTTTGCAATATGTTTTTTTTTTTCAATTTAGAAATGAGATTTAATTTTATGTTACTTTTTTTCTCTTTAAAAACGTACGGTACAGTAACCTACGGTAAAGTGTTACATTCATTTATTTAACTACTTAGATATAAGTACCTACCTCATCTACCTAAGTGAAGTGAAGTTAAGCTTGCCGTATCTATAACTACTAAAGTAATTAGTTAGATCCAGTTCTAGATCTATTTATAGTTAAGGTTAGTGAGAATGTCCCAAAGCGGTAGTTTGCGATAGTGATGGATTAACTAGGTAATTTAAAAATGTTTTAAAAACGTAGTTTCCTAGCTCAAAGCCGAAATTAACTTTCCTAGTTAACTATAAACTTTGTTCTTTTGAATCTAGGAAGTATCTATTTGATGGATAAAAGACTTTTTATATTAATCAAACTCAAAGTACTTTTATTGTCCATGACACACTCACATAAACATGTTCAAGTTGGTAGAAGTTGGGAGGGTTGGTGATAAATATTTATTAATTTTAGCGCTTAGCTCGTGACTGCACGAGACTACTGAAACGCCCAATATTGAAGTGTGATCAGACCCTCACATTACACCCAACCAAATCTAAAGACTACTCCTCAATTAATACTCCACTCGACTCGACTGAGGTTGCTTTGATTATTTATTCAAAACTGACTCGAATTCGGTATGCTTTGACAATATTAAGAATTTTGTTGAATCTCTACAACGTCCATATACCTAGAGATGACAGTACCTACATTTCTCCACTCATATGAGAAAATATTGTAAGGTAAGTTCGAGTGGAAGAATTATTCATGATTAAGAGGTATGTACGTACAGTCGATGTGGGGTCGAGGTCGCGATAACGACTAAAGATGTGGGTGTCCGGTTGACGATAGTATCGGGGCATAATCGTGATATTTGTGCATGATCTGCAGAAATTTGTTCCGTTGGTCTGGGTGTTTTCTATGTAGGTATAATAAAAAATATCTATCTATGTATTGTATTAAGTAAATCAGTCATCTAGTACCCATAACACAAGCTCTGCTTAGCTTGGGGCTAGATGATACTGTGTGGACTGTCCGAAATTATTATTATTTCATTTATGTATAGGATTTGCGTAGATCTTGCACGGAGGAGCGTAATAATAGTAAAAAGAAGACGACACGATCACGTCTTACGTCTCGTCTCAATTGAACTTAGGGCTCTGAACATAACGCACAACGGCCATCAAATATTGACTATCTATAAGCCGCTCCCCGCAGCTTCACCACCGTAAAAAAATATGAAAAAGTAGCCTTTATTTTCTAATTATTTCTATTAAAAATTTCAGCCCGATCCTTTCGGTAGTTTTGGTGTGAAGAGGTAACTAACATCCACCCATCCATCTATCCATCCAAACTTTCGCATTTATAATACCTACAATTGATACAGTAATTGACATCCATTATACATCCTCACTTTATAGCATTCAGATTTAAATTTATTTATATATATCGTAAATCAAATTAACATATTTATTAATTTCATGGTAAATAGGAAGGTTGCTATACACACACGATCTCTCGAGCTTGCTTCGGAATATTCTTTCATGTGCTACGGCGCGGCGTATCTCTCAGTATCCAAATCAATAGTAATATAAATAGTATTTATTGTATTTAAGACGGGATTGTTTAAAAAATACTAATAACAGACTTCGAGCCATTTTTTTAAAGTATTGCGCGACAAACACTAATTCCTCAGGAATAAATTGAAATGAGACAAACTCGGGATCATTTTCTGTATATAAGCCATGAAATCATCAAAACTATCAGATATAACGGTGAACTACATAGTAAAAATAAAGTCCCTTACTGCTGTCTGTCTGTCCCTATGTATGCTTAGATCTTTAAAACTACGCAACGGATTTTGATGCGGTTTTTTTAAATAGATACAGTTATTCAAGAGTCTCCTATACCTAGTCCCTAGAAGAGCAGAGCTTGTGTTATGGGTATTTGATAAAAGAAATACTTATTAAAATAAAACGTAGAATAAATAGATTTAAAAATCACACTTGATTAGACCTTCACTCGAAGTAAATGCACTTTCGAATATCATATTGTTTAGTTTTCATCATGTAAAACAATAATTAAAGCAATAACAAAAGCAACTGGATCATACCTACTCAATTAAACAATTTTATTACAAAAAAATACCATTATTATCTTCTATTGTTTTCATTTAAAGTTAACATAACTAACCTATTCCTGACCTATGAGAAGGCGTGGAAGAAAACCACGTAGGTATCATATCATACTAGGTATCTTACATTGAAGTTAAACATTTTATTTTATACTAGCGACCCGTCCCAACTTCGTACGTACTACGGTTAAAAATATACCTACCTAAAGATAGGTATATTTTTTAACATTTTGGCATAATATTGGGATAAACGTACAGAAATTCATGCGCGTTTCCCGTTCCGTTGCGTGGAGCATTTTCTATTAATTTTGTTTAGATTGACATTTTATTGTTCGTTGTATTTTTTGAATGGAATGTCCGATTTGAATAATAAATTCAAAAGTAATTTACAGGTCAGTCTTCAGACTTCAGACAAACAGTCTGAAATAAATAAATAAATAATCTACTATATAATAATCAACTATTAAAATGTAATAAAGTGTAGGTACCTACTTAGTCATAATGACATTACTAAAACAATAATTTATAATATTTAATATTTAAAAGAGCAAGCGATTTTTTGAAGACAACCCCCAACTCCAACCGCTGAAGCTAGAAAGTTGAATTTGGAGGGTACTACTACCGTTAAGAAGAGATTGCACCCCGTGGGTGTGAAAAGGGGGTAGAAGTTTTTTTGGCGTATTTGTTACTCTTTTACCAGTAGCCCGAATTGCTTCATTTACAGAGCACAAATAAAATTAAAAAAATTTGAAAAAAACACTTGTTTCAGGAATCTTCAAATTTAAAATTCCTGAAAATGGGGTAAAACGGATTTTTAAACTTAAAGATTCGTAGTTTGATTTTTTTAATACTTATTTTCAAGGAATATACAAATAATTTAAATTTCTGACGTGTCTAAGAGTCTTCTTCGAGAGTTTCTGTCCTGCCTGTAAGGTCTAAAATAAAGCATTGAGTTTTATAATGTTCTTATTTCTTCTTTAATGAATTTGAAGTCAGTTTATAGATTTTGAAAACATGCGAAATCTTTTTTAATAAAACAGAGGTGACCATGGAAAAACGTAACAAAATATCAAATTTTCCTCGTAGGTAAAAAGGTAATAAATTAAAACCTTGCGGCTAATTACAACACGCTACAGCGTTAATTATTGTTTTATATAAACTTTTCCTCAAGAAAAATGTGGGGGAAGGAATTCCGTTGGCCTTAAATTGTGTCTTGGTTATTCAAAGAATTCTTGTTATTGCTCCTGTTTTCATTTGCATGAATGAAACTGACACAAAACTACACAAATTGTGTAGTTGTGTAGTTTTATGTCAGTAAAATATCTGTAACCCTTTAACGATAAACAAACTTCAAGTGAGTTTCTAGAGTCCAGAAGGCATTGCATCTTTTACATTTGTAGATAATTTTCTCATCTGAATTTATTTATTAAACTGTTTACCAATCTTTATTATTGTATTTATTATCTTTATTATTGTTTACCTTTATATTGTTTATCATTATTACTATATTACAACGTACATTGGGTTACTACGACGTACTCGCCTTTCGACTCTGGAATGTAAATGGACGAATGTGTTATAACGTCATTGAGTTATCATCTTAATAAAAACTCAGTGGCTGACGTCAAAAATTGTTATATTAAGTACATGATAATTAAAACATTAATTAAAAACAAAATTAAGGGTGTGCCGACCCTGAAAACTTTTTGTGTGGGTGATGAAAAGTGAACAACTATAACAAGGCCAGAGAATCTCTACGTGATATATTAAAAGAAATGAGCATAATGAAGGTACCATGTCAATATATTATTTACAAAATCTTGTTGTACTTTCATAAAAATATCAATCGGTTCCCTAAAATAGCGATAGGTATACTAAGGTACATAATTAAAGTAGATACTAGAAATAAACTCGCTTTTCCCACAATTACGCCAAACAAATTAAATGTATTTTACAAATGGGAATGTATAGCGCTTCTTCAACAAAATTCCAAGTGTGTGCAAAACTTATCAGTATAAAAATTATAACAAATTGTCAACAGTTTTTTTTTTTATATTTCAAGTTACGTTATAAGGGTAAGGACCAAAATTTTTGCACTTCTTGCGAGAGAACGATGGCACATTACTTTCGAATCAACATATAAAAACAATTTGTTAACTTATGTGAATATTAATACTTGATTATTATAGTTGAATTTATTTTGCACCCTGTGCTTTATTCATATTATTATGTAGATTTCTTTCACTAGGTTTTTGTAAAATTAATTTTATGTAACATCATCATCATCATCATCACTAACCTATATTAGTCCACTGCTGGACATAGGCCTCCCCTAATGAGCGCGTAAATAAGGATACTGAATCCATTTTCGTTTTTCATACAAAATGTGAATGGCACATCTCCGACTCCTCCAGATTTTTGCAATTTTATTCTAAAAATTTAAAAAAATTCAAAGACTTTGTTATATTTATATTCACCATGAATTTATCTTCACGTTTTTATTATTACGGTCTCGTTAAACTTTATAGTTAATTTATAATATTAATCTAAAAGCGTGTCCTAAATTTCGTTCGGTTGTGTCACTCAGTTGTGCGACAGCATAAATCGAGAACATGGAAATATAGGATAACAAATAATGTTTTATTGCAAAGGCTACACCGTCATCTAAGTTGTGACTAAATTCAGGCCAATTCCGCCACGTTGTTTTTCGCTCATTTGCAAAAACGTGTTGAAGGTGCATGTGTACCTACCATTATAAATTTGGATTTTCTGTGAGTCTTTTTTTAAAAGTGTTTTGCATCAACTTTACTTACTTTTTACTATTAATTCTAGTAGCTTATTTTGTCTACCATTGAATAGTTCTGTTCTGATGTGTATTCATAAAGGTGTTTAATTTACCTATAAAACAAGCTCTGCTTAGCTTGGGGCTAGATGATGCTGTGTGGACTGTACGGAATTATTTATTATTTATTTATTATTATTATTTCTTCAGTGTGAATTTTTGAATGCTGTGTCGTGTGGTTTTTTTTTCCTGTATGCGACGAATGTCACTAAATTGTGTGACGTGTTACAATGGAATTTTGTAAAGATAGGTATACAATATAACTAACTCTCAATCAGTCTTATAATATGTGTTATTAAATTCATGTATAATATATTTGTATTTGCTATATTTTTCTAAACCTTTATTTATTTTTCTATGGTTAAGAAACAATAAGAATGTAAATAATCTACATATATGTATAGTGTGATCAATTCTAGACCCATGTACACTAACCTTAACAAATTCTGTTGTGCTACATTTGCTCCGTTTCCGTTGTGCAAAGATGCAAAAATTTTGGTCCTTACCCATAAAACTATAATCCGGTTATATCGAGCTAGAGGATGAAAATGCTTGGGAAGAGTTTTGCGCCAACTCGGAAACTAACAAACTAACAAGGTAAAGCTTTCTTGTTCGCATCTTACTTTACCTATGAAAGTGTTAAAGTGAACATCAAAGAGCACATTTTTTCCTATTTTTAATTATAAAAAAATGAATTTTATGATTTGTCACTCTATCTATTTAAAAAAACCGCATCAAAATCCGTTGCGTAGTTTTAAAGATTTAAGTATTCAAAGGGACGTAGGGATATAGGGACATAGGGACAGAAAAAGCGACTTTTGTTGTATACTATGTAGTGATGATACTGATGAAGATTGTAGAGTAACTACCTATTAAGTTATTTAAAGTTACTTACGTCAAGAAATGTGATTATACATCGGACTTTGTATTTTTCTTGTAGACCAGGATACCATCTCACAAATAATAATTTACGAAGTGGATGAATGAGGTGATGTCGTTTTCTTTTTTAAAATTTTACATAAATAAAATAAATACTATAATTATCTGCTACAAATCTACTAAATAAATCCTTCTGGACAATCCACACAACATCATTGTTGGGGTAAACATGTTCTTGAGTGGAGACCGCGATTCGGCAAACGTAGTGTAGGACGCCCTTCGGCCAGGTGGCATGACGATCTGCGAAAGACTGCAGGCAGATGCGCGGCTAACTGAAGACAGAGCGCTATGGCGCTTATTAGGGGAGGCCTATGTCCAGCGGTGGACTAGTAAAGGTAGATAATGATGATGATATGTTTTTATTATAGATAGAAAACATACAGAACCCTGTCCGTCAGCCTGTAGATCTAAAATTTCTCTAACGCGCGGCGTGGCGCGCGCGGGTCGCTGTGGGCGTCGTCGCGGCTCGAAAGGAAAAGCTACAGTTGTCGTTTGGAATATTAGGGACGTGTTAATTATGATCCTTTCGAATAAACCAAACTCGGAGCTCTGATCCATAGATCCATTCGAGATATGAGTACTCATAGGTAGCGTTACGTATATTTCGCAACAAAAAAAACGAAATTTCGTATAAATATAAGTTCAAATCCAAAATTTCGCTTTTATTCGTATAAAACAAACGAAAAATATTTAAAAACTCGTTTTATTACCATAATCATTAAAATAACAAAATATTGATTAGATAAAGTTAGTTAAAAGCTAACACCGTGGTTGTCTCTATATTTTCTTGCCTTTGCCTTCGGTCATTTACTGAAATACCTTTCAGCATCTACAAAGTATTAGATGCAGAAAATATTTTATTTCGCATTTATCGCATAAATTACGTGAATTTCGCATTTATCGCTTCTATTTTGTAAAAACGAAAATTACGTATCTCGACTCTCATAGGTGATAAAAATTTACGACATTTATTATCTATGGTACGACAAAGAGCAATATAGGTACAAAGCTAACTTCTCTAATGAAATAAGAATATTGGAAGTGTGATCTTAGTCTATTCTGTTTTAGGGTCATCGTCCTTTACCTTGTAATGTGTGTCCCTACAAATATCGTATCAGTATGTTTTGTAAATATACATTTGTGTACCTAATAACGTTTGTTTCTGCAAAATACCTAACAATATCTCTAACCAAAATTACAAAATATAGTAGCTACCTAAAATTTGGTTTGACTTATACTTAAAACGTTTCAAGGATTTTTCTATCCCATATGAACTGATTTATAGAGTGAAAAGTAGCCTATATTTTATTCCAGGGCTAGAACTACGTCGTTTCTAAATTTCATCCCGTTCCGTTCAGTAGGTAGTTTTTGCCTGAAAGAGTAACAAACATTCATACATACAAACTTTCGCTTTTACTTTTATAATATTAGTGAGGATAAGGATAGAGAGAGATATATTAAGAATATTGGGTAAAGGGCAGCCAAGATCGGCTATCATATTAAGTAACTTATTTTTCAATAAATTTAGTGCAGACTGCAAGCAAAGGATATGGACCTCCTCAGTACATCAATCAGGGCATCAGACGCAATATTTTTTGACACCAAGTCAATTTGAAATACTTATACCTAATGCAGAAGATCGAAATGTTGATATTCAATTCCAATAAAAGCCAAGAGAGCCCGGAGTGCGGTGCAACATGCTTGCGCGTTGGTTTGCGAAATGTACCTAATGAAAAAATTTGACAACATAAAGACAAACTCACTCGTTCTATATGCTGTCAAAATTACTTATTAACTTTGGATATTAAACAATAACAAATCCGGTGGAATGACATTGGTCTAGTCTGTTATTCGTCTATTCGGTAATAAGTCAAATATACGGGTCAAATCGGTACCTAGTTCGTCAAAATAGTCGAAAATTTGCCGAATACTCTTTTGGTCAAGTAGAGATTAACATAATTGTAAAATTGTGGAGCTTACAAAAGGAATAGCCGCCTGTTTTAGGGTCCTATTTAGGTACATCATTAAAATGTGATAAATAGTATTCTGAGGTTGAATTTGTTTCGATTTTTACCTCCTTTCAAATGAATCTGTGTGTAAGATCTTGGCGGAAGAGGAGGAAAATGCTGACTTAATACAATAGCATATTATTAGGTACATCATTTGTTTAACATTTATGTTTGCAACCGTCTGCAGTTAGCTCAATTGTATATAATAGTTTTAATTTGTTTCTATTCCTTGATTGTAATTTTCGTTGTATTAATGTTTTCAGAGAAAAGGCCAAGTTATTGTTAGCACCTCGAGTTTGTTCGCCGTTGCGAGTGCTCACTTCTTCGCCATACTCTGAGCTCGAAACGTGTCCTTTTGGGCACGGTTAAAGGCTTCAAAGAATATTATTCGTAGGATGATGAACACTGAATGCCAATTGTTTATTTCACACACTGTTTTTTTGGTTGTTTTTTCTGACAATCGATCTAATAGTCATCTCCTATCCTAATGCTTTACCGATTCGAATTTTTATTATAATCCAAACATCTGTATCTGCTACTTGGTATGAGATGCATAAATATTAAAAGATTAAAGATGTTTATTTGCACGAATATAAGTTACAGTGTTGGTCTTAAAATTAAAATAATGTCCATATATATTCTACCTTAACTAGCCATGCAAATATTTTGACTTATGAGTAATTACAACAACAAATTAGGTAAATAATACTACAGATCGCTTGATAACAAAATTATATGAATTAATTAATCAAAATCAAAAAAATGATTGTATTATTATAACTAGGAACTTAGTACCTACCTAGTTTTTGAGTCATCATTTGAAATCGTTTATTAGTTTTTATGAAAATATTTTTTTTACTTCATTCAGGTACAGTTAAATGATGCATGATAAAAGTACGTCCAGAAGTTCAAAAGCCCACCACGAGATGTGATAAAGCTAATCCGTAAACAAGACCTTGTTACATCCTAACCGGCAGCAGTTAAGATACCGTCTGACGCACGGGATCACGTAAATAAACACGTATCGATGCATGATATCGATTAGGAGGCAAATAGTGAGACCTTTGCGGTTGGGTTACTATGGGACAAAATAACAAAGGGGCTCCAACCCTATAGACGCAAGACGCAGACGCAGGCGAAGGTTGCAGCAACTAGATGGCAGCACCATCAGCCTATAGAAGGCTGTACATAGGCTGTCCTATGAGCGCCATAGGTCTGCATCTCCATCTTCCGCTGACCTGAGAAAGACTGCTGACAGATTCTAGATGCGGCATCTAGAATCTGTCAGCAGTCTTTCTCAGGTCATCGTCTCAACTGGACGTGAACGTCTTATACAAAGTACGTTTGCCGCGGTCTATTCTAAAGAATATCTACGTTTGCCAAGCAGTCGCCGATTCCTCGCGAGATGTGACCGGCCCACTGCCACTTCAGCTTGCGATTATTCCTTACTAGATGTAGCTCAAAGACTAGGTCTCTGAGCTACATCTTGTTCGCAAGAATTGTTTGTCAAGGATCGGAAGGGAACGTAAAATTTCAGTAAAGAAACAAGGTCTTAAAATATTTACTCTAGGTACGTTACGTCGTTACCTCTAAAGTTTGTTGGAAGAGTTGCGATAAAATTCGTCTCTGCATAGCTTTTAAGATCATTTTCACTAATGAATAATAAACGTAATATTAATGTACAAAAAATACAAAAAAAAATACAAAAATATTTATTTCAATAACTTATGTGCTTGTAATATTTATTGTTAAAATAAATATTACTTACCTACAAGCCGTTAATATACTAGACTAGCTATAAGCTTTATTTTTGTTTAAATAGATAGGTTAACGCATGTTTAGCTTAGTTTGATTGTCCCATTTGCACAACAAAACTGTGAGTACAATGCATAGCTAAGTACAACAAATCTTACATCGATAATGAGTTTGAACCAACTGTAATTGGTGCAATACAGATTGGTCTGGTTAAAAGGAGATTAGCAAGTTCACATCAGACTTATTTATCGTGATTTACTCTTACCGCTATTTGCCATGACCTCTTCGACAATATTATGATAAACTAGTTATTAGTATAGTATTAACATCTTATAAATTCTCAGAACTATATACCTACTAGTTGTGATTAGGTTCGTAACAACAACTCTAGAAGTAGAGCAGAAGTCCTCGAATCTTAGTAAATCTAGATTCGCTGGCTCAAAAGCTTAAAGATGTTGGGTCGCTTCAAATGTTCAACAAGATTCACAATAGCTTCTTTCAGTATCCAAGCAAGATCTTCCCGTGTTTGAATGGTTCTGGCCAATAATATGTCATGTACGTACATAAAGCAAAGTCCGGACACCGAGGGCAAGCTAGTTATTAGTTATCTGTATAATATTGGGAACAAGGCCTAGATTTGGCAAGTGTTTACAAAAGCGGCATCTATTGTATTTTATAAGAACTAGCAGGTCTAGGAATAACGATATTAAATAATTTGCTTCAATGACAATCAGTAAGATGGCGCTCTATGTAAAGATTTTCAACAACGCCGTATGTCCGGTCACTGATATCTGCCTTCAACCAACAACCAACAAAGTGTTGTAGATACAGAATTTAGGTACGGATGACGCTTTCATTTACACAATATTATTTCGATGCTTTTAATCATACCCAACTCGAGCATTAACCAATTACAATTCACGGGGACAACACCGAGCGTGATAAGTTGATATCGTAAAAAAACAAGGTTGTTATTTTTGAATCTTTTTAATAAAATGATAGCCAGAATGAGTTTAATAAAAGTGAGGATAGTATTCCTGACTGCGGCGTTCTTTCACCTGTTGGTGACTGCTGTGGTGACACTCAGTATCGACACAAGAGTAGACGAAGACCAAAGAATAAGAGATTACTTCTATGTGAGATGGAAACTGCTTACTTGCTGGTTCAATGTAAGCTCGCAATGTTTTTTTTTGGAAATTATCCCGGGCAATTTATAGTAAGTTTTGACTTGGGTTTAACTTGGGGCTAGGTAGATACTGTGTAGATTGTCCATTCTAGCATTATTATTATTATTAACTAGCGTTCCGCCCCGGCTTCGCACGGTTTTATATGTCCTATGTCCCTGTATCCCTATGTCCCTTTGTATGCTTAAATCTTTAAAACTACGCAACAGTTTTTGATGAGTTTTTTTTAATAGATAGTGATACAAGAGGAAGGTTTATACGTATAATAAAACCGTGCGAAGCCGGGGCCGGTCGCTAGTACTTAATAATACAATATTTATCATTAACACGTAGCACTTGATAATAACTGTTGATAATTACGTATTAAGGTAAAATAACTGTATTACTTATTTTAATGCAACAATGCAATTTGATAAGGAAAATCCATGATTTGTACCTACTTACATACTGATAATATATTGTACATGACTAACTGGTGCAGCGGTTGCGGCTTTTATTCCCGCTCGGTACCAATGTTTGTACGATCTGAAGATAATTTAATTGTCCTGGATGTTTCATCTAAGTACATAATAAACATCTGTGTTATCACTACATAGTATAAAACAAAGTCGCTTTTTCTGTCCCTATGTCCCTATATCCCTTTGAATGCTTAAATCTTTAAAACTACGCAACGGATTTTGATGCGGTTTTTTTAATAGATAGAGTGATTCAAGAGGAGGGTTTATACGTATAATAAAACCGTGCGAAGCCGAGGCGGGTCGCTAGTAATTATAATATAGTAGTGCTGATTTTACTGTACGTAATGTCTAAATTCGCAGGGGTGGTACTACGACCCTTTCTAAACCCTAAGAATTAAGTACACCAGTCATCTCGTAGGTACCTATAACACAAGCTCAGCTTAGCTTGGGGCTAGATGATGCTGTGTTCGATGATGATGATATATATATTATGATTTTAATATTTATTTTCACAACATTATATCTAATATTTTTGTTTTGTTACATGCTTTTGATTAGTAGATTCTTCTCTTATCTAAATTACCTTCTTTCAGGTGGTCACCTTGGTCTATCTACCTATCCGATTGTACACGGATATAAGGGCCCAGACACAAGGAGAAGAAAATGAAAAATTAGTCAAGATCTTGAACCACGCTGCAGATGTTATTATGACTAGCATACTGATGCCAATTACTGTTGTAAGTATAGAAATACAAAATTAATAAAGTTACATTGAGGCATACATTAAAATAGTACTAACGAGCTAAGTATCTATGATAGAGAAATAAGTCTAATGGATTGGCTACACTAGGCTCAAGTCATGGCCCGTGTCGTGGGCCCTTACACGATACTCAGTAGATTTAGTTAGGGGTATTATCGAAGTAAGTGTGACCTGTAATAAAGACTTCTGTGTGGTGTAGCGGGTGAAGATCCACCTGATAAGCAGAAGTTGCGTGTTCGATTCCTACTGTAAAACCATTTTTCTGTTCGGGGTCGGGGGTTTTCTAGGTGTTTCTGTTTTTATGACATATCTTTCTAATAAGCAAGAAAGATCATTTATTCATTAAAAGTTACATAACTAAACAGTGCCTTAAAGCCTGTAGATAACATATTGCAATACAATTTTGCATTTTTTTATGTTTGCATAGTCAGTTTTGTGGCGGTGCTTTAGCGGTGTGTGCCTTCGTAGAAGCTGCGTAGCAATTATGTAGCGGTATCGGTTCTCCTTTGAAGAATCCGCATATAAGTTCTGTCGCGGTTTCGTTCCGCCTTCGTAGCAGCTATGTAGCGTTGTCGTAGCACCTTCGTAGAAGCCGCGTAGCAAACCGCGTAGCAGCTTTGTAGTGGTTTCGTGGCACCTTCGTAGAAGCCGCGTAGCAGCTATGTAGCGTTGTCGTAGCACCTTAGTAGAAGCCGCGTAGCAAATCGCGTAGCAGCTATGTAGCGGTGTCGTAGCACCTTCGTAGAAGCCGCGTAGCAAACCGCGTAGCAGCTATGTAGCGGTACCGTAGCATCTTTGTGAAAGCCGCGTTCTATTTGTGTAGCGGCGGGCGATGTCGTAACATCTTCGTACAATCTGCATCGTTTTTATGTCGCCGACTGTTAAGTCTTTTGTCATAGCTGTATTGTATTTTTAGTATATAAACTCATTCAATGTTTTGATCTCAGCGCAACACATAAAACAACTACACATTTTATACACATTTTTGTTTCTTTTAAATGGGGACCCTTGTAACATTTTGACGATCTACAAGAAAACGATTCCTGAAATGGAGAACATTTTTATAACGAATATAATCCCTTTTTTCGAGCTTCTAAATTCATTTCTACGTATTTTCTAAATTCATTTCTTAGTACACCCTTACATCGTAAAAAGAATAAACACTCCAAACTTCAAGTCTGTACGATCAGTGGTTTTGGCTGTGCTTTTTCTGTTATTTATTTATTTATTAAGGAATAACTAACGACTACATTAAACTCGTTATACATTTATGTTAGTAATTTACTATGTAAAGATAAGCCATATTCGCAATGTAGCCCACACCGCTATCCACAAATGCGTTATATACAGAATAAAGAAAAACATGCAACAAGAATGCCCAACAAAAACTAAAAACTAAGCTCCTCTTAGGTAATTAAGTGAAGTAACTAGAAATGCAAGTAAATTGTATAACTAATAAAAACAGGACTTAATGAATTATGTTGGATTATAACTTAAAATTTCTTTACTAAGTAGACTGTACAACAACTTTTTAAATTGATATAAATTACAAATGAATATGTCTATATATAATAGTGATAATAAGTTTTGTTGTTGTGAAAATTAGGACTAAGAAATTCGTACCTATCTACCTTACCTGTAAATAAATGAGGGTTTCACACGGAACTTGAATATTCTAGCTAAGACTATATCTCTCTAGGTATAGATTTTTAATCTTTGACTAGTCCTTTGTCATAATGGTAACAAGTTCTTTTTTGTTTCAGTTCAGTGATCTGACTTTTTGGAGCATGTACTTAACAAATCCGACATTATTAGCCCCTGTCAGAATATTCGAGTACTTGCCCTATTGGTCACAACACTCGCTGCATTCTGTGTCCCTTGTTGTGGTTGTTTTGGATCTCTTCCTGACTCCTAGGCGAAGACCAAAGAGTTTTAAGCCACGATTAGCACTTTTAACGGCTTTTGTCCTGGGCTACAGTGCTGTGTAAGTTACTATTTTGTTTTATTTTTCTGATCATTTTTGAGCAAGATTATGCGATTATTTACCCAAAGCGAACATAGCTTCTGTTATGGGTAGACCTGTAGACAGTATAATATATTTGCCTACTACATTACATAAAAAGACAGTTCTGTTTTTTATTTTAAAAACTTACTCAGAACTACTGGAATAAATATCTGCAGTAACTATGTACAAATTTAGTCCATAAATCTAATCGGTTTCTTTAAACAACATACAAGTATTTCTGTAATCGTTTTTCTGTAAGCTGATAGTAGTCCATGTAAATAAAAAAATAGTATAGCCTCCCTCCCCTGATTGCAGTCTGTCCTTACTTCAAACCGTGGAAAGTACAAACAGAGCAACTTTCTCTGTTATAATAATAGTACTGATTGTAACATTTTTGTTATTTTCAGGATTTACATGTGTTTATGGAGAGGAGAAATAGTGTACGCATTCTTGGAATATGCCAACGCAACTCATTTGACTTTAGTTCCATTGGTCTCACTTGCATTATGCGTTCTTTTATTTTATATGCAATGGCTTGCAATCCATTACATTTGGAGAAATAAACTACGTCCAGAACCAAAAATTCATATTAAGGGAATTGAAAAGAATGGAAAGAAAATCGTCTCCAGCGAAAACAAGTCTGAATAAAAGTACACAAGGAAAATAAAACAAGACTTAATAAAAATAAAAACTTTAATATTTTTAAGCTGTTGTTTAATTACAGTTAGGTATGAACTAATACTAAACCTATATAGTCCTTGGAATATTGAGCACTTATGTCTTGACTTTTTAGGTGCAAGGTCCCCGTTTACAGTAACTATCTATAAATAATCTATAAGCTACTGACTAATGCCCATCCTTAAATACGATTCTTGAGTAAACAAAAGTCGGTTGTTTTAAAACTAAGTAGATAAATATATAAATGTTTGTTTAGTAACTGCGATTCATCAAACCATGACATGTATCAATAAATTGAGCAAAATCAATGAGTACTCGGTGCCTGATATTATTGTGTCTATGTATTATTAATACATTGATAATTGCCAATAGTATAATAATGTATGATAATTTAATAATATATACTCGCTTTTAGAATTCTAGATATTTTTTATAAACAAAGAGGTTTAACACCAAAGATAAGATGAGGGTGGATTTTTGTTACATCACTGGTACCTATCATCAGAACTTATCGCAGAAATTAGAACTTATTTTTGAATTTGACAGGTTTCATTTGAAATTTAGTACGTCCTTCGTCTGTTTTCGAACTAAAATTTCTTCACTACGCGTTAAGTGTTGTATAGTTTTTTGTTTTTGTGTTGTTGTAGCTTTTTGTTTTCAGTGATTCAGTTTTGGTTTTCTGTAATTGTTATCAGTTCTAGTGAGGTTTATAGAAGTACCTACATGTTTCGTTTATTTATTTATTTACACACAAGAATAGAACATTAGAGATGATTATAAATCACATAGAAATTTGCATAATACATCTCAAAACTACAAAAATAATGTTCAGCACGCAAAAAATAAGTTATAAAAATAAATAATATTAACAGTACTTTTTGTACCTAAACAAAGACTTTTTTATCCAGTATTCTAGAAGCGAGTACCTAGGTATAGTTTAGTCCTTTATCCATAGTTAACTCTCATCCCACTTGTTCAAAACTGAAATAAACGAAAATAAAGTGGAATAAACGTACTTATCTGGCACCGAGATGAATAAAGCTGCCCACTGGCTAGTGTGAGTTTTAACTTATCGATAAACATGTTCTAAGACATGATAGAAGATTATAAAGCCTATGAGGTTGCCTAAAGGCCGGCGCTGATTGACGGCGGCGTGGCACGGCATTATAAAATATCAGTTTTTATAATATTGTAAATTATAGTTATAATCTTAAACCTGGTAGGCATTTACATTCGACATCACTTGTCGATAATCATTAAAATAAATGATAATATTCCCTACCATTGCATAGTAATTACCTACTTCGGATTTTTTGAAGCAATTAAAATTACCTAGGTATGATAAACGTATCATGGGTAATTTATTTAATTTTTTTTAATTATGTTAGGCTTGCTAACATTACACATAATAAAACATTTCTTAACTGTAAAATAAATTTCAAGTTCCGCAGTTGATATAAATAACAATTTTAAAAATAACTCATATCTATTATTCTAATTATAATAAATTTTAATTTGTACCTTTATAAATCGCACCAACTGAACAAATAACTTAGACCCCAAACTTAAAGGGGTTTTACACTACATGGTATTCAGGGACCCTAACCCCAACAAAGAGTGGTGTGATAAGACCCGGACAATATTCAGGACCCGGTAGTTAGGGCCCTGAATAACGTGTAGTGTAATACCGCTTTAAGACACGTGAAAGGTAGAAAGAGTCATTCAAACATTAGTTATTTTTCATATATATGGTCTAACTAGACTAAGATGGGGTTGATACTCTTATGCAGTAGTTTATGGCAAGACAATAACTCTTTTAACAGGCCAGAAATTTTGAACGTGAAATTAGGAGTAGGTACAATTATTCCTAGAGAGGAACCATGATAAGCATTGCATCTACTGCGCTGCAAATATTTACCTCTCTCTTCATTAAACTTTCTCTCTCTTAATCAGACAACGTGCTTTACAAGATAATCATCACCTTCAAAATAAGTAAATATCTTTGGCACCAAACTCCTTCGTATCGTAGAACGAAATAACAATAACTTTTCTGTCGCATCCTACTTTGTTCCTACATTATGTTAGCTCTTTTATCGCACCGCGTTGAGTTTCCATTTGAGTAGTAAGAAGGCTGCAATCCTCAGGAGTAGAACGGTGACGGTGAGAGCGAGGACGTCCCACCAAAACATGTCGGGAGACATAGCTACTTCAGCCAAGAACTGACGCGGGTGCCTAAAAAGTTCAAAAAGGTCTTATATAACAGTGGGAAATGTGGCTAAAAATGTGTCCTCCATTATACTTCGTCATTATGGGTGTCCCTAATGGACACTAATTTATATTTTTTTATAATTTTCGCTAATTGCTACTTAGCTCTGTATGGCTCTGTTGAACTGGTTGGGTACCCAACCTACTCAAATCTGAAACCCGATTCTAGCAAAATGCTTATTATTGCAAAACTCTCAATTTTTTTTGTAACACTTATTTTAGCGACATTTTTTTTATTATTACATCAATCTAAAATATTAATATGATATTTTATAATACATATAACTAAACTTTTGTATGTAACTCACTTGTAATGACAGTACTCCGCCTGGTTACAGTCCAGAATGGGGCGGTCCAGTCCGTAGATGGCCCCAATGAACCCTTCCAAGCCGTATCTGAGGTAGGACACGTAAGAGCCCCAGTAGAGGTAGGAAGGCAGGTCTCGAAGGGTTACGCCGAAGCCAGCGAACATCATCATTGGTACCGACAAAGTGGGTCCTAGGAACGTCCCGTTCTGAAAGGGAAATAATTAAGTCATTTATATTTTTTAAAGTATTGCGAAGAGAAGACTATACGGGTTTTAGTCAGAGTAAGTGCAAATAAATAAGGGTTATTCCCATCTGATCATATGATCCGTTTGTGGTTGCATATAAAAAATAAATTTTATAAATGCTAATTTTATAGATATATGTATGTCACTTCTTCAATTCAGCCAAATTTCAGCCAGTTCAGTAGGAAGCTTTTGCGTGAAAGAGGAACAAACATCCATACATCTAAACATCCATAAATCTATAAAAACTTTCACGTTTCAAAGTTTTTTCAAAGTAATTTATTTTTGAACAAGTAGGTACACAGGTTATAATAAAATAACTACATATTGGAATTCGATTATGCCCGCAGTAGTTTTTAGTAAAACTGTGTCGCAGACACTATAGCCCTCTTCTCAGACAGGATTTAGACCAGCCGTTGCCTGACTCGCGTCTTTGCCTGCGTGTATTAATAGATATCATCTTCAGCCTATATTAGTCCACTGCTGCATAGGCCTCCCCTAATGAGCGCCATAGCGCCCTGTCTTCAGCTTGCCGCATCCAGCATCTGCCAGCAGTCCTTCGCAGATCGTCATCCCACCTGGCCGGAGGGCGTCCTACACTACGTTTGCCGAGTCGCGGTCTCCACTCAAGAACACGTTTACCCCAACGGTTGTCGGTTCTTCGCGCGATATGGCCGGCCCACTGCCACTTCAACTTGCTAATTCTTTGAATAATAGATATATTATGTTGATACTCACAACAACATTAAATGCAGCTCCGATCATAAGCCCGAAGCTTTGAGCCACCAGCACGGTGTAGAAGGAGATTGCGAAGAACATCAGGAATCTGACGATGTCCAGCGGCTGAGACGACATCGTGTACACTATCACAGTGAATATTGCGCATGATACTATCTGGAACGAAAATATTCACTGAATATTATACTTCAAATATTTAGATCTCAGCAATCACTTCAAATATTTAGGTCTCAGCAATCACTTCAAATATTTAGGTCTTAGCAGAGCCTACCTTATAATTGATTGCCTGTAATGTCGATACGCATACGTCCAATCGTATACATAGCCTAGAAAAGGCAATGAGGTAAATAAACAGCGAGAATCGAACCCGCAATCTTCGCAACTCAAACTGAGTTTCTTTAACTATGTCACATATCTTCAGTTAGACCTGGAATTTTTGGTAGAATATTTTAAGATAAGCTACATAAATCATCTAAGTTTTTTTTTTTAAATTGTATTAACAAAGAAAATTGTAATGAAAGAATAGAAACAAATTAAAGTGTTATTCTCACAAATTAATATATGTATATAGGATTAAAACTATTTTACTAACTACAGACTGTTTGCATTCAGAGTTAGCTCAACTGATCTATGTCAATACAGGTCTGAAACGTCCCCAAAGTCTGAAAATAAGTATATTAACTAAAATGTTACTTACCGAAATAGGTAGATCGACTAGAGTGATCGAGATGTAATAGGATCCCAAGGAATACCATCTGTTGAAATGCTCCTTGGACAAGATTGACATCTCGGATGGGACTGGAAAGAATAAAACAATATTACATCTTATCTTACTATTATAATAAATGGGAAAGTCTGTGTGAATGTTTGTTATAAGTAATCTCCGTAACTACTTAAGTTATTTAGATGAAATTTGGTATGCAGATATTTTATGAGAATAAGACATAGGCTACTCATAATTTGAAAATTTTAACCGCTGAGGGGCTTAAATAGGGTGGTAAAGTTTGTTTGGAAAATTATTTTTCCTTGGTTTGATTCACTCAAAACTCAGTATAAATAAACTATGGAGTGAATAATTAAACACGTATTTTTTATTTTTTCTCTATAACTCCTAGAGGGTGTGCAATAAATTTGTACGCAAAAAAACTCTGGTTCGCGGGCGAAGCCACGGGGTGCATTGAGTTTTTATAAAAGCATTTATGTTTTGTTTGCATTGATGTTTTGAGATCACGTGGCCTCATCAATTAACAATAGGTACTATAAATTAACAATGGGTAAAATAATATCTAAACCAACTTTAACCAACATTGTGCGAGACTACGTTATGTTTAAAAATAACCTGTGTTAGAGGTCACAGGACTCTCACTCCGCGGCAATAGAAGTAAATAATGGTAGTACACCCATGTTAATAACAACATTGTAGAGCTAAATTTAGCATGACTAAAAAAAAGAAACCTGTTTTTTAAACAGAAAAATAAAGTACATATACACAAAAAAAAGTAATTAATGTTATTAAGCGAAAGATAAGTAAAAATATAAATAAAATTATAAGATTTGCGAAAAGAGGAGAAAATAGGGCGTCGTCGTATTGTTATCAAACAGGTTTAACAAGTTTATACGTCCGATTTCACGAAGACTTTCATAAGTTAAGCCTGTGTTTATAGAAAGTCAGTGAAGTGTTTTAAACCTAAAGCTTTTTGCAAGTCGTTCCGTTTCTGTTCTTACAACAAAATAATGAGTTATGAATCGTTGTTTTTAAGTAAATGATTTGACATTTATTTCAGACACGGTAATAAATTATATTACACTGTATGTAAGACATTATATGACACGTCCATAAAAACGTCACATAAAACATATCAGTAAAACTGATCTTCATATGTTCATATTCTTCAAAGCATATTGAATGTTGTGACGTTGTGACCACCTTTTGATATAAGTATTAACATAAAGGTAACCACTTAGGTAACATGTGTAGTTTGTGTTTATTTAACCGAAAAGGGGTGATTCTGGACCCTGAGGTTCTTTTTTTAAATTACAAGTCGTAATTTTTCTTCATATTCTTGTATTTTTTTTTTCATTAGATAGCGTACTTTTACATTATTATTTTTTTGATTTACCTATTTTTTTTTGTAATAATACCATGCCAAAACACTGGTATATCTTAAAAAAAAACAAGCAAAAGACGTGAAATTTGACAATGTCGTGTAAAAAATAGGAATAGCAAGAAGTAATATTTATAAAAATTTGATATAAAAACGACATTCAGAATGTCCTAAAGAATATAACTAAGAAGTTGATTTCCTAGGGGTCAAGAATCACCCCTTTTCGGCTAGTATACACGTTACGGTGCACTCTGTATTAACTTACCTTCAAATGTATGGCTTTAATAAAAAAAAGGATATATTAAAGGAAAAACATGACTTCTTACATGTAAGTATGGTGAGCATCATCGGCGACATCATATGATGCATTAGTATGGCGAATAGGAGGTTGTAGTTCTCCAAAACCCTGGATCCCTCGTTACCAGCGTTTATGAACAGACTGCCCAGCATTATGCCGACCAGCACGTTTACGATCAGGCGAAGGTGGGTCATTGTCTGGAAAATATTTTAAACTTTTAGTCAGTCACCCATAAATACTAATTCTAAATGGGAGAACTAAGATCTACACTGACATTTCGTAGGGAAGAATGCACAACATTGTTCCCCTGCCTAACCAGGGCTGAAGCAGCTCTTTGAAGAATTGGTGCAGGACTTTTGGTGATTTACTGCCTCGTTTCATCTTTTCTGCGAACGTGGAAGGGTTGGAACCTCCTTCAGTTTCAGACTCTTCAGTCCCAACTTTTGTCTGATCTCTTCTGTGGCCATGCAGTATACCATGTGTCTCTTTATCCAGAAAGCAGCCACACAAGATGCTGTCTGTGGCTATGATGGATAAAATCGTTGTGATATGTAATAATTCTACCATTGCCATCGGCTCAGTTTGAACACCGTGCTTTCTATTATTATTTCCTATCTTTAGAGGGGAATATTTATTTAGTATGCTTGTCGTCTCTTAGTCACCCATCCCTAGCATTAGGTACGCTACTATTCAACGCTCGCCTGAACGACAATTTTCTTGGGGAGGCGTGTTCAGCAGAGGCCTTTTGTGTGCTGATAAGGAAGCGGAAGGGGTACTTACCGCATCTCGTTTCGCTTTCAGGAACCCTCGCTTGATGAGAACAGATCTCTGGTTGGACTGGGAGGTCTCCTCAGCGCCAGACGATAATGGTTCTTGTTCCCTCATTATACTGAGTGGATATTGCTTCCGCAGCTGTTCCATGCTGGGAATGGAGGCTCCATTCTCAAAGCAGTCTAGAGATCTGCCGTTTTCCGCTTTTGTGCTTAGGATTTGGATTTTGTCTTCGCCGTATTCACCGCACGCTAGCTCGATTACTGAAATTTTAAGCAGTTTTTGTAGGTATTTAGGTTTACCTTGACCAATGAAGGTTTATCCATTTTATTTTATACTAGCGACCCGCCCCGGCTTCGCACGGTTTTATTATAAGTACCGAACGGGATAAAAAGTATCCTATGTCCTTCTCCTGGCTCTAAACTACCTCCCTGCCAATTTTCAGCTAAATCGGTTCAGCCGTCCTTTAGTTATAAGTGAAGTAACTAACACGACTTTCTTTTATATATATAGATTGTAAATAACCATGAAAATCTTTAAACACATAGGTACACCAGAAATTAATAAATAAAAAAAAAACAAATCACGTTATATAAAAACATTTCAGTCCTTATATACTAGTATGAGTTTTTCCAAGTTTTTAAGAATTTCAGTTTTAGTGAATTTTTCAACATTATTCTGGTGAGGTACTCCGACATGCTGTACCATAGGTAGGTAGTCAAATGTGTTTGGATTTTCATATAGTTTCCTGTAAAATTCAGTTGCTGTTTGTATGATACAACTAAACTCAAACTAGGCAAGAGCAGTGGACCAGATAACATCTCTAACGAAGTACTGAAAACTGGTAAAAATATTTTAGCAACCCTACTCACTCTACTATTCAATAAAATCCTAGAAGAAAGAAAAATACCGAAAGAATGGGCTGAATCTGACATTATCCTGCTCTACAAAAAAGGTGACCCATATCAGCAATTACAGGCCCATTAGTCTTCAACCCTGTGTCTACAAACTACTGGCTACAGGCTTAGAAAAACGACTTTCCAAAATAACTGAACCACACCAACCAGTTGAGCAAGCAGGATTCAGAAAAGGATTCTCAACCATTGACCACATACAAGTACTGGACCAAATAGTTGAAAAATACGAAGAAATTAACCGCCCTTTGTACCTTGCGTTTATCGACTACGCCAAAGCATTTGACTCAATCTCGCACGACAGCATGTGGCAGGCATTAGAACAAAATGAAGTACCTATGGAACTGATAGAACTCATACAGGACATTTATCGTAAAAGCGTGAGTAGAGTTAAACTAGACCGAAAAGGACCTGAAATAAAGATACGCCGAGGGACGAGACAAGGAGATCCGATTTCCCCAAGAATTTTTATAATAGTGCTTCAGAACATTATGAAACACCTAGACTGGTCTAAGAAGGGAATATTTATCAACGGAAAGTACCTTAATAATTTAAGGTTTGCAGACGACATAGTACTGTTCTCAGAAACCGCCCACCAACTGGAATCTATGATTAATGACTTAAATTCGGTCAGTCTCAAAATAGGCCTAGAACTGAACTCTACAAAAACTAAATTAATGACCAACAGCATTGAAAGACCTATTACTGTCCAAAACACCCTACTAGAATATGTCTCAAAATATGTTTATCTCGGTAAACAAATATCTTTTGGAAAACTGCGACACCGTGAAGAGATTGAAAGAAGAGTCAAAATTACATGGAACAAGTTCTGGGCTTATAAAGAAATTCTCAAATCAGACATGCCCATCATTTATAAGAAAAAGATTTTGGACTCTTGCTTACTACCATGCCTATCTTACGCTAGCCAAACATGGATCTTTAATAGATTCACATCAGACAAGATCCAAACAACACAAAGAGCTATGGAAAGAAGCATTTTAAAAATCAAAAGAAAGGACAGACACAGAAATGCCAACATTCGAAAGAAGACAAAAGTTATTGATGCTCTTCACCACTGCCGAAGATTGAAGTGGAAATGGGCAGGTCATGTGGCAAGAATGAATAGTAAAAAATGGACCAAAATAGTAACTACTTGGCAAGGACCATCCGGTAAGAGAAAGAGAGGAAGACCACTTGAAAAGTGGTTAGATGAAATTCAGGAAGCGGCTGGAAAAGAGTGGCAAACTATAGCGACCAACAGAAAGGAATGGCACAGTCTGGAGGAGGCCTTTACTCGAATAGAGATCACAGAATAATAAATAATAAATGTAACGGTACCTAATCTAATTAAATATAATGTAATAAATGTTAAATAATTTAATTTAAATGTATTCCATAATTTGTAAAATGCTTGTAATTTATTCTTTGATAATAAATGGCTTTATTATTATTATTATTATTATATACTAGTATACTGATAAATGGTGTACCTAAGTAAACCGAAGACTGATATACTTAAAATACAATTACATTGATACATACTTAGGATACATATTTTTTTGTAGGTAAATGATAGATTTTTAACCGACTAGCTTCCATGGGTATTATTTGATCGAAGCCTATCATAGTTTCCAATTTAGTCTTACTAAAACTTACTATAATCAGCAGGGTTATGATAAATCGGACAAGGCACACCCGCCTGCTCCAGATATGGCACCAGGTTCCTCGTAGTCCCCTGGTAGAGGCACTGCCCCGCTGCCAGCACGTAGACCTGGTCAAAGAGTGCGAAGAGAGACGCTGACGGCTGGTGGACGGTGCACACGATGGTGCGGCCTTGGTGCGCGAGGCTTCGGCAGAGCTGTACTACTTGGGAGCACGATGAGCTATCCAGGCCTCTGGAAAAAGGAAGGTGTATTATATTTAATACTATTATAAATATTTATCTACGGGTACTTATAGCGTTTATTAACAATTTTTGCCGACTTTTCAACCGGTTTACAGACAGGGATGAAATATGTAACTACCTACATACATTTAGTGTTTGTTATTAGGTACACAAATAAACAGATCATGCAATCGCCATCAATTCGTGCCTTTCATTATATTTTGCGACCGAGAAAGCATCGTAAATCAAAATAATTGTCAATTACAGGTTGTCGCACTCATATCACTGTTCAAAGCACGCTACTTAATCGACGACACTAAAGGCCGATTCACACAGATTAGTGATGTCACAGTTCAGTATCAGTTAAAACTGCGACACAGGAGCATTGTCAGGACCGGAGGCGAAGGCGTGCAGGTGTATCCTATTACCGCACCTCCACCGAGTCCCCAGTGTATGTGTAGTCTTTCATATGATTCAATAGGATACAATTCCGTGCGAATTGTATCCTTTGAATCATATGAAAGACCTTCGCCTCCGGCCCGGCCACGGCTTCTGTGTGTGACGGCTTTAAATATAATATTCGGTCGGTATAGAATATTGACTAAAAAGACGCATCTATCGGCTTGCTGTTAGAAAAACCTTGTGATTTTGAAGTGTTCTCTGAGGTAGTGCTTAGGAAAAGGAAGCCCAGCAGCCGAAACCAGCGCTGGCGTCGCTCCGACCAGTTAGTGAGGATCGAACAGTTGGAGTCGGATCATAGCGATTTTAAATCATTTGTGGTGAGTTTTCCAACAGTGAGTATTTCGACCACTAGGAAGATTTCTGACCGAAGAATGTTCTGTTCCGGCGTTTTCTCGGACAATTACCGGTCGCAGCACATCACATATTGCGTGTCACACGTCGTCGACACTACGCGGTTGTAAATAGTACAATTTTATGTATGTTAGACTAAGGTAATATAAATATTTGATAATAGCCGTAGTTTTTAAGTATTTTACATCCTGTGCTAGACTAATGTTGATTGATAAATGGTTTTTATTACTATTCTGTACCGAATTTGAGGTTCACTTATAGTGAACGGCAACTTAACTGATATGTGTGAAACGGCCTTTAATCGTAACAGCATTACCTCGCCCTCTTTTGTTTCTTTTGCCTTGTGGTTGAGGGTCGTCATTCCTCCATTCGTCGAGGTTTTTGTCGGTTTCCGAGTTAATATGAATATAATATAAAATATGTTAATATTAGGTCCTTACATATGAAATGGGCGTTTTTCGTACTGGCCACTTTAATCACAAATTTCTCCTCTTTGGTAAGGAATTCCAAATTCAAATTTGTACAGCTATAGACTCATGTATTTGTGCTTCGATGATCGTCATTCATTTGTTTTTTTTCTTCTGTTTTTTTCTGTTTGCGTCACTCATTTTACAAAATGGAAAACTTAAAATATCGCATTATTTACGAGTACGAGTTCCGCCGTGCACTAGTGCTGCGGAAACAACTCGAAGGGTGAATGATGTGTATGGCGGTCGTGTTGCAAAAGAAAACACAGTTCGTTTTTGGTTCCAACGTTTTCGTTCTGGAAATTTCGACTTGCAGAACAAGCCCCGTGGACGGCCTGAGACTCAAGTTGATAATGAAGAGTTGAAGGCTATTGTGGAAGCGGATCCATCGCAAACCACGTCCGAGTTAGCTGCAGGCTGCGGTGTTAGTGATAAAACTGTTTTAATTCACTTGAAGCAAATTGGGAAGATTAAAAAGCTTGAAAGGTGGGTACCTCACGAATTGACTGAAGCAAACCGGCAAACGCGCGTCGACTACTAAATTAGAAGAGCTTCAATTGGAAAGTCTAAGACATCCTCCTTACTCCCCGGACCTTGCTCCAACAGATTACCATTTTTTTCGAAATTTGGATAACTTCTTGCAAGGGAAAAAATTCAACTCCGATGGGGCAGTCCAAATCGCCTTCAAAGATTTTATTGATTCCCGTCCGACTGGTTTTTTTAGTAAAAGGATCAATGAACTACCTATAAGATGGCAAAAGTGCATAGAAAATAATGGTTCATACTTTGATTAATTAAATATATTATATTAAAAAATATTCGACTTTTTGTTCCTCCCATACAAAACGCCAATTTCATATGTAAGGACCTAATATTTGACGACTGATGTGGCGCGGTGGGCGAAGGTCCGCCTGCGACGCAGGAGGTTGCGGGTTCGATTCCCGCCTCGGAACAAATTTGTGCACGATCTGCAGAAATTGTTCCGGTGGTCTGGGTGTTTACTATATATAATAAAAATATCTATCTATGTAATATATTGTATTAAGTATATCAGTCATCTAGTACCCATAACACAAGCTCTGCTTAGCTTGGGGCTAGATAATGCTGTGTGGACTGTCCGGAATTATTTATTTATTATATGAATGCAACACTTTAGATTGCAAAAATTAGACGGTTTCCAAAAAAGAAAAATCCCTTTTAACTTAAAACTGAATAGATAGCGGGATACTTTTAAGGGGAAAATAAACTACCAATAATGGGAATACCATGTCAAAATAACAGGGCGTATGCTGTGCAGTTTGATGTCGCTTTAATTTGACAGCCCCATCTAAAAAACTCTTTCTATTCCGTGTGGTCGAATAGTTATTGAACATGTTTTAAGAAAACGAACTAGCTTATTTCAAGTACTTACGTAGTAGGTTCATCGAGGAACATGATAAGGGGGTTGTTGATCAGCTCCAATGCAATGGAAAGCCTCTTCTTCTGACCACCGGAGAGCATTGACGCGCGAGTGTTCATGTGCTCGTAGAGACTCAGGTTCGTGAGGATATCTTCAATCTGAGTAAAGAAATGTTATATCTTGTAGTACCTGGTAAGGAAAGTGGCAAATATTGTGAGACAACACTACTACTTTACTTAACCCTTAACTGTGGTGGTGATAAGGAGTCCCTTTTGTATGGTTGTGGGTCCACGGGAACCGAATATTTAGATTATTGAACCTGTGTGTCCAGTGAGGCTACAACTACCTACAGTTAAGGGTTACGAACGCGACACCTCTTCCACTTGTGGACAAAAAACTGAGGCGAACTGAACATCAATTATCACTTTATTTCTTATATTATTTTGATAACTATGTACCTATAGGTAGTATTAAATTTGACTTGTCTAAGTGCTTATTTTATAAGCCTAAAGAATTAAAGATATTGATTTCTGATTTCTGACAATGCGCGATTGCATATTTATAACTACCAGGTTTTTGGTACTTTTTTACGTATCAAAAAATCCTTCACTTGAAAATATACCAATGATTACAAAATGTACATACCATTTCCGTATAATGTTGGTATTTTATTGTTTGCCTAAGTAAGAGTTACTAAGAAGTTTGTTTAGCACCTAATTCCCATTTTAGCGTTAAATTCGTGGAAGCAGTTATTGCGTGTAAAGTGGCACGTAGGTAGTAGGTATACAGTCGTATTGTATCAAATAATTATAGGATTGCATACCTACGGTAACCTTCCTTCGGTTAAATACAATCCTTCTACAGTAATCAATGGCAACAGGTTTCTTTTTTTGCACGCCGCGCCCAAAATTACATTCAAAAACATGCTAAGTTATAACATGAAAATTTTGATTTAACAATTCTATTTAGCATTAAAAAAATATTCGTAAATACGTTCCCACTGTTACTGAAAATATGAAGCGTAGAGTTTCTACTTATCCTGTATAATGGAACACAATAAAATGCATAACACATTTTGAACGGCTACTATAAATTGCTATCGCGCACGCACGCACGGGGTGTTAGAGGATCGTGGGAAGGGACTCTTCAGTTGTGTTGTGTTGCTTTGATAGAAGAGTTTAATTAAACCATGAGAATAAATAACTGGTTTTGTTTTTGTCTATTCTTATGGTTCAAACAGAGTTCTTACCACTTCGCCCTTCTCGTAATGGTCCAGACTAGTTGGCAGCTTGAGATCTGCCGCTAGCGACATGTTCTCTCCCACTGTGAGCAAGCCTTGCAAACGGTCGTCCTGTTGAATGTAACAGGACATTCTCTTGAAACTTTCTGAAAAGAAAAATATAAGATTTATTTCCGCTAGAAGCATTTTTGGTGTCCCGCTTTTTTTTCTACAAGCATATTTTGGTGTCCCGCTTATCTTTGAACATTGTTTCTATTTCCATCGTTTAATTAAATAAATAATACTGGGCAATCCACACAGCATCATCTAGCCCCAAGCTAAGCTTTTTTTTATGGATATTAGATGACTCATATACCTAATACAAGACATTAAATAGATAGATTTTTATTACACATGTATAGAAAACACTCAAACCGTTACAAATATTTGTTGATCATACAAACATTTTTCCTTAGCCGGTAATCGAACCCGTAACCTCCTGCGTCGCAGGCAGACCTTCGCCCACCATGCTACTCGGTACCTAATATTTAGTTAACAGTTAGGTTTCTTACCGTAGTATCTACATAAGTAGGCTACAGCCATAAGTTTACTTTCTACAATGGATGGTTCACCTAAAGAGCAATCGACTTACCAAGAACTTGTTTTCATAAAGCAGCGAAAGAAGGATCTCAGAAAATACCTCGGTAATTACTTATACCTGACTTTAATGATTAAGGGCTCCTACACAAAACTGCGTTGCGATGCGATATATGCGAATTTCTGCGATACGATTTTGTGCGGCAAATTGTTTGGTAGGGCAACTATACCTTTAAGTGTAGTCAGCCGCATTGGACGTGTTTTTAGGAAGCGTAAGATGGATCGCAAAAAGATTATTGCACTGCTGTTATTGTTAAATAGATATAAAAGAAAAAGAAGATTCTGGGTTCATCCGTTTATTACGATTATGAACTCTGATGGGAACTATTTTACTCGAAAGTACTATGGGTTGAGAACTGAAGAAGATAATTTTTTTTAAACACAAAGAAGGCGGCGCAGGCGCCGCGCTTCTTTCTCTTAAGCTGACTCACAGAGGACTACAAGGGGGGTCACCAAGTATGACGTAATATCGTAGGAATACGCGATGCGAATGAGATCGGATTTTCTTGCGATGCATCGTGCGAGTTCACAGATATTTGCGATGCGATGCAAGTTCGCAGTTTTGTCTGGGAGCCCTTATACCTGTTTTTGTTTGGCATGACTGCCCGTCATTCGAGCTAAGCAAGTAAAAAATACACTCCGCAAACGCAGATTGATGAGTCACATCACTTACATATCTCTACAACAATACAGTCATTTAAGTATAACATACCACTAATAAAGACAAAGAAAGTCCAAACATCACTCTGACGCATCCTACGCGCTTCTTACTACCCACTGGAATTGGCCTATAAACCTAGTTTTGATTAGAATAATAATAACTAAAGATCATCAACTGACTTTTAAGTTATCCGATCTTGAGTGGCGTCATATTACTATATCTTTCGGTTAACAGTATATTGAAGACTTTACTCTGATACGGTATATATAACAATCCAATCTAATAAATAATGCTGGACAATCCACACATCATCATCTAGCCCCAAGCTAAGCAGAGCTTGTGTTATGTGACTTATATGACTTTATACTTTTAAAAATACATAGAAAACTATTTTTTATTGTACATAGAAAACACCCAGAACCCCGGAACAAATACTTGAAGTTCGTACAAACATTTTTTCCAAAGCGGAAATCAAACCTGCAAACTCTGTGCGTTGAAGGCGGATCTTCACCCGCCGCGCCACATAGGTCGTCTGAATCCGTCAACATGGAAGGTAATAAAACATAACGGCCTAGCAGCATCAAGCTATAAGAACCAATGACCGTTTCAAACACTTTGTGTATTTTTGATCTCTACTAAAGTTTATGACACGTGTTACATGGACATTGGTAGAGTTGTGTTTTGTGGCAAACTAACACAGCAAGCCATAAACAAAATAAGTTGAAGTTAAAATACGTTGTGTATTAGTTTTTATCTTCTTACTTGTGTGTATTTTAACTTTACTTTTTCTCAGTGATAATGGGTTCTCAATCATTTTATTTATTTGCCTACTAGCTTCGTCGCGTGGTTTCTCCCGCGTGAACATTGATGAAAGGAGCGTATATCTTATTCCAGGCCTAGAATACTACTTGAATCAGAATTATTAGAACTACGTCTATTCAAAATTTCAGTTCGATCCGTTCAGTGGTTTTGGCCTGAAGATTTAACAAACATCCATCCATACTTTCGCATTTATAAATATTAGTGTTAAGTAGTAACTTAGGGTCTAGACAGACGGACTGCAATTCAACTGCAATCCGACTGCCAAATGGCAGTTCAGATGCAGTTGGAATGCAGTTGGCTCGACTGCAATCAAACTGCACGTCGACGGGCAGTTGGCGTGCAGTTGGATTGCAGTCTGAGTGCAGTTACAACGACTAACTGCACTCAGACTGCAATCCAACTGCACGCCAACTGCCCGTCGACGTGCAGTTTGATTGCAGTCGAGCCAACTGCATTCCAACTGCATCTGAACTGCCATTTGGCAGTCGGATTGCAGTTGAATTGCAGTCCGTCTGTCTAGACCCTTAGTCCCAATAACTAGCCATGGACTAGATATTCTACTAAAGTGCATCATTATTAAGCCCGTAATTCCACAATGAATTGCATTCGAAGACCGCAATCACCAGGGCCATGACCGCAGTACGCAACAATAAAAACTAGTACGAGGATTCATTAAACAGTCTCTAGGAAATCTATATCAGCTAATACATGCCATATTTTTTTTAGCCATTAAGAAAAAATGTGTTTAATTTCTTAAATGCGTAGTATAATCACTACATAGTATAAAACAAAGTCTCTTTCTCTGTCCCTATGTCCCTATGTATGCTTAAATCTTTAAAACTACGCAACGGATTGATGCGTTTTAATAGATAGAGTGATGCAAGAGGAAGGTTTGTACGTATATATAATAAAACCGTGCGAAGCCAGGGCGAGTCGCTAGTAAATTGTAATGTAGTACCCTAGTCTGGTCAATGTTTGACACTATTTAAAACTTTAAAACAACGTGGTTAAATGAATATGATGAATTGAGATGTTGATTGCAGAGTTTGAATAAGCAGGAAAAAGCTGTTAGGTACATAACATAAATAAAGTCAGTCATAAATAAACACTGGAAGAAATAAGAAACAGAGGCGCGAATAGATATGATTTTATGATAATTTATGATTTAGTTACTACTGCTTTTGTTAAGTTATCATTACTAAAATAATAAATCCTTAAGTTATTAATTAAATTAATTGATTTCCAATTTCAATGGTCTCTAGGTACTTGAAAATCTGATTAAATTAGTAACCATAGTAGTAACCAACCCAACCAACGTACGTAGGAAGGAACTGGTGGTTGGTCTGGGTGTTTTCTATGTATAATAAAAAATATCTATCTATGTAATGTTATTGTATTATGTATATCAGTCATCTAGTACCCATAACACAAGCTCTGCTTAGCTTGGGGCTAGATGATGCTGTGTGGACTGTCCGGAATTATTTATTATTTATTATTATTAACTATAGTAACATTGAATTGAAGACAATTGTAGAAATAGAAGGTAAATCTGTCTGCTTTCACGGATCCTCATAAAATTTGCTGCCGCTGCCCCATGTACAGAGCTGTTCATTATTAGCTTCACCCCCCCCCCCCCCCCCGGTAGACATACAAGGTTCGAATCCTGCAATTGGCAACTAACATCTCTTTTAAGGAACCCAAAAATTAAATAAGAGAAATAAAAATTGCAAAATCACTCCAATTCAAATCAGTGAACAGGTTTGACTTTTATTGTCTGCAATCGAGTGACCGTCCTCTCAAATCTGCCGCCCCTCCTAGGACGCTGCCGCCCCCCTAGGACGCTGCCGCCCCTAGGCCGCGGCCTATACGGCCTATTTACAAATCCAGGACTGCGTCTAATATTTACGTAGGTAATATTTACTTACACATAAAAACAAGACCATTGTTTTTATGTGTAACTAACAACATAACAACATTTAATTTATTAGATTATACCTATTCACAGTATTCACGTTAGTAATTGAGTTTCTTGCGAATATAATTAAAGTTCTATTGCATTTATGACCTTAGCAAGACGATACAAGGGCATAGTCTGGTGGAAGAGATGAATAAGTAGTACATACATAATGCTGTACAAATCACGCGCATCATCTAGCACCAAGATTAGCATGTGCTAATATATATAGTTTTATTTTAAGCAAGCGTTAAATGTGCACAGGTTTTAGTAATTGTTTACACGGAACTTTGGTAGAGAACTGGAATCATGCCTTTTGGCTACTTATATGGTCCTATATAATTTGATCAAGATTTGAGTACTTTCTGGGTTATAATATTGCTTATACCTTTATTTATTTTTAAAACATAGTAAAGTTCTCATTTCTGTTTTAAAAATGGTCCTAATAAGTCGGTTTATAGATTTTTAAAATACAGAAATGGTACAATCAAGGTAATTAGAAATATGATTGTAGGAACTATAAAATATAAGTGTTACTTACTTCATGCTTTCAGCCAAGTTGTCAAACTATTAAATTAATAAACAAATATCCGAAGACAAAGTACCTACCTACCCAATACATTAATCTAAGATACTCGTAAGTAAGCAGTAAGTGCAAAATTGCCTTTATGGGTTGAAATAAACAAGCAGTGTTTGCTAAGTTCATGGTAACTAATAGATATTATCATATTAAATGCATCACGGTAGGCAATAATGATCTAACTGAGGTCAAAGTAGCGAACAACCGGTTCTACCCGTTTGTACAGCTATAGATAGACTCTTTCGATAAAACCTTAGGTTTCTATGCGGGTTTTCGCGGAAAATAACTCAAGATAGAACATAATATATACAGGCACCTGCTTGATTACTTTTAGAATAGAAAGACGCCTATAAATTTATTATTTACATACTAGAGGCAACTACAAGAATTGGGCTGAAATTTTTCATAGATGTCGTTTAGATCTAGATAAAGTAAGTATAATGCAGGCTTCCTTCAGTATTATAATACTTTTTCGCTTTATGCTTTATCCATGCATTTTTACGTTCAGTTATGGAAAAACATTTTATATATCTATCTATCTATACTTATAATAAAACTGTAACAGGTCCAATTCTGTACATTGAAGAAATTTTGAATTTTTTTTTTGGAGTGCACTCTATTATCGATACTCAAGCCAAAAGTGTATTTTTTTCATTCATGTCTGTCTGTCTGTCTGTCTGTATCGTAAACGCGCATCACGCCGAAACTACTTGATGGATTGAAATGAAGCTCGGCATGATTATAGGTTATACTACTGGAACTCGGGACGATTGGACACGGGAAACATTTTATCCCGGAATTCAGTTTGGTTCAGTTTGGTGGAACCAAACTGAATTGAACTGATAAACGCGAAAGTTTGTAAGTATGAATGGATAGATGGATGGATAGATTGATATATGGATGGATGTTTGTTACTCTTTCACGCAAAAACTGCTGAATGGATCTGGATGAAATTTGGCACAGAGATAGATTATAAGCTGGAATAAGAAATAAGTAGGCTTTATTTTATCCGGAAAATCCCACGGAAAAGGCAATTACGCAAATAAAATCGCGAGTACTCTAAATACTAATCATGCGCAGACGAAGTCGCGGGCACCAGCTGGTATTTTAATATATGTGATTGATCCAGGCTAATAAAATAGAAACCTTTTTTTCCTATTATGTTGTAGTTTAGAGTTCATGATAGTACCAAGGAAGGCTGAGAGTTCAAAATTATAGATGTGTAGGTCACTTTGGTCAACCACCAAAGTGCATCTCACCTGAGGCAGTTTCTAAGAATTAAAAGAGATTATTATACCTCTAGAGTGGGATTTAACAACCGCATTTTTGATAATTCTAGGTACCTAGTTACCCTAGTAAAATGTATGTATAAATGGGCGTAACCTTTTACTTTCTTGTATCTTTTTGGTCAGCCGTCCATTGTTGGCAAAATATATTTCCTTAGACAAAATGTATTTACGCATAGTATTAACATGACACGAAAACTATTTGCATGCGAGTCTGTCTCAAACCGGTTACTGATAATAATTTTAATGTTATATTCAAAAATAGGCTTAAAGCAGTGTTTCTAAAGTGTTTCGGAATAAATTTAAGAAGACAGATTCATGTGCTGATATGAGCCACGAGAATGTTGGACAGGATGGTATCGTTTATAATTGGTGTCGATTTTCGTCGGTCTTCATCAATAAATTCACAGAAAAAATATAGCTAGAACTATTTAATGAAATTGTAGATAACGATGATATTAATTTACGTAGTAAATAAACTTAATACAAGAAAACATTATAATCACCACTATATAGTGCCTAGAACTGGCGGTAAATAGAGAAAAATAGAATCAGGAAAGGGTGTCCTCGGTCCTGCAGTGAGACTCTACAGTCTAATGTAAAATAGAAAGAAAAGGAAGGCTTTCGCCCCGTAGTGCTGATGAAAAGTAGAGAAAGGAAAGGGAGACCTTTACCGCGCAGTGCGACTCTATAGTCTAATGAAAAGTAAAAAGTGGAAAAAAATCCTTCGCATCGTAGTAAGACTCTACAGTGTAATGAAAAATAGAAAGCGGAAAAGGAAGTCCTTGTCCTCCAGTGAGAGTCTACTGAAAAAAAGAAAAAGGAAAGGGAGCTTTGGCGCGGAATGAGACTCTATGCTCTAATGAAAAATACCAAGAGTAAAAGGAGGTTTTTACTCGGCAGTGTTATACTCTACGGTCGAATGATAAAAAATAATAATAAAAGGAGTCTTTGATGTATGAGACTACATATATAAATAGTAAGCTTACTCATAATACGTCCTCTGCCGTTGATGAAGACGGCCCCTCCGACCCCGGTGATGCGGTATCCTGACAGCACATCCAGGAGCGTGGACTTGCCAGCGCCCGAGGGACCCATGATCGCGATGAGCTGCCGCGGACGCAGTCGCCCGTGCACGCCATGGAGGATTTGTTTACTGCCTGGAATTAAAAGATATGTGGTTTAGTTAACGACTCTATACTCAATGGATCCGGCTATGTTGATAACAACTAGGTACCCTATAGGGATGATTGAATTTGGATGATAGGGATGATTGAATTTGGATGGAGTATACTCCATCGAAATTCAATGAGAAATGTTTTAAACATACTTAACCTAATATTCACATTGTTGCCGCTGGGTACTAAAATTCTTTATCGAATTAAGAAAGAGATTACTAAAGAAAGCTAACAATTATCTCTGGAATCCATCCCCGTGAATTTTTCTTGTCATCATCATCATATCCCCTATAGGTCTCCACAACAGGACCGATTTTGCGCAGTCCGCATTTCCCGCGACCTTCACTAGGTCGTTGGTCTATCGCGTGGGGAACTACCCACACTGCTTTCCGGCACATGGTCGCCAATCAAAAGCCTTACGGCCCCAGCGTAGTCAGTTCTATGAGCTATGCACCCACTGCCAGTTTTGCAATTCTGAGACCTATGTCGACTTTCTTAGTTCCCCCGCAAATCTTCTCGTCACTGATTCGATCTAGCAGAGAGACTCCGAGCATGCCTCTCCACGACCTTGAGCTTTTTTATGAAGTTCATAAACCTCTTATGAGTTTTTTTCTAAAGCTGTGTTTTATTCACAAACATTTTACATTGAATTAGGCTGTTTCAAATAAAAGGCAATAATTTAATGGTTATTAAACCATTTCCTACTCATTCTCTATAAAATGTTTTTCATCGCATTATTAGTGAAACGCGATATTATGGTAACTATTGTACTTATATGACAAATCGCAAACTCTTTTACATTTTAAAAGTGGAAAGAACCTTTTCATTTATCCTTATCCTAATAAATCATTTTGTAGTTCTGTCTAACTTTGAGACTACTTGTCAAGATCAACCTTGATCGTTATATTACTTTTAGTCAAATCGCTTCTACATGGTCGTTTCCAGAACTAGTCCAATCGAGATTTATCTAGACTTACCGGCTATTTTCACATTGTATAGTTACGTGGTACAAAAGAAACCGATCCAGAATTGGTAGGTACCTAGTTGGTCTAGGTTGCTAGCAGTAACTAGTTTAAGGAAGAAAAGAGATCCGGGATGTTACATACTAGTACCTAACTACACTCAGATAAGCTTGGATCCAAGTCTCGCAAGTGCAAGCTAAGGGCACAAACTGACGTCAGTAAAGGTTATCAGGACATCATTCAGAAACTGCGAGAGAAGGTCGTGTAGAAATATCTCTACGGTTTTATCAAATAGGAAAAGGTTGGGGTTTTGTGGGGGCTGATCTTCTTAACAAGGAAGTGTTGTTGTTTTCCATCTGCAATTATTTGTTCCGGGATTCTCAGTGTTATCTATGTAAAAATATCTATCTATGAAAGATGTTTGTTTGTATCAAGTTTATCCAGTCATCTAGCACAGAGGTCATATTATCTGCTCTTCGCTTTAAGCTAGATGATGCTTTGTGTGCATTAACGTTAAATTTGTTATCCATATCATGAGCTTTTTTTCAATGCAAATGTGGTAGTTTTTTTTCTGTCTATTTTAGGAAGAGATATCGTCGTTCGGCAGTCAATACCGCGAATGAGACATTCGTCAAAATTTACAGGAAACGAAAAAAACGTATAAATGATACTGCACACGTCCAATTCTTTTAAATTTAAATATTTAGAACTAAACATATGTGTTATGATGGTATAAATACATGTTTTTTTAAATATTATGGTAGTATGTCAAGAAAAAATCACGTTCGCGGTTTTTACCTAAATATTTTGGTAAAATCTTTTTATATTCGCGGTTATGTTCTAGATTTAGAACAACAATTTGCTGTTAATAGTTTTTATTTTACTTAACTAATTATGTTATTTAAGCATTTAAGAATAAATAATAATCTTTAAAAAAAATATAGTCAAAAGGTATTTTTTTTAAATAATTTTAAAGTTCATTTAATCTTTTGATCCAATCCATTCCAGTCCAAAACCATACAAAAAATTTCTTCCCATCTTCTGCTGTTATATCCCGGCAATTAAGTCCTCCTTTTAAACTTGCAACTGATAGTCACTACGGTCCTCTCTCTTTTACATCGTTGAATATATTGAATCCACTTATCTTCCATTTTTTAATATCCTAAAGGGATTTGCTATTCAGTATAAATTCTTCCAATGAACCACCACCTTCACAATGTTTTATTTAGACCGCTACGAGGTTAGATGAAGATGTGATCCCGTTAAGTCTACAGAAGAAGAAACTACTGGCTGTGATGGAGTAAGCATTTGAGTGTATTGTTTAGGTACATTAGTTGCTATAAGACTTTCTTGTTATTTTGAAGAGGCAGAGGCTCTATTTCAGGGCGATCTGGAATGCTAGGTAGAGTTTGCACTGACGGTGGGGAGTGATCTGAGACTGTAGCTCTATTAGTGTCAGCAAATTCTGCTGAGGCTGATGACATGCGGAGGAGACGAAAGGTCCAGGTTGTGACTGAGACTCTATTTCAGAGCGATCTGGAGTGGTAGGTAGAAGTCGATCTGTTGGTGGAGGATTCTACTTAAGTGACAACACAGTTTGAGTGAGGCTGAAGACTTAAATCCATACAGGAAAGCTGAGCAAAAACTTTCAGGCTGTGACTAAGTATCTACTTTGAGACGTTTCTCTTCGCTATCGTCATGAAAATAATTTTCATGACGGTAGCGAAGAGAAACTGTTCTGTGTTTAAGCGAGTTTTCTTTTAAATTCGTCCTATTATTGTGTAAAATTTTGAATGCCATGTCTTTTACAATATTTTCATCTTCTTATGAGTTTTCCAACACGCTGTAAAAAAAACAACTGTTTAAAATATTATCCAAATAATGCTATAACTTTACTAAAATGATTTTAGTTCTTATGTACCTATTTATGTAGGTATAAAGTACTTGAAATAGGCTCACACATGACGTTCATTTAACTTAGTGCAGATTCATCAACATTTAGCAAAGAAAACATGAGGAAAAGTTATTGAAAATAAAAAACTTGCCCAGATATAACAGCGTCACATGTTGCACTTGCGCTAGGAATAGCGTGGCAGCGCTAAGGAACTGTCATATTCGCGGTTTTTTTGACTCTAAATCACGTTCGCGGTTTTGGCATGACTCGAAAACATAGGGATCGATACAACTTTAGGGCAAAATTTTAATGTAGGAATGTGTATTTGAACGAGTAGAATCGAATAAACAAAAAAAAAGGTTTTCGTCAAAAATGTCGCATTCGCGGTATTGAATGCCTGACGACGATATGATGATGCTCTTGGTGGCCACCAAACTCTGTTTTGATATCTGTGAACAAAGTTTAGTTAATCTAAGAATTAAAAAAATTGTGATGATATAAAGAATTAAAAAAAAACATGGAAAATAAACTTGAAACGGCTATTACCAATTCACCGGTTGAGCACGATCAATAGTGGACAGTGTGGACAGGCGTGTTGATAAAGATAGAGATTTGCATTTGACCCAAATTACAGTTAATAATTAACTTGGGAGCAGGATTTGAAGGTTTTCAGTATTTGGGGGTAATTGCAGTCTCAGGCAATTGTGTATTTTATAATATAATAGAAAATAATAATAATAAAAAGTATATTTTATCCAAAAATGGTGACAAACAACAACAAACAATATACAGGTATACAGAGTAATTAAAACTAATTAGGTTATCTCTTAATGTATACAATTAAATTCCCTTTATGCACGATTAAGTGCTCTACCCATAACTTTAGAAAAGATACAATTACTATTATATCGAATTCTTTTGTTATTTATTATGTAAGTATACACATTAAGTTTAAAGCAGTTATAACCTTTAAAAATTTACACAGATGTCCTTTTTGGTAACCCCGTAACAAAAGCCACTTACTTAAAGTAATTTAGCGTTCAAACAATAGCACAAACATAATTAGATATTATTTGCAATACCTGCTTCTACATATGAATAACTAAGTTGTTTACCTATTGCACAAGTAACAAATAAGACAATCCCTTCCCGGGTTTGTCTTACAGTGGTTACAAACATATGTTTACAGAGGATGTAGGTAGAGGGTGTTCAATAACGCCGTAAAAATACTAACAAAAACAGACAACTGATTCTGACTCCTGCCTTGTCATCACACTATTTAAATGTAAAAGTTTGGATGGATGGATATTTGTTACCTCCTCACGGCAAAATTTCTAAACGGATCGGGCGAAACATAGGCTTTTCATCAATTATAATGCGTATGATTTGTAAAATACCGAACGAAACAGAGGAAATTCAGTCTAAGACTTACAGAAATCTTACATCTAATCAGAGTTGTATCCAGAGGATTTAAAAACACCAAAATTTCACGGTGTAGTGTAATATTAACAGTGATTGTTTTTACTACCTTACCTATTATAGTAGAATTTTATAGACTATAATTTCCGACGTGCGACTAGGATTGCCAGCAAAATATCTTACTAAACGCACGAAAATGCAAGAAGTATTAACTTTCTGCAGGCACGTAGATAAACAAAGTGAGAAATGGTAAAGTAAACTCCTTACATCATCAAAGTCAAGAGATTTACCTAATTGCCAGCATGGCAAGAGCATTTGTTTAAAAACCAAATACTTCATAGTTATACTCATTGTTAGGCTTCAAACTAAAATCCAGGGCACAGATTTTATAAAAGGTACGGTCGGTAAAGGTCAAATACGGTCCAGGGTAAACGAAACAGAAAACGAGCTAAGTCAGCAGCAGGGGATCTTAAGCTTTTGACCATAGTCTAATCACAGTGGGAGGGTGCCTCGCCGGTAAATTTACGATGAGGCAACACGCATAAGAGCCAAAATTTACTTGCGAACCTCTTGTAGCCAGATGGCATGCTCCAAGGTTTCGCCTAGGTGCATGAATACCTACATATGGGCGGAAGCGGGACCCCGTATCCAGCGGGTTCAGTTATTGGACAACTGTGTAGTGTGTGGAAGTGAATTGGAACCGGGGCTTTATTGTGTAAACTCAACTGGTAATCGAGATCGACTTCATTTTTGACAGTCCAGTTTAATACCTTATGCTTTAGACAATACCGAATACATTCAGACTTCGTCGACCACTGGTAATCGATTTCCAGTTAGACAATAAGGCAGCTGGTGGCCGTCACCTTCGGATTGGTAGCGGTGATTGGGTCAACGGGGTCGTCGAAGGAGGAGTTTTTACTGTTTATTTACCTTTTCTTGTTGTTGCTGTTGTCCTACAGCTTATTAGGCAATATTCCAGAGACTGGTAAACAAATACATGTGGTTTCTGTATAATGCACTCATTAGTATGGAAGTCGACAAGAGTTTTGCAGAACACGTGTTATCTCCACAGTTTATACACCAGTTACGAGATCGCAGAATCGTCAGCTGTTAGTATGTAATGTAAACAATGGCCAAGTTTTCCTGGAGTCAATGAATGTTAACACCTTTGTTAGGTTAGAGCAATGTCCTGTGTTCAAACATGACAATTTATTTGACATGAGTCATTGTTCCGATTTGTTGGTAGGTACTCTATATAGCGTACACAACTCAGAATCACAATCAGGGACTATTTGGTATTCAAATTAACAGAAATTATACATCAAATTATACAAAAATTATACACAACAAACAAAGACCTTTAGGTATAACAAAGGCAGCTAAATATATCTCTGACAAAGATAGAAGAAATGTGTGGTAAATAAATTGTTGCTTGTTGTTTTTTAACTACTGTAGAGATAGTTGGTAGAGCATCGACGTCCTATCCAAATTGTTTTGATTTCCAATTGTACCTACATATGTTAAGGCTGGTGTTTACCAAGTGATAATCGGACACTAGCAAATTCCTCAGTTAACTTTGACGTATACTAACTTCGGTCAAAAAGTAATTACATTTTTGAAGAATTTTTATTTTTCCCTTGCCTAACGCCTAATGATGGTCTTTACCAAAATATTACCAAAGAATTAGTAGCTTCGTCGTTTAATTTTTATGTTTAATGTATGATAACTTCTGACAAAATCGTGAACTAAAATATATACCGGATTATCTGATCACGTCTTTAGCCAAGTAAAGTAAAAGGTGTATTGTGTTTTAATCTATTTTTTTTATTCTGCACCCATAATCTAACAGTTATAATATTTAACATGATATCAAATGTTATTATTTTTCCAAGTAAGATAAAAACAGTCAAGCCATGAGTTCAAAGTCTTCCAACTTAATTAAATGTGATATTTCCTTATTGTCTTTTATGTTACACCAACCTATAAATTACAATTAAAGGTGTGCGTTCACAGGCCGGCATCGGAGGAACCGCACTGACTGCATCCAACGGATTTTAGTGAGTGGGTATTTTTTGAATGATTTTTCATAAAGGTGAGTCCAATGAGCAGCACCGCACGAAATGGGTGGATCGGACTGTCAGCAATGCCGAGTGCGGACAACGTCATTTGGATTGTCTTTCCGGATGTCAATGTAAAGTAACTTAGAACTATGATCTCGATACCATTGCAATTCCGTCCAACTTTGACTCACAGTCTTCACCTTTTTTTTCTTTTTGTATAGGTATTTTTTTTGCATTTTGAATTTTTTATTTAACTCTTATGTAGTATTACTTACATGAACAGCTAGGTCTTAAAATTGGCCTAGGTTCTTTATGGCACTGCAAAAGAGCTAAATATAAACTCAAACTGCGAAAAGAAGTATACAAAAAAAGAAAGGTAAAAACTATCTGGTTTCTACGTCTACAGTGTGTCCACTGTGCACTGTATCCACCACTTAGCATTGCCCTCTAAATTTCTGTCTGATGCGAATACCGGCCTGTGGACGCGTACCCTAATACAGCGTCAAGGTATAATTTTGATAAGTTAGTGCAAAATGCCTCGTCATTTTTTGTCTAATCGTCACATCCTGTAACGTGAATATCAACGTGACGTCATAAGTCATTGACATGCCCTCGTTATAATAAATGATAACGTTTGCAAAACGAAAAGCTGTTGTGATCAGCTGGCCTACGCAGTTTACTTGCGAAATTTAAGTCAGTCCTCTTCTTTGGGTTTTGATGCACACATGTTATCAATCTCTCTACCTAAAATTGTAATTTTTCGCGCCTCACACAAAAAAGGCATGAAATGTTGCAAACTTTGTTAAATTGGCAGCTTTACGAAATTTGTTAAAGAAGGTATTGTAAACCGATTATCTTAAACCTTCATATTATTTAATTACCTCAGAAGCGTACAATGTTACTACATTTGTATAACATTATAATACATAATTTGTTCTCAGTTCAACTTTAACCTTTGGATAAGTACGCATACGTTATTAAGTTTTTCTTATTATAATGGAATTCATAATAGAATAGGTATAATTTACTGCTCATAAACCTACGGAAGTAGGTATTATCTTTCGAGAATAGGCTGTTCCGTTCCCTTGGCAACACAAGAACAAGAATTCTAAGACCGTAGTCTAAATTGATTAGGTTTTATTATTAAGTCCTTCTATTTATATAGGTACCAATAATTGTAATCTGTTTTGTGTGCCAAATAAACAATGTTCTCTCACTTGTTATATGAGTTATGCATGATAGATTAATAAGTTAAATTATATCTGTCGAAAACCTACTTATGGGGACGAACTGTTTTCTTGTAACACTTCTACATTGTATCTAGCTGAGGGGACAGTGTTCCAACCAAATCCATAGAAATATATATTTTTTGTAAATAAACTCTACGAGAATCTACCTCATAAAACCATGCCTCGCAGAGATGGTCATAAAGATGGTTTAAAACAATAAATTGAGTTAATAAAGGACAACCGATGTTGTAAGTAATGAGAGATAAGGAAATAGAGCAAAGCGCGTAACGCAATATTTCCTATCGTGTCCTTGGACGACTACCGTCATACTATTTCGATAGTGAACCTATTAATCACGAATAGAACCTTAACTAAGGTGGAAACCGTCAAAACAATGACAGTAGTAGTTAAACCAATCGCTATACAATCAAAAAACGTGTTTTTTGAGTTTTATACTTATTAAGATTTAGTTTGATAGTGGTGTTCATTACCGACCCATAAAATCCAAGTAGGTTTTATTCAATACTAGCTGCGCCCCGCGGGGAAATTTATTTATTTGTCTAATATCATATTTTTATACATAATATGCTATTCCCGACGAAGACAAATCCAAAAACACAAAAATCATAAAAATCGGTCCAGCCGTTCTCGAGTTATAAGTGTTGTAACAAACACGACTTTCTTTTATATATATAGATTATTCAAATAATACTTATTAGAACTACGATATTTTAAACTCACCTGCGATATACGATATTTTAAACTTGCTTTTGGTTTGGTATTATAAATTAGAGTGGGTTGTTTGACTATAAACCTTATTTGTGTTACTCAGTAGTTTCTACGACTGCTCTTTATTGCCTGAAAATAACATTAACCCTACATTTATTACAAAATGTTACATAAATTTTGATAGAAGCTCTATCAAAATTTATGTAACATTTTGTATAAATATTAAATGAATTTATTGTTGTATCAATCCATATTAGTCCACGGCTGGACATAGGCCTCCCTCAATGTACGCCATTTAATAATATATAACGCCCTGTCACATGGGCTACGGGATGACGATCTACGAAAGACTGCAGACGAATTAGCTTTCTTTTGCAGATCGTCATCCCCCTGGCCGGAGGGCGTCCTACACTAGTCGCAGTCTCTTTACTAGGTTTAGGTTACGGTACATTGGTCTTAGCATTTTTCATAGCATATTCTGTTTGTATCTCTAGTGAGTCTATATATAATGGAAAAAAGTTAATAAATCCAATCAAAAAACATTGAAAAACCCCTTATAAATATGTGAATAGGATACTAAAAGATTATTAATCATGTTGTTTTGCTATAGTGAACATATCTAGCGTGAGGGCAAAGTTGTTGAACAAGTAATTAATCGCACGAGTCTAAAGTCCTCTACGGAAGGATGGTCACTGGATGTGCAATAACAACTGTCCGTTACCCAATACGCTAATATTACTTTGATTAGCACAAACAACATTATAATGTTAGTCATCACTCAACATCAAATATCAATTTAATTAATTAGTAAGGAAAATCCCAAACTTAAAATAGAAACATTAGAAGTACCTATGTTATCGAAAATAAGATAGTTTTAATTAGTTAGGGTAGGGCTATGTTCAGCTGTGGACTAATTAAGGCTTATGATGATGATGGAAAGTAAACAGTCAAGTGGTAGCTCAACTGATCCATATCAATACCAATCGGAAGCGTCCCCAAGCAAGACTACTTAATCCTAACTAATATTATAAATGCGAAAGAATATTTTTTAAACCCAAAGGTTGCGTGGAAGAGATTGCGTCTAAGCAATAAGACAGAATTTAGAAAGGACAAACACGCGGTTTCTTCTAAAAACAGAACTTTATTTAGTTAGTTTTTTAGTTTAAGTTGGCTACGAAAAATACTCCATTTGTTTAAATCAATGTGGTTGAAATCCATTGAAATTAATTAAAAAAATTGATAAGTCTTGTAAAATTTCTATGGGACCACATATGAAGCACTAGCATTAAAATAAAAAAGAATCACCAAAATCGGCCACCTACAAAAAAGGTCTGAGGCACAAAAATAAACAGCCGAATTTACATCTTCTAAAGAAAACAAGCTTGTTTATTAAATGGGTTGTGTGAAAATGGCCATTGCCCAGCATTGTTATTTTAGTTTATGTTATTACCTAATTGATCATTACGCCATTTATTTACATTTCTCATAATTGTACTAATGGGTATATAATAATATACATATCGCTATAATATTTTGTTTACATGTAGAAGAAGCTCAACAAACATCTGGCCGTTATCAACAGCTCCAAGAGTACCAAGGCAACTTATCGGTTCCTACTTAAGAGTAACCCTCATACAATTACTAATTAAATGGTGATATAAAACATAACTTAAGAAATGTTGCTGTAATAAATTTGTATCGTAATTTTCGCGTAGATATTTACAAGTCATAAATTATCTGAATGCGATCGTAGTATGTATTGCTGTTTGTTTTGTTGGTATTATGTTAGTTTTAAAAAGAATCGTTAAACAACATTTCCGGCGAGAGCATGAGAAAAGTTTATCGCGATTTCTGACATTTCTAATTCTCGAACCATAGTCAGTCCAGTATAGACTTTTTACTTTGATCCATAAAAGAAAAAGGTCAGAAAAAATGAAAAATCAAATGGTAATTTTAGACATAAAAGTTTTTTTTCTGAAATGACCATTTTCTTGCTGACTGTTTTTTCCAAAATCTGTAAAAGCAGTTCTTCTGTTGAATGATTGCTCCAAGTAATAATTGTACTTTGTTATGTGTCTTTAATCAATAGTTTTTCTTTAATCTTATTTTTATTTTTTATTTGTGTGGACAAAAATATGTCCGAATAAAGGTGGTTACATCTTTAAATTAGTAATAGTTTTCCTTAGAAACGTTACCATCATTTTTAACTCCCTAAAAGGGTAATTTTTCAAAATTAGATTCTCCTATGTGTTCTTCTACAACCTTAACCATTTACAAATATCTCAAGTATCATCTAAATAAGTTAAGGAGATAGGTACGTGGTAATAAACATTTACAGAGACTTTCACATCATATCTAAGGACAACCGCAGTGGCATAGCGAGCGAAGGTCCGCCTGCGACGCAAGAGGTTGCGGTCCGATTCTCGCCTCGGGACAGATATTCATCATTATTTATTTTACTAGGTTATTGCATGCTCACTATCAGGTATCTTATATTTTAATAATATATATCTTATATTATTAAAATATCTTTAATTATATTTCGTCATCACTTTTTACTTAGTAGCAATAATTTATCATGTTCTATATTGATAAAATTTAAGTCAGCGATTATCAAGTCAAACGTACCTAAAACCTTTTGATATGATTGGTATTTTTATTGCTAGGCAAAACAACGTAGGTACTTATGAAATGAAAATGAAATGAAAATATTTATTGAAAAAGAAATACACATCTAAATGATTGTCAAAATGTCTTTAAATAAATAAATTTTGCTGGACAATTGACACAGCTTCTTTTCAGCCCCAAGCTAAGCAGAGCTTGTGTTGTTTTTTATATGTACGTACATATTGATGATTCTTTATTTATATGAAAGCTAATGCTTTTAAGGTTCTCCGTTAACCATAGAGACAATTTTACGCACCTAAAGGTTTGAATGTTGTATTAAAAAATAAAAATTTGATAGTAATTTCGAAAATTAAAAATTGAAGGATATGAAAACAACGCACTTTATTAATTTTAAACATCACGTTTCATAGTAAAATTTACTCCTTAAGACCTATACAATCGATATCTAAATATAAATAGTGTTCGTTTTATTTTCAAAACATCCGGGTACGATTCCTGAGCTGAGTACAAGATTGTTTAAAATATGTATGTGAATGCAGATTTTCTTGTCATTAAAATCAATGATATAGATCTTAAGAAGAGATCTTCGTAAGTCTTATAGTTTCAGACTTTTCCTTACTGACCGATTTAAATGTTACATACTGTATAATATAGTAAGTATTCTGAAATTATCCAACTTTTCTGATGAAATAATTTTAAATGAAACCCAAAAAAATGCATGGTAAAAAGTAAAGTGGTTCTCCTCAAGTTATGGCGTGACCAAGAGAAACAGGGATTTATTTAATTTTCATTTATATAGATTACTAGCGCAAAACCGCGGGCAGAATACTACCAAAAGTGTGTGTGTGTGTGTGTTATAAATATGATTTAATCACAATTGTCCATATCCCATTTTTAGGAGGGGACTTGCCCGAAACAAAGCAACTAGCGATTTCCTCTCAGATATGATTCGTCATTCATCCTGTATCTGCTCCATTTATTATTCACTTGCATCTTCCTGCTGTTTCGCACGCGTTACTTCTATGGAAACCTTTTAAAGCTATTTCTCCCATGGAAATTCAAAGGATCAAAGGAGGATTCATGGGATGAAATTTAGCCTATATTTTATTCCAGGGCTACTACTACTAGTCTATTTAAATAATCGCCTCTGCCGGCGAACAATATTAATACTTTAACAAAATAATAAAATTGAGTTATGTTGGTACAGAACTCTAAATATCTAATATAATACCAGTAGTATTATACCTCTAATTCGTGCACAAAAGTCTGGGCAGAATTCAGCTATACCAATCGCCTTACTATAACAATAGTAACGCCGCAGAATCAGCCATCGATGACAGAAACTCTAGATAATACGTGCAATTCTTTTTACACAGCAATATGAGAGATTGATAGAATGATTTCAAGTCCCCTTAACACAAGCTCCGCCTAGCTTGTGTCTAGATAATGCTGTGTGGATTGTCCAGTGTTATTTATTTATTTAAATGTTTATGATTTTGACAGACGTCCCTCCATTTGTTCAATGCATAAAATTAATTCTGAGACGATACCATTGATATAGGAAAGCTATTAATTTGTGGGATGAGGATCCTGGTTATTTTCAGGAACAGCCTTATAGTTTCGGTATAACAGAAGTAATTAATTGAAATGTGTGAAAATGAAAAATAGAATAGAATTATCTGTAAAAGTATCTTTACTTATTCACGTATCAAGAATCTATAGTTATAAAAGTCCAATGATATCACTGGCACGTGTTATCTAAGTAGATCCTGAAATACTATCTTTATTGTCGCAGGTGCAAAGGACCTTTTTGCTTATCAATTGTAGGTATCTTTACTTACAAAGAAAATTATAATCTTTGAATAGGAAGAAATTAGTAGTAGTACCTATTTATACTTGACTGCAAGCGGGTCCACACGCATTGTTTCTTTGGAAACGTTTAAGGCTGAATCTATATGTTATTGCAGGGTTAAGAATTATGTCTATTTGCAATTTCAGACAAATCCATTGATAAGTTTTTGCGTGAGAGAGGAATAACACCTAGTACATTGTTACCCAAGGCTGTTCTTATTCTTATGCCCAAGGGTTGAAAGTAACCCAATAGTTCGAGGGACTAAATAAGTTACTTCACCCGAGGTAAACACTGTGCTTTTCATTACGAATACTACAAGGAAATATGAATAAAAACATGAGAAATCAAATTAATCAAATTGCCGCCAATTTTTTATTTTATTTTTTAGTCCATCTAGGACAGGCGAAAGCCATGAAGCCATACTGCCTTGTCTTTCGTATTTTTTGAATTCAGTGAATTGTCGCTAAGGTATTTTTTTTAGCTTCAGCGACAATTCACTGAAACTGAAGTAACTTATGTAGTCCCTCGAACTATTGGCGCCCTCGTTACACTCGGGCGCCAAACCCCGTCTCGGGAGTAAATAAGTTACTTTCAACCCTTGGGTAACAATGTACTATTACATCACATCTAAACATCCATACAATCTTTAACGTTTATAATATTAGTAAGGATAAAGGTGGTTTGGTTTAACTGCAGAATGTAGCAAACAGTCACGAGGTAGATCAACTCAATTCTAACCCAAAAGGACATAAGCAAAAGGATAATGCTAAAATAATAATTTTAGGGATAATGTTAAAATAGTTATTTTAGCATTATCCTTTTGCTTACGTTGTGTTGTCCTTTTGGGTTAGAATTGAGTTGAGCTACCTCTTGATTGTTTGCTACATTCTACATTCATACACGAAAAGCATAATGTATATAAACATTGTATCAGGCAAATACAATTATTCAGGCAAATACATAAAGTTTTATTATAGGGCCTTCTAAACTCAATAATTAAATTTAGTGATTCCCCATTATTATATACAAACTCAAGCAATATTATCAGTGTTCAGCTAATTATCACAAGATAATGCGCTACATGCACAAGTTTAGTTAAACCACACGAGTAGATTAATCTATTAAATCTAATCTAGGTCCGTTTCAATAAGTCAAGGTCATATAGGTTTGGTTACAGTAAACTAACACGCAAGTAATTATGTCTTTACACTTTATCATAGGCAATTTCATGATTAAAAGTGATTGATTTGAAAAAAGTAAAAAACGGATTTCAGATAGACTCCTGTCGATTTACACTGATTTTTAAGTTTTACGGGCAAAAAGCAGGTCACTAGGTAGTTTTAAAATAAACTGTTAATGGACCAATTAAAACCAGTAGGTAGTAAACCACCCATATATTGACACTTTAAGCGCTGTGACAAAACAAAATACCTGAAAATCAAAATTCACTGAAATAATATTCCTAAAACTGCGTTCAGACATTAGAGCTGTAATAAAATAATGATATTTACCTTCTAACAGACGGGATATTTACGCGCAATATTATTAATTTAGGTTTTTTTCAAAACTTGTATCTATACCATTTATTGGCAGATATTGACCCATTATTGGCACATAGAAACCCAATTATTGGCAGTAATGCCAATAATTGGTAAGTAAAGATAATCCTATTATTGGCCCCACATACCCAGGTTGACATCAGGGTATATTAAACAAAATTATACATAGGATCTAGACAAAGGTTTATTATGTACCTGATGAACCTGTTAGGCACTTATAATATTCTTCGTGCCTATAATAATATCTAACCAGTTTACATATTCCTAGGTAGGCCTACATAATATCATATTGACATTGAAATCAGTCTTTAATAAAGTTATTAGGATTGAAACTTCAACTTCTTATCTCTAAAAGTCTTCCGATTCGGCCAAGATCTTTTCCAATTCCGACTTAGATTTTTTTTTGTCTTTCGAGTCTGTAATTATTATTTCGTTTGGAGAGTCGGCACGCGACATGGGTGGATCATAAGTCAGTCCGCTTTCAGTTATATCAACAAAACTTGGCTGAGCAGCTTGTGAGTCAATGACTACTTCGTCACAATAATCATATTATTCAAAAGGACTTGCACATTTTTTATCTTTTTTTTTAATAAGTACATGTTTTTTTGTTGACAACAAGCTCCCAGACAAGGTTAGGGACGCACCGAGTCTCGAAAGTTTTAAAATAAGTCTAAAAAACTGGCTTGTAGAGAAGACGTTCTACACCTACGATGAGTTTTAAATTTTAACAAAATTAAATGAAATATATTTTTATACCAATTTTTATTATAATTAAAAATTTTATGACGTGTAATTTGTCAAAGTATAAATAAAATGTTTATCTGTTTTTTTTTTGTCTATCCTATTTATTATATTTATTTTCTTAGTTTTGTACCTGAAATTTGAAGAAAAACTCGGCCTGGCAGGAGTACTTAAGTATTGTTTAAATTAGCGAATAATTAGATTTTTCTATAATGACATGGTGCCAAAATTTGGAAAGACGGTTTAAAATGCACAACTAGGAATACACAAGCAATAACAAATCTTTTATCTGTTAAATGACAACCTTAGATAACAAAAAAACATTTCATTAAAAAAAACAATTATCGGCAGGGGTGCCAATAAATTAGAATTATGTCTCTTCTACATACCAAACATTGGCACAGCCTAAAACAAGAAATCAGTATAAATAAATTGTAATTTTTAAGCATAATTATGTTGTAAAATTAATACCACATTCATCAAAAACTTTCGGCCTGCGCGGATACACTCATATGACCAAAACAAGACTATTTTGAAAATCACTAACCTTAGCAAAAAAATAAAATTTGATGAGGTTTCGCGGGATTCGATGAGACGCTAAGTTCAAAGGATCATAATTCCGTTTGTATGACACATCATGCAATGACTCTGCCAGCTAAGTGAAATGTAAACCTACCAATTATTTTTTAAATATTTTCTCATTGATCCACCGTACATCATGCTTAATAAATAGTTTAAATACTCAAGTGCCAATAAATTGGGGGGATGCCAACAATAGGGTGGTTTACCCTACTTATTGACAATTGAAACAATTTATTGTTTCTATTCTTTGATTGTAATTTTCTTTGTTAATGTGGATAGGCTAAAGGAAAAAGTGGATAATTGCAGGTACTTTCGGTAGTGTTTTATTTTATTCGTAATTATTTTATGTGTACTGATATGATACATATTTATTGAGAGCAATCATTAAAATCAGCCTATATTTCACGGAGAAATCGATGAACATCCACAGCTAAACATAGTAGTACTTCTTTTTCCAAGTCGGTAAAAGAAGAGCATAAATATGTAGAAAAGTAAGTACCTATAGAATTAAGTAGAGCTCTACATAACTGGTTCTATAATATCATTGGAAAATATTATAAATATATAAGTAATTCTGGACAATCCACACAGCCCCAAGCTATAAGCAGAGCTTGTTTAACTAGTTGTAATTTTTCTATTCCTTTGCTTGTAAATACATTATAAGTAATATATTTTTTTAATATAATGCTCATCATCATTGGCGCCAAAAAATCCAATACTGAGCCGCCGCCTGGCCGAACTGACACTTTTGCAGAATATATCAAGATCAAATTGTTTACAAATTGTTACTCGCTCGCCACGCGAAGGAGTTTTGTCGGTAATTAGTGCCAGCATGAGGAACGTAGATAGAGGGGTTGAATCTGATAGGTTTGCAGGGGACTTTGAGATTAATTTTTTGAAGCAAGTCGGGACAATTTAACTTATTTGATGTAATTTTAAGTATAAAGGACAAGTCAGCGATCTCACGCCGCTTGGAAAGAGGGAGAATGTGCTTATCAAGGTAATTGGCTGAACTGTATGGAATTTTTAAACGGAAACAAAGGTATTTTATAAATTTAATCTAAATGCGCTCGAATGCGTCTTCTAATATAAACATCATAACGAGGGTTCCAAATCTGTGATGCATATTCTAGAATACTTCTAACAAATGTAATGTAAAGCATCTTAAAACTTTTTGCGCGGTGAAAGTAAAATGCACTCCTCTTGATGAAACCCAGTGCTTTAGAGGCTTAAGAGACAATGGAGTGAATGTGATCATCGAAAATGAGTTTAGAGTCGTGTATTATCCCGAGATCCCTGACAACGCTTAGATTCTGTAGAGATTCTCATTTCAGTGAGTAGCTAAATGGAATTATTGTTTTTTTACGAGAAAAAGTCACAATCGAGCACTTGGATGGATTAAGCTCGAGCTTTATTAATACGACAATAGTCGTCAAGCCTAGAAAGGTCCACCTGAAGGTCAAGAGCATCACTCTGAGACTTAATAATTTTAAAAAATTTCATGTCGTCTGCAAAACTTAACACATGACAACTAAATATGCGTTATTGAGTGGCACAAAGGTAATTGTATAATTAAATAATTGGTAATTGTATACAAAGGTAAAACAATAGCCCAGCTGTGGGCGAAGTCGGGTTGCGGATGATGATGAAGTGTTTCTTCGAAATATTAGATACCTACCTACTTTTGCAGGTGCTAAAAACGATACAACAAACAAACATTCTAGCCAATTATCAACGCACTAAACACGTCATGGTTTTCTGAATATTACATTGAAATGATTGGATTTAAAATTGATTCTTGCACCTTTTTTATTGTTTAGGAAATAATAATTTTATTGAATGATAAAAATAAATAATCTAGGAATTTCACGTTTAGTCAAGTGTGGATAAGAAGCGATTGAAAATGATAAAAGATAAAGGATATTTGCACTAAAATTTGTACTCAAGTGCGTAATTGTTCGCAAGATGGCGAAAGAAAGGTAACTTAATAATCGGTTAAATACAAATACTAATAATAATAGATAGTTTGTGGATACATTAAACCTCACTAATACTGATGATGACAATGATTATAATCATCATCATTCTGAGAATAAAGACCCTCCCCGGCTTCGCACGGGTGTATAAAACATTATAAACCTCCTAAATCACTCTATCTGTTAAAGCCACAACAAATCCGTTGCGTAGTTCTAAAGGTCTAAACAAACATAGGGACAGACAGACAGACAACGGGAAGCGACTATGTATGTAGTGATAATAAAACGCATCGACTGCCCAGCCTCAAGCAAGGACCGAAAACTAGTGCTGGGCCATGAAAGTGTTTTGCATTAAAAATTTTGCAGTAAAAAGATTACAAAACTGAAAGGTATCCACCAGCGCATTACTAATTTCTAGACAAGCTAAAGAGATAAGTAAAAACCTACGCTATGTTTAGCTTATCTAATGCCTTGCATTGCTGAAGAGGTGCCTTGAACAAAAAAGTAGTAGGTACCTAGATTTGACCTAAGTCTAAGGTAGGTAAGTGTTACAAACTGATACAGTACAACATGTTATTGCTTAATTGTATTTATTTTTCACTGGAAATAAATTTTTAGTTTAATAAATTTCAAAATAATTAAAATTAAATGTTACAAAAAGAAAATATATACTATCTACTATGTATCTACATGTATGTATGTATATGTTATGGAATGATATGAATATGTCATGTTATAGTGTTACGATAAATGTTAAATGAATTTTCACATTTTCATAATACTATTAAAAAGGTATCTACGCATTTGAAAAGGAGTTTCAACTATGATAAAGATAAAAACAATTTGTTGTTGTTAAATATATTTCGCGGTTATAGGTTACGGTGATAACTTGTGAACTTCTGGCCAGAGGCTTTAAACTGGGTCAAATGCCGTTACGTTTATGAACTTAAAAATTATTTTAATGTTCCCTATTCATGCTTAAGCTTATGAATAACTAACTAAATAAATCAATAATCCTGTACAATAGTGTACAATCCACACAGCACCATCTAGCCCCAAAGTAAGCTACTCAAAGCTTGTGTTACGGGTACTAGATAACTGACATATTTAATACATTATATACGTAGATAGAACTTACCTTTATTTATTCCTAAATTGACAGTACACGTGATATTAGAGAAGTGGATATCTACAGGATCAGTGGTGGGCACTCTCGCGAGTCCCTGCGCTTGAGCTGTCTCCGAGGGTAGTTGTGAAGGCACGGGCAGGCTCACGGGGTTCGAGGCCTCTGGAGACACAGGGGCCACAGGACCCTGGCTGAAGGCCACACTACCATTGTCCACAATCTGGGCACCGGCCAGAATCATCTTGGTATCACTATTCGCGTGAGTTTGTGTAGCGCGCGTGAATGCGCGCGCGCCTCGGCTCGTCTCGGCGTGAACTGGACTATCGGTCCCTTTGTCCGTATGCGGTAAATAAAATAATTGCAATGGATTCGTATTTGTTACGTTGCATGTTCATTTGTAGATTGGGTTGAGTTCGGTAGCGTATTGTGAGCGTTACAAAGGGCGTTGTTTACGTAAAGTAAGACAAAGATGTCACTTATGCACCGTCACATCTAATTATGACAGAGAACACTTATTTGTAAAGAGAAATAATTAACTGATGTTTTTGTGAGGTTGAGAGTCTTTTGTCAAAACAACATTAAAATTATGTAGAGTCGTGTTATTGAGGAAGTTTTGGCAACAATGCACAAACTTATCAAAAGGCAATTAATAACCACATAAAACCACAATACTTTCTTGATTTATTTCATAATGTTTCATTTATTTAAGTACCTAGTTAAGATACTAAATTAGTATTATAAGTAGGTTAATATTAGTATCTGCCCGTGGTTTCGCACGTATTGTTTCTATGGATACGTTTCAAGTCTGTAGTTTTAGCGAGAAAGAGAAACAAACATCCGCGAAAACTAAATTTTGAGTTTATAATTTTAGTTAGGAGGCAAGGATACAGGTAAGGTTGATAAAAATATTATTAATTTATAGGTAGGTAGAGTGACCTCTAGATGTGCAATGTTTTAATAAAAACTGTGTCTTACGTTTTGACCGTATTACGTTTTACCTCTACCTACATAATATGTTATTAAAACGTAACATTATTAACGTTTATTTTCCCTAAATTTTGCAATATATATATGTCATAAGAATAGTATTGAGTCTTAAATTATGATTTAAATTTACCTACTAACATGCACATTTAAATTAATGTTAAATACACCAAACTTACATTACCATCTAGCCACAGAATTGGTTAATGGATAATTTTAAATTACTTTTAAAAAACACATTACTAAGATCGTATCCATTAGCACTTTTCTTACTGTTCATGTGATCTTTATTTGACCTTGAATGGGGACACTTTAGTTTCGTTGGCGCTATTTCTATATCAATATTATATTTATTACTAAGTTCTGCTCTCGGCTTCGTATACGTTTTTCTGAGTTCAAGATCTACTACATCTTGACGACCGATGTGTTGCGGCAAGGTTAGGTCCGTCTCTGATGATGCAGGAAGTTGCGGGTTCGATACCCACAAATGTTTGCATTAAGGGATATTTACCATAATTTGATTTATTTCAAGTGTTCTGATATTTTGGCACACGTTTAAAGTGACTGTAGTGCAACCATGATAGTTGTAAATGTTTGTGCGATCTGCATTTATTTGTTTAGGGTATTTTCTATATAACTATAATAAAAAAACTGTGTAATGTATTATATTAAGTACTAGCGACCCGCCCGGCTTCGCACGTTTTTATTATATACGTATTATACCTTCCTCTTGAATCACTCTACCTATCTATTAAAAAAAACCGCATCAAAATCCATTGCGTAATTTTAAAGATTTAAGCAGTCAAAGGGACATAGGGAAATAGGGACAGAAAAAGCGACTTTGTTTTATACTATGTAGTAGTATCAGTCATCTAGTACCCATCACACATGCTCTGCTTAGCTTGAGTTGGGTTGGAGCTAGATTATGCTGTGTGGATTGTCTTTCTTTTTCTTATTATTATGGGTGGGTGGGATAGAGTAGAATAATTAAGTTTTCCTTAATTTTTTTATTTTCCATTATTATAGGCGGGATAGAGCAGGATAAAAAAGTTTTTCTTTGTTCCACAAGTAGAAAATTATTATATAAAATTAAAGTGTTGAAACCAATCGACCCTTAATTTCTTATTGGTAATATATTAATTGAAAAAATGTTGGAAAATTCACACAATATTATTAAACCCCAAGCTAAAGTATTACATCTTTTGAAAATTTACTTGTTTATGTGCTTATTTTGATAGCCTATTTATCGTGTTTTGTTCAGTGTGATTATTTTGGTTTTTGTAGAGTTTTACACCATACCTACTTAGGCTTATTATATACTCACATAAAAATTAATCAATTGATAGATTTAAATTTGATTTGGTTTATGTAGTTTTAGAACTTAAATACCATACTTCTTTTTATCCATGTAAAGCGCGCAAATCTTCTGGTTAAAATTAATTTTTAATTCTATAAAAGTCATACGGTTTCAGATTGGCGCGGCCCCTTAAGGTTAAGAGGTTAACTTTGCTCACTCAGAAGATAAAATTACATAAATTAGATACCTACTTAACATCACATACAATGGTATATAATATAATGGCGGTTACATAGCACACTCTTATTTTAGTGGCCGCTCTACACAGAAAGTTTTACCTCAACTGTTCAAACTTACAGTCTCATTGCAACTGAGAGAAAATTTAGAGTAGAAATGAAATATTAATTTATTGGTAGATAGTCATATTTATTTATTGTAGAGGTAGATAGAGAAACGATGCAACATGACTTGACATGACATGACTAACAAAAAGAAAACAGAAAGAACTACAAACATATTTAGTACTTAAAATGTAAACATCTATACTTATAATAAAACTGTAACAGGTCCAATTCTGTACATTGAAGATATTTTGAAAATTTTTTTTGGAGGGCTCTCTATTATCGATACTCAAGCCAAAACTGTAATTTTTTTCATTCATGTCTGTCTGTCTGTCTGTCTGTCTGTCTGTCTGTCTGTATCGTAAACGCGCATCACGCCGAAACTACTTGATGGATTGAAATGAAACTCGGCATGATTATAGGTCATACTACGAGGAAGGACATAGGATACTTTTTATCCCGGAATTCAGTAAGGTTCTCATGGGAGAGGGTATGAAAGTAAAATTCCTTTACCGCGCATCACGCCGAAACTGCTGAATGAGTTGGAATGAAACTCGGAACAATTTAAGTTCATAGTACAAGGAAGGACATGGGATACTTTTTATCCCGGAATTCGGTAAGGTTCCCCTGGGAGAGAGGGTGAAAGAAGAATTCTTTAACCACGCATCACGACGGAAATGAATGAATTCGAATGGAACTCGGGACGATTGGACATGGGATACATTTTACCCCGGAATTCAGTTTGGTTCCCCCGGGCTTTACGGGTTTTCAAAAATTTCTTACAGCATCTGAACGACGCGTACACACGCGTTGTTCAGTGATGCTGTGAGAAATTTTTGAAAACCCGTATAGCCCAGGGGAACCAAACTGAATTGAACTGATAAACGCGTAAGTTTGTAAGTATGAATGGATAGATGGATGGATGTTTGTTACTCTTTCACGCAAAAGCTGCTGAACGGATCTGGATGAAATTTAGCACAGAGATAGATTATAAGCTGGAATAACACATAGGCTTTATTTTATCCCGAAAATCCCTCGAGAAAGGGAAATACGCAAGTAAAATAGCGAGCACTCGAAATACTAATCATGCGCAGACGAAGTCGCGGGCACCAGCTAGTTTGAAATAAATGCATACTGTTGCAAAAAATCTAGAGGTAGCTGATCTGGAAGCTCACCAATATCAGCATAACTATTTATCTACATCTACAAGTTATAATAACATTCATGTCATCAATTTATACATCATCAAGTTAAAAAATCAATATCAAGAATTTCGCTACCGATTAAAATTTATATTTCCGAATTCTCTCCACAGTTTCAACTTTTGCGGCCTCATCGTTCATTGTTTTATCTTAGGTAATTTAGTCAGAAAAAATATTTTTGTATTTTTTGTTGTATTTTGTAATTGAGCTAACAAATAAAATAATTTTTGGCAAAAAATATTTCGATTATATGGAAATCTATTTTTTTTAATACTATTTGATTTGGTAAGTTGGTAAGTGTTTCTAGTTCAAAATGGAGTCAGTTAAAATGTTTTAATTACTTAATTATAACTTGTTATTAGTAACCACAACAAGTAATTTTCTAGCTTTTTAAGGGTATTTTTTTTCACACACCACATTCTAGATATATTATGTACCTATCATTTAATTTTTTTCATTTAAATGTTTTTGATTTTTGCCCTCTATTTTTCATTTCAGGTATATAATTCAATGAAATATAATTAGCGCCTTGCTTTGAAAGCCTAGCAAAATAAATTAAGAAATAGTGAAAATGATCAGGCACGATTCTCCAATCTCTGTCAGAACTTAGTCAAATTAAATAAGTTTCGTGTACCCCCTAAAAATATAATTATTAAATCAGGGCCAAACATATTTAGGATAATACTAAAGGAGGAAAGTTACTTTGAAAATCTGAAGGTAAAATAAAAGCTAAACCGCAATAGGTATCTATAATAATTTCCTATCCTATTAAATTATTCGGAGCCACGCCTAATTATTTTTGCTATGAATATTTAGCTTTTTCATGTTACTCTTTTATTATTACTTATATTTGGCTGTTAAATTATTTTTATTCGCATAAGACAATATAGCTCCTTGTACTAATTTTTCTCATTTACTTACAAAAGATTTCAACGCGCGTGCAATCCACCCTTGTCCATTATACTATAGCATTTTCAAATATTTTATTTTTGTAAAAAATACATACGCAATAGTTAACAATGCAATAATTTCGTTTTGTTAAGTACAAAACCAAATTAAATGCTAAATTGGTGACATGTAGAAATTCAAATTAAAATCAGAAAACATCAACAAATAACAAGATTTAATAAAATATTTTTCTGCGTTATCTGGTTTATACAATTGCGAAACCTCTGAAAGAAAAGCAAACCTTCCCGTGTGATGAATAACTTTGCAAGGCAATCAGCTCTGTTTCCCACTGTTTCTTGGAATGTATCAACAAAGGTATAACGGACACAACATTTCTCAAAAATATATAGACAATTTAAAAAGAATAACTCTCATCTAAGTATACTAATATTATAAGGAAAGATATAGATTTCTGTATCTAATGACCTCAAAAATAATGAACGAATAAAAAAAATCTTTTAAAATTAGAATGCTACATATACCCTGAGTAACTAAGCTATAGGTATCTATTAGTAAAAAAATAGGGATCCGTACCAAAACTTAAATTTTGTAAGCTCAAAGAACATTTACTCTTATCTAAACTATTATTTATTCTGTGACTCCACGTTTAGCCCAAAATTAGAATTAAGAATAATTATTAAGAAGTTTTTAAATTAAAATACAAAAACCGAGATCTTAGAAGCGATAGTAAGGTTCATGCTGGAAATTTTCCAACACTTGAAACTTGAATTTATAGAGGTAATAATTAAATATATTTTTATCAGCAGGAACCTGTTTGATATTAGAATTACCTATGCTAGCCGGAACACGAAGCTTCAATGCGTGAGCATTGATAAAAAGTAGCCTATTTTTATTCCAGGTCTAGAACTACGTGTATTCAAAATTTTTGAACGATCCGTTTTGAGTTTTGATTTATTATTTTTTGATAAATTTTGCCATGAAGAGGTAACAAACATTCCTCTATCTAACTTCCTAAGCCTAATATTAGTAGAATGTTAGATAGATAGAATGTTAGAATGAGCTAGTGATAGGATTCCTGGTTGGTTTAGTATTGCAAGAATAATGTTACAGGATATTATTTAGCCGTTAATCACCATATACATATATAAAATTATGTTAGCCCAAGAGCCTTTCGACGACAAAACAAAGATCCTATAACTACATCCGTATACAACATCTTTGTTATAAAAGGAGATCTTATTAAAGAATTTAAATCTCAGTGGATAAAGAGTCCTGTGAGATATACGATATAAAATGAAAGCAAGGTGACAAGTGAACGAACTCAGTTTTGAATCTGCGAATGGATGTAGTAAAAGGGATTCCAGGAAATGTATGCAAACTCAAGGAACTCATGACAAGGGCATTGAAAAGTGTGATTTTTGTGAAGAACATTCTTTGGAGTTACGTACGTACGTACGGAAACCAAACATTTAAGTTGTTTTTTAACAGATCTGTCATATTGGGTATTAAATAAATTAATATGTTGGACAATCCACACAGCACCCTCTAGCCCCAAAGTAAGCTACTCAAAGCTGGTGTTATGGGTAGGTACTAGATTAAACGTCCAATGGAACCCCTAGTTTCTTATGTCTTGAACTTACACAGTTTTGTTACTCTAGAGTTATATTATAGGGAATCTTTTTTCTAAAGGACTTTATATATTTCTAAACACAATCGGCCTTACCCCAAAAAACAAAATCACTTAGACACGTGTTTAACAGTTGTTTAACATGCTTTTGTAGGATGACTTTTGCTAAACAACTGTTAAACACGTGTATAAGTCGTGATTTTGTTTTTTGTGGTAAGGCTGAATGAGTCTCAGTCGTCTTGAATTATTTGAAAATCATTGACTGAATTCACATTGCTTAACGTTTCAAACCATCGAAATATAAGGAGTAAAAGCACCGTTTGATGCTATACCAACTCACTTCCAGATCCGATTCTCTTTTAAATTGTTATAGTCAAGTTTTACTTGTGGGGTCTATATTAACTTGGTCAAGATATTTTGCCAGTTGGCTTTGAAGACCAATAACGCCGCGCTTGATGAAGATAAAGGAATTGGAGAGGAAGTGAACGACCAGGCGCGTAAATGCTGAAGAAAAAATGTATAAGAGACCAGTCAAACGGTTTCTAAGCCTAGTTTTTTACGTCTGTCTTCTTTTTCCCACGGATAAAGTCGTATCTTTATTCTGTTAATCTAATCTCAAGATTTTCCATTCATCAATCTTGGACTTTTGTTGGTGTTCTTTCAATGTTAGGGCAAAAAGTACAATATCATCCGCAAATTACAGGTTGGTAGGCGCCTGATACAGACGCCAATGCCCTTATCAGACAGTAAGTTGACAAGTTTTGCACTCTCAAAGAGGAACAAAAAGTTTGATTGATTGAATATAAAGGCACTTAGAACAACTTTGATCTTCGAAGCAGCCAAGCGAGTCAAATTGTGCTCCGGTGTATTGATGTAGAGGAAAACTTTATAAAAGACGCGGATTTTTAATGGATATTAACCATTTTTTAACCAAGAAACAATTATAGTTGCCAACCGAACATGTTATTGAGTGGTTATACATGTACGCTCTTATAAACCTACCAATAAAACATTGCCAAAAAAACTCTCGTCCACTCCTTACGTAAGTAATTAATAGGATTAAAAATTATACGTATCATGTGCTTTTTTGCTTACAATAGTTATGTCTAAAAATAAATGGCACGGCGGCCTTGCGATCCACATTCTTAAAGGCATGTAAAAAAACTTGGAGAAGTTGACTTATGAAAGCTGTTTTCAGATTGTAAAACAGAATGTGAACAGGTAGGCAGACAAACTTCCATAAAACTAGTATAATGCAGTATTATTATCAGGCAAACAAGACGAAGTGTATGGTAATTTAGATTCATTTAACTATATTTTTTTTAAGTCTTAGTAATGTATCTATCATGTTCTTTTTTTAATATTGGGTTTATAATTTGTTCGCTCTTTTCATCAAAGATTCATCACCTATATTTGTATAAATATTCTAGAGGTATTATTATAGTTAGTTTTAGTTCAGTTATTTATTTTACTATGAGAAGAAACTGTCTTAGCTTCATTAGTTCTACGCACGGACCTATTGTTTTTGTATATAAGTTTTTATTTCCCAAATAAATAAATAAATAATTGTATTGCTACGTTTGTTAACTTTTCTTAGTTAAGAAGGTCGGTATATTTGTGTCGATTTTGATGAATTCTGTGCTCGAAAAGTTTGGCTGACAGGTTTATTATAAAACAGTATTAGACTCCAAAATTTGGGTGTCAAATCTAAAACAATTCAACTTAGCTAAAATGGCTTTATTCTTATTCCTTGCATTATTCATTTTAATCGTGTAAAAACCTAATAATAATCTTCTGTTTATATTCTTAATTTTATTTACTGTTTTTAAGTGTGTACTGCTAGTTATCCTTAAATAAATTACATTTTAGCTATAGGTTATTAGAAACGTCTACGTAATTTTAAAGGGCATCTTAATAAAACGATGCGCTATATAGCGATGACTAAATTGACTATTTAGAAAAAGTAATTCTATGTTTTTTAAAATGAAATTAATTTGAAATTTGAATTCGTAAACAAACAAAAAACATTTTCATTTAAAACGGCCAGTACTTACTTTAAAACTACAATTTCACAGGTAGATTTTCACACTACATTTTATAAAACAAAGAACATAGTCGCCGGCTGTCGGCCTGTCCCTATGTATGCTTAGATATTTAAAAGTATGCAACGGATTATGATGCGGTTTATTTTATAGTGTTTCAAGAGGAAGGTTTAAATATGTATAATACACCTGTGCGAAACCGTATGTAGCGAGTCGCTAGTTTATTAAAAGCGCACTGCCATTTTGAGAAAGAAAGCGTGAAAGAGCCGCTCTGCTTTTGCTCTCGCGTGCCTCGAAACTCTCGAAACTCTTTTTCCGTTGAACGATGCGCCTAACTGACCATAATAGCAACCAGTAGATATCAACATAAAACAGAATGCTGTTTAATTTTCGGTACCTAATAATAGTTAAGATTTTCATAAATTGATTCTATTAAGTATACATATCTTTTACTAAGCCACGCAATAAATGTTTATCCTATTCTATAACTTCTGATCGGATAGGGCTGAAATATTATCTAATACCTACCTATTAGTAGATGTAGGTAAGTATAAACTTGGAATAATATCAATTAATAGTTATTCTGATTTGATAATTAATTTATACAGTCTAAACAGTCCTGAAGTAGCTCAACTGATCCATGAAACTGATCCCAAAGAAAATGACAATCAAGAAACAGTAACAAACTAAATATTATAGTACACATTTAGCATGTTGGAGTAATTTAGGTATTTCTTAGTTTGAGATTACGAGCCGAAAGCGCCACAATGCGCTTTCGGCTTTCGGTGATGTCATCGTTATAATCTATACTTATAATAAAACTGTAACAGGTCCAATTCTGTACATTGAAGATATTTTGAAAATTTTTTTTGGAGGGCACTCTATTATCGATACTCAAGCCAAAACTGTAATTTTTTTCTTTCATGTCTGTCTGTCTGTCTGTCTGTCTGTCTGTCTGTCTGTCTGTCTGTCTGTATCGTAAACGCGCATCACGCCGAAACTACTTGATGGATTGAAATGAAACTCGGCATGATTATAGGTCATACTACGAGGAAGGACATAGGATACTTTTTATCCCGGATTTCAGTAAGGTTCCCATGGGAGAGGGTATGAAAGTAAAATTCCTTTACCGCGCTTCACGCCGAAACTGCTGAATGAGTTGGAATGAAACTCGGGACGATTTGAGTTCATACTACAAGGAAGGACATGGGATACTTTTTATCCCGGAATTCGGTAAGGTTCCCCTGGGAGAGAGGGTGAAAGAAAAATTCTTAAACCACGCATCACGACGGAAGTGAATGAATTCGAATGGAACTCGGGACGATTGGACGTGGGATACCTTTTATCCCGGAATTCAGATTGGTTCCCCTGGGCTATACGGGTTTTCAAAAATTTCTCACAGCATTTGAACGACGCGCGCGCGTCGTTCGAATGCTGTGAGAAATTTTTGAAAACCCGTATAGCCCAGGGGAACCAAGCTGAATTAAACTGATAAACGTTCATGAGAAAGTTTGTAAGTATGAATGGATAGATGGATGGATAGATTGATAGATTGATAGATGGATGAATGTTTGTTACTCTTTCACGCAAAAACTGCTGAACGGATCTGTATGAAATTTAGCACAGAGATAGATTATAAGCTGCAATAACACATAGGCTTATTTTATCCCGAAAATCTCACGGGAAAGAGAATTACGCAAGTAAAATCGCGAGTACTCGAAATACTAATCATGCGCAGACGAAGTCGCGGGTACCAGCTAGTTCTAAATATAAATCCTTTATTGGCTGTTACATATATTCACCTAAAATATATTTTTTATTTGTTATTCTAAAGAGCTGTGGATTTTGTTAATAAATATATTTATAACTAGCTGCGCCCCGCAGCGTCGCCCGCGGGGAAATTTATTTACTTGTCAAATATCATATTTTTCTCGCCGTAAAAACCATCCTTGAACTTCAACGAACATTTTAAAAAAAGATTTGGCCAAATTGGTCCAGGCGTTGTTGAGTTCTGCGCTTACCAACACATTTTGCGATTCATTTTTATATTTTAGAATTAAAAAATTGATCTAACAGCAGACTGTCGCAAACAGTCTAGATGTCAAAATCAACTAATTTAAGTATATCAATAAAGTCAGAAGCATCCCCAAAACGCTGGCTGGCCACGCTAATTTTCTCTTCACTTAATTTTTTTGTTTGAGTGGCTATTCTGTTACGAAATCATTGTTGTTGTGGTCTAGCAGAATAGGGCCCCTGAAATGGGTTTATATCTAGGAACGATAGTTATATTTCTAAAACATATATTAAATAGTCATCTAGTACCCATAACACAAGCTCTGCTTAGCTTGGGGCTAGATGATGATGTGTGGACTGTCCATAATTATTTATTTATTTATTTTATTTATTTATATACGTGTTATATATCTTTGCTTGATTTTGTTACATCCGTTCACGTGTGGTAGGCATCAGTTATTGAACACGTGACAAATATACGAGATAATGATTTGTCGAATGTCACTCCTGATAAAGTGCTAAAGGAAAATGTTAACCTACGACTGTTTGTTTTTTTATTTATTTAATTCAGATTGCCATCAGCTTAACTAGAATACATTAAAACTATAGAATTTAAATGACACAGAAAGCTAAGCTAAGCTTGTTATTTTTATGGTGAAACTAAGTACACTTAGAATTCACGGATATTTAACTGGCTGAATAGTATACAAATTACTTCTTTTTAGGGTACCTATCTTACTTTAATGTGATAATTTAGGCGTGTTTAAAAAAAACTATAAGTCAACGAACATCATCGTTGTCGTCGAATCAATAAGTTACTTATTATTGAAGATAACTCAAAACGGAATACTCATTTTGGTCAAATTTAAATTAACCACATTCATAAGAATAAATAATACTTATATCCTTATGCCACATCTGTTCATCTATAAAAAAGATCTGAGTAAACACAGAAAAAAACACAGTCCTAAAAATACAACCTCCTCATTTTAGAATTTTGTAAAATAGGCATACAAACCCGCGAGTATAAGTTTGTAGACAATCTAAAACGTCACAATCCGAAATAAAAATCATATAGAGGTACTAGGTAGGTACTTATTATACTCCTGTACCTACAATAAATAATCAACAACTTTTAATCAGATTGTGATCGGATTTTTTCAATTATATAGATATCGTTATCTTTTGTTGTTCAAATGAAATAGAAAATAGAGAAAAAAAAAAAACAACCGATAAGCTTGTAAAAATTCCGATAGTCTTCGAGGTCTGGCTATTAAACGTGATTATTATATACTTCTTCGATTAATAAAAATAAAAAGCAAAGTAAATGACCGTTAATAAGAAAAAAAATATGTAAGGGCTCCCATGACATGATTTCTTGCCCTTATTATATGTAGATAATGAAATGGAACCCGTGCGCACTTGGCTGGTTTTCTTACTAAAAATAAACATTAGTTGCTCTCCAAAAAACCGGTAGAAACAACTGATGAGCGTTATTGACGTGAGGAGCAGAATAGCTCCTCAAATTGAGTTTTTTGTTTTATGGTCTATTGTTTACAGAACTACTAGTCAATATCAGTTACTAGATGAAAGCTGGAGTCCTACTCTTTCGTATTTCATAATTGCAATGATTCTTTCATTTCATTCTTTCATTGAAGGCTTCTTCGACCCTCCCCTCCATCTTCCCCTCAGATTTGAAGAGGCGCAAATATGCAGATCTCGACAGAGCCGCATTTGTTTCCCTAGGTCATGGGGTACCGAGGTTTAGCGGGTTTTTAACAAAATATCCTAGCGTCTGATCGCTGCGACCCGAGAGCTGGTGAGTATCTGGTGCAGCGCATCAGCATTGCCTACAACGGGGCATGAAGCTTTAGAAATGCTTCTGACTGGAAATGATTGATATGGATCAGTTCAGCTACAATCTACATTTAGTTATAATTGTAGATTTCTTGAGAAATAGATAAGGCTTACAGGTACAGCTACATAAGCTTATGTCAATTTATAAAACCAAAATTCTCTGACATGGGTGGGTGCAAGGCCGGGTAAGTATTTTTTATTTTATTGACACAGATCTTTTAAAAAACTTTAAGTAGGTACCCTGGTACCGCACCGTGGCCCAGATTTCTAACTTCTGACAGAGATCCTGTTCGAAGTTCTAACCGGTTCTGGTTGTTTGTCAAACCTGAAACGCAAGACTGCCAGGACCTGTTTATTTTTTCTTTTATTGTGTTGGCCATCTTGGATAAGATGCGATTAAAATTCAACCACAGAAATAGGTAATATTTAAGTTTAGAACAAGCATTCACAAAGGACTTGGTTAGGTAGGTTTTAGCTGAAGTAAATGACCTTACGAGGATTTAGTAGTTCCTTTTTAGTAAAAACGGAATCTTACGTTGATATTTCTGTCCATCCATTCGTCCGTTCATGTGGCCATGGATTACTGATTTATTTCTTTCACGCTCGTCAATGCAAGAAACTGAGAAAAAAATTAGGAAAGGACGACGATATAATATATTATTACATTAACTTCGTTTTGTGGGTACTTACATGAATCATCAAACGTACGAGAAACTCGTAAAGCAGTTGCTAACTTGCCTACCCTCGTATTTGGAATATTAAGAATGTATCATGAAATTGTTCTAAATAATTTAGAAGCCGAGTCATAATTGCTTCGTCCACTTCAAATATGAAGAGCTTTGTTTAGATCGTTGAATATAGTTTGTTTTATATCATGTGATGATTCATATCATCAAATGAAATTAAAATCCTTTGTTCGAGGCAATTAAATTTATTGAAGATAAAATGAGGAAAATAAATTCAAAGCGTTATATTCGTTCTACGTAAACAGCACCTAATGTAATCAGTTGAATTGTTCAATAACAGTCTAAATAACTACTTTACAGGAAAATTACCGCCACGATTTGAATTTAAGAGTTTATTATGAACTCATTAATTTCTTAAATGATCATAACTTTAATAACTTTTCTTACAAGAATCTAAAATATAATTTATATTTATTGATATGTTTTTATATAGGTATTTATATAGCCCCGGCTTCGCACGGGTTTATGATACATCTAAATAAATAAATCTTCCCCTTGCATCACTGTCTATTAAAAAAACCGCGTCAAAATCCGTTGCGTAGTTTTAAAGATTTAAACATACATACCACGTTATTAATAATTATTTGGTCTAAGTCAGTTTCTTCATTATTTGTGAGTTTTCTTGTAAGTGCATAAATTATTTATTATTATTTATTACGTCATTCCAAAAATGCATGCTTTGTTCCGCTCCACAGAACGCATAATTTCTATTCGCACAAATGACTGTAACATGCCCTCCTGGAATTCACACAAACAGTTTACAAAGCTTTAGCTTAGTTACATTTTCTGAACAAAGAATAGAAAATTCTGAACGTTGCTACGATCAATAATTACTATTTATTTCAATCAAAAGTAAATAGAGAGGGTATACAATACTTATCACATAATTTCCCACGATACTGTCGACAATAAATTATCAAATTATTTTGCGGCTATCATGCTCCGCCTAAAGGTTAAAAAATATGAATGCGCTTGCTCCCTCGGTCAGTGTGCTATCAAACACGCGCGGGATCGCACGGTGTCCATAGACACTACATGAAAAGTAAACAAACAAAAACTTCGTAGAATCAAACTCTTTATAGCCTTGTTTATTAAAGTGATCTTCTATGGTTTCAATTTAAAATTCGAACAATCGTTGCGTTGAAATGTCGAAGACAGCGAAGTATATCCTAAGCCGCAAGCTGAAAAAAGAGAAAAATGCGGAGGAGTGTCGGATTTTGGAAGTGAATCTGCCTACATCTTCGTCAGCGGATATAGAGTTTAATAATATCACTATGACGGTGTCCGAAGGATTTTCAACTCGGAGTAAGTTTTTACCATTTATTATATCGACAGAAAGGAATCGATTCGTATTCGTATGCTTCCGGGAACATGTAATTCGGTGTTCCATTTTTCGTAGCCCACTCAAAATAGAGGGTAGGCATACCCTCTATTTTCAAAGTTAGCTAGCTAGCTACATTATATACAATATTTCTGCTGAGACCAAATCAAATTTATCAATTACCTACTTAAAGGTACTTGCGTAAAGCTGTGAATCTTCTATTTGAACCTTTTTATCATTTGCCACTGAAAGTAATATTTGAATAATCAAAAAATTACATTAACTACATTTAAGTACAAAATTATACATATTCTTACATACCTAAGTAATAAATCATTGTAACTAAACAACCCACTGATGAATAAACCTACAATGTACATAAAAGAACTTGCTAGAAAACAACATTTTTATGGAAATGTTCGGTCATTTGTCGCAGTTGAAACAATATCTGCTCCTAGAGATAGATAAAAGTGATTAGTACAATTGTTGATTCAGACTAAAATAGTATGACGCAGTGTTTTGCCTCTACAACAAGTAAAATATCACGCTCCACGCAAATTACATATTCCTACAGTAATTTAAATACATGAATTTATATTGAAATTCAAATTTGGAACTTCAACAACCCACAATAAAATTTTACAGTTTATTTCAGTATTTTCACTGAATGTCGTTCATTTAAGTTTTTGGTATCAAAAAAAAACATTGCATATGCCACTGTTTGCCAAAGGTGTCTTCTATAAAAACTTTCCCGTTCTATGCATATATTGGAATAATACAGTTGAGTAAACTATAGGTATCTAGTACTAAGTGTCCTTTTGATGTAAGTTTATACGTTAAATTGAATATAGGTAGGTACTTAAATTATTCATTACGTTTTAATTGTGTCATTTGTGTGGCTTCAGTCGTTATTTTAATAGTAGAAACAGCAGTGTCAAAGTTCAGAATTATAAACCAAAGCCCAGAATCGATAATAGTACTACAGGTAACTAAAGTCACTTGAATACGTACCTAACCAATTCCATTACTTAGCATAGTACCTACCTGCTGAAATTGCTGATCTTTTACAATTATAGAAACTAACTCGTACGTTTTAGCTAAGCAAGGCCTGATTTTTGTAATGAAGATTTTGCTCTTCATTTATTTAATTGTAGAACAGTTAGTAACAATTTGTTGCACACAATTCACAAAATGCAAAACTACACTAATGGTGGATATAATGCCGATCGGATTTATAAATTCTCATAAATAACCTTAGATTCCTACTTAGTTCGCTTCGTTTCAATTTAATTGCCCTCACATTAATGGGTCAATTATATGCCTGAAATAAACGGATTTTATTTATTATTTTATTAATAAAACAATAAGAAAACCCTGTTTGTTTGATCGCGATAAACTGCCCTTCAGATATCCGCTAGGTAGATTTCAGTTTATCCCGATGGAAATGCTTTTACGTAGTACCTATGGTTTTCGATTCCCCAATGACGATATAATATTAAAGCGAAACTTTGTATGTGAAATGTTGATGACTTTATCACGCTCATACTTAGAGCATTTAAAACTCATACGTCAAACTGGATTTGGTAACAGGATTACCTCCTGCTTATTTCCTGCATGCTGCATTGAATGTCGGAAAAGTGAAGTTTACCCGTGAGATTAATCAACAACTTATTTGCCCCGCAGTATTTACCGCGGAAAAGCAGCAATTAATAGTTCAAGTTTTGTTTAGGTGAATTGGGTGACTTATGTTAATGTTATCATGTTTATTATTCAAAAGTCATGCTGACTGGGAGTTTTGCTCCCCGCCCATTAAGAGAATACAGTTTTATGGAGTCTATGGATAAATTTAGATTACTAAATGTTAATCATTTATTTGAAATATGATTTTACTTTATTTATCCTCAAGAGATCTATTATAGTTCTCTGCTACCCGTGCTAAGCTGGGGCGGATTCCTAGTTATGGTATAAAGTTACCATTTCGGTAAGTCAAACAGGGTCATATTAAGGACAATTGTTTTTATTTCTTGATTGCAATTACCTTTGTTAACAAAGAAAATTACAATAAAGAAATAGCTAATTAAAAATGGTACATAATTATACACAATTGAAACAATTGAGCTAACCATAGACGGTTGCAAACAGTCTAGAGGTACCTCAACTGACCCATATCAATAACAGTCGGAAGTGTCCCTAAGACATATGCGTCAGATACTCACCACTTCTTGGATCAAGCGTCGCATAGACCAGACGCTCAGATATATTTTTTAAAAGCCGGAGAGCCTCCACTCCAAGGGCAGCAAAAGCGTTGAGACCTATTTATTTGAGCCTTTTAAGATCCTCAGTCAAATCTGCCACCGCACCAGCCCTCGCGGATGTGCATGGAAGACGAGAAAGCGCAAGTGTGTCGACGCTTGAATTGTCCCATACAAGGGGTTCCCCAACTTCCATGAAATTAGTGTATTAGATATGAAGTCATTGAAAATATAGGTTATAATATATCTTATTACTTACTTACTTAAACTGAGTACTGCGCTGCTTAGATTTTTATACTCACATAGCATTCATGTAAAACGAATAGCAATTAATATCAATAGCTCAGTATAAATGTAGGTATGTAGGTTCGTTGCATGTGCTAGTTGTGCTATTGACCAAGTGAATAATTAGGACGGTAGATAAAGCTATCTACTTGTTCAGACGACCGCGTATTATCCACAGCATGTGTTTTATGTTACTCGCATGATGATAACTATTTTTTGTGTTGTTAAAAATAGCCGATTGATCCGGCTTAGTAATTTAAGTCAGGGTATATAATTTGATAACGTAATTATTCGTCGTATGGTAAAAAATTTATAGTTTTCTATAAACGGATCTCAACCGAAACCAACTAATTCGCTTCGAATTAAACTGCTCGCGTGTTCAGTTTTAGTTATTTTTCTCAAACATATACTTTTTTATTAGATGTATTTTATTTTTTACAAATAATTGTTTTCGGAACTTAGAAAATATGCCAAATACAATAAAATACCTTTATATTTTATTTGAAATAAAACGAACAGAAAACGTAATTATAACTCCCCTGACCACGACAGTGTAACCCTGTTGAAACTTAAGGAAAAATAAGTAAATAAACGCGATAAATACACGTTAACAAATAATAAGTGTAGGTATTCATTGCAATATCTAAATCACACTTTGTTAATTATTATCGGTAAAGGTCAAAGTTTGAAGGATGTTTGTGTGTGTTTGTGTGTTTGTTTGTCACTCTGACGCTCAAACTGTTGAACTGAATTAATGAAATTCGGCACAGGATACCTTGTATCCTGGATAAACACATGGGCTACTTTTGATGCTGGAAAAGTGCAGTGTTTATTAGTTTAATTCGTTTATTTAATCATTCGAATTCATTTCATCAGGCAGAAAAGATGACGTTTTTAGTTTGAAACTACATGGCATTGACCGATTCAGGCAAACAGTAATAAATAAAATAAAATAAATAAATACATAAATATTTAAATAAAAATAACGGGAGAATTCTTAATTTTTGTAGTATGTTAACCGCTGGCTGTAATGTAACCTTCACATAGACAGAAGTTCTCAACACAGGTTCTCAAAAACTAGATGATCGATGTGGAGAAGGTCTGCCTGCGACGCAGGTGGCTGCGGGTTCGATTCCCGCCTTGAGACAAATGTTACGACAGTTGTTACGATCTGGAAATATTTTTTCGCAATTCGGTATTTCATCGTAGATGGATATTCAAAAGATCTTGAGTTTGAAATAAACAATCTACGTAATTTGAAGATTCTAAAAATAATCAAGCAGGTAGGTAACCGAAATAAAACAATTTCAATTTCAGTTGTAAATAAAATTACCGATGGTATTTTGTATACTTTATAATTACAAAACCAATGGCACGACGACGACGGCATAAGAAATAACAACTATTTATTGGTTAACATCAAACGAAATGATTTACCTAATATAAAACGTCAAATATTTTAATTAAGTACATAATTCTAAAAATAACCTATACTCAAAGAGTACCCGCGATCATAAGAATAAATAATAACTACGCCAAAATCCAAAGGTTGATCAAAGCTGGTTTCTGGACACGACCCTTGATGCGTGCGTGTCTTCATGCCTGACAGAACTTAGATGGAACGGACAATTTTAATTATATACTTGTATGTTTAGTAAGAATTTGACGATCGATATGGTGCGGCGGTCGAAGTTCTGCCTACGACGCTAAAGATTAGATACGGCTTCAATTCCCGCTTTGGGACTACTTCTCATGTTTGTATGATCATAATTTTTTTTTTTTATGTATTTACAGTAAAAATATAAGTAGGTATATCTATTTAAAGTATTGTATTAAGTATCTCAGCCATCTAGTACCCATAACACAAGCTCTACTTAGGGCTAGATGATACTGTGTGTTTTGTCCAGTATTATTTATATACAGCGTGTCCCTGGATAAAGTGCAACCCCGAAAGGGGGTGAAACTAGATAAAAAAATATCGACAAAATAGATATTTTTTTTAAATTCTAACATACGTTATTGATGATTTACAATTTTTATACCCTATATCTTACTATATAATAATATGGTAAGATGTATTTATTATAATATTGCACAGAACGACAGGGTAAGAAAAGCACCCATAAAATATTCAGTATCACACGAATTTACATAGGTACCTACTTGTTGCCAATCACAATTTAGCCAACTAGTTGGATTTCCGTAAAAGTCATGACGTTGTATATACGAAGGTACCTTATGGCCCTGATCGACAAGTTTAATGCCACTATGCGTAATATTTCCTGACTTATTAATATTTCAATAAAATTTGCGAAGTTTTGTTTGCAATTTGCATTTATTAATCAAGACTTGTTTGGGTAGGCAGTTGAATCTGATAAATCTAAAGCTTCTACATACTCAGGGTTACTCATAAAAAGTTTAGGAATAAGCATTTTGCATATAAAATACATACAACACTTTCATGGCCGTAGACGCAAATGGCCCCTCTGGATTGCAACTAAAACTGGGCAGTGGAAGCGTTCAGTATAAGGTTCTCTCAAGTGGCAGCCATGATGCTGTGTGAAACGGTATACTCCGTATCACATTACAGTATCGCCACTCACCATGAAGACCTCCCATTCGATGGACCTACGATATTGTAGCCGAAGAAAATTGATAGATCTTGACACCCGTTGCGGCGCGGCTGGCAAGGTACGCCTGCGACTCAGGATGTTGCGGATTCGATTCCCGCCTTGGGACATGTTTGTACGATCTACAAATATTTGTTCTGGGGTTCTGAATGTTCTCTATATAAAATAAAAAATATCAATCAATGTAATGTATTGTATTAAGTACATATATCAGTCATATTGTTCCATAATAACACAGGCTGTGCCTTAGCTTGGGGCTGGATGATGCTGTGTGATTTGTCCAGGATTTTTTTTATATTTAGATTGAGGTGGCTCGGAACGGAACGCTATTCGTGGCGTCGACGTCCCATCGTATGTACTTAGTTTTGATTTTTTTAACCTAATTTGTCAATTCGTTTTGCAATTAATTCAATAGAGACCTACACGCATAATTTAAAACTCTGGTTTACTATAAAAAAACCTAAAAGAAATAGAATAAAATCATAATAACTACAATTATCATTATGTTAATAAATGTTATGTAGTTCCTAATTAATGTTTACTACCTTATAATTTTAAATACAATAAAAATGGTCCGGCAACATAGCTTTTTTGCAATTATGTAAACTTTATATGAATTACTACCTAGATAAGCACCTACATAGTCGTGACTAGTATAAGGACCCTATACAAATAAACGACCTTGACTTTTAGTCAATAGCGGAAAATTGTGACACTTACTACCTACTCACAAGTCATTTACCAACCAACCTTTGTAATATTTACTTACAATTTTTTCTCAATCTTAGCTAACTTAAGATTTGAAGTCTTTGATAAATATTACCCAAGCTAAGCAAATAATCAATATTATCAAGGGCTCTAGCTTATGGTTATTTTCATCTGTTGCAAAAACTCTTCCTTCAAGTAAAGTATCTTTTCATCCCCCCATCTTGGAAAGAGTATTTTTCTCTTCGATAATAAACAGCAAAAGCCGTTTTTATCTGCTAGATGATAAAGGAAATTGAATTTAAAACATCGTGTGCAAGTTTGTGAATTCAAAAAATCATGAACTTACCTCCATGGTGCCGAATTTATCAAACAATCTTTTTTAATTTATTATAAACAGACTTTGAATCTTTTTAATGTAAGTAGTAAGTACTTTTTTAATTTGTTTGCGCGAGCTTTTTTCTTTTTTATATTTAGTCATTTCCTTGCTGAGGTGGCAAGTAAAGTTATGTGTAAAGCACTCGAGTGCAAAGATTTTTTACCTCGTGCTCTCTTGATTCCTTCGCTAACGTTCAGGATTCTCATTTTTGACTCCTTCGCTCGCTCGGTCATCAAATTTGAGCACGCACAAAGGACTAATTTGTCATTAAAATTGCCATGGAATAAAGTATCGCTAGGCTGTTTTAGTTAATGATGTGCCATTATAGATGGTATTACCTAAATATATTATGGGCTTTATATTAGTTTGCATTCAAGTTTATAGATGGTATTACCTAAATTTATTATGGGCTTTGCATTAGTTTGAATTGAAGTTTATCTTTGAAAGGTCTAATTAATATTTTTTCCAAGTGTTATTATTTCGTAATCTCATTTTTTGTTTATTTTATTTTATTTTTTATTACCTTTGGCACTAAAATAGCACAGTTGTCTACGAATTATATGAAGAAAAAAGTTAAATGGAAAATACTTTTTTACAATTTTAGAGAATTCAATATACAATAAATGAATTTTAAGACGTTTTTGAGAGTCTCTGTAGGGCGGACAGGAAAAAAATGGTTCGAAAATGTCCAATAACTTGAAAACCAAGAAACTTTTAAGTAGGTACATATTTTTACTTTCTGAAGTCTTGGAGTCTTGTCTACCCTTGGGTAAAGGATTCACTCTTTACGGTATACCCTGTATAGATAAGTAGGTAAATATGATTTTTTTATTTTATTTACCAACATAGGTAGGTAAAGCAATAAAAACGAACAATTTTTCATTTTATTTTGTACCTTGCACAAATAGTAGAATCATTATGAAACTGAAAACCTATTGTTATCATAAACACGTGAAATGCGATAAAAATAATCATCTGAGCCACAATTTCAATTCTAGTTTAATGTTTTATCAAACCTATATTATGTTTATATTGTAATATTAAGAATTAAGAAAAACAAGAAAATACCTACGAATAAAGTGGTGGATAGACACATATACGAAAATAACTACGTTGTGAATTCCAGTCTATTAGCGTAGGTTTGAAATCAGAAATCAATAATTTTATTTCTTTAGACTTACAAAAAGAGCACTCAGACAAGTCAAATTTTGATCTATAAATAATTATAAAATTATCTAAGAAATAAAGTATTCATTGATTTTCTCATAGCTGAAATTTTTGGTGTACTAGTGGAAGAAGCGAATAATAAACCACTAGCACGTGTAGAACTTATGTTTCTAATACATGTTTGTTTTAAAAGTATTTAGAAACCATCGTCGGTTTGGAACAGGGCAACATCTGGCCAAGCATTAACGTCATTGATGTACTTTTATGGACTAATATGTCTTCTGATATGTCTTCTTTTATGGACTAATATGACTTCTTCACCGTCAATTTAGTAAATTAACCGATCCTGTCCATCCAAAGGTTGCCTGGAAGAGATTGCTTTTAGCGATAAGGCCGCCGATTGTGCACGTGCAATAAAGAAGTTATCTATCTATCTATCTTGATGAGTTTTGTTTTATGTGCTTTTTAAATCTACGAATAGGTAGTTCAGATGCTACAGATGGGAAACTTACAATAGAAGTACACGCATTGCCCATAAATTATTTTTTCCAGCTTTCGTAATCTAAATGATGGGATGTGTAACTTGTTTTTGTTTGTTATGTTAATATTGTGAACATCACATTTTTTCAAAAAGTTACTCCTGTTTTCGTATGTATACATTAAATGTTCATAGTTTTATTTCAAAATTACAGTCAGAATACTTATTTATTTAAATAATTCCCTCAAAGAATTACGTGGCTTTATTATGTATAGTCTTGTGGCTTTATGTTGTAGCAGTTAATATAGTCTTTTATAATTGAAATCGCAAACGAAATAAACAAATTAATTAAACATTAAAAGGTTCAAAGAGCAATTTTCCGCTGTGACAGGCGGCCCCAACAATACCAGCAATCCTTTACAATTGAATTTACTGAAGACTGTTGCAAACAATGTAGAGATAGCTCAACTGATCCATATCAGACCCAACCGGAAGCTTGCCTAAGACGCTGGCTGCTTTTGTTTTACCTTAGCCGTGAAAAAACATACGTTTTTTGTTTACATGTTTTGTTTTGCTTTTGACAAGATAATACTGTGAGGATGTTCCATTATCTATTTAAAAAACCATATTCACACACAACTTTAGTGCCTCTAGCGTCGTCTGGAGTATATAGGCAGTGTTTTTCCTTTTTGTAAGCATTGGTAATCCCACTTTTCAACAATTTGATGTTAAATAAAGTCAAGAAAAAGCTGTTTTAGCTCGATACCTTAAAATCAAACGATGGGGTAAAAAGTTAAAAAGTAAAGTGGACCAAAAAGTTAAAAGTAGCTTTTTTTTTCAGTAACACTTGTCGAAAGTTGAGTAGTCGTAGAACAAAAGTTTTTCACAACCTTTCAGCTTAGCACATACGTTATTTGGCACCCTGTAAATAAATGGATACAAAAAAATTTCTGCATAGATCATCATACTCACATAATTTTTTCTTTTTAATGCTATTTGAGAACTCTTTGTTCCAAGAGTAAAAAAATATCCACAGACAATAACATTGATTCCCAGGTATGAGGTTGAAGCTAAAGATAAAATTAATAACTAAATATAACCTCAATTTTAATTAGTCGCCATTGTTAATCACAATCAATCACGCCTCGTTACCTAAAGCCTTTTTCCGTAGGGGTTATTGACCGATGCGCTGTGGTACATTGACCCGATACCTGAGATTTTAGGTTTAGCAGCCTTGATCTTGTCATGAATAAATGCTATAACCATAACTGAGTAACTACCTATACCTACCATAAGAGGTCAAGTTGCATTTGTGCGAGTAGGACAGGAATAGGATTTCGTGTTCGTAAGAGCGGAACAGAGAGCTTTTTTATTAAGGCGCCAGCGCAAAAACCTTTTGTATAAAACGAGAAAACAACAGCTAATACAGAAACTGGCTTAATGGAACCAAATAATTAGTATAAAATAATTTCCAAATCAAACGTAGACCAAAATTTCAATATACCTCTATAATTAAACTAAACTGAAATTGAATTTCTATCGTATTTTTAGTCATGTTTTTACTTTTCCAGTAGGTACCTACCAAAGAAAAATTATTTAATATAATATTATTGAAGTTTTTTTACTCGGGGGTCCCAAGGGTAATGAGGTTTAGGTCAAGTTTGATTAACGAATCGATTAGGGTTCTTAAGCCTTTTTTTACCCGATGAGGCTACACTGAAAAACATATGGAAGGTCCTTGTGTTTTCAAGTGTTTCTGTGTTTTGATTTTAATAAATGAGGTATAAAATTAATCGGGTGACTGGACTATGCTTATAGCTAGATGTTGTAGGTCTTTGACCTCACATTTTGCGAAAAATGGTAAAAAACGGAGACAAAGTCACTTTTAAATGAATTTCTTGTTGCTGCCAGATGCCTCATCTCTCCATATTGCAATGGTAGGCACGTAACAAAATACCAATAACAAACTTGGGCTGGAACCACGATAGTAATTGTATCAATAAAACCTACACAAATTATTTTACTACTTTAAAGTTGTGTTACAAGTGATCATTACAAAAATCTTTTTAAAGTCATGCAAGCCCTTAAATGCAGAGCCGGTTGTAAACGAACTAAACCAGTTGATTTTAATTTGAAGCCTGACTAACTCAACCCTTTTAAATAATCACAAAATGCATTCACTGCCAGCCTCGGCGGTATAATCTTAGGTCACAGTTTCCCTTGAAAATATCTATGCACTTATGCGATTATCGTATTGCGCATATTTTTTGAGTTTCAGTGACAGCTGTAGGTACTCTTTTAGAGTACGGTAGTTGATCTATATCGTATGTCATGTTTACTCTTAACTGTAAAAAATTATGTTCATGTGAGACATGAACATAATTTTTTACATGTCACAAATCACTCGCAAAAAAATATGGCGGGATCAATGTACTAGCCTCCTTCATTCGACACTTTGGCACGGAAATGGCCTTCGCTGCCAACTGGTGTTATTAATTTTACATGTCACAAGTAGATCAAAATCACATAGTTAGTTCATTAAATAGGGGCTTCAAGTTTGGCCGGCAATGCGATTACGTAAAAAGCAAACATCCTATAATCGACAATTTGATAACGATTCCATGGCCAATGCCTGGTAATCGCGCAGTGGGATCGGCAAACATCCATAGCTTCTAATTTACACAAACGCTGGATATAATAAGTTAATGAGATATTATACCTGGATCAACAAGCAAGCTTGGGGGATCGGATCGGGATTACATTTTGCATAAATGTAAGTCTAAGGGCTTGTTTTACGATCCAAAAGTAAGTTCCCGTTAAATTAACTGACAGTTATCTATGGTGCTGTCTCTTTCATATTAAAGTGGACTGTACTTGACGACAATACTGTTATCTGTCAAGTAAATTAACAGGAACTTACTTTTCGATCGTGAAACAAGCCCTAAATCTGGGTAAATTAACACATATTTATGTGTACCTACTTACCTATATAGACATAGACGTCTATGCGAAGCTGCGGGCAACTACTACTAAATGAAAGGAAATAAATATAGCGCTGGTTATTAAAAATGCATTGAAAACACCCGGATACGAGAATAGTTTTTGAATCATAGGTACCTTGATATCTCGTGTCGGGCTAAGCACGTTGAGAACTTGAGATAATGTTTTCTATGGATTAAAACTATGTACCTATTATTTTTCTTATCAGCGAAGGTCATTTTGCAGGGTTGCTCTTTGACATTATCACCGATATACATGCTTCATACATATGTAGATAATATGTTTTTCATAGCGTTTCACGAGGAATCTGCAACAATTCTGTTAATTTTTTTCAGTTTTCACATATTTGTAATCTTATCGAAGATTTTACAAAGATAGTATTGGTTGTTTATCTTCAGCTTCTTTAGGTCTTGTTTTTTTTAACGAGCTGCGCTCCGCGGTTTCACCCGCGTGTAAATTAATGATAAGTAGCCAATGTTTTATTCCAGACCAGACCTAGAACTACGTCTATTTAAAATTTCAGCCTGACTCGTTCTGTAATTTTAACGTGAAGAGGTAACAACCATCCTTTCATCCATCCAAACATTCGCATCACTACGTAGTATAAAACAAAGTCGCTTTTTCTGTCCCTATTTCCCTATGTCTCTGTGACTGCTTAAATCTTTAAAACTATGCAACAGATTTTGATGCGGTTTTTTAACAGATAGAGTGATTCAAGAGGAAGGTTTATACATATAATAAAACCGTGTGAAGCCGGGCGGGGCGCTAGTTTATAATATTAATAAGTGTAATGCTGGACAATCCACAAAGAGATAGTGTGATATCAGTCTGTGTTAAAATTAATATTGCGTTGTTATCTTTTTTATCGATAAAAATATAACTACGAAATGGTAGCCATTGTAATATCTATCAGAATAACCAATAAACCCTATCTTGTAAAAATCGCAATTGCTTCTCTACCTTCTGTACCTACCTGTAAATGCCTTCAGTATGTTTATCACTCTGACTTGTGTTGATAAAGAAATACAAACGATTTTTAGGCTTAATCCGGTTTTCCATATAGGAAATCCCTCCTAACTTTAAAAAAAATTAAATCCGGTATTCCCCTTTGAATATCCTACTTATAGGGAAAACCTTCTGGCTTATTCTAGTAGCATAGCCAGATCATTTAATTATGAGTACTTAAATGTAGGTGTGCAGGACAACGTCTAGTTAAGTTTTAAGGTAACTAGTATATTGCTTTAGATTAAGTTGTAGAGTTCAGAATCGTACATATTTTGCAGTTAACATAGAATAGAATAAGTACTTGTTAACCACAATAGGCCATAGATCATGTAATAGTTGTAAGAGAGCAATTTATGTACCTATCTTTATGTAAATAAGGTTTATGTACTACGCCTTGTCGAATAGAACAATCTAGAGCTTTCGGGAATTCGTAGAAAGCTTTGGAAAGTTCTGGAATATGCGACATCATTCCAGAACATTGTAGAAACTTCCGGAAGCCTATAGAACGATTTCGAAGCCTGTAGAATAGTGTAGAACATTCTCGAAATCCATAGAGTCATTCAGTGCCTTAAGAATATTCTAGTCTTTCAAATGTACGCAAAGTTTCTCGAACGAATCGAAAGGAAAGACAGAGACAAATAGGAATGACAGAGATAGATATAGCTTCCGGAAAACTGTGGAAATGTAAGACAAGGACGGCGTATGTAGAATGAAAGGGATAGAATTATTTATCTAGATATTAATCGAGTTTTCTAGAATGTTTTGCTTTGTTCGACGGACATATAAAAGGCCGAGCTTGTCCGCCGAGATGCATTCAGTTTTTAGTTGTGATATAGTAAACATTCAGTCTTTAGAAGTGAACAGTGAATAGTGAACTTATAGTAATAGCAATCCAGTACTGCAGTAAGAAAATATAGAAGCTCTTCTCACAGAACAGTCTTTGATTCTACGCCATCTTCACCTTCAACGGAGTTCTCCAATCCAGCAATAGAAAGTGTGCACCCGCTCATTCGTATAGGCCCTTCTAGTGGGATCGCACATTTTATGGTCCTTCGAGCCGGATCGCTGAGGAAGCCTTGAAAGAAGATTGGAATTGAAGATATCGTCATGCCAGTCACACGCTCTGCCGGAAAGGGACGCCAGCCACCGACCACCAGAGCCGGTACGTCGGGAGCACCTGCCTTTACATGGACGACGGGAGGAACCACGGACACGGATTCTACGGCGACCACCTCTGTCACGGGATCAGCAGCCATCATGTCTGCCATGGAATCAATCTCTGTCACCGCGTCTACTGTAATCGCGTCTGCTGCGGAGCCAACGGCGACCACCTCTGCCATTGCCGCCGCTGCCACTGATGTGACCTCGAGAAGAAGCATAGGTCAACATACTGCCCCGCCGTCTGCGCTATCATCCCACTCATCCCCACCTAGCCGCGGGACTCATATAGCGAATAAGGGATCGATGCAGACACTACTGGATCCATGTCTAAAGGAAGGCATGCTGCCGGACCATCACGTTCAGAAGAACTCACGTGATGGATCCAATAGTTCAAGAAAAAGACTGAAGATAGCAAAGGCTAAAGAAGAACTCGCCCGTCTCCAAGTAGAACTAGCTACTGCGCGTCTGGCTGTGCTAGAAGCAGAAGACAACGAGGATGAAGGGGATGACAACGCTTCTGAGTTTCCAAGTGCGGAAACGCACACCAAAGTGGAAAATTGGCTATGTAACACGCCTGAACCGCCGATTAAACATGAAGAACTTCAGCAAGAACCCGTGGAACCGCCGGAATCATTCGAACACGGCATGGAGTACCCGGTACTTCACCCACCTGAAAGAGTGCAGCGCACACCGGTGGGAGCTGTTCAATCGGACTTCAGTCAGCTAGCCGCAGCCATCACACTCGCTGTCAAAGAAGCGGGTCAGCGGCCACGATTTATCGAGCTACCCATCTTCAATGGCTGCCACCAGGACTGGCTACCCTTCCAGGCGGCATATAGAGAAACTGAACATATGTTCTCACAGATCGAGAACATTAACCGCCTACGGAAAAATCTGAAGGGAAAAGCCAGAGAAGCTGTTGAGAGCCTGCTTATCACGAACACACATCCATCGGACATCATCAAGACACTCGAGAACCGATTTGGAAGACCAGAGTCCATCGCCATGTCAGAGTTAGATGCACTTCGAGCTCTGCCGCGCTTGAACGAGTCACCGAGGGATATCTGTATATTCTCTACTAAAGTGACCAACGCCGTGTCTACTCTGAAAACCCTCAACTGCGTCTTCTACCTCTACAACCCGGAAGTCTCGAAGGCCCTCGTCGATAAGCTAACTCCAATACTGCGATATCGTTACTACGATTTCGCCGCCATGCAGCCAAAAGAAGAGCCGGACCTCATGAAGTTTGAGAAGTTCATGAAAAGGGAAGCTGAATTGTGCGCTCCTTATGCGCTACCCGAAGCAACGTCATCGTACCAAGCCAATTCTTCACAGAAGCGTCCTCAAAAGGTAAACACAGCCTCAGATAACAATCAAATAGATAGAAAGAAATGCACCGTGTGCCAAAAACCGGGACACAAGATAGAAGACTGCGAGGAGTTCATAGCAACGGAAGTCAGCGCCAGATGGGACATCGCTAAGGAGAAACGCCTATGCTTTAGGTGCCTGCGATATAAAGGAAGAAACCATCACTGCCAACCAAAAACGTGTGGTATTAATAGTTGCAAGTACACACACCACAAGATGCTACACTGTGATCGATCGAATAAGGCAGCGGACTTCAGTGAAGAGAATGAATCTATTAACTCTGCCTGGACTACCAACAAGCAGTCATATCTCAAGATCATACCAGTACATGCGTCGGGACCAAAAGGTTCCATAGAAACTTACGCATTACTGGATGATGGATCGACGATCACTTTAATAGATGAAGACGTCGCCAACACAATAGGAGTCAAGGGACCAATAGACCCTCTCAAAATAGAAGCGATCAACGCATTCAAAATTGCGGAAAGCCAATCAAGAAGAGTCAACTTCATGATTAAGGGAATGAACAATCACGAAGAACGCATACAAGCTAGAACAGTGAAGAATCTCAAAGTTTCGTCTCAAAAGGTTACCGTAGAGCAAGTCGAAGCCTGCAAACATCTGCAAGACATTGGAAAAACACTGAGTTACGACAATGCGAAGCCACAGGTAGTTATCGGTCAAGACAATTGGCATCTTCTCGTAACAACGAAGGTTCGAAAAGGAAATGTAAACCAACCAGTAGCATCCCTTACGTCGCTCGGTTGGGTTCTACATGGTGCACAGACCCGCACAATTGGCCGCAACATTAATGTCATATCTCATATCATGGAAGCACCCGATGATGATATAGAAGAAAAGGTGCTCTGTATTAATTCGAAGAGACCAAGGACGGACCCAGAAGAGCAAGCCCTTCGTATTGTAGAACAGAATACAGTCCACAACGAAGAAAATAGAAGATACGAAACAGCTCTACTTGGGCCAAAAGAAGATATCAGTCTTCCTGATAACAATGAGAACTCACTAAAGCGACTCTTCAGTATAGAAAGGAAACTGGATCGCGACGAAAATCTGAAAAAGAAATGTAATGAACAGATGGAAGCACTTAAAGAAAAAGAATACGTAATGAGATTCCGTCAACACAAGACGGTAGTAAAAGCAGACATGAAGGTGATCTTCGGAGCTTCAAGTTCACCGTCAACGACATTAATAGCACTTCGTCGAGTGATAGAGCAAAGCGGGCATCATAGTGAGATATGGTCGGATAGTGCAACAAGCCTAAAGGGAGCCGACGAAAAACTTAGAAGAACACCCGATGAAGCTACAGCGGAAGGAATAGCCAAGAAGACTATCTCGTGGCATTTCATCCCTCCTGGAGCATCTTTTATAAGCAGTGCTTGGGAACAAGTGTCAGGTACTTACCTTCATTGACAAAGACTATATTTCAAAAACCAGCTGGCGCGCGGCACAGAGATTAGTTGACATCTTTTGGACAAGAATACACGAATATTTACCCGAGCTACAACACCGGCGGGAGCCACATGGGAAAGGACCCAGTGTCAAGATTGGCGATCTTATACAACTAATTGATAGCAACCTCCCGAGAAACGTATGGGTCCGAGGACGAGTCATAGCAACGTTTCCCGGCCCTGACGGAATAGTACGCACAGTCGACGTAGCAACAAAGGGTGGAATCCTGCGACGGCCAGTTAGGAAAATAGTAGTCCTGCCGATTGAGACATCGTCGTCCAAGCACCTAGAGTAATGCAAATATTTGCACGGCGGGAGAATGTGCAGGACAACGTCTAGTTAAGTTTTAAGGTAACTAGTATATTGCTTTAGATTAAGTTGTAGAGTTCAGAATCGTACATATTTTGCAGTTAACATAGAATAGAATAAGTACTTGTTAACCACAATAGGCCATAGATCATGTAATAGTTGTAAGAGAGCAATTTATGTACCTATCTTTATGTAAATAAGGTTTATGTACTACGCCTTGTCGAATAGAACAATCTAGAGCTTTCGGGAATTCGTAGAAAGCTTTGGAAAGTTCTGGAATATGCGACATCATTCCAGAACATTGTAGAAACTTCCGGAAGCCTATAGAACGATTTCGAAGCATGTAGAATAGTGTAGAACATTCTCGAAATCCATAGAGTCATTCAGTGCCTTAAGAATATTCTAGTCTTTCAAATGTACGCAAAGTTTCTCGAACGAATCGAAAGGAAAGACAGAGACAAATAGGAATGACAGAGATAGATATAGCTTCCGGAAAACTGTGGAAATGTAAGACAAGGACGGCGTATGTAGAATGAAAGGGATAGAATTATTTATCTAGATATTAATCGAGTTTTCTAGAATGTTTTGCTTTGTTCGACGGACATATAAAAGGCCGAGCTTGTCCGCCGAGATGCATTCAGTTTTTAGTTGTGATATAGTAAACATTCAGTCTTTAGAAGTGAACAGTGAATAGTGAACTTATAGTAATAGCAATCCAGTACTGCAGTAAGAAAATATAGAAGCTCTTCTCACAGAACAGTCTTTGATTCTACGCCATCTTCACCTTCAACGGAGTTCTCCAATCCAGCAATAGAAAGTGTGCACCCGCTCATTCGTATAGGCCCTTCTAGTGGGATCGCACAGTAGGATCGAGTAAAAAAGTAGTACCTACCTACACGTAAGATAAGAGTGAACGACTGTAATCATGGCCTACCTACAGGAACCTACAGAATCTGCAAATCTGCGAATCTTACGATTTGTATTACAATGGATCCTGCTATTTTATATGTTGTCATTTTTACTACCGCCGTTTAATGCCGTTTAATTTATTCGACTTTGGTGATTTAAGTACGTTCATCATTGATGTTATCGATGTTATCGTTTTGTTATCACGTTAGTTTATTACTACCTAATTAATAAAGGGTGTCTCAGAATTAACTGCACTTTTATTTTACGTGTTGACCGCAACATGCAAAATCTTTCGAACCGAGGTGAAACTTACTCGCATGGAGTAGAGCCATGAGTATGGAGACCTGATCGTGACGTCATATTTTGTAGGATGTAGATGAAGGCGTTGCTAAACCAAATCGCATAGAAAAAGGAGATGTCACGATTACGGCGGGTCGATACTATCGTCAACCGGACTCGAAAGGCTCACGTTAGCCGCTTGCCGAGTTCTTTTTTAGTAGGTAATGAACGTTATTTGGGACCGCAAGATAATTTTGAGAAACAACACTATTCCTTTTGATTAACCCGGAGTGTGTAAAATAGAATTTGTCATCGATGGCAAACTTACCCATACAGACATGAATTTAAAACAATTTAGCATCCGTTTGTAGAAACAAACAGGATTGTGTTTCCTGTCTCCTCGAAATTGACGCCCCAAAGGTCTGTCAAAAGATTGGGGGACCTGTAACATGAGTGGGGCGGACAGCGGCAAAATGAAAACGGAACTTATTTCTGATACACCCTTTACTTTATCGGTAGACGTTAATTAGTGAGTGGCTTCTAGATTAGAGGGACTAACGCGCCGGTGTTGACAGTCTGAATACCAGAGCTAACTTTCAGATGAACTTCGTTTACTTCTATCAATAAACTAGTATTTTAAAACGTTGTATTTATAATTTGTCTTTATTCTTCTCTTATTATAATTTGTCTTTACTTCTACAATTGATTAAAAAGCATCCGTTTTTTTCACTACATATTATAAAACAAAGTCGCTTACCGCTGTCTATTACACCCGTGTGAAGCCGCGGCGGATCACTAGTAAATTTAATAAGTTTACTTTGCACTTCAACTATTGATTATTGTCGTCGTATCTGTGCGTCATTGAGGTAGGTACTCCATAATATTGATATAAGTAATTACCCACAGGTACACATTAGGTACTAAGTGTAGGTAAGTTGTTATCATATATGCCAATATTTATCTACCTATAGGTACTATTTTTTTCGTCATGTCAAGTGTTTGCTTCATTAACACAATATGACTTGTTTAGGAAGTAATTTGACATTGAATATGTGTTATATTTATTTTTTAATAGTACAATAACTTTGGTTTTTTAGGGTTCTAAACCCAAAGGCCCTATTTTTTATGAGTTAAGAACCTCGAAGCATTTTTTTCTTATAAGAACAGATTTTGAAGACGTTTTTTTTATTTCTACGTTAGTGCTTCTGATGTGTTGTGTTGAGTTACATGAGTTTGATCAAGACATGGCCAGAGTTTTGAGTTATCTTACTATTATAATAAATGGGAAAGTATGTGTGATAGTTTGTTTTATAAGTAATCTTTGTAACTACTTAAGTTATTTAAATAAAATTTGGTAGGTATGTAGATAGTTTGAACCTAGAATGTCCTATTCTAGGTTCAAACTATCTACATAGGCTATTAAAATTTGGAAATTTTTACCTCGGGGGTTAATTAGGGTGGTAAAGTTTGTATGGAAAATATTTTTTCGTTGGTTCGATTCACTCAAAACTCGGTATAAATAACTGTAAAGTAAATAATTAAACAAGTATTTTTTATTTTTACACAATAACCTCTAGGGGTGTACAATAAATTTCAGAAATTTGTACCCAAAAAAACTCTGGTTCGCGGGCGAAGCCGCGGGGCGCATCTAGTCCTTAATAATATGCGTATTACATTAACTTCGACTACATTTATGATATTCTCAGTTTTTCTTATACGAATTTAAATTCGTTTCAAAGCTTTTATACACACAATATATTTGTTTTCTTAGGTTCTTAAAGTTAAGGGCAATGTGCCAACGGGTCATGTTGTTTTGATTGCATTAAAGAGTCAGTAACCTAATATATACCTGTATATACCTACATACATACTTGTTAACCGCCGCCGCCTGCAGATAAAATTCGTATACATTATTCATGAAAGTCAGATAAGGTAGATTATCCAATATGAAAAACCAACAGATGTTGAAGACTCAATTGGCGATGGACAGGGTATATAATAATAATATTAATGCTAGACAATCCACCTAAAATCATCTATCCCCAAACTAAGCAGAGCTTGTGCTATGGGTACTAGATGACTGATATACTTTGTACAGTACATTTTTTATTACATTAATAGATATATTTTATTATACATAGAAAACACCCAGAACCCCAGAACAAATATTTGCAGATAGTATAAACATTTATCCCAAGGGTGGAAGTCAAACCCGCAACAAATAAGGCTAGTCGCAGGAGTGATGTGGTGTATTGTATGCCACAAAGATCAGAATGGAAAACGTTGGCGGAGGCCTTTGCCGATTCGCAAACAAATCTATAAAATTTTAAAAAACAAATACTTAGCTAAGCCCTAATTTTAATGAAATGTATGATTTTCGTAATCTGAATAAAAGGCAAAATAATTTTATTAAAGATGAGTAAATAATAAGCATCCATACGTTTCGTGACCGTCCGTCGACGACAAAACAAAATCAGTTAATTGAACCTTGGACTTGGTACTGTACTACGATGTCCAGTCCACTTAAAATTAATTGTTATAAACTATTTGCAGTCATACCTACTGATCAAATCAACATCAATGTACAGAGATCAGATTGAGATCAATATGAAACTACCTTCGCTCAAGTTTAAAGTTCCGTACCTCAAAGCGAACCCGATAAATTAATTGGCCGTCGTCGGTATTATCGATGGACCGTCGTCTGTCTGTCTGTCACAAATCTCTATTTCCAAAATATCTAGCCAGTCCAACTATTTTCTCTAATGTTACTTTTTTTTCTTTGAGAAGGAATTTAGAATTATATGAGATAATTAGATACCTTTACTACAACTTTACTTTACTTTTACTTTTTGTATTTAAGGAGTTGTAAGAGTATTTAAGAGTTTATACGATCAGAACACATGATAACTATTTACCAAGACGAAAAGAATGTGAAAGCTGTAGGAACTGGGAAAGTGTTCTCCATCTTAGGCCTCATCTTCACTTACGTGAGATAGTGAGCAAACGCTCGACCATATACAATAAAAAAAAAAAGTTGGGAAAAATAAGTTCATCGTGAGTTACCTAGAAACCTTTTCATTGTTTAAAAAACATCAATGTTTTATCTCACTGTATGGATTTTAAAGTGGTATATAGGTACCTGAGAACTTTGAAGCTGTGGATGTTAGTAAATTATTTTTTAAAAATTGGATTGTTACAAAGGCTGCTTCTATTTTTCTTCTTGATGAATAAAGAAAGAATAAAGTCAACGGCAAAAATAAATGTACAACTGCATAAAAATACAAACATAAAGCAGCTCAACTATTGTGCTTTCATTTGATGCCCAGTTTGAAGGTGTTCCCCAAAATAAGTAGTTTAAAAAAAAAATGATTTACAAGAGACCTTCAGTATCAACCAGCCCACGCCAGTTTGTTTTTCATTCGATACACCTTAGGCTGTGTCCCCACTAGGCAAACTGTGAGCGGCCGACTGAGTGAGCCGCAAATTTGTGCGCACGTATCGCTGCAAACTGCGTGCATACTGCGTAGGTAAAGTGAGCGCAAACTAGCAAACTGCACATTCAATTTAAAATATATGGAGGGGCGTACTGAACAGATATGCCGCAAACTCAGTCGGCCGCTCACTGTTTGCCTACTGGGGACACAGCCTTAATCCGGCCCAGCAGCGTAGGTACATAGGAGGTACCTTTACTGAGCGATTAGTGAGTGGCACTGGGCCAGTTTTTTTTTCGCTCAAGGATGACTAGTGGTGGCTTTTAATTTTATCCACTTTATTTCTGTAAATACACTTTTGCCCAGAAATACCATACCACCCTTCACTGAGATTACCAATCATGTGTAAACACAGTGATCTCAATTTGTAATGCAAGTGCAATGACAAAAATGATAAAACTGCAACTTTTGATTGCAACCCAACCTTGTATTGTTGATGAAATTAAGTATGGTCACGGCACGTCCCACAATTACATAATGTAGTAAGAACTTGTAAATTTTAATCTTTTAAATAACTAGCAACCCGCCCCGGGTTCACACGGTTTTATTATACGTATAACCTTCCTCTTGAATCACACTATCTATTAAAAAAAACCGCATCAAAATCCGTTGCTTAGTTGTAAAGATTTAAGCATACAAAGGGACATAGGGACAGAGAAAGCGACTTTGTTTTATACTATGTAGTGATGGTTAAACTTACCAAGTTCTACCACAATTCAAATTCAAATTAGTTTATTGGTACCATGATGATTAAACAAACTTACTTCAGTCAATCACAATTCTAAGGTCTTAAAGTCTATGTTACGTTTATCTAAGCACTGTGATCTTGCTTAGCAGTTTACTAACTGTATTTATCATAATAATTCTACAATTTGACCTACCTAAATACGCGTATTACTACTTACTAGCCTAAAAGTTGTTGTTTACAATAAATTATTTAGTTATTTCAGCAAACTTAGTAACATTAGGTATTTATGTACAAATACATAATCTTAAATCTAAATACTAAGCTAGCAGTACATAAAAAACACTCATTCTATTGCATTTATGGAAAAGTAAACTAAATGCAAATGGCACAGCTTACCTAATGGGTTTTATGTGTCATCAATTTATGTTACTTATAGAAAATAAACCATGTAGGTACAAATACAAACGATAAATAGTAAAATAAATAAGTGCGCACTTGTACCAGTTTTATTTATATTTGTTGTTAACTTATGTTTATTTCACATTATTTATTTATTATTTATTTATTTATTTTAGGGAAACCATCAGCACATTAAACTTAAGTTATCGATACAGTAGAAATTGATAGGCTATTTAAAGGAATCCACTGATAGATTCATAGTAGTTTTACTTAAAGGCACTAAATGAAATAAAGAACTTAATGAAACTAGTTATCACTACTTGCTATAAAGTTGTTACGTAATTATCTATTATAGTATATTCTATTCTATTCTAATTACGATGACGCATTATATACAGCAACAAAAAAAGAACTAGAAGAAAGTTTATAGAAATCGAGGTAAGATAAGATGTCACTCACATATTATGTTACATTTGTATTATTTTCAGAGTAGGTAATAATGCGTATTGGCTTCCACTGCATCGATGATGTTCTCATTTTGCGTTTATTTTTTGTAGAAGTTGTTTAACAGTTTTTTTACTACGCCAAATTATCTTTGTTAGGTTTTTTTAGCGAAAATATAACTACTTTTAATTAAGTTATGTAAATACCTATGAATTTACAATATTTCACTTATTTATGTTATTTAAATAGGTTTTTTGACCAGTATTAACACTTTACCTACATTGGCAATATCTACGGCGGTTTTACCCAGTTCCACTTCATTGTTGTTCTACAACATAATTTTCCTGGCTTTGTTATGGACAGTGTTGCCAGATGGAATTTGAAAAAAACAGTAGAAAGTTCAGTAAAAAATCAGTAGATTGGCATAAAAATCAGTAGGTAGTTATTAATGACTGAAAATTGTAGTATGTAGTGTACGTATTGTGTTTCGCGAGAGTATTTTGGCTGGCGACCTTTTTTTTTTTTTTAGCTGCTATCGTAAAAAGGAAGCTTTTCCTCTTTGCATTTTTGCCTACAACTGCAACTAAAAAAAAAAAAAAAGTCGCCAAAATACGAGAGTATAAGCTTGGCAAAAAAGAGTAGAAAATAATGGGGGCGCCACTGTAGGTCCTTATGGCAACACCAATAGCGCACCAAGCTAGTCTTGATACTTAGGTGTATATTTCTGTTATACGTACATTTATATCCACACATAGTATACTAGTATCAGTAAATATTGTTTAATTGAACAAGGTTCTCGGTATGTAACTATATAAAGAAAAAAATATAAAGTAAATTAAAATTTAATACATTGTTATTAATACATTGTAAGTTCTCTCTCACAGTATTCTTTTTCTATTTTTATTACGTGCTGGCACGAATTCTTCCAATCCTCCTCCGTAATAGCTTGGAACCGTTCCGTTTTAGCACGCTCAGCTGCTTCCTATAAAGAAGAAACTTTTTATGATACTTTTATCTTACCTTTTTCAGTTTATTATTTAGGCACCTAATTTCTAGACCATTTAAAATACAAACGCTATAGTAACTTTATTACAAAGAAATAACACAACATTTAAATCATGTAGAAATAGATTTACATATTAGCTAGTCTAGCTCAAGTATCAAATTCTATGCCCGCGCTAAAGCAGAGTACGCAAAACAAACGTAAACATAACTGCCCGATGTTTATTGTTAAATATTTCACTTTTTCCGTGGAACTTTAATTTAATCCTGCTTTAGGACCATCATGTTACCTTTGATTCAACTTAAAATTACAAAACAAACTCTCACAAACCTGTCATATCAGCGGTTCTTTGAAAAACATTGTTGAGATCTGAAAGAATAGTTCTGGCCTCATATTCTGCCAGACATCGCCTGTATGCCTTATAAATAACCTCCCTGGCAGCACTTCTAACTGTTTTATTCATTATTTTTCACTTTTCGTCACTTTATCACCACCGCTTGACCGATCCAAGTAAAAAATTCGAGAATTCTTATTCTTTGTTTACTATTTTACATCAAACGTCATTGCTTTAAGAATGTTGCCATTAAACAAAAAAATTAGTTCCGTTTCAAGACTTTTTTGCCAAGCTGTAGTCTCATATCGTACGTGTTGGCGCCTCCTAAACTTACTATTTAATCACGAAGCTATAGGCGCTCGGGAAAATCAGGTAGATTTCACGAAATTTTAGAAATAAATCAGTAGATCGGTAGACGCCTCAAAAATCAGGTAGATCTACTGATAAATCGGTAGATCTGGCATCGCTGGTTATGGAACTATTTAAGTCGTTAACAGAATAATTACTGTATAAATTGTTTTGTTGTGGCCACGACTGAAGTTGGTACCGTCCGACACGACGTCCCTCTTAGGTGTCAGATAAGTAGGTAATACAATACGTCCTATAAACGACAAGAGATACAGTCAGCGTCATGCAGAGATCAAGATTATCCAAGCTTTTCTTCAACTCTAATCATTACATCACACGTTCGTATAAAACAAAGTCGCTTTCTCTGTCCCTATTTCCCCATGTCCCTTTGAATGCTTACATCTTTAACAGTGATTCCCAAAGTGGTCCGGGTGGACCCCCAGGGGTCCACGGGAGACTTGATGGGGATCTATGCTAGGCGTAACAAAAAATAGGGGTCCACAATAGTAAGGGGGGGTGCAGGATAATTAATGTGGTTTTAGTAGTGAAGAACTAAAATGTTGGCTTGATTTTTAGAAGTTCAGCAACTATTACTTGTAAAAACTTGTCGTTGTCGAAAAACTTGCAGCGACGGGGAGATTTGCGGATATTCCTTACAAAATTCAAGCCAAATATTGATAATTTGCTGTCAATACAGCATCAATTGTAACCTTTTTTTCGAAAACTGTTAATTCTTCTTTGAAACTCAGCGACAACATAAGTTTCCATAGATTTAATCTTCACTTTTTTTTCGAGATTACGTATTATTGTAGCTACAGGGGGTCCACCGGATCCAGAAAAATGTTGAAAGTGGTCTATGAAACAAAAAAGTTTGGGAACCCCTGCTTTAAAGCTACGCAACGGATTTTGATGCGGTTTTTTTAATAGATAGAGTGATTCAAGAGGAAGGTTTTTACGTATAATAAAACCTTGCGAAGCTGGGGCAGGTCGCTAGTTAATGATAAAAGATTTCAGTCAGCATCATATAGAGATTTTTATCCAAGCCTCTCTTCTACTTGAGATGGGTGGGGTTTAGGTAGGTACCTCTAGACTGTTTGCAACCGTCTGCAGTTAGCTCGTTGTTTCAATTGTTATTACAATTTTTTTTTTATTTGTCTGCAATTTTCTTTGTTAGTGTAGTACTATTAAGTATGTAATTTATGTATAATTAAAGCTTATGAATCATATTAATACATAACATTTGGTTCTGCTCATAAAATAAATTGGGAGTAAATTTATTGGTAGTTATTTTAAATATTGGGGTAAGCGGTAAAAATCAGCTAAATAAATATTTGGGCAGCTTAATAAATTTTGGTCGCATGTAAAATAAAAACGACCTGCAATACTTGGGTGACAAATATAAAATTTTTGGTAAGTGAATAAATAGCGGCATGGTCTATGAAATTAATACTTTTGGGCAACTGAATAAAAAAATAATGGGCAGTAATAAACCATTATTTTGTTACAGCAAGTAATGAAATTTTTGAGGTGCATAATAAATGTTATGGGCAAAAGAATTGTAAAAAAGTAAAACAGAAAAAAGTGAAAATAAGCCGTAATCACTGGTAGATACAGCGTTTGAAATCTTACTATTTTAGGTAGATACTATTATTGAAAGTCTGTGTAAATGTTTGTAATAAATAATTTCAGTAGATACTTAAGTTATTGAGATCAAATTTGGTGGTGGTATGTAGATACTTAGTTATTTAGATGAAATTTGGTATGTAAGTAGATACCATATGACCGATAATAACTTAGTAAATACTAAGCATTGCTTAAAATCTTTGGGGCTTTCCTACACATAATCTCTATCTATCAATTTTGGGAATAAAGAAATAAAGTTATATCCCAAAATGTGCTGCACAAAGTGCACTTACTGTCATAAACTTTAATATTAACATTCATACTTTTTCATTGTTTTATTTATTTTCCCAATTAAAATAGTAGGTACTGTTTCACCCGCGAAATTACCGGAATTTTCCGTGGGAATTCTGGATAAAATATAGCGTATGTGTTATTCCAGACTATACTTAATCTATCTCTGTATCAGATTTCATCCAGATCCGTTCAGTAGTTTTTGTGTGAAAGAGTAACAAACATCCATACTTACAAACTTTCGCGTTTATAATATAAGTAGAGGTGGCGACAAGCGTTTCGGAGGCAGGTACCTAATTACCTATGTAATCAATCAGAGAAATAACTTTTCTAATGCTAGGATTTCTGTGGTTAGGAACCTTATTTACAAGCAAGAACACAAGAAGTAAGGCTCAAAGTTGATTGGTGAAATCAAGTACCGCCGCGCGCCCCACCACGCGCCCCGCCACGCGCCCCGCCGCGTCGCGCCGCCCCGCCACAGCTCTAAATGCAAAAACCCGAATTTGCTTTTGCGATCCAAAATGTGGCCTCCCATCTCATCACAAAATTAAACGTGTTATTCTCAGTCTTCGATATCCATAATGTTCTCCATTTGAAAAATAAATTTACACGTGGGTGAAGCCGCGGGGCACAACTAATTTCAAATAAGTAGGTAAGTATGTCATTGCTTATCCTACAGCTTGACATGTAGGTACCTAGATAAGTAGGGCATAGGGTTGTGACATAGGTATAGGTAGGTACTTTGGTAAAGTTTATATTCTTTGCCTACGTACCTAGGGACCTATGTCTACCTACGTACTGCATAGTTCATTTGAAAAGGCGATGATTATCTAGCAACGGGGCGGCGGCGGGCGGGGCGGGACGGCGCCGCATGCACGGCAACTGTGACGAACGGTCGGTCGCATCGTGTAGTTCCCTAACCTACCTACCTACCCCCGACCTACCTACTAACTACGGTATGCGTGTATGAGGCGTGTACATGTGCAGGGCAGCGAAAATGTCAAAAAGTCGGAATTTTCCCTCACTAACCCCTCCCTTTTCTACTTTTCACCAAAATAACATACTGACCTATCTACGCTCCACCATCAAGGAGAAAAACAGAAAAACAGCTTAAAAGTACCTTTTGCTACTATAATATTATAATGAGGAAAAATTTTTATTGTAAAAAAAAACTTTATATTAAAAATTGCTACAATACCTTTACATATATAACTTTTGAATTATTCAATTCGGACATTCCATTCGAAAGATATCACGAGTTTAAAAATGTAAAGTAATATTACAATTATAATATTTATAAAAAATTGAAAAGTCTGTGTGAATGTTTGTTATAAGTAATCTCCGTAATTACTTACGTCACTTAAGTTATTTACTTAGGTGAAATTTGGTAAGTAGCATGGACGAATTATTACTAGTAAGTAGATAGTTTAGAACCTAGAATAGGACATAGGCATAGACATAACATTTTCAAAAATTAACTTCTGAGAGGTTTAAGTTTGTAGGGAAAAATATTTTTCCTTGATTCGATGTACTCTAAACTCAGTATAAATCAACTATAAAATAAATAATTTGATATGTATTTTTTATTTTAACAAAATAAGCCTAGGGATTGTGTTATAAATTTCTGAAATTTGTATAAAAAACTCTGGTTCGCGGGCGAAGCCGCGGGGCGCATCTAGTAGTGTAATAAAAAAAGTTTAAAAATAAATTAAAGTTACCTATGCGATGTAGGGCGTCACTGGGGTACTGTGGGGAGTCAGAGTCAATGCTTGAAATCGTCTGCGTGAGTGTATACTAGGTAGGTGCATGTTAAAATTTATAAATTATATGAAATTTTCGTTAAATACCTACCTGTGCAGTGTGCGAAGACGCCGGGACGGGCCTTAGGTATATATATATTACTAGCAGTGCCTCGCGGTTTCCCCGCGCTAATTCCCGTTCTCGTTGGAATTCCGGGATAAAATATAGCTATATAAAATATATGTGTTATTCCAGACTATAATCTATCTCAGTGCCAAATTTCATCCATATCCGTTCAGTAGTTTTTTCGTAAAAGAGTAACAAACATCCATCCATCCATCCATACTTACAAACTTTCGCGTTTATAATATTAGTAGGATTATACGCAGTTCATGACATGGGCTTTTTTAATTTCAGTTCATTCCTGCTTTTCCCTGGTAGTCAAATTAAAGAACATGGATGTAGGTTGTATGCCAAATTAATTGTAGATTATATTATTATTTAACCGTAGGTGGGAATCAAACCCGCAACCCGCTGCCCCGCCACGCCACGCGCGCCGCCACATCGATCGTCAAATTAGCAACCCCAAATTAATTAGTGAGCTTCCAAACACTGAATTAAATCCGATCCACGGTCTGCTGATCATTTTTGATAGTTGGTTGCTCCATTTTTAGTTTTACAGCAGGCCAAAATTTCAATAAACGCTAATCATGATTTGCTGATGCATGAAAAATAATTTACTGCACAAAAATTTTTTAAATAGCCCGTTGTTATTTTTCTTGTTGCCCAATTTTTATTTTTTTGCAGGCCATTTGTCGCAGCCCAGTTTTATTTATTCAGCTTACCGAATTAATTTTTTTGTTCACCAAAATCTGTTTAATTCACTGACCGATTAAATGATACCCAAATAAATTATGATTCATTATTTCTGAGCACAAAATAAACACTTAGCATATTTATGTCAATTTATAAACTAAATATTCTCAAAACCTACTTAAAAGATGCGTTCATAAAAAAGTAAGGTAATATCTACTTTGCATTAATAGGTACTATCATCATCACGACGACACGCTATGATTATGACGAAGAAAATATTACTTTTTAAACTCTATTCTCTTGTAATTGTGTTAGGGACCTTACGCACTAGCGGTTGGCCGCTAGGCGGTTAGACTCGAGCGGTCCAAACGCTTAACGCGGTTTCTTCGCGGTTAGCCGCCATAGCGGTCAGCCGCGATGAAACCGCGTTAAGCGGTTGGACCGCTCGAAGGCGCGTGGCTCATAAACAAAATGGACGCCGCCGTCGAGATAGCTTGTGTTATTTATTTTTACTCCCGAAAACAACGAAAGAAAAATAAAAAAAGATACTGGATTCATCCTTTACTAGAAACATTTCAATTCAATTCCGTTTTAAATCTCTATTCTTATAAACTGCTTCTTCACAATTCCAAATAGCTTCTCGTTGTTGAATTTCAACAATGAATTTCTCTGTGTCGAAGTTCATGGCTGCGCAACTGAAAACACGTGCATACTGCACCGGCGGCTCGCCGCAAACTAACCGCCAGTGCGTATACACAAGATGGCGGCTAGCCGCGAAGCGGGCCGCGTCACTCCATTCAACCGCCGCGGTTGAAATTTTGTGGCGGTTTAGTGCGTACAATCATGAGCGGTTGCATATTAAACTGGAAAAGCGGCTAGCCGCGCGGTTAGCCGCCCCCGCGGTTAGCCGCTAGTGCGTTTGGCGGGCGCCCAACGAAACATGGGCACGCGCCGCCCGCCCCTCCATACTTGAGTATTTTGAGGACCAACTTTCTTAAGGCGCAAACAGAAGCTAAACTAGCGCCACCACTTATTTAATCATACAATTACGTTATACATAGGAAATTCAAAAATTCAGACGTTTACTTTGTTAAACCTGTCATAAGCTGTTTGCATCTGTAGTAGTTTCATTTTGTCTGTTTTAGGAAGAGATACGAAAACAGAGGTTAGTGGCCACCAATACCAACTTCGTATCTCTTGTTATGTCGCCACCTAATTAATTAATTAAAATTTAATTAACTAATTTACTCAATTTCTTGACCTAAAACAGCGAGGTTCTATTTTAACCAAACTTGCCGAAAGTCATGAAAGTGGCAGTGCTCATATGATTGAAAGAAATTTTATTTTGACAGACTTCAAAAAATCGAGGTGGTTTTCAATTCAACTTAGTTTTTTGGTGGGTTAAGCCAATTTTGTCTGGACCAACTAATATAACTAATAGTAAAAAATAGAGATTTCTTTCGGCTGGAGGAACGATTAGGTATATAAAAACTTAATTATTATTGAATAATAATGTTTCTTCAATCGTTAACATAGTATACACTCACACCTTTGCTCTCGTCCGCCATTACTATTTTTTATTTCATATTGGGTAGTACTCCGTCCGTAAATTGTATTTGTCCTTGGTCCGGATATAATACATCGACGCAAATAAATAACTCGCAAGGCTCCTCCAGTTTTTATCAAGTTTTAAATATAAAACTCGACAGTCAAGTGCTAAATTGTTTAATGAATTGCTATACAAATGACGTCAATTAGTTAGATCAATAACCTAAAATACCTACAGGCATAAACAAAATAAAAAACAAGTGTCACGAGATAATCATTTTTAGGGTTCCGTGCACATAGGTAAAAACGGGACCCTGTTACTAATCGGTCGTCCTAATACTAATGTCTGTCTATCACTAGGCTGTATCTCACGAACGGTAATAATTAGGCTGTTGAAATAATCACAGATTATGTATTTCTGTTCAAGAACAAATAGAAAGTAAGCAAATAAAGAAATAATAATATTTAACATGGTTCCCATACATGAGACATGTGTTTTTTTGTCGGTTTTATAGATAAAAGTACTACGGAACCCTTCGTGCGCAATTCTAACTCGCTCTTGATCGGTTTTTCTCAAGCTATGAAAAACCACAAAGATTCGTTGTTTATGAGTGAAAAATTTGAAAGTAGCCTGCCGTACTCCATACATCCATTCCTCATTTCTAATGTAAATTGTTATAAGTAGAATTATTGTATGTGAGTGAGTGTACCATACCATCGTCTGAGGTAATTAGCCTATAATCCGGATTCAATTTCAAAATTATTAAGTTTTATAATAATAGTTATTATATAATGTAATAGTATTATTAATTATTATTATTTATTATACTTAATATTATTAATTATTATTAAGATAAAAGTAGAATTTTTGCAGTTAGAACATTTATTTACTTACGTTGTAAATATTCAAATAATTCGATTATAATTTTCTACTTTTATAAATAATATTAAATTCATGTGATTAACCACAAATAGGTAAAGTAGGTCACTAAATACGTTAAGGTACGTAGGTATTTTCGATTAAACGCCCTATCTACTCAATTCGGGTAAGGAAAGAATAGCTACTATCTTTATTCGATAACCTTCAACAATTTAAATCACTGATACTAAATATCTACTTCCGATGTCTTAATGAAGCTGATGTATTTAGCATCAAATTGTTTGTTTTTAATACCTACCAAGGTCAAACACAAAATCTGCCAAGTGTGAGTTGAATCTACGCTTTTAACCGCTTAAATCCTTACTTTGGGAAGCCTTGGAAAAGATTTTTTTTATTGTAAATGACCGAGCGTTTGGCCGTTAGGGCTCCCGCACACGGGCCACCGGCCACAACCACAAAACGCCGCTACCGGCATATTTCCTGTAGTTTTAAAACATTTATATGGACTCGTTGCACATGGTTGACGCCGGTGGCCGCCACACGCTACAATCGTCGCTGCTCGCTTCTTGTGGCCCTTACAGGCCACTAAACGCGCCGATACAAAACGCCGCTACACGCCAGTCCGCACCCCTCTCTCCCAGTAAACCTGTTATATTCATTGACGAAGAAAGTGTCGACCACCGGCCACAAATGGCTGTCGCGGCTACCTCTGTAGCCGCTTCTAGTTTCTCGTGGCGGCGTTTGTGGCTGTCGCGAGTGGCTCGTGTGCGGCGACACTAAATCCGGCCGGCTATCTCACGTGAGCGAAGATGAGGCCTAAGATGGCGCATGCTTTCCCAGAGGGAACTTATTCACTGTTGTTGATGTTTATATTCTGGGGTTTTTGACATTCACCGTAATGGGTTTCGTTAGGTACTCTACAAAATATTTATGTATATGTTTAGTACATATTGAAATGTATACATAATATTAAACGTTGTACGTATTTTTTGTTTGAATCTGAACCAGTTTTTTGGCAACGACAAGTGTAAAGAACATTCTCAATTAATGGATTAGCCTGTTCATTTCACACATACAAATAAATAACGATAACTAAGCATTTTATACAAGAAACATTTTTTGTGTCTGAACATGTTTTTGGCAACCCGGTATGCTTTTTTACACTAGCATCGTCTCCTGCCTGCGCATGCGTGTGTCCTGCCAGATTTTATTAAGATTCTTTCAGCCGTATTTAGGCGTAAAAATATAACAAACACACTTTTTTTTTTACTAGCACCGCCTCGCGGTTTTACCCGCGTAATTCCCGTTCCCGTGGGAATACTGGGATAAAATATAGCTTATGGTTATTCCAGACGTAATCTATCTCTGTGCCAAATTTCATCAATATCCATTCAGCAGTTTTTGCGTGAAAGAGTAACAAACATCCATCCATCCATACTTACAAACTTTCGCGTTTATAATATTAGTAGGATTATAAATTATTTTTGATTCTAAAATATTAGTAAGAATTTTCAATGATATTGTAGGTATAATTGATTTAAAGAGTCATAACATTATGATCAGCATTTAGGTGAGTTTGACCTACCTACACCTACCGACCTACATATTTACCCTGGTTAGTATTGGTTTGATTTATAATCAGACCAATAACAGTAGTCGCTAATTATTTCATACTAGCTGTCCCGACAAACGTTGTCCTATCCTAACTTTTGAAAAATTCTAATTTTCCGCGCAATTTCCTTAATTTTTTCTTTCATAAGAACCTTCTCCTGATAATAACGAACAGAAGAAAAAAAGAATTAGCGAAATCGGTCCAGCCGTTCAGGCGTGATGCCGTGACCAAGGGAAATAGGCATTCATTTTTATATAGATAGATTAATGACCGTGTGTGACCGGTAATTATTGCACACCGACTCCTTTGCTTGAAATCGGTTAAAACCCCCCCGACTTCTTATGTTCAAACCAAGTAAGCTTAGCCGCGATCTAAAGGTAAAGTAGGTAAAGGTAAAGTAGGTAGGTACTGCTTATCTACTACCCACAGTTTATCACGTTTATGTTATACGCAGCATTTTTATAATGTTTCTAATTTAATTAATTACAAGCGTGGCTAATTACTTATCTGATGTTAACTGAGAAAAATAAAATTCCAAAATAAAAATCATTTTAGATATAGCTATCGATTCGCCCGCCCCGGCTTTGCACGGTTGTGTTATAAGTATATAAACCTTCCTCTTGAATCACTCTATCTATTAAAAAAACCACATCAAAATCCGTTGCGTAGTTTTAAAGATTTGAGCATTCAAAGGGACATAAGGACATAGGGACTGAAAAAGCGACTTAGTTTTATACTATGTAGTGATGAGAGGACGGAGAGAAAAACATGTGCAACTTTTTTATTGATTTTGCGATCATAAAAACCCGTTACTGTTTGAATAAAACTGTATAATTGTAGTGTGTGTGTAGTGTAAGTATAGGTATACAATAACAATTTACCTTTACCTAGGAAAATAATACGACTTATTAAAATGAGTTTACGTAATGTTGACATATTTTACATCCAGACCATTAAAATTCATACATACCTCATGCGATTATTTAACTATGGGACCCAACATCAAGTGGGTGTTTTTTTATGTTTTTCAAAATACACACACATTCCCTTATTAAAACAACAAAAAAAATACTAACGTCCAAAAAACCGTACTTAACTGTATTCGTCATTAGACCTCAAGGTATCTGTACTAGATACTACGTATATACCGTCTAATTGATTCACGATACATACTTGCAAACAAAACTAAAATTATGAACCTAAACATATTTTATCCGACCGTCGACTTGGAAACTGTAAAACAAAACACCGCTATCTATTTAACCTTTTAGATACGCTACAACCGCTCGACATTGATTTTTTATAACAATGATATGCTGAAGTAGGGTATGCACAACATATGCGCCTAATACTCGTAAAGCCAGGCACATTCAGTATTTATTTTTTTTGAGATGAATGAGGAACGCATATCCTGTCCTCAATTTAATACCAATCTCAAAAAGGTCGCTTTTATATAAACTATTATTCATATGAATTGCTTTTAATAAAAACCTGTTTTAATGTGCAATTAGCTGACAATATGAACTGTCAGCTGCACTATGTAGCATTATATTATTTTTTTATGTACAAACCTTAATACATATTATGTGGTTAGCGCATTGGTCTACATTGAGAATATCTTTTAAAATGCTATTTGATTTTTTTAATAGGTTAAAATAACATATTTATCAACAACGAAAATTACAATCAAGGAATAAAATTTTTAACTAAGTAGGTAATTGTATACTATATACAATTGAAATAATTGAGCTAACTGCAAGCGGTTCAAACAGTTTGAATAGTATTTATACAGATGCAATGAAGTTGTTTGTTATTCTTTAAATAAATAAATATAATTATTATTTTTACATTAACATGTAAATTGTGCCTACAAGTACTAATTCGACGAGGACCCAATACGATAATACTACGCATATTATGATGATGACATATAATACGATTTAGTACGAGCCTACCCAATAGTGGAAAGCCAAAATTCAAATAAGTGCCTGTCATTCAATGAGAAAGAGGTGCTGGCCCAGTTTTTATTATTTTATCTAGTTTCTGAATGCGTGTCTAGCCTCACTCCCTCTTTGAAGATTGCAGTTGTTTGGGGAACAACCTGTAGATACTACCTTTACCTAATGGTGCATTTCTGACTCTGCCTGTCTCTTTCAGAAAAGAAAACGATCCTCAAAGATGTATCTGGGCTGTTCAAAACCGGTGAGCTCACGGCCATCATGGGCCCGTCTGGGGCCGGGAAGTCTTCGCTTCTCAACGCACTTACTGGATTCTCGTAAGTATAATTTTATTTTGACAACAAATGTTTGTAGGTACGATAGGCAAGTACTTGTTCCGGGTGTGACTTATATTAATAATTTATGGGAAGGTTAGATATGTCATGCCTTAATATATCGTTCCGTAACTTTCATCCCAGCTTACGAGAATATCTATCAATAATTTTATATTTTTTGTAAGTTACTTTAGCTTAGCGGATTTAATATAACTTTATGTTTTTAACTAACTATTTTTCAAATTTTATTTTATTCCTGTTCTTTGTTCGGATTCTCTTTAGCAATTTGCCGATTAGACTTGGCCTTAACATGCGGCCTGCAGGTAAATTATTACATAGACAAGGACTCACAAATCATAATTGTCGCACTATTACGATTAAATCTTACTATTATAATAAATGGGAAAGTCTGTGTGAATGTTTTTTATAGGTAATCTCCGTAACTACTAAAGTTCAAATTTCATTTAAGTATAGATGAAATTTGGTACGTAGATAGGACATATAAAATTCGGACCTAGACTAGGACATATTTGGAAGTACATTTGGAAGTTTTGAAGGGGTTAAAAGGGGTAAAGTTTGTATAAAAATTATTTTTCCTTGGTTTGATTTACTCAAAACTAGGTAAAAATAAGGTATGAAATAAATAAAAAACACGTGTTTTTTATTTTTACAAAATAACCCATATTCATATAACTAATTAGATAAGTAGCTGATATATTGCGACGTAATGTGCAATTTCGTCGAAATATACAAAACACAAAACCCCTGGTTGCCAGATGTTTATACCTATTTTATTCTATAAAATCGATAGTATTTAGGAAATCAAATTCTTTATTTACTAATTTAACTCTGAATATGTATCCGTTCATATCCGGGTCATCACAAACTAAGTTTTTGATGACCCGGATATGAACGTACGCACGCACATTCGGTGTTTTTTTTTTTAATTGACGGCTTGTTCAGCCTGACCGAGTCAAAGCTCGGCATGACTTGTCCATTGTCCAACGCGTAGATACAGTCATCGTTAAATATCGTGAAACAGATGAAGCAACAGACGCAAAACTACACCATTCGTAAAGCTGCTAAGATTAGTTGCTGTACATATAAGACAAATAAAAGAAACCACACTTCATTTCTTTTTAATGAATTCCTAACTTCGAATTGTTCGATTTTGTTCGTTACTTTTTAATTTTGCTCTATGAGACCTAGTTTCTCTTTACGAACTTTGAATTTTAAAAGAATCGTACAGCAAATAGAAAAGTACGGCAACTTCGGTCGTATTGCAGGTTTATTATGTTTAGGAATAGTGTAAACCAGTTTCTGTTGTTTCATATTAAGCACATGAGATTTAGAAATCTTTATCAGCTTAAGTAACTCTTTTTTTAAGGTGACTGTACTTATTATAGATGCGCTATGAAGTCCTTAGCATGGATTAATTTAATTTTACAGTGAGATTGATTACGTTCGCAATTATGGTAAATTGTAACCTGGCAGATAGAGTTTTTCTAATAGACGACAATACAACGTCAATTATATACAACGTCAATTATTTTATAATTGACGTCGTATTGTAACAACCTGCAACATTAATGGGTAAATTGTATAGCTGGCTAACTTGCTGTTATTAAAAGGTTTTATGATCATTTATATTAATTCATTTAGTATTTATATACTTACTTGCCTTGTTTTACCATTTTATTTCACTGTTATCGATGTGAATTGTTGAGGAATATGTAGTTTTTACGTCTAAATAACATAAAGCTGGTCAAAAGCTATATTTTATCTAAAAAGTCAGAACAGGTCCTTATTGTCTAACTCAACTGATAAATCGATATCGATTCATTTTTGACATTAGAAACACAGCCTGAACTTCGATTGTACCACTGATAATCTATTTGAATTGAACTGATAAATCGATTTCAAGTCACAATAGAATTTAATTCGGAAATTCAAAACAATTTCTTAACAAAGAGAGGAAACTTAGCACAATATTAGTATTCAAATTAATTCCCTTAATTAGTCTATGTAAAACTAGTTCTCATTGACAGAACCCAAGGCGTTTCCGGCACTATCCGCGCCGGCAATCGGATATGCGAGCTGAGCAAGTCAAGTTCTCTCCGATCTCTTCAAGCCTACAGAAGAAAAACCTGCTACATCCTCCAAGATGACAGGCTGAACCCTCTCTTCAGCGTTGGAGAACTCATGAAGTTTGCAGCTGACCTCAAACTCGGAAGCACAGTTACTGAGGATCTAAAAGATGACATAGTGAGTAGGTAATTAATACTGCAAATGCTCATGAGCATGTAAATTGATAGGTAAATATTGATCGTGTCGACACTGATATTTGTCAGTGTTGTTCTGTTTTTGCCGCAGTTAGTATTAAGCCGCATCACTAGAAAGAGGAGATTTGTTGGTTTTTTGATTGGCATGTGAACGCATGTGCTTAAGATCTCATACATCTATACTTGGTTGGATACAAGCGAGTTACCTTTTTAATCGAATAGGTAGTTATTTCTAAGAATGCGAAATGACGATTCTAGAGAACCTGAAAACTGGTTTGTATTAGAGCAGCGCGTTGATATCTTTTGTATGAAAAAAATTAACAGGTGTAGGTAGATTCAGTTTTAAGATTGCTTTTCAAATCACACCTATTAGCAATGCAAATAAGTCGTGGAGTCGGAACTTTAAAACATCAGCAAAAAGTTGTAGGTTTTACAGTCAATCATTTCAATTTATTTTTGAGAAATAGAACCAGTTTTAGTCTCATCTTAGATCTCGCGTCATAATTATCTACTGTGGATGTAAATGTATCATCTATTATTGGAATAGGTAGGTGAATAGATAGGTAGGTGGTATCCGTGAAAAAATCTTCAAATTACCGTAAACTAGATCAACTTGTCAGAGTGATTTTTGTTTTCAGTGTAATTTATAATTAAGTTTTGATTATCACACTAAAGAAATTTATAAACATTTATTTGCAACTCACACACATATAATAATACAATATGAAAGATTACAGTTTGCTTGAGTCACAAAACGGTCCCTGTCTCGGCATAAGCCGGTTATACTTACATATTTTTTTGATAATTATGAACCTACGTATAGATTAAAATTTGACTTGTCTAAGTGCTAATTATGTAAGCCTAAAGAAATATAAAGATATTGATTTACTGTTCAACCAACTGGTCTTCCGACGGAGGCGTTTTGTGACGTCACGGAAGATGGAACACCCGTAGGTAATTATTATTTATTCGTAGACTCGTAGTACGTACAAACAAATTAATTAACATTAGATGTCGAATTACTTGACAAGTAGATAAAAAATATGAGAATATAATGAGATATTTAGATTTTCATCGTTTGTTTTATGTTCATCACACCGTATCATAGGTATAAAAACGCACAAGGTTTTGTAAATAGGTATTGCAAACTAAAAACATTTCAGTTTGATGTTAAAAATGTATGATCCTGTTTGGCCTAATAACGTGGAATATTATATTGTCATGATTGATTCAAGCAACTACTTTTTGTATCATGTCTAGATAAAAAATAATAGCTTTTAACATTATTTAAAATCCGCTAAAAATCGCTAAGTCTGAAGTACATTGTTTCTTATTTCATCTCCTGGTCTATTTTTCAACTAGTCTCGATCCGTTTCCAGAATAATAATTCGTTGTCTTTTACTTTATTATTTAATTTAATCTCAAGAGGCACAAATATGCATGTCTCGATAGATTTGCTCCCCTTGGAGTCGAGACCCTACCACGGACTCACTGAATTAAAAAAAAAATATCTGAGCGTCTGGTCGATGCGACGCAATTTAAACTGTTAATTATTCTATTAAGTCTGATCTATAATTGAATTTATAACTGTATGTTTTGTTGAATAAACTCCTTTTTATTCATTAATATGTTATATTTTTTACAGATAAAAGAAGTGCTCATGAAACTAGGGCTGACAGGAACTGAAAATACGCGATGCGGAAGACTCTCAGGAGGTCAAAGGAAGAGGCTGTCCATAGCAGTGGAGCTGTTGGACAACCCACCTGTCGTGTTTCTGGATGAACCTACCACGTAAGCTCTATTATTGTAGACCAACTAGCCTTTGTTATTTAGCGGTAATACTACAGTGATTAAAAAACTAATAAAAAATTAAAAAGCGAAGCGGAGTCATGGGAGATTGTTATAGTTTAAAATTTGACTTGTATATATTGTATATACTATAAAGTTATTGATTTAGCGATTTACCATCTTCTCGATGGAAAAGGTTGACTTTAACTCAAAGACAAATTCTGGCAACCAATCGCTTTGCTTTGACAATGGTATCGACGTCGTCGCAGAATCACATCGTACAATCCTTTAATAACAAAACTTTTAATAGGTATGTGCGATGCTATTTGCATGAAGAGATAGATCGAAATCAACCTTTACGCTTTTGAATCCTTCTGCAGTTTCTTTCATGTCTACTTCTTAATCTAGGATTAAATTAGCAGTTAGCTCAATGGTTTCAATTGTATATACTAGTTGTAATTTTTTCTATTCCTTAATTGTAATTTTCGTTGTTAATAGATTTATTATTTATACATAAAAAAAAAAAATCTAGGATTAGAATACTCCTATATACTCTAGATATTGTACCTACATATGGTGGTGATTATGGGACTATAACATTATCATGGTGAAGCGATTAGGGCCCTAGTAGGGAATTTTGTATGTACAGCCGTAGATGCCCCATGAAGATAACTGTGCTTAGCTTTAATATATTCCTAACAAATACATAATGCGTGGAAATATTTTTTGGACCTGCCTTAATATAGCCCATTAAGGTAGGTTAACAAAATCATAAAACAGGTAGGTATTAACCGAAGATCAATTCCGTTGATGTTTTATTTATATAAAACCTGATTTGCCTAATCCTGATAGTAAACCACTGATTTACTGATGATGCCCATGGATTTTTAATATAAAATAGGTAATAAAATAGTGTTGGCTACATTTTAGCAAATTTGATGGAAAATATAGGTAGGTATGTAATTTTTGGCATAAAAATAGTTTTACATAACTTCGAATAATCAACTAATAGTTACCATTAGGTAATTCATGTTACAATGTAAACGAAGTAAAGTCAATATTAACACCTACAGTAGGTACTTTACACGTACTAAAACGCTTATGTGCCCCATGTTACTTACCTAAATTATTAACTGCAAAGATACAACTAGATAGAAAAGGATTTTATTTGAACTTCAGACGCACACATACAAAATACAAATTTAATTGAACTTATAACAACAAACAATGTAGTAGGTCAAATTAAGGTCGACTAGGAAAAATGACTAAAAAATTACGTTATTTCATAAAAAGGCTCGATTTGTGAATTAAATATTATAATATTATAATTTCATACTGTTTACAATTTTACACTAATATTAAAGAAGCGAAAGTTCGGATCTTAATATTATATATATATGTTCGGATATTAATTAGGGTATTTTAGTTAGTTCGGATGTTAATTATAAAAATAACTTTGAAGTTTCATGATTTATTCCAATCTTAGAACTATTATAATCAAAGATTCAGCCCCATCCGTTCGGTAGGTTTGGCGTGAAGAAATAACAAACATACATTCAAACTTTCGTGTCATAGTGTTTGCTACATTGTAGCAAATTGCACGGAAAAGATCTGTAATCGTTGACATAGAAATGTAGATTCCCATATTAATTATCAATAATCAACTAATTAGCTTTCATGTTACAATGTAACAAAGTTAGTAGTTTAGTAAAGTATCTACTTATCATTCCTACACTATACATTATGTATGTATAATCTATACTTATAATAAAACTGTAACAGGTCCAAATCTGTACATTGAAGAAATTTTGAAATTTTTTTTTGGCTATTATCGATACTCCAGTCAAAACTGTTATTTTTTTCATTCATGTCTGTCTGTCTGTCTGTCTGTCTGTATCGTAAACGCGCATCACGCCGAAACTACTTGATGGATTGAAATGAAACTCGGCATGATTATAGGTACGAGGAAGGACATAGGATACTTTTTATCCCGGAATTCAGTAAGGTTCTCATGGGGGAGGGTATGAAAGTAAAAATCCTTTACCGCGCATCACGCCGAAACTGCTGAATGAGTTGGAATGAAACTCGGGACGATTTGAGTTCATACTACAAGGAAGGTCATGGGATACTTTTTATCCCGGAATCCGGTAAGGTTCCCCTGGGAGAGAGGGTGAAAGAAAAATTCTTTAACCACGCATCACGACGGAAGTGAATGAATTCGAATGGAACTCGGCACGATTGGACATGGGATACATTTTATCCCGGAATTCAGTCTGGTTCCCCTGGGCTATATAAAACCCGTATAGCCCAGGGGAACCAACCTGAATTGAACTGATAAAGTTTGTAAGTATGAATGGATAGATGGATGGATAGATTGATAGGTGAATGGATGTTTGTTACTCTTTCACGCAAAAACTGCAGAACGGATCTGGATGAAATTTGGCACAGAGATAGATTATTAAGCTGGAATAACACATAGGCTTTATTTTATCCCGAAAATCCCACGAGAAAGGGAATTACGCAAGTAAAATAGCGAGTACTCGAAATACTAATCATGCGCAGACAAAGTCGCGGGCACCAGCTAGTACAAAATATAACTATGTGTTATATTGAAAAAACGCGCGCTAAGCCAGGGGTAGAAGCAAGTTTATTAAGAACTAAATGTTACCGAATTTTCTTAAAACTTATTCAACCTACGTATTTAATAAAAATTAAATTTAAGAGAGACTCTTTGACTTATTAAATACGTAGGTTAATACCCAAGTAAATATTACAGGAAAAATTTACAAAGTCGCTGACTAAAACCCGGAAACCATCAAATCTTACACGATTTTAAATAATATTTGAATATTTCTCGTTTTTGTACAAATTTGACTGTACATAAACATAATAGATTATTTTAATTTAATACTAGCTTTACCCTAACAACAGAGACAAATCAAAAATTTGAGACTTTTCTTCTATCGTTATCATTAATTGAATGTTTCGTTATCTTGGCCCTGAAGATCACTTAAAAAAACGTAAGTGGTCAATAATTAAGTTTGCCATGTCATTCATTCATCATAATAGATTCACATGTCAGACAAGTCATCGCGAACCTTGCCTCGCCAAAACTGACAAATCTAATATAACACACCACATTGGCAATGACTCGGACACAATATGTAAATGTAGGACTAAATACTAAATAAATACCTAACTAGTTCTTCAATCTAAATCAGCGACAATTATTTATCATTTATTCAAACTAAACCAATAGGTAGGTAGATAAATAGGTATGCATGTATGTAAATTGTATCGTCCAGTGATTCAACAAATAAAAAACACTGTATTTAATAAATTGCTCATAAAGTTTTTCTCAGTCATCTTACTAGAATATTCTAGAAAAACAAACCGGTTCAATGCGAAAGAGATTCGTGTGTCAAAGGTTCCGAAGTTTCAACAGACGTCCAATAATTCGTTGGAAGTTTTTGCAAAAACTAACAACTGACCTTAAATTTCACGCAATAGAAAGAAATAGATGCGCCCCGCGGCTTCGCTCGCGAACCAGAGTTTTTTTCATACAAATTTCAGAAATTTATTACACAACCCATAAGAGTTATTTTGTAAAAATTAAAAAAACATGTGTTTAATTATTTATTTCATATTTTATTTATACCGAGTTTTGAGTAAATCGCACCAACGAAAAATAATTTTCTATACAAACTTTACCACCCTATTTAACCCCATCAGAGGTAAATTTTTGAAAAATTTAGTAGTCTATGCCTTATTCTAGTAAGGAATAACTCGAAAACTACTGCTCACCGATCGCCTCGGGACGCCTCTGTATGAAATATGCATTATTATGGATAACTCAAAACTATTTGGTTTTAAAAAAATCCAATAATTGTTTCAAGTGGGTTGAAAAAGGTTCTCAATTCATTGTATTTTTTATCTCAGTTTTTTTTTCTAGGTGAACCTATTTTTTTTTAATAGATGGTGTTCATTATGGTCTAGTATAAATTGATTTGGAAGTCTGCAATGAGTAGTGGTTTGAATCTTTGATGATGCCTATTTGATTAACATCGACTTCATTAGTGATGTTCTCATTTTGCTTTAAAGAATTTGAAGTCGGTTCATATTTTTTTAAACATGCCAAAGCATTATCAAAAGTTTCTACCAAGGATATTTTTCATTGTAAACTTTTAGTTTCAAAACTTTAATTGGTATTTTGGTAATTAGGTACCTAGGTTACCTTTATTATTAATTTTTTTATTGAATTAGTTAGGTTATATCTAATTGTACTTAGGCTACATATATCAGTTGTACCTACCTACATGAGAGTTTTACTAATATGAAACTCTAGAATGTTGTAAGAGGATATTTGCAAAACCATAAAACACAATTTGACGCAAACGATGATCTACTAAGATTAGTAATTTTTCGTCCATTGTATTTTTTCTTATAAGTATTTAAATTCAGACATGATACATGGTTTTCTCAATTTAAATATGAGCAGGCTACAAACCTTCTTTGTGATGGAGGAACACGTGTTCTTTCAACACAAACACATTCATATTGTACCTCTCGGTATCTATTCAAAAACTTGTTGAATGTCACACTTTACTAAGTAGGTAAATGTACAACATAATGGTATAGAGCCCCTTCACACTAGCGTTTCGTTAGGTTTACGGTAGTCATAGGCGGTTATTAGGCTACGGTAGTTATAGGCGTACGATGAAAGTTTGCGCAGCGCAGACGGTGCGATACGCGTAGGGTTGTCAAATAGTTCCCTTTGCAGTTATTTGAACGCTGTGCTAGCGCGGTAGAGAGTTCACACAACGTTTCAAGGCTATTTCTATTCCATGGGAACTGATATATGAGATGAAAAGTAGCCTATGTGTAATTCCAGGGCGATTTTAGCCCGATCCATTCAGTAGTTTTGCGTGAAAGAGTAATAAACATCCATATATCTATACAACCAAACAAACTTTCACGTTAATAATTTTAATAAGGATACCGCAGTAACGCGGTGCATAAGTGGCATAGCTGCGACACTAGCACAGCGTACTTCTGTGCCCCAGCATAAAGGCGTCTGCGTCTTAGTCTGCTCTGCGCATTCGTTCATCGTACGCCTTCACTGGACAAACACTAGTGTAAAGGGGCTCTTATACCACTTTTTTCCACACGTACTTATTAAAGTGCGAAATGCAACAAGTTTTTTATGCCCACAGCGGCTCTAAAATAGCTAGTTACTAAACATTTTTTATTTCCAGTGGTCTGGACAGCCTCACGTCGATGCAGTGCATGGTTATGCTGAAAAACCTCGCTAGAGACGGCCGCACCATCGTGTGCACTATACACCAGCCCTCCGCGTCTCTTTACTCTATGTTCGATAAGGTAAGCAAACGACATTTGGCTTCTTGTACCCACGGAGCTGATATAGAGCTTGTAGGTGTCCGAAATTAGAGAGGCAGAGACATCTGAAATAAATGGAATGTTTGTAGATATACTTACATCTAAGGGTGACAAATCTAAATCGAGCTGTGCTACGCTGTACTGCGCTGTGCTATGTTTTGTCAATAGAAACAGCGTAGCCTCACACAGCGCAGCACAGCATGGTTAGTTTGTATCCTCATTAAAACATTAGACGAGCGAGTTGACCAAACATAGCACAGCGCAGTACAGCACAGCACAGCTCGATTTAGATTTGTCACCCTAATACTTGAACTAAAAAATATAACTTAAATCTAATACTTTAACCTACGAGAAATATAGAGCAGTCTGTAAGTAGAACGGTTGGTTGGATATGGTCAAAAAGAGAGGAAGAATTTTCAAAAGGCTGCTACTTCATCAATTAGTGAAACATATCCGTTTGCTAATTACAAAATAATTCTGTGATTTTATACTTGTTGTGTATGTTTCATATGTTGAGATTAGAATATACCGTTATTTTTTGACTGATCTTGTTTTATATATTCTATTATTATATAGTATATTGTTATAGAACCTCTAAATAAGATTTTTTAAAAATCCGTGTAAAAGATAAACGATCCCACAATTCCTAAACTATAGGTAATTAATTTTCGAGTATTCAACACAATTTAAATTAGATGTCGATTTATAATCCTTTCCATACTGTTAAAAATTTGATCTGCACCTCCAATTATATGAACTCTTGTTGTTATTATTTTTCGGATAATTTGTTGACATCCTTTTGCTGTATTCGATGTTTAACCATATAAGGAATTAAGTACGTGACTTGACAATCGCTTGGCAAAACAGACATTGCAGAGTCACTAAAAGCCTAAGACCAAGTAGGTACTTACGTTCCGTAAGTAAAAGCTTGTCAGAGTGCTATAAAAAATATCTGATATCTCATAAAGTGCTCGTGACCAGTTTTTAGTAGGGAACACCTCCACTCAAATAGTTACTGTATGCTCACTGCAAAAAAAACACATTTGGAACCGGTTGAGATACATCTAGCCATTTTGCAACAGTCTGAAGATATTCTAAAAGTTTCATTTGTGTATTTTGGATATTTCTGTACCTACTGCTTATACTATTTGTTAGTTTTTTTAAAATAGAACTAGAATATTGATCGCAAAATGCAAAATAAAATTTTGGAACTACTTTTATTAGATTTTAAATTATGATTGACAGTTAAAATTCTCCGTTTCATCTAATCTATTTTGATATCTTGTAACTAAACAATAGTACCTAGTAATAATGTGAATGTTTCTTCACCATACCTAACGGTTGAATTTAACGGCGAAAAAACATGAATGGACAAAGACTTATAGCTGTTGTAGAGATATATTTTGGTTTCTCCGTTAATCGTGCCAAATATATTTGAGTCAACTCTACCAAGCCGAGTCTTTTATATCCAAGAAGAATGGTTATTATAAAACGTGTGTTCAAGATTTCATAGCGGAGATATCATAGTTTCCATTTATGTATAAGGTAGGTAACTCATAAAAACAGAAAAAAGATAAAAGTTCATTATTTTTATTCGTGATTTTAATCATCCGAAATATTCCGTTAGCTCTATCAAGTGATAAATTATGCTGTCATATAATTTGGTATAATACTAACTTATCGGGGCTTAGTACAGAGATAAGCTCTAGTAGGCATTTGATTAATGTTCATTTGTGATTTTTTGAATCACAAGAAACATAAAACTGGTTTGAACCAAACGAACACTTATGAATTACTGCTAAGCTTTCCGATCGCGGCTTCGCTCGCGTATACTTTACGATTAATCCTCCTGTTCAATCTAATAGTAAACTAACTAGTTACAAATTTGTATTACTAAATATTTGTATATGAACTTCGCACTGGGGCAAAATGGGATAGTTAAGGGGAAAAAAATCATAACAAAAAAATTAAACGCTTTATTTAAAAAACGATTACTTAGATGGCAACATTAATAAACCAACTACATATAAAATAATAATTTTTAATGCTACATCACATATTTTTTTTGTAATAAGGAAAAATAAAAGTTATTTCAAATATGGGGTAAAACGAGCACATAATTAGTCAGGCTGGCAACGTTCACAAATATGTGCTTCATCATCCTCTTCATCAAATAACAGAGCTAACGGCTCTTCTTACGTCATCTTTGTCTCACTTTTGCACGTTCTGTTTTCCTTTTGTAATTACGAACCATTTTAACTGAAACAAAAAAAATCTTTGAAAATTATATCGACTTCCACTTTAAGTCAATTTGGCAAACATGGCAAAAAGCCAGAAGCCACAATCAACCACAGTTGTTAAGAACAAACCTCTTGTTGCAAAATGAATCAGTATAACAAACAAATCCAACAAATACTATCAACTTTAATCGTGTTGACGGGGCGAGAGTAGATATCCCGTTATGCCCCGACTGTTTTGCCCCGTAAATAGGATTTCACAAAACAATCAAACATTTCTAACCTAAAATAATTAAACATTGTAAACACTACTTAATATCAATAATAATATACCTGCTACTACCTTTGATTGAAAATACATTAAAAACGTGTTTTCTTACCTCATCATACCACATCGATGATTGCACCAAAATATCTTAACAACATTTAAAAAAATAGTTTTTGTCAGAAGTTTTGTCAAACAAGTAAACAAATACTTTCGTTAACACTGACTGACGTGCGCCGTCTAAAGTTTGTACAAATGGCACTTTCGGCGGTTCATTCACGTGATAGAGACACGCACACGAGCTAGGAACCCGTCTTGCCCCGAACCTCGATTTGCCCCGGTCTCCCCTATGCACCAAAGAAAATATTATTGTACCTTCAAATGACAGCTTTAGCGGTTTGTCTCAAAAAATAGCTTGTTCCTTTATACATATACCCATTCAGATTGATAGATTTGTTTATTAAGGCGACGACGCGGCGACCTAGCCTATTTTTAAATCAAACCGAGATGGATCTCGGTAGGTACTTGCGGAATAAGAAATATCTTAGTTAAAGTGAAAATACGAGTGAAAAAAAGTAGATAAAATTATGAAAACGCATTGTTTCGCTTATTATTTTGGTCGAGATCTCGGGTCTATGGAAGTGACTTTTGTTTTTATTGGTAGGTAAAGTAAGGTCTAATTAATTGGTTCCTCTGACAGTTTCATATTTAGTTGTGTAGTTTGTAACAATATTTGTAGTTTATCGATATGCCGTTCGTAAAAGGTATGCTCTTTCTCGATCTTTCTCTGAGAGCGAAATCCGATTCCTATCATACGCTCATAAGTGGCTGCAACGCTCCCCCTTAATAACTTTCATAGATAAGGCCTGCGAAATATTTGAACTTTTGGTCTTACTAATTAGAGTTGTTTTTCTGTGCTTAATATAATTAGATATATAATTATCTCATGACCCGAGAGCTGGTGAGTATCTGTCTCAGTGCATCAGCATTGCCATACAGCGTGGTAATTCAGCCAGTGTATTGGGGACGCTTCCGACTGGTATTGACATGGATCAATTGAGCTACCTTTAGACTGTTTGCAACCGTCTGCAGTTAGCTCAATGGTTTCAATTGTATATACTAGTTGTTATTTTTTATATTCCCTAATTGTAATTTTCGTTCTTAATAAAGTTTAAATATCTACTCATGATAAAATATGGAAAGACAATAAAAAAAAATATTACAATAACAGATGCAACAAAAGACTTTCATTTGGCTATGCGAATCACTCACCAACTATGTGATCCACATAATAAAATTATTATATTGTGTTGCCACAAAATTGTATTATCCATTTTAAGAAGGCTGAAAAACTTTATTTAAATAAATATCCAGATCAACCGGTTTTGACTGGGATCTACGACGATGTTTGACTAGATTCGCATTCTATCTTATGTCTCTACCTGTATCAAAACAACGCTATTAAATACAATCATGACTGATTGGGGTAGAATAAATACGTTTCGCTGTATTTTTATGAGTATTATTTGATTCCAAGAACATTCAAAACTAACCCCACCTTTACCAAAACTTTATTAAGTTTAAATATGATCTGTGATGGAAAGAGCTATGCTCGGAGTTTCTCTGAAAAGGGGAGGGGGAGGCTTATGTCCAGCAGTGGACTAGTAAAGGTACCTTGAGACCTTGATATCAAGGTCTCAAGGTACCTTTACTAGTAACTCTCCTACTAAAGGAAACAAGAAAGCCGATAGGTACAGAAAACGTTTTCCTAAGTTTGTCGAAAAAACCTCAAAAATGACCACTACCAGTTAAATAGCAGCGAGATTTTATCTCCCTCCCTGATTTTGATCCTTATTATTTAAACGAATGTCCGATTATAAAAATAAAAGGATATTTGTTCGTTCGAAGGACGTTCTTCGAACGGGTCGGGCTGATTTTTTTAATTTTTTTTTTATCAACAATAGACCTTCGTTTGACCACAATCTCACCTAATTGTAAGTGATGGAATGTAGTAGGTAAATCCATGGCTTTGTTTCAGGTTTACATCTTAGCTGAAGGAATGTGCATATACAATGGCCCAAGTGCATTAACGGTTCCATACCTCACGTCGTTGGGGTACCAGTGTCCCAAGTACCACAACCCTGCAGACTATAGTAAGTTTTAAATATTATGTTACTAGCGAGCCGCCCCGACGTCGCACGGTTTTATTATACGTATAAATCTTTCTCTTAAATCACTCTATCTATAAAAATGTTTTTATTTCGTTACTGTAACATTATCGATGTTTTGTAATATTATTTTTGTAAGTCATCTGTAATAATCACACATAATCACTAAATTGAATTTAAGTACCTATAATGAGTATTTATTTATAGCTTTTATAAAAATAGATACGAATTGAATTTTAATACATTATAATTTAAAAATTCTCTCAAACAAGAATTTTTAATAGGTTCTTATATTAAAATATTAGGTAGATACTTATTTTGAATAAGTAGCTAGACCCCTTCCGGGTAAAGGCCTCCTGACTCATAATTTTATTATCTCTAAATGTCGAATACATAGATATATTTATTTTTTAAATATCATATATTTTCAACCAACTTCAATAAAAAGAGGAGGTTCTCAATGCGATTGTTTTTTTGTGTGAGTTACATTAAACTTTTGTGTAATTTAAACAATTTTAATGATTTTTTTATTATAAGCTGATGCATCTCATTACGTGGTCCCATATAAATTTGGTCTGATCAGTAGTTTTTGAGTTATCCTAGGTAATAATGCAAGAAATTTGAAGTCATTTTTCACTTTTGTTAAGCATTGCCATACAGCGTGGTAATGCAGCCAGTGTCTTGGGGACGCTTCCGACTGGTATTGACATGGATCAATTGAGCTACCTTTAGACTGTTTGCAACCGTCTGCAGTTAGCTCAATGGTTTCAGTTGTAATTTTTCTATTCCTTTGCTTGTAATTTTCGTTGTTAATAAAGTAAGCTTTTGTAATAAATATATTATTTTGTCTTTTTTCATGATTATCCAGCAGACCGCACCGACATGTTAAAGCTTTATTTTGTTAATATTCTTTAGTCATCTTATTTTTTATGGATTGGTAAATATTACGGCGTAATAAAAATAACCCAATCTCAATGAATCACCATTTGTGGTTTTCGAAGCTAAAATCCAGTTTAGAAATAATAAACGATTCATGACCTATGGGTAATAACAACCGAGATAATAAATGCGGTTAGGTATGTAGGACATTGCAACTAAGCAGTATTTATATGTTAGTTGCATTCTTCAGGTACAAAACCTTAATTAAAGTCATGCATGCCACATCACATCTGAAGACAGTACAAAATGACTTGCATTGTGAAATGTTGTTGTTTTTATTGTTATTGTTGCGCCCTAATAGGGTTTATTTATATGTATTGTGTACACATCGTGTGCAGTGTGATGCCGGCTTAAAATTTGCACTTCCCCAACTCTTCCCGCAAGTGTCGTAAGAGGCGACTAAGGGATATCCACCGGGGGGTGGGCAGCAGCGCCTCCTGTAGAACAATTCCACCACCGAACTGCGATCCCCAACCCGCATGCCCAGCGTGGGGATTATGGGCATTACTCCCATATGATGAATGCCAATGAGGCGCTTATCATGAGAAGGCCTGCGTCCAGCAGTGGACCAGTTGTAGATGTAGATGTGTAGTATACACATTATACCACTACACCTAAAATCAAATAAGGCCTGTAATCATATAAAGTACAATAAAGGATATGAATGTGTCAATTAACAGTTGTAAGAATTGTACTTGCTAATGATTATTAATAATTATTTTATTATTAACTAGTATCTGACCGGCTTCGCACGCGTTGTTTCCATGAAAACGTCTAAGGGCTATTACTATTCCATGGGAACTGTATTTTAGGATGAAAAGTAACCAGTATTCCAGTGCTACAACTACATCTATTTACGTAAATAGATGTAGAAATAGATGTAGGATACATTTCAGCCCGATCCACTCAGGGATTTTCGCGTGAAAGTGGAACAAACATCCATTCATACATCTGTACAAACTTTCTCATTTATACGCCATAAAGGATAACTAAGCATTTAGTCATTAAATGACTGTGTTTGGCCCGTATTTTACCATCCATACATCACTCAGTTAAATTTAAAACTGACTTAAACAATTTTATTGCCTTATCACTCAGAGGTAAAATAATTTGGAAAATACCAGTATCCATAAGGATAACACCCGTCTAAAATAATTTGGATAACAACAAGGATAACACCCAACAATTTACTTAGCTCTGTGCCCAAATTCCACTTAATAAATCGCTTCACCATTTAAATAGTATCGTGACAAAATGTCAGTGTTAAAATCTTTTTGGTATTCTACTAGTACAACCTTTTTGAGGTTCATTCATAGCTGTGACGGTTACCTTTATAACTACCAATTTGACATTCTAATTATGAAAGTCTCTTCAAGAGCAAAAAATAGTAGAATACCAAAAGCACAAACGTCATTTTAATGATCTTGATTGAATGGCACTATTGAGACCTTTGTTTTGAAATTAGTGGAATTCGCCCCTTTATCTATACCTTTAAATATCTATCTATGTAGTATATTGTATTAAGTATATCAGTCATCAGAGTACCCATAACACAAGCTCTGCTTAGCTTGGGGCTAGATGATGCTGTGTGGACTGTCCGGAATTATTTATTTATTTATTTTATCTCATGGATGCTCTCCACTCACACTCCGCTATGATAAATTTATAAATTAAAACGGTTCCCTTTCAGTTTTGGAGATCGCGAACGGTGAATACGGCAAAGTGAACCATATTCTAGCACAGAAATGCTTAGAGAACAAAATCATACCGCCGGCATTAGCACCACCTGCCATTGAGACTGGAAGAACGTTTAGACAAGACAAAGTATCCGTCATAGTGAACAGACCCCACGAACTCTACAGGCTAGGAATCCTGCTGAAAAGATGTCTACTGCAGCAATATCGAGACTGGGTAACTATAATTTACTTGGTACTATCCTAGCAGCCTGGAGTCAGGAAGTTGGCGGTGTTAACGCTTTCACTGCCCAGCTTCGACAGTGTGAACCACAGGGAGGCGCGTCTCGCGGAGAGTCACGTCCTCACGCCCATCTCCTCTATAATGTCTATCTCCGCGGGAGTCGGAGATAGACATTACACAGGGAATCGGAGATAGATATTATACTATAGGACGTCTATATACATCGGATGTAGATAGACGTCCTATAGTGGATACACCAGTTCGCCAATGTCAATATCATGTATTTTATCCAAGCATCACTTCAACGGCTGTAGCCGCTAGGCTAACTTCTAGTAGAGCGCACAAGTCAACACTGTTTCCCCTCATCATCAGGTTTAAACGCTTTCTTTTTTTTTGCTTCATAGCGTTTAGTTTAGGCCTCAGGGTTACACTACTCTCTACCCAGACTGATTCGCGTGCTCCACGGCTGGGTCAATGTGACAGATCTGACAGTGACAGCTTGCTTGCAACTTGACACACGAGATGACGTTTATTTAAACGCCTTAGTACCTGCCCCAGTAACCGCCCTTCAGCTTTCGCTGTTGTTCTGCAGGAGTATTTTAATTCATCGGAATCGTCCTTCGGATTCGATATCGGAAACTTTTGAGGATGCACGCTAATTTTAACAAGCGGATTTTAAAGCTTTTGTCATTTGAATTTGGATCCTTGGTTCCTTAGTTTCGATATGAAATCAAAATAGCGTTCTAAAGATCTGACGGAAATGGAATCGAATTTGAATTTGACGTTTCCATTACGGAAACGAATCGAATGAATTAAGATATCCCTACTGGTTAGTGAAAACCTCGTAGGTCCAAGGTATTTACCTACTATCGTTTGTCATATGTACCATTATAGAAAATAGAAAGTAAATAACCTTTATATTTTCCGGCTTACGTCAGTGCCTGTGCCTACACATAATCGTGCCCTTTCATCAGCCAATAACTAAACTGAGATGTTAATTTACTTCCTACAGTCAGTGACAAAGCAAGGACGTAGATAAAACGCTACAGTGCATAAATGCTATTGTAGTCAAAAGTATTCACTCGCTATGATTTATAGCAAAGATTTTATTATGACTTAGTTTATAGGAGTGCGACTTAGAACAGACGAATGACTAATCTTCTATGTAGATAGTAGATAGGCATACAACAAAGTAGCTTTACATGCCTATCTGTCTAACTGCTTATCTACTAAATAACGGTTTCAACGTGGTTTCAACTTTAGTTTTGATTTTGTTTTATCAAAAAATGCATTGTTATTAACCATAAGGTAAATAACTAACATTCGCATGTCAATAGTAAGTTTATAAATTTAATTAAATCCTGATATACATATCTATTTAATTTAAATAAAAAACAAATCAAAACAAAAAAGGTTTATACACAGTTATTTAATCAAAAGCTAAACGCTAAGCATGAAAGCTAATAAAATTATCTTTGAAATAATATATAGCTTGGCAAAAAAGAGTAGAAAATAATGGGGGCGCCACTGTAGGTCCTTATGGCAACACCTATAGCGCACCAAGATAGTCTTGATACTTAGGTGTATATTTCTGTTATACGTACATTTATATCCACACATAGTATACTAGTATCAGTAAATATTGTTTAATTGAGCAAGGTTCTCGTTATGTAAGTATATAAAGAAAAAAATATAAAGTAAATTAAAATTTAATACATTGTTATTAATACATTGTAAGTTCTCTCTCACAGTATTCCTTTTCTATTTTTATTACGTGCTGGCACGAATTCTTCCAATCCTTCTCTGTAATAGCTTGGAACCGTTCCGTTTTAGCACGCTCAGCTGCTTCCTATAAAGAAGAAACTTTTTATGATACCTTTATCTTACCTTTTTCAGTTTATTATTTAGGCACCTAATTTCTAGACCATTTAAAATACAAACGCTATAGTAACTTTATTACAAAGAAATAACACAACATTTAAATTATGTAGAAATAGATTTACATATTGGCTAGACTAGCTCAAGTATCAAATTCTATGCCCGCGCTATAGCAGAGTACGCAGAACAAACGTAAACATAACCTAACTGCCCGATGTTTATTGTTGAATATTTCACTTGTTCCGTGGAACTTTAGTTTAATCCTGCTTTATGACCATCAAGTTACCTTTGATTCAACTTAAAATTACAAAACAAACTCTCACAAACCTGTCATATCAGCGGTTCTTTGAAAAACATTGTTGAGATCTGAAAGAATAGTTCTGGCCTCTAATTCTGCCAGACATCGCCTGTATACCTTATAAATAACCTCCATGGCAGCACTTCTAACTGTTTTATTCATTATTTTTCACTTTTCGTCACTTTATCACCACCGCTTGACCGATCCAAGTAAAAATTCCGAGAATTCGTAATCTTTGTTTACAATTTTACATCAAACGTCATTGTTTTAAGAATGTTGCCATTAAACAAAAAAATTAGTTCCGTTTCTAGACTTTTTTGCCAAGCTGTATACCACAACCTAAAGTTTATTCCATGGAAACTGTAAATTATGGTCTGCAGAAACCAGCGATGAAGTGATTCCAGTTTATACCTCGCAAGTGTAGTTAGATTTTATCTTATTTTACATAATTATAATAAATAAAAATAATAAATAAACGAACAATAAGTAGATAATAATACTAAAATTGATAATCAAGTACTGAGATTGCCTCGTCGTTGCCTCGCTCTAGCTACATATATAAATAAAAAACCTAATAAATTGTAACCGAGACTCGAAAAATTATATTTCATTATTATGAGCATTTTTTTCTAAATCTACCCTTACGAAGCCGGGGTTCGTCGCTAACAAACGATACTTTCCTAATTCCTTACTCTACTGGACGTAGCTGCGTAGCAGGCTACGGAGATTCGTAGCCCAGCTACGCAGCTACGCCGCCACAAGCATCAACCAATTACGTACATTTTAGGGTTCCATACCTAAAGGTTGCCAATGGGCCTACTTAAGTACCATTGATGATGTTGCAGACTTTAATTGTTATTTTTATAAGACGACCAAGAGACCAGCGCAGCGGTTCTAAGACCGCTGTTGCCAAGCCTAGAATAGATTTGTGTACCTTACATAGGTAGGAATGACTTTCTGGCCTACCTTTTCCTGACCGATATTCGTCAGATTGTCTTAGATTTGAGTGTAGGATATACCTAGGTGGGCTTCAAATATTTACCTATTCTGATTAATTCTCTTATTAAATCAGGTAAAAACGCTGTCTAGTTAAATTATCTATTCTAAGTTCTAACACAAGTAAATGTTTTTTTACCCGTACAAATAATTCTAACTAACCCAGAAGATTTATAAAAAATCCTAACAGAGGTTTTTCGACTGCTATATAAATTCAGGCTTTTCCAAAAGCCTGGCGACACATCTAGAAAATCCCGGGCTAGGCTATAAGCAACCTCTTCGGTTAAGTAACTTTTTATTACTGTTTTTAAGCATGATGTTGACTTTTTTTTTCTTTTCAGACAGTCACCCACCTAAAAGTCATGCTACACATCGCGATAGGAGTTCTCCTCGGCCTCCTTTTCCAGGAGTCCGGCAAGGATGCTTCGAAGACGATTAGCAACCTTGGATACTTACTGGTGTCCGTAGTTTATTTGTGCTACACGTCTCTTATGCCTGCTGTGCTCAAATGTGAGTTTGCAAACTTTTAGATTATGATCTAACACTTGGTTATGCTCTTCAGGCGTGTCGTTGAAATAAAAAGTAGCCTATATTTTATTCCCAGTCCAGGTCTTGTGAGCAAAATTTCAGCCCATCCATTCTGTAGTTATTGCGTTGTTTCGGTCATCTTTGCAATGGCTCAAACTTCGCCTTAATAATGTTAGTACGCATTTTACGGATTTTATTTATTTATAATGCTAAGCCACGATTCAATAACTTCATGTAAATTTAAACGAAACCATGTGCGTATAGCGGGCGCGACCCGAATCGTGCATTCTAGAAAGCACACATTGAGATTACGGCAGTAAGATAGTTCACAGCACGATTATTGTTTACGTCTTTATGTTTTACAAACTTTCACCTTTGGTTGGTTTTGGTCACATAAAAGACCTTAACCCGGCCTCTTTTCATTTATGCCTCACGCACGACTCTTAGATATGCCATTTATATTTTTTTTTGTCGTTAAACGATACTTCTAAATCATCTCTTTATTATAAGTCTTAGACCATTTTTTGCAGTGATTTAATTCGATAACTTCCGCTATGCTATAATACGTTCATGGCCATGTCATGATGCGACTTAGTCAAAACCTTGGGTTAGACAAAGGTAAATTACGTGTTAAAGCTTAGTAAGTTACCTAGATGGGTATTTTATAATTATTATGAATGCAACGTAATCTTAGGCACTTAATTATATTCCCTTACTATGTAAATCAAAATGTTAATAACACTCCGACCAGTTTTTTTTAAATTATCCAATTACCAAGATCAACCAGTCCTGTCCAACTGGACAGGATAATTCTGTTTGTAAGAAAACAAGTTACTAACAAGCCAGTTTCATTCAAGCCATATAATAGGCAATTATGTGTCTCACAAATATCTCCTTCGTAATACCTTTACCTGAATGATTTGCACGTGACATGCAGGTAATAAAAATAAATTCAAGTTAGAGTTAAACTTTGAGGTAAAATGTTGAAGTTTATTATTAGAATCTAGCTATTAAAATGATATTTTGTTTTTTATTTCAGTTCCCTTGGAGTTATCTGTTCTGAAGAAGGAAAACTTCAACAATTGGTATAACTTGAAGACATATTACGCCGCCTCCATTATTACCAACATGCCCATACAGGTACGTTCTTTCATGAAAATAGTTTTTTTCTGAAATAAATAATTTAATAATATCGGACAGTCTACACAGCATCATCTAGCCCCAAGCTAAGCAGAGCTTGTGTTATCATTACATAGATAGATATTTTGTACACAAATTTGTTCCGAGGCGGGAATCGAACCCGCAACCTCCTGCGTCGCAGGCGGACCTTCGCCCACCGCGCCACATTGGTTGTCAAATGTTTTTTTTTCTAACGTTTGGCACGCTTATTTCGCCGCCGAACCCTAGACTGAAAATCAGTTTACGATGTACTACGATAGGTCCGTTATGTCTTGTAGCATAAATAAATTGGAAATAATGTTGGACGATCCACATAGGATCCACCCGAATCTAAGCAGAGCTTGTGTTATGGGTAGGTAGATGACTGATAGGTAGGTAAACTTAATAAATTAAACTACATAAATAGATGTTTTTTATAAGACATAGAAAACACACCGAAGATTTAGGTGCTAAATAAAACGGCTAAGTGCAGTAGACGATAAAAATATTCGTATTCGTAATAAGTACTGACATGAATTAATTAATTGAGACATGTAAGACTTTTAAAAACGACAATCGACATGATGGATGGAATATTAAAACACAAATACAAAATATTTATTACGAAATCGTCTTTGAATACAATAAATTATTAGATATTCTATGACGGATGAACGATTATGACGTAACAGCAGATGTTTATTGAAGGTCTCGGGACTTCGGGTTTCTAAAAACAGAGCTTTCAGCATTCCACAAGGGATAAATTGAAAAAAGAATCATGCATAGCTATGATTTTAATTTAGTAACCGTTCCATATGGCTCTCAATTAAAGAGAATAATCCGGTGCCAGAGATTTCGTGATGGCCTGATGTTGTAGGTAGGTATTTCAAGTTTTATCGAAACTATTTTTCCTGATGTTTAAATAAAATGTTACTTTATTTCAAAAATAAATGTAGGTTTTTCGTTAATATCTGGCGATCTTTTTGCGTCACCCATTGCATAAATAACTAGTAGGTATAGTAATGCACACGGCTTCGCTCGCAAATAATGCGAGTATGGAATGTTATGGAAACGTTTCAAGGCTCTTTCTATCCCATGGGAAATTATATATATATGGGATGAAAAGTAACCTATGTTATTTCGAGCAAGAACAACGTCTCTTCAAATTTCTTCATCTATTCTTTAGTCTTTGTTTGACGACCGATGTGGCGCGGTGGGCGAAGATCCGCCTGGGACGCAGGGGGTTGCGGGTTCGATTCCCACCTCGGAACAAATTTGTGTACGATCAGAAATTTGTTCCGTTGGTCTGGGTGTTTTCTATGTATAATAAAAACTATCTCTCTATGTAATGTATTGTATTAAGTATATCAGTCATTAGTACCCATAACACAAGCTCTGCTTAGCTTGGGGCTAGATGATGCTGTGTGGACTGTGTGGACTGTCCGGAATTATTTATTATTTACTAGCGTTCCGCCCAGGCTTCGCACGGTTATTATACTTAAAAACCTTCCTCTTCAATCACTCTATCTATTAAAATAAAGTCGCATCAAAATCCGTTGCGTAGTTTTAAAGATTTAAGCATTCAAAGGGACATGGATATAGGGACATAGAGACAGAGAAAGCGACTTTGTTTTATACTATGTAGTAATTGTTTTATCGAGATAAAAAATACAAAATATGATCGATGGTTCCAGGTATGCTTCAGCCTCGTGTACAGCCTTCCCTCGTACTTCATCTCCAACCAGCCGCCGGAGTTGACCCGCTTCCTTATGTTCTTCTTGGCGATGGCCGCCGTCACTCTGCTGGCGGACGCCACCGGGAACCTTATCGGGACTTGCATGAATCCTGTGGTGAGTTTTATGTTTATCCAAGTCAGTCTGTGGTGACTTACATGAATACTTTGGTAAGTTTTATGTTTTCCCAAGTCAGTATGTGGTGACTTGTATGAATCCTGTGGTTAGTTTTATGTTTATCCAAGTCAGTCTGTGGTGAGTTTTATGTTTAACCAAGTCAGTCTGTGGTGACTTGCATGAATCCTGGGGTGAGTTTTATGTTAATCCAAATCAGTCTGTGTTGACTTGCATGAATCCTGCAAGTCAAAGAAAAGAAAATGAATTAACCCTTTATTTCTGGTGCACCGCATCTGCATTGCCATACCTACAGAGTGGTTATGCAGCTAGCGTCTTGGGGATGCTTCAGACTGGATATGGATCAATTGAGCTACCTCTAGACTATTTGCAACCGTCTGCAGATAGCTCAATTGTGTCAATTGTATATACTAATTTTAATTAGTTTCTATTCCTTGATTGTAATTATCATTGATATTAAACCTTTCAATTTCAGAACGGCACATTCATCGGCGCAATCATGACATGCGCTATGCTGCTATTCACCGGGTACCTTGTTCTCTTCCAACACATGAGCGCTGTGATGCGAGCCGTGTCTCATATCTCCTTCCTAAAGTACGCTTACGAGGCGGTCGTACTATCCATCTATTCGTACGGACGACAACCCCTTGACTGCCCTGCAAACTATGACTACTGCCATTTGAGGTAGGTCACATGTTTATTTTATTCGTAGTAGGTACTTGTTTACATCGTCGCGAGTGTGCGACGGAAAACGTCACGGTATTATTATTGACCCACTGAATTAATAACTAGTTTGACTTGATTTTTGTAATTTGATTCACAGATTCCCGAGCGAGCTCATCAGAGAATTTATGCTAAAAGAAGACAACTACTGGAAGGACATGATTATTCTAGGATCGAAACTACTACTCTTGAAGTTCCTCGTTTATTACACTCTGCAACGAAATGTGAAAAAGTCGCCTTAGTAGCCAATCGAAAGCAATATTTATTGCAGAACAGATTTATATAGGTACCTAGTTATAAAATTTGACACTGTCTCGAGTATCGGGCAAGATAGGTATTTATTACATAATATTCCCTGCCGTCCCATTGACAATAGCAGCATTTACGCTTGGTGGGATGGTAGATGCAACGCCGGTTAAGTAATTTCAATATTGTTGTGACCTTACCACAACTGTTGACAAGTGGGACATTTACCTAACAGTTAAACTGGTAAGCTTTGGTCGAAGGATAAAGCTAGGTGAGATGTTTCAGGTCAATAGAGACCTGAAAAACAATTAGATCAAATTTATGTGATAGTTATTTATAAATTTTAATTTTAATTTAGTAAATATTTTTGGTGGTTTTGTTAAATACACAAAATGGTTAGTATGAAAACCAATGGTTAGTTGGAGAGGGACCTAATAAAGGAGTAAGAGAAACAATATTGATAATTGCAATTATTTTAAGATTATTAATTTAAGACTAGTTTGTAGTCGAATTATTTAAGGGTTAAAAAACAATACCTACCAGCTTCATGAAGTTAAGCTTCTGACTATCAAACCATGTTGAATAGTAACGTATTGATAGAACCTTCCCATTCTTTATTTTACAAGTAAATATAAAGTAAGCATTTAATATTATTTTACCTATAAGTTCAATTTATCAGATAAGTTGGTCGGGTTAGATGCTAATTGTATAATATATTCACATAACAGATGGATTATTTATATAATTATTTTGATCGATCGTAGGTATTATTATTAATAAACGTTTTACGCAGTGTAATAGCTCTGTCATAGGTCCAGTGCCAGAGCAATGGTACCAATGATGAAAATACAACACATTATCTAAGGAAAAGATTTTATATATTTTCTCATTAGTATTAGAATCTAATCTACCTAAATTTTAAATAGGTAGACGCCAAATCATATCGATATCTGAAAAACTATCATAACTAACTGAAAACTACTTTACTTTGTACCTACCAACTTAACATGACGACGTGAAATAAATCCACTGTAATATTAGCCCAGTGATAAATCTTGCCATTATAATGCAATGTCCACTGTTTTTATATTTTATTTTGTGGCTCCCTTATGCTTTGATTTAAGATTACCTATCTACCTAATTATGTTTAAGACAAGTAGATATACGTCCTAATACGTCCCTATACGATACTAGGTAAGTTTGATACTTAGAATGTAGTATACAGTAGAACTCCAATTATCCGAACTCCGACTATCCGAATCGCGCTGATTATCCGAATCACAAACAAGTCTTGCCGAGTCTTGCGTCAGCCCGAGTGTGACCACTTGCAACTGCTCACCGTCAAGCGAATGCGTGACCTGGCTGCCCGAAAACGGTTGAAGACCGCAAAACAGCTTACATTGACGGAGATGTTTAAAAAACAATGATTTTTATTTCTAAACTTGTACATAAGTACATTTTATTTATATTTAAAACATGTGAAAATTTCATGTTTCTTTCATTTAATTCAATAAAAAAAGTGCAATATCAAAACGTAGCTTTTATTCTCTCCAATGGCATTTTTTTTTTTTTAAATCCGATTATCCGAATATTTGATTATCCGAATGGGTCCCGGTCCCCATTAATTCGGATAATTGGAGTTCTACTGTACCTGCCTAGATATGCTTTTAGGTATGTAGGTACTTGGTACCCCACTGGATGGGAGTTTGTTGGGAATAATGGTAATCTTATTTAAAAGTAGGTATTTTATTGCATTAAGTACAGTGACGTCATCGTTAGGTAACCCCTTTGTAAAGTTTGAAGTTAATTTCGAATATTTTACGTAAAACTAGAATCTAGGATATCTCTTTTTCTTCCGGACCTTATCCCATGGGATAAGTGGGTCGGCACAACAAGTACCTAGGTATTCTTCTTCCATTCTGCTCTGTAATTCGTCATCTCCGTATTCACAACTTTATTAAAAACTAGCTGGTGCCCGCGACTTCGTCTGCGCATGATTAGTATTTCGAGTACTCGCGATTTTACTTGCGTAATTCCCTTTCCCGTGGGATTTTCGGGATAAAATAACCTATGCCTATGTGTTATTCCAGCTTATAATCTATCTCTGTGCCAAATTTCATCCAGATCCGTTCAGCAGTTTTTGCGTGAAAGAGTAACAAACATCCATCCATCTATCAATTTATCCATCCATCGATCCATTCATACTTACAAACTTTCGCGTTTATCAGTTCAATTCAGTTTGGTTCCCCTGGGCTATACGGGTTTTCAAAAATTTCTCACAGCATTTGAACGACGCGCGCGCGTCGTTCAGATGCTGTGAGAAATTTTTGAAAACCCGTATAGCCCAGGGAAACCAAACTGAATTCCGGGATAAAATGTATCCCATGTCCAATCGTCGAGTTCATTCACTTCCGTCGTGATGCGTGGTTAAAGATTTTTTCTTTCACCCTCTCTCCCAGGGGAACCTTACCGAATTCCGGGATAAAAAGTATCCCATGTCCTTCCTTGTGGTATGAACTCAAATCGTCCCGAGTTTCATTCCAACTCATTCAGCAGTTTCGGCGTCATGCGCGGTAAAGGAATTTTACTTTCATACCCTCTCCCATGGGAACCTTACTGAATTCCGGGATAAAAAGTATCCTATGTCCTTCCTCGTAGTATAACCTATAATCATGCCGAGTTTCATTTAAATCCATCAAGTAGTTTCGGCGTGATGCGCGTTTACGATACAGACAGACAGACAGACAGACAGACAGACATGAATGAAAAAAAATACAGTTTTGGCTTGAGTATCGATAATAGAGTGCCCTCCAAAAAAAAATTTCAAAATATCTTCAATGTATAGAATTGGACCTGTTACAGTTTTATTATAAGTATAGATATCCTCCTCATCATCATCATCATCATGATAGAGATGTTTTTTATATAAACTTATTAAATATTATAGAAACAAAACTACTATTTAGGTACCTATTTTTCAAGACTTTCGGGGGTTACCTTTAAATGAACACCACTGTACCTAATCTACACAGGTCATAAATAAAACATTCATAAATTATCTTAGTTTTATTGCCATACCTTGATCCGGATATAGTTTTGAACCTTACCTAATTGTAATTACTCTTACCTTGTTTTCAACTTAACTTATATGTACATAGATGCGCACCGCGGCTTCGCCCGTAAACCAGTCTTTTTTCAAAAAATATTCAGAATTTTATTACGGGTTATTTTGTAAAAATCAAAAATACGTAAGTATTTAATTATTTATTTCATACTTTATTTATACTGAGTATTGAGTAAATCGAACCAAATAAAAATAATTTTCCATACAAACTTTACCACCCTATTTAAACTCCTCAGTGGATAATTTTTGAAAATTTTATTAGCCTATGTCTTATTCTAGGTCATCTAAATATCTTAAGTAATTACAGAGATTACTTATAACAAACATTCACACAGACTTTCTAAAAATAGTAAAAAAGTAAGATTCAATGTGCATGTGCGTGCATAAAAACCGGAATGGTGGGATGAAGTTCTTCCCACTAGACTTTGGAGGGACGAGCGTGTGTATAGACCTAAGTAGGTACAGCCGTTTTTTCATGGACCTACTATTTTCTCCTATTAGTAGGACCACGAGGGGAGACCTATTTCTGTCTTTCCTATTATATACTATAAATAGAAACAACCAATAATTTATACACCCTGTATATTACAAAAAAAGGTGGCCAGTCCTATCTTAGTTTTTCTAAAAAATGGCCTACTGTTATATCACCGTGAATTAATTGTAACTGGCATTTTAATATGAAATCATCGCGATCTAATTCTTCTTTTCGACGTCGTGATGCATCACTTGTTCTTTCGCTTTCCATATCCATTACTGCATTTATCAACCGCAGGATCGAAACTGGTGAACGCTTTTTAACATTCTTGTTTAGTTGAGAGTGCCAGCTTTCAACGACATTATTTGTACGGTGACGTTCACCATATACGCACCATGAAGATTTGTAATCTTTGTTCTTCCACCATGTTCTTTCCATATATTTCAAAAATTTTGTAATTTTTAGGGAACTGGTGCTTTCATTCTTGATATAATCAATACCATTTTCTATGAGATTTTCAGGTAGTAGAGCTAAACCCTTACATAATCCGACAATTCTTTTTTCTATTTTTTCCTTAATTTTAAGTTTGACTTTGGAATTTTTCCAAATGGCTTTCGATAAATGAGCAAAACATTTTTTTAATATCACTTCCGGGAAAATGTTCATCAAAGCATTAGCAATAGCGATTTCGAAGTCCAAATGGATTTTTTTTGGAGTCCAATCAGGTATTTGTGATTTTATCATAGCGAAAAGAGCAGCATACGACTCTTGCTTTTTATCAGACATGAGGGCATAAACAAGTGGTACTACTTTCGTTTCTGATGACGAAGCACCAAGGTCTCCGTGAATTGTAAATAGTTGCTCAAACGGTTGAGGACAACTCTGAAAAGTTCCATCGACGAAGAACTCCTCAGCTTCTCCTAAAAGTTCTCCATCATCCTGGACACCTCCTGGATGCTCTCCATCATCCTGGACGCCTCCTGGATGCTCTCCATCATCTTGGACACCTCCATCATCCTGGACACCTCCTGGATGCTCTCCATCATCCTGGACACCTCCTGGACACCTCCTGGATGCTCTCCATCATCCTGGACACCTACTGGATGCTCTCCATCATCCTGGACACCTCCTGGATGCTCTCCATCATCCTGGACACCTGGATGCTCTCCATCATCCTGGACACCTCCTGGATGCTCTCCATCATCCTGGATGCTCTCCATCATCCTGGACACCTCCTGGACACCTCCTGGACACCTCCTGGATGCTCTCCATCATCCTGGACACCTCCTGGATGCTCTCCATCATCCTGGACACCTGGATGCTCTCCATCACCCTGGACACCTCCTGGATGCTCTCCATCATCCTGGATGCTCTCCATCATCCTGGATGCTCTCCATCATCCTGGATGCTCTCCATCATCCTGGATGCTCTCCATCATCCTGGACACCTCCTGGATGCTCTCCATCATCCTGGACACCTCCTGGATGCTCTCCATCATCCTGGACACCTTCTGGATGCTTTCCATCATCCTGGACACCTCCTGGATGCTCTCCATCATCCCGGACACCTCCTGGATGCTCTCCATCATCCCGGACACCTCCCGGACACCTCCCGAACACCTCCCGGACACCTCCCGGACACCTCCTGGATGCTCTCCATTTTCCTGGACACCTCCTTGATGCTCTCCACCATCCTGGACACCTCCTGGATGCTCTCCATCATCCTGGATGCTCTCCATCACCCTGGACACCTGGATGCTCTCCATCATCCTGGATGCTCTCCATCATCCTGGATGGTCTCCATCATCCTGGATGCTCTCCATCATCCTGGACACCTGGATGCTCTCCATCATCCTGGACACCTCTTGGATGCTCTCCATGATCCTGGACACCTCCTGGACACCTCCTGGACACCTCCTGGATGCTCTCCATCATCCTGGATGCTCTCCATCATCCTGGATGCTCTCCATCATCCTGGATGCTCTCCATCATCCTGGATGCTCTCCATCATCCTGGACACCTCCTGGACACCTCCTGGACACCTCCTGGATGCTCTCCATCATCCTGGACACCTCCTGGATGCTCTCCATCTTCCTGGACACCTGGATGCTCTCCATCATCCTGGACACCTCCTGGATGCTCTCCATCATCCTGGATGCTATCCATCATCCTGGATGCTCTCCATCATCCTGGATGCTCTCCATCATCCTGGATGCTCTCCATCATCCTGGACACCTCCTGGATGCTCTCCATCATCCTGGACACCTCCTGGATGCTCTCCATCATCCCGGACACCTCCCGGACACCTCCCGAACACCTCCCGGACACCTCCCGGACACCTCCCGAACACCTCCCGGACACCTCCCGGACACCTCCTGGATGCTCTCCATTTTCCTGGACACCTCCTTGATGCTCTCCACCATCCTGGACACCTCCTGGATGCTCTCCATCATCCTGGATGCTCTCCATCATCCTGGATGCTCTCCATCATCCTGGACACCTCCTGGACACCTCCTGGACACCTCCTGGATGCTCTCCATCATCCTGGACACCTCCTGGATGCTCTCCATCATCCTGGATGCTCTCCATCATCCTGGATGCTCTCCATCATCCTGGACACCTGGATGCTCTCCATCATCCTGGACACCTCCTGGATGCTCTCCATCATCCTGGACACCTCCTGGACACCTCCTGGATGCTGTCCATCATCCTGGACACCTTCTGGATGCTCTCCATCATCCTGGATGCTCTCCATCATCCTGGATGCTCTCCATCATCCTGGATGCTCTTCATCATCCTGGATGCTCTCCATCATCCTGGACACCTCCTGGACACCTCCTGGATGCTCTCCATCATCCTGGACACCTCCTGGATGCTCTCCATCATCCTGGACACCTGGATGCTCTCCATCATCCTGGACACCTCCTGGATGCTCTCCATCATCCTGGATGCTCTCCATCATCCTGGATGCTCTCCATCATCCTAGATGCTCTCCATCATCCTGGACACCTGGATGCTCTCCATCATCCTGGACACCTCCTGGATGCTCTCCATCATCCTGGACACCTCCTGGATGCTCTCCATCATCCTGGACACCTCCTGGATGCTCTCCATCATCCTGGACACCTCCTGGATGCTCTCCATCATCCCGGACACCTCCTGGATGCTCTCCATCATCCCGGACACCTCCTGGATGCTCTCCATCATCCTGGACACCTCCTGGATGCTCTCCATCATCCCGGACACCTCCTGGATGCTCTCCATCATCCTGGACACCTCCTGGATGCTCTCCATCATCCTGGAGGCTCTCCATCATCCTGGATGCTCTCCATCATCCTGGACACCTGGACACCTCCTGGACACCTCCTGGATGCTCTCCATCATCCTGGACACCTCCTGGATGCTCTCCATCATCCTGGACACCTGGATGCTCTCCATCATCCTGCACACCTGGATGCTCTCCATCATCCTGGATGCTCTCCATCATCCTGGATGCTCTCCATCATCCTGGATACCTCCTGGATGCTCTCCATCATCCTGGACACCTCCTGGATGCTCTCCATCATCCTGGACACCTCCTGGATGCTCTCCATCATCCCGGACACCTCCTGGATGCTCTCCATCATCCCGGACACCTCCCGGACACCTCCCGAACACCTCCCGGACACCTCCCGGACACCTCCTGGATGCTCTCCATCATCCTGGATGCTCTCCATCATCCTGGATGCTCTCCATCACCCTGGACACCTGGATGCTCTCCATCATCCTGGATGCTCTCCATCATCCTGGATGCTCTCCATCATCCTGGATGCTCTCCATCATCCTGGATGCTCTCCATCATCCTGGACACCTGGATGCTCTCCATCATCCTGGACACCTCCTGGATGCTCTCCATCATCCTGGACACCTCCTGGATGCTCTCCATCATCCTGGACACCTCCTGGACACCTCCTGGACACCTCCTGGATGCTCTCCATCATCCTGGATGCTCTCCATCATCCTGGATGCTCTCCATCATCCTGGATGCTCTCCATCACCCTGGACACCTGGATGCTCTCCATCATCCTGGACACCTCCTGGATGCTCTCCATCATCCCGGACACCTCCTGGATGCTCTCCATCATCCCGGACACCTCCTGGACACCTCCCGAACACCTCCCGGACACCTCCTGGATGCTCTCCACCATCCTAAATGCTCTCCATCATCCTGGATGCTCTCCATCATCCTGGATGCTCTCCATCACCCTGGACACCTGGATGCTCTCCATCATCCTGGACACCTCCTGGATGCTCTCCATCATCCTGGATGCTCTCCATCATCCTGGATGCTCTCCATCATCCTGGATGCTCTCCATCATCCTGGACACCTAGATGCTCTCCATCATCCTGGACACCTCCTGGATGCTCTCCATCATCCTGGACACCTCCTGGACACCTCCTGGATGCTGTCCATCATCCTGGACACCTTCTGGATGCTCTCCATCATCCTGGATGCTCTCCATCATCCTGGATGCTCTCCATCATCCTGGATGCTGTCCATCATCCTGGACACCTCCTGGATGCTCTCCATCATCCCGGACACCTCCCGGACACCTCCCGAACACCTCCCGGACACCTCCCGGACACCTCCTGGATGCTCTCCATTTTCCTGGACACCTCCTTGATGCTCTCCACCATCCTGGACACCTCCTGGATGCTCTCCATCATCCTGGATGCTCTCCATCATCCTGGATGCTCTCCATCATCCTGGATGCTCTCCATCATCCTGGATGCTCTCCATCATCCTGGATGCTCTCCATCACCCTGGATGCTCTCCATCATCCTGGATGCTCTCCATCATCCCGGAGACCTCCCGGACACATCCCGGACACCTCTCCATCATCCTGTATGCTCTCCATCATCCTGGATGCTCTCCATCATCCTGGACACCTCCTGGATGCTCTCCATCATCCTGGACACCTCCTGGATGCTCTCCATCATCCTGGACACCTCCTGGACACCTCCTGGATGCTGTCCATCATCCTGGACACCTCCTGGATGCTCTCCATCATCCTGGACACCTCCTGGATGCTCTCCATCATCCTGGACACCTCCTGGATGCTCTCCATCATCCCGGACACATCCCGGACACCTCCCGGACACCTCCCGGATACCTGCCGGACACCTCCCGGACACCTCCCGGACACCTCCCGGACACATCCCGGACACCTCCCGGACACATCCCGGACATCTCCCGGACACCTCCCGGACACCTCTCCATCATCCTGGACACCTCTCCATCATCCTGGACACCTCCTGGATGCTGTCCATCATCCTGGACACCTCCTGGATTATCGATTATCTGACTGGATTTTTAGGGAACTGGTGCTTTCATTCTTGATATAATCAATACTATAATTTTATGAGATTTTCAGGTAGTAGAGCCTTACATAATCCGACAATTCTTTTTTCTATTTTTTCCTTGATTTTAAGTTTGACTTTGGAATTTTTCCAAATGGCTTTCGATAAATGAGCAAAACATTTTTTTAATATCACTTCCGGGAAAATGTTCATCAAAGCATTGGCAATAGCGATTTCGAAGTACAAATGGATTTTTTTTGGAGTCCAATCAGGTATTTGTGATTTTATCATAGCGAAAAGAGCAGCATACGACTCTTGCTTTTTATCAGACATGAGGGCATAAACAAGCCTACTTTCGTTTCTGATGACGAAGCACCAAGGTCTCCGTGAATTGTAAATAGTTGCTCAAACGGTTGAGGACAACTCTGAAAAGTTCCATCGACGAAGAACTCCTCAGCTTCTCATAAAAGCTTTCTGCCTTCATTCGAGCAAAAAACAGAAATGCGGCTGATTGAAAACGAAAGTTTTCAATCAGTGCGTCCTACCCGTAATGACCTACGGAGCTGAGACGTGGACACTCATGGCTGGTCTACCAGTTCAAAGTCACCCAGCGAGCTATGGAAAGAGCTATGCTCGGAGTCTCTCTGAAGGATAGAATTCGTAAAGAATACATCCGACAGAGAACCAAAGTTATCGACATAGCTCAAAGAATTTGCAAGCTGAAGTGGCAATGGGCCGGCCATATCTCGCGAAGAACCGACAACCGTTGGGGTAAACGTGTTCTTGAGTGGAGACCGCGACTCGGTAAACGTAGCGTAGGACGCCCTACGGCCAGGTGGGATGACGATCTGCGAAAGACTGCTGGCAGATGCTGGATGCGTCAAGCTGAAGACAGGGCGCTATGGCGCTCATTGGGGGAGGCCTATGTCCAGTAGTGGACTAATATAGGTTGATGATGATGATGATGAATAGTTAAATAGCAACCTAAAATGAACCTTTTGTATGTAAGTATGCCGTTCTAGAAAAAGGGGATCAATCCCATGTCTTTTCTTAGCATTACTTGAAGAGATACCTAGATTAATAGTTATAAGGTATTCCACTTCTGTAGCGCTCTCGACGAAAGGGTCACAACGGGCTTTCGATAAGCTGCAAAACTGGCTGCGTAAATATTTGGGCTGCAGCAGCGTGGCTGCGTAGCCAGTTTTCCTTTAGTTTGTGACAAGGAACATAGAGGTAATACTCTCTACCGAGAGGTTTGTGAATACTAAGACCAAGTAGGTACCTTACGTTCCGGAATAGTAGTGCGCAGGAAGCTTGTGTTATAAGAATATGAATCAAGGAGGCAGTCCTGGATTTATAAATAGGCCGTATAGGCCGCGGCCTAGGCAGTGCCGGATTTATATTTTTTATGAGTGTCGGCCACTTTTTTCCTCCGCCCCATGTACGGAGCCGTTCATTATTAGCTGCACAGGGTAGACATATAATTTTATTGTCTGGAATCGAGTGACCGTCCTCTGAAATCTGCCGCCCCCTCTAGGACGCTGCCGCCCCCCTAGGACGCTGCCGCCCCTAGGCCGCGGCCTATACGGCCTATTTACAAATCCAGGACTGGGCCTAGGGGCGGCAGCGTCCTAGGGGGCGGCAGCGTCCTAGGGGGGCGGCAGCGTCCTAGGGGGGCGGCAGATTTCAGAGGACGGTCACTCGATTGCAGACGATAAAAGTCAAACACGTTCTCTGTCGTTCACGCGATTTTGCAATTTTTATTGCTGTTATTTCATTTTTGGGTGCCTTTACGCTTTTTATTGCCAATTGCAGGATTCGGACCTTGTATGCCTAGGTGGCTAATAATGAACGGCTCTGTACATAGGGCGGCGGAAAAAAGTGGCCTACGCTCATAAAAAATATAAATCCGGCACTGCAAGGAGGTAAAACATAAACTTTCATGTTTTTTTAAAGCTTCGTCGTCGACTTAAGTTGTGAAGACGTGGCCAATCACTATACCTATAGGGTTGTCTTTCGTTTACTATTTATGGTTTTACCACCATCCAATGATGAGTCACGGGTGAAATAGCCGTAGGCAAAAAGCGGTAACGGTAGAATATCTGAAAGTGAAGAAAACCCACGCAAAATGTAAACAATATTATCACCGCGTGTGTTTCCTGTAGATTTCATAATTTCTAAATTAATTTAGGCCGCGATAAATGCTATTGCTGCGTAAAGATACTCATACATTATGTAAGTTCAATGTGGTTCAGAAAATACCAAATTTTATAGTCAGAAACTTTGATGTAGTCAGTCGAAAGTTTTAAACTTTTCAAACTTTGTTAAAAAGTTGAAAACTTTATAATTTATTTTTACAGGCTCAAATATATTATCATAACGTCTGTATTCCTTGTCGGGGTTAACCTAGTTGAGATCAGCTACTATGAAATCCTAGGTGTGAACAAGCAATCAACTTCCCAAGAGATAAGGCAAGCCTACAAGAAGCTGGCTATTAAACTTCATCCAGACAAAAACCCTGTAAGTACCTGCCTAAAATTAATAGAATAAATTCACAACTACATTACATACTTATAAAAGACTTCATTAACAAAGGAATAGAAGATACAAAACTTTTATTTATTATATTTATTTATTTAGAACTACCAACAGAAGATACACAATAAACACAAATTAGAGAGAACATAAATGTATAACCAGTCGTACTAGTATTTACAATTGAACTGTTGGGCTTAATGTAGACTGATGGATGACGAAAGATTTAGAAGTAGCTCAAAAGATCCTATCAGAAGTGTCCCTAAGACGCTGGCTGTATTGCCCTGCTGTATATCATTGCTTATGCACTGCATCAAACAGGTGCTTCCCAACTTCTTACATGTTGCTTTGGCCACCAGATGCTCTGGTAATTTTTAACAACCTATACCTAACAGTAACAATCAATTACAGGATTCCTCAAATCAAGAAAAGTTCCTAAAAATCACTGAAGCTTATGAAACATTGAAGGATCCTGACAAGAGACATAAATATGATGTGTACGGTTCACAAAAATCATATTCACGGAAGTATGACTATAAATCCCAGGCTGAGTATGACAACTTATACTACAATGGATTGTACTATGAGGATCCCTTTGTTGATACACTATCTGGAAATAGCTTTTGTGAGTTAAAATCTGAAAAACCTTTGAATAATATCTATAGGCTAATTATTAAATAGTTAATTATTTAACTCAATGGAGTGGCAGGTTAGGTCTGCTGTTGATTTCATTTCATTTCATTTATTGCACGAAATATGGTCATATAGAGGTCTTATACAATATAATAGTGTCACATACTTCACCAAAACACATTGGCATGCAAAATATCTTAAAAATAGGTTTCCATTTAAATTTTTATCATGTGATTAATAATGATTTAAAGAATAATTAACCAAAATCAATAATGTTGATTACAAATTACAAATTTCTTAAATTTAAGTCCATAAGTTCCTTAACACTATAAAAAGCTTTTTCAATGAGCCATAGTTTTAACTTTTTTATAAATAATTTTAAAGGTAAATCTTTGATGTTACAAGGGATTTTATTATAAATAGAGCCACACATGGCATGACAGTTCTTACTATATAATGATGTCTTTGGATTCCTAGACAGAACAATTCTTTCTGGGTTTCGTACACATCTTGGGTATATATCCTTAGCTTTAGTAAATAAATTCGAATGTTCTTTTACGAATTTAGCAGCCTCTAGAATATACATGCTGGGCAATGTTAGTAGTTTTAGTTTAATGAAGAGAGGCCTGCACGACTCCCATGGAGGTATACCTACAATTGCGCGAACACATTTTATTATGATGTAGGTTGTGGGTGCGATTCCCACCTTGGAACAAAAGTTGATAATAATAATAATGCTGGACAATTCACACAGCACCATCTAGCCCCAAAGTAAGATACTCAAAGCTTGTATTATGGGTACTAGATAACTGATATATTTAGTACATTAAGTATAATACATAGATGGATATTTTTTTATTTACATAACAAATTTCTGCAGATTGTATACAAATTTGTTCTGAAGCGGGAATCAAACCCGCAACCTCCTGCATTGCAGGCAGACATTCGCCCACCGCCACACATTTTTTATATCAGTCATCCAGTATCCATAACACAAGCTCTGCTTTGCTAGATGATGCTGTGGGGATGTCCAAAATTATTTATTTATTTTTGTTACCATCCAGTATCCATAACACAAGCTCTGCTTTGCTAGATGATGCTGTGGGGATGTCCAAAATTATTTATTTATTTTTGTTACCATCCAGTATCCATAACACAAGCTCTGCTTTGCTAGATGATGCTGTGCGGATGTCCAAAATTATTTATTTATTTTTGTTACAAACAAATAGCAGCATAAATTAGTGTTGACTATTTAGTTAGATATAAGAATATTTTCAAAAACTATTTTATTATAATAAAAAAAAGCTTACTAACTATTTTCATTATTATTTACAGACAATTACTTAAAGGATGGATTTTATTTTATAAACTTCTACTCGCCGTTCTGTCCGCCATGTCAAAATGTGGCTGACCACTGGAAGAAGCTAGCTGAAATGTACAAAGGAATAGTAAGTTTCAAATGGCCTAGCTTGAATTGCAAGAAAGCCTTTCCAATCTATTCAACAAAGTTTAACCTTCCAATAGATCAGGCAGGATGAATATTGTGAGTCTCAAGTCATGTTTACTATAGTATCGAGACGTTATTGCAACTCATCATTTTGTATGGGATTTTTGCAGTCTCTACAAAGAACAAGACACATTATCTTCGACCCCGTTGACCCAGTCACCTCTGCTAACCTAATCACCAACGCTAAGCTAATAGTGATGACCACCAGTCCTGATTCGCTTCTGGAAACGGAACAGTCGTCTATCCAATAACCGACCCCGCCGGATGCGACGTCGAAGAATACACCGTTTCCGCACATAGATGCATTCATGCACTAAGACGAAACCTCTATTCTCCTCTCTTAGCATCTGGCAATAGCCCAAGCCAAGGTTCGCACCAAAGAGGTGGCCCTTGCGCGTGTTGCCCCATCCAAAAGTCCGATAATGCTATCATGGACATCTGCGGTTAACAGTATAATAGTCCATTCAAACAAAAATATAAAAAAACAGTGTAGTTCCCTGTACGCGTTTATACTTAACATAAAGAAGACGACGTAATGATCACGTCTCGATACTATCGTCAACCAGACTTGAAATCAGGGTTGTGGATTTACAAATATGATTGAAAAACTGATGAACTATTTGTGAATAAGTACACAACCTTTTTTTTATTTTGTTTTTATATGTGCGATCAATTCTCTTAATTATAAGCAGGCTCAAAATCTCTCTTGACTCGCTCTTGGCTCTTGATTTCAAAATATCTAACCTTATTTATTTCTTTAGGAACTTTTCCAAATACTCATGGATATAGACTTTTTGACTTGAATGTAATGATACAATTTATTCTATGCTTATTACAGGTAAAAGTTGGTGCTGTGAACTGCAAATACTACAACTCATTCTGTTACAATTCCATGAGAATAAACAGTTATCCTACCCTTATCTTTTATCCTAATGTAAGTACCTAAAGGCTCAGATATTATAATACATACTATAGCATTATTTATTTAATTAATTTAATATTTGTGAACAACTTAATAATCCGAAATTATTTTATGGCGTCTCGTTTGAAATCTAATATTATAGTGTTGCGCATTAGTGAACACAGCAGTGTTTATTTATAGTAAAGAAACCTTTCATTGAGAACCAACAATATTTTAATAGAAGCGTTTTACCTGAAATAAAACGCATATTAAAATACTTACCTTACTGGAAGCTTTAATAAGCTTTTAACGAGAAAGCACATCCGTTTCCGTCGAATTTGACTACTTTTTGACTGATTTTTCGATAGTATATCCGGTCCACTGGCGACACCTAGGCGTTTCGCGCCATTTTTAGTTTGCGTAAAATGGACAGCGCCATGTTTTATCATTGGTTAAGTTACACCAGGCAGAAATAAAAGCAAAGCTTCCAGTAAGGTAAGTATTTTAATATGCGTTTTATTTCAGGTAAAACGCTTCTATTAAATCACTTGACCGTTACTGGAAGCTTTAATAAGCTTTTAACGAGATCTGTTTGTTTTCGCCTGGTGTCGCCAAATGTAGAGTTTGAGGGAATAACGCCAATGTGATGAGATAAAATTAAAAAGAATGTGTAACAAGTCTTCTGAAAGACTACTGATACAGTAATGTTCTCTTGAGTTTTGTTCTATAATTCTGACACTTGATTTTAGTAGGTAACCAAGAACAAATTTATTAAAATTTATAACAAATCCACTTGAATTTTAGCCGTTTTAACAGCTTAAATATTCGAATTGCCACCAAACTAAAGTAATAATTAGCAAATATTGTATCAATCGTTTTCAACAATTATGGAGTAACATTATCAGGTAGATATATTATGTTATTTCTCGCCTACAAATCCTTTAAAAAATATTGGCGAACAGTCAATTCCCTCCTCTAAAGACACAGTGATCGTATGTTATCTGAAACTGCTCCAACATCTGTTTATCTAAAAGAGGTTTTATCCCAGCCAATAGGTACGTTACGCTAGCTTAGCCACTCTTAGTGTAATATTAAAATCGTTTATAGACTTTCAGTCTAGTTTTATGATTAAATAAGTATAGTTCATTCATAATAGTGGATTAATTTATAACATAATTAATGTTTGAAAGAAGTCTACCACTGTACAGTGTTGGAACCGTCAAAAATAAATAATACATACTATAGTACACAATGACAAGATCAAGGTATGTCTAGTAATGTTAAGACGTGTAAACTTTTACGTGTACAGATCAACAGTTATATCGTGGTGAGACGATCTTATGAAAATATTGATTAGTAGGTATTTTGTGTCAATTGTTCCACCATTCTACACGTACACTTCAAAAACATGAGAACGATGTTCTTGACTTTCGGTGGTGACAGACCTATTCCCCACTATTCCCCACTACTATTGAGGAACTACTAGGTATCCCTAGTAGTCATTAATGATTTAGACGAAACACTTTAGGGATTAGAAATGGTAACGGAAATTCCCATGCTAGTGATCGATACATACCAGATTTTAAACACGCTATGAAACATCCAAGCGATACTAAACGCGTCATGAAACAATCTTTCAGATCTCGTGTAACATTATTACAAAGATCATGCGCAGCCTTTCAGGCAAATAAATTAATTACATAGAAGTATCTAGGGTCCCAACTTTATAAACACTATTCAATGTTCATATAATGCTAGCAGTTGTTGTCACTCGGGGGTAACCGATACCGATATAGGTGACCTCCCCGATCATTAGGCTTGCCTGGGATATCGTGTATGCTGAGATGTATTGAATGTCGAGCACATTCGATAGGTTATCTCTATGGTACAACTCTATGCTACTGCATTATGATTAATAAGCCCATACAGTGAGATGAAGGCTGTGAAATGTGTGATGAATTTCATGTCTGGCTAGCACACATACAATAACTTGTATAAATAATAAATTTATTTTGATTGTAGTGCAGGAGAAACTCTTTTCGTTACCAGGTGGTCAGGCTGGAGTCGCATAATATAGCAGAAAAATCCTTTGTATTTCCTTTGAATGTGCACCTCTAACAGGCATGCACAATGACAAAATATTAATTTCTGCAGGGTATATATTTTGGACAGTTCCCGGCCTTCACAATACATCTTTCTGCGGTTTGAGAACCGAGGTACCTAAGAGCTAAGACCAAGATTAAGTGCTCGCGAAGCACATCTAAATTTTGATGCAATGTATTCCAGAAAATCGTCGAGATAGGATACTCGTATTTCGGTCATTAATTACATACCTACTCGTTTAGTAGTAGTATAGTTTGCCTCGAGATTAAAAATGGGACTGGTTGATCTGTTAGATTTAACTATAAAGATTCGGGATATCGAACGTGGCGATACCAGAGAGCTGCTATTGTCTGTATACCTACCCGAAAAACCTTCCTAACTTAACTTTTGTTAATTCTAGTGTCCAGGAGCATGTTTCCAGGAGCATTCGAGCGTCCTATATGTATATATATGTATATTGCTACCTTTTTGTTTAAGTGTCAAGAAACATTGGAGCTTCCTGCATATTGTATTTATCTATGCGATAGATAAGGAAATTGTAAACGTTTATGCCTTAATAAACGAAATATAAAATAAATAACTAATTGTTCACATTTGTTAAATGCAGTATCCAGGAGCATTATATATTGTTACCTTTTTGTTTAAGTGTCAAGTGTCAAGAAACATTGGAGCTTCCTGCATATTGTATTTATCTATGCGATAGACAAGGAAATTGTAAACGTTTATGCCTTAATAAATGAAAGATAAAATAAATAAATAATTGTTCATATTTGTTAAATGCAGTATCCAGGAGCATTGGAGCGCCCTGCACCTTATTTATGACTGTGCTGCGAACCTTGTTGGTAAAAGGGAACTCATGTTTTTGAGCCTTGTTATAGTAATTGTATACTAATCACTTCTGGGCTGACCTTTGTGAGATGTTATTATGGTATCCACCCCGCGAATGGTGTTTCTGTAGGCATTTCACCTAAGTCCAGGAGCATTGGAGTGTCCTGTACTATATCTATGACCGGGCCAGGAGCCTCGGTGGTAAAATAAAACACTTGAATTTGAGCGCTGGTCCTTGTTATAATAGTTATATATTGGCCACTTCTGGGCTGACCTCTTTGAGAGAGGCTATTATGCTATTCACCCCGCGAGGGTGTCTTTATGTAGGTATTTCACCTAGGTCCAGGAGCATTGGAGCACCCTGTACCATATTTAAGACCGGGTCAGGAGCCTCGGTGGTTGGTCCTTGTTATTATAGTTATATATTGGCCACTTTTGGGCTGATCTCTTTGAGAGAGGTTATTATGGTATCCACCCCGCGAGGGCGTCTTTATGTAGGCATTTCACCTAGGTCCAGGAGCATTGGAGCACCCTGTACCATATTTAAGACCGGGCCAGGAGCCTCGGTGGTTGGTCCTTGTTATTATAGTTATAAATTGGCCACTTTTGGGCTGACCTCTTTGAGAGAGGTTATTATAGTATCCACCCCACGAGGGTGTTTTTATGTAGGTATTTCACCTAGATCAGGAGCATTGGAGCGTCCTGTACCATATTTAAGACCCTGCCAGTAGCCTCGATGGTTGGTCCTTGTTATTTTAGTTATAAATTGGCCACTTCTGGGCTGACCTCTTTGAGAGAGGTTATTATAGTATCCACCCCACGAGGGTGTCTTTATGTAGGTATTCCACCTAGGTCCAGGAGCATTGGAGCGTCCTGTACCATATTTAAGACCGGGCCAGGAGCCTCGGTGGTAAAATTCGTGATAGTTATTATATATTGGCCACTTCTGGGCTGACCTTTTTGAGACCTCTTTGAGAGAGGTTATAACGGTATCCACCCCGCGAGGGTGTTTGTGTAGGCATTTCACCTAAGTTCAAGAGCATATGAGCGTCCTATATCATATTTATGACCGGGCCGGAAGCGTCAGTGCAGTGGTAAAAGGAAACTCGTGAACTTGAGCGCTGTCCTAGTAATTATAGATGTTGTATATTGGTCACAGCCGAGCTGACCTCTGAAAGGTAATTACGGTATCCACCCCGCGAGGGTGTGTCTGTGTAGCAGGGCTTGGAATACCGGTATTTATAAATACCGGTTCGACTGACCTGTACTTCTTTGGTGTCGATACAAATTATACCGGTACTTTTTGAGAACCGGTATAATTGAACGTGGTGTGGTCTCGGTACTTTCATTGGTACCGGTACTAAAGTATCGGTATTTTCTATAAGTATCGGTAAAATTACCGAAATAATGCTCGAAGAGTATCGGTACTTTTCAAAAAATTTATTTTGTGCAAGCGAGAGAGAAAACTGATTAAAAAAGATGAACGAAACGACGCGAAAACCGCTTAGAATACCGGTACTTTTAGGCAAAGTACCGGTACTTCAAAAGTATCGATACTCGAATTTAACGAAATGAAAGTACCGTTACTACCGTAAAAGTACCGGTATTATTGGTACCGATATCAAGCCCTGCTGTGTAGGCATTTCATGTGGATAAATAAACTTTGAGCGCCTACTGGTGTGTTATATGATTTACCTATGTTACTTCGAAATGGCCCAATAAATGAATTTCTGATTTATAGGGATTTACAATTCTGCCTTTAACCTTGAAAGGAACCTGGAGGTCCACACGATGGATTCACACTAGCTCTACCCCCGCGAGGGGCAGCTAAGTCCTTGATTATGTTTTGCGAGAACAGGGTTAAAAGATTCACTTATGCTTATACTCCCAGCCTTTTAAAACAAAATACAAGATCAATCAATCAATCAACAAGATCACTTTAATTTCTTTACAAGTACAGGTTATGAACAAGTCAAATCTCAAACTAAAATCATTATTAAAAAACTCGTAGGTAGTTATGTAGAACGCGCGCGACTAGAGTCGCGCACATCCTGAAGTCCCTCTTTCGTTAAGGGATGAAATCAAATGTTGTTCTTCCAACATTGGTTAACTGCTTTTTCGTAAATGAATTCAACAAACTGCTATATAATTATTACCAAAAATTTCTATTTTACTGTCAAATTTAGATTACATTACTATTGAAGTTCTCTTTATGCTAATTGATTGAATGATCAAAAGGAGCCGTGAATGGTTGAGTTGAGACTCAAAAATAAAACTTTTGAGGGTAGGTATTCGAACTAAAAAGGTCTAGTGCTTGCTAGTTATTATTTCTTGGGTCGTTTCTTGCGAACCTAGAAGATGTCTTCGAAAAACAGTTGCGTGTTTTCGGAACCTGTGGTTTCGTTCTTCTAATTTGTTTTATAGTATCTACCCCACGAGGGCGAAATAATGGCCTTGCCATGACATTGATTGTCAGTGAAGTTAAACATGTTTGTACAAGCGTCAACGCTTACAAAATGAAGTTATCGAGACCTTACCATCATGGCAAGCAGTATAAAAACGACCCAAATAGTCAGGCAGGGCATCAGTTATAATAACTTTGGAGCTTACCCGTATCCTGGGATCGAAGCTCACGGCGCGTTCACGGCGGCGGCGGCGGTGGCGGCGGCGGTAGCGCCGGTTCCGGCTCTTTAATAAAAATAGGCTGTAATTTTAAAATACAGTTATTCAAAATATTTTAACAAAAATGTCCTTTTTTCTTTCAAAAATTACCAAAAATACCGGACCCAATCCGGTAGAAATAAAAGATCATTTTAAAATATGATATCTTATATGACAGAACCAACACAATGAAGTAAATTATTTAATTAAATGGACTTGGAGACCGGAACCGAAAGAACCGAATAAACCGAACACAATCAGTATATTATTAAAATAAATGATCAAGTACTTTCTATTAAATACGAGATCCGAACGGAACAAACCGTTAAGTTTTTACCGTTAGTTACCTACCTTAGGTAAGGTAAAAAAATAATGAGCACAATATGCTTTCCTGAATCAACGTTCTTTGACCTTTGTCCTGCAGTGGGACAGTAATGGCTAAAATTGAAAGCAGGCCCTATATCTTATTAAAAATAACACAAATATTATAACAAAGAAATTTTACAACACGGTCGATAAAAATTCTCTAAATGATTTCAAGTGCGAGAAAATAAGTAAATTTAAAAAACTTACAGGTTTTTCTGCGATTCACTTTACGATATAACCTTATAATAATTATCACTATATGTAGTGCAACTTTAACAGAGCCAGAGCAGAACTGCTGCGTACACAAGTTGCTTCGACGGAATACGAAACGCCAATGATAAAACATGGCGCTGTCCATTTTACGCAAACTAAAAATGGCGCGAAACGCCTAGGTGTCGCCAGTGGACCGGATATACTATCGAAAAATCAGTCAAAAAGTAGTCAAATTCGACGGAAACGGATGTGCTTTCTCGTTAAAAGCTTATTAAAGCTTCCAGTAACGGTCAAGTGATTTAATGTCAATTAATATAATCAATTATCTTTTTCAGGGTAAAAACGGTAACTACTTCTACTATAGAGGGGATCGCACTCTGGACGCGCTCGACGCATTTGTAATGCAGTACCTAAAAACTCGCGTCCATGTACCAATGGTCACACAAATCAGGGGGACAGAGAGGCCCATCGCCTATGTTATGGGAGAGAATAGGATAGGCAGTAATGCTCTCACAAGAATAGCCTTCCAATTGGTAAGGATTTTCACGATAGGTCTACTTATTGTTTAAAAAACTTGTAGAACTATTATACATTTTAGTACGCGAAAGGTAACTACGAACTTGAAAAAAAATATTCCAATACTTGTAGAACTATAAACAACAGGGACATTATTATCTGGTTAGAATAACAATTTTGCCTGAACTAGGTAATCCTGTGTTTCAGGCAAAATACTTACCCAAATAAAGTCACTTTTTTCATATAACAGATTTAATTATGTAATTTGTGTCTGAAAAACAAGAAGACGTGAGAGCGCTAAGCAATGTGTTATTTTTCTTCACTTTGCCTTTTCATGCGCGCGCATCTTCAAACAGATTTCCATATTCGGCCATTCGTAACAAGACCGTGTGGCCTAATGGATAAGGCGTCGGACTTCGGATCCGAAGATTGCAGGTTCGAGTCCTGTCACGGTCGAATTATTGTTTTGTTGTTTATTTTTATTCATTTTCTTTACTTTGTTTTTTGGCGAGCAACGTCGCAAGAATTGCGGTTTGTACGGTCTGAAATGCCTGAATATATGTTCGAAACATTTTCCCTCGGACGACCTCTGTGTCGCAGGCGGAAGGTCCACCTGCGACACAGGAGGTTGCGGGTTCGATTCCCGCCTTGCGACTATTAAAAATTAAATATGTTGGACAATCCACACAGCACCCAAAGTAAGCTACTCGCCCCAAAGCTAGCTTATGTTATGGGTACTAGATAATTGATATATTTAATACATACATTGTTGGACTCTTTGATTTTGTTCTGGACGTTTTCAATATAAAATTTAACAAAATATGTACTTATTGTAAATCAATCAATCAGTTTTTTTGGTAACACAAATATGTTGTGTAGATACCAGCATTATTTGGTATTTATGACATATTTATTTAAATAAATGTAAATATTCTGGTAACTTTTTTCAGCATGGCCTAGTGACTTTAGTACTAGTAGATGACGACAGCCTTCGTAATAAATTGGAGACGAGCGATTACACGACAGTCGTCTTTAAGTATAAGGACATAAGTACAGAAATCGAGAGCACTGAAGAGAAGGAACTGCTAAAGGAAATCGTGAATCAGCTGCCCAAAGTTGAGGTTATTGACCCGGCGCGGTTACAGGTAAGTAATGAACATATTTCAAGAGATTCAAAAGGTTTTCATTTATTTATATCTACCGTAGATATTAAGTACATTAATAAAATAGGATTATTATTTATACAAGTTAAAATTACAGAAGAAAATAAAAAGAAACACCATAAGCGAAGGGAATATACGCATAAAATAAAAACGGACAGACAGTGATATCTGTAGATACAATAGGATAAAATCATTCAAATTGATTGGCTTTAAAAAGGACACAATCAATAAAAAAGTCAAAATTTTAATAAAAAATGCCTATCAAATTTTTTATACAAAGTTATACAAGTTTCTTTGTAAGTGAATCTGCATAAGATCTTAAACCGGACATACATAGGTACTTTATTTATTTTATTTCTTAGGGATAATAAACAATTGCACTTAAATATAAACTATAAGAGGTCTTAAATAAACTTAATTCTAAAAGTGTAACTAGCCCTTTTATCCGCAAGTTAAACATATCAAGAAATTTCATTAATACTGTTGTATAGATACAAATAAAATAAATTAAATCTAGATATAATATTTTCGTGTTGATCGTGAACTAAAAGATCACAGGTTCTCATCACATATTTATAAGTATATATTTATAAGCAGTAATAATTTTCAGGCATTCCGAACAAAACTACGATCCGGTACAACAACACCATTGGTTATTTATTTCTCAACCGAAGGAGGCGATAGACTTCAGTTCCATCAGAAAAGATTGTCTATGCCTGATATGCACTTTGGTGAGTCCATATTTACATATTTTTTAGGTACCTGCTTAAGGCGCTCACAAGAGATACACAAGCGCCGCCAGTTATTTTCTAATATTAATAGCAGCGCCTCGCGGTTTCACCCGCGGTAATTCCCATTCCTGTGAGAATTACGGGATAAAATAGCCTATGTGTTATTCCAGACTATAATCTATCTCTGTGCCAAATTTCATCCATATCCGTTCAGTAGTTTTTGCATGAAAGAGTAACAAACATTCACACTTACAACCACCCGAGAGTGACCAGCCACCCGAGAGGTGAAAATTAAAAAAAGCGCTGCATGCTTATGAATGTACTGTCTAAAATTTTAAATAGATGTAGTTCTAGACCTGGAATAAAACATAGACTACTTTTCCCATAAATTCCCAGTTCCGATGGAATAGTTAGCCTTAAAATTTTTCCATGAAAACAGCGTGCGATGCCACGGGCAAATACTAGGTGCTACCACTGAAAGAGTAAATAAAATCGATACATACAAACTTTTGCGTCTATAATATTAATAAGGATGGATATTAATAAGGATATTAATAAGGAATATTTGTCTCAAACTATCATGGTTATACTAAAGTCATTTGAAACGGAAATAAACGACCATTATTATTTACCATGATGACTGTGCCGAAATATCAGAAAACTTAATATAAATCTTATATATCCGTTTTAAAATGACTTTAGAATATACTAGCGACCCGCCTCGGCTTCGCACGGTTTTATTATACTTATAAACTTTTCTCTTGAATCCCTATCTATTAAAAAAACCGCATCAAAAGCCGTTGTGTAGTTTTAAAGATTTAAACGTTCAAAGGGACACGATGACATAGGGACAGAGAAAGCGACTTTATTTTATACTATGTAGTGAAGTGATAGTGATGTTTGTTCAGTTCATAAGTTACAATGAGGTGTCGCATTACAGGGGAGATAAACTGCGACGAATGGCCGGACCTCTGCCTATCGCTCCAAGTGACGGAGCCCCCGGCTTGGGGCGTGCTGAAAGCGGGCGGTGCCTACCAAAGGGTGGACCCTCAAGACATACAGCTGGCTGTTCAGGCCACCAACCTTAACACGCTCTCTGCTTCAGAGTTTGCGAGGATACTTGATGAAGGTTTGTGTTTACAATAATTGTTACACTTTCGTCGCTGTGCAATTTCGAAGTTGCATTGCGTTATTTGTAAGAAAAAATACATCATCTATTTGTTAAAATGTCTGTCTATGAGGTTGCCCTTACTCTGTAATCTTTTATGGTCGTTTCTGGCGCGATTTTAGCTGGTCAGAGTGCCTTAATAAAAAAAACGTTCAGGTCAACTTTTCCATGTCAAAACCAGTCGAAGACGTCCCCAAGACACTCGCATTACCACGCTGTATGGCAATGCTGATGCGCTGCGCCAGATACTCACCAGCTCCCGGGCCATGAGTCGCATCAACCAGACGCTCAGATATTTTTTTAAAACCTGTATAGTGGACCTAGGGTCTCGACTTCGATCCTCAGATACTTGCAGATTCATAGGTCAATCAATAGTTTGTATTATAGGTAGTAAGTTATTGTTTCAGATCAAGGAGTGTGGGTTTTATTGGTAGTCCCTTACAGACTGTCATGGAACGATGTTCTGGAACCTTTCACCCTTGCCAGTATTCACTTCAAACATAGCAATATAAATGTGAGTATTTATAATTAAGAATATTGTTTAAGTTTTTTTGCTTAATAAAGAAATACAATACATCGACATTATGTAAACTTCTGAGGACCATTTTCGATTACCTCGCTGGCGCAACAGGCAAAGATCTGCCTGTGACACAGTGGAGGTTCCGGATTTGATTCTCGCCTCAGGACAAATATTTGTACGATCTGCAGATGCGTTCAGGGTCTCTTATATGTATTAACACAAGCTCTGCTTAACTTGAGGCTAGATGAGCATACATATTGTACTGATCCGTCTTATCTATACGTAGACCCTCAGAACAGAAAAATATACGAGAATTAACCTATTATATTACTCCTTCGCCCGCGATCTTCCCGTGAAATTACCGTCCAAATGGTTCAGCCGTTTTGGATTACCTTAAAAGAAATACAGTCTAATATGAGCAGCTCCCATTTCCGAAGTATTTTGTTAAAATAGATATCAAATTATGAAATTTACTTCCCTATCGTGTTGATCTAAAGATACTTGTACATTTCAGTTCGGCATAATGTCGTGCAGCGCGCAAACGGAGCAGCATTGCCGGCGCGTGACGCACGGTGAGCCCGCGGTACTCGTGCAGAATGGAACCAAGCGCACTTACTACGGCGAGCGGGCCAGCCAACACGAACTTATTGAGTTTATACAGATGCTGAAAGAAAGCGCAGGTATGATGACTCTTCTTCGTATTCTTCTCCCTAACCTTATCCCACGCTGAGTGGGGTCGGCACAACATGTATGATGTCCTATTCTAAGGATTATTTAATTATAGTACATACGCCCTTGCATTCGGAGAATATCTAACAAATTAAATCAGCGTTTTCTTAGATTAGGGAGTAGCTTATCATGTACTCGTAACTACGGAAGTTCGTGGCGTTATTTTTTCAATTTTATAAACCCGAGGAATGTAACACTCGGGTCAAACCCCTACGAGTTTGTATAGTTATTAATGTTATTCATTATTATTAAGATTATTTTAAAAATAAACTATCGACCTTCCCCGGCTTCGCAGTTTTATTATACGTATAAACCTTCCTCTTGAATCACTCTATCTATTAAAAAAAACGCATCAAAATCCGTTGCGGAGTTTTAAAGATTTAAGCATACATAGGGCCAAAGGGACAGAGAAAGCGACTTTGTTTTATACTATGTAGTGATTAGTTATTTCTAAGTAATTTTATACGCTTTGTAGACATGGAGTTGTCGGAAGAGCAAGTGCTCGAGATACTGGACGTGTCGAGTCGGAGCCACACATGGCTGGTGGCTCACCTCCCCGCGCGCTGCGGACGCTTCTGCGACCAACTCGCTAAGGAGTGGCTGAAGGTTTACTCAAAGGTAACTAGATGGCAGCACTGAATTCTGTTAGACGCGCTTATTGAGGTGTAAGTGCGATCGCGACTAGGCCTAAAGTAGAATGACAGCTTCCGTATAGAAAATTGTATAATAGTTCGTAATCGTAATACACAAAGATTTATATTTAAAGATGATAAATATTCTCTACCAGAATATTTATCATAGCAACCCTTATTTGCGGCCGGATTTAATTAGGCAACCCTATATGATAATAAACAGAAAAAAATTTGCTTTATTTCGATATAATTCATGCATGTATGTTATGAACGTTAAAATCTTTCGAAATTACATTTACATTTACAATATGGATGCGAAAAGGTGCGGCCAAGTGAGCAACGGCAACCGTGTTTTTTTAGAAACTTTACAATAATTGCCGTCATGTAGACGTTATTTTATTTAAAAAATAAGTGAACGTAAGTTTCTTCCAAAAATCTCTGAAACATAACTTAATTTGAAATACTTGCGGCCAAATTCTGATAGGCAACCTAGCATATATATATTCTCCTAGTTACAAAGATTCATAAAAATTTGGTTTCAAGCAAAAAGGGATGAGCGGGCTAATTCTAATTAATCTTAGACCATTATAAGGCCTTCCATAAAAAAAAGGATAAAAGCCCAAGTCTTTATCCAACACTTGGACATTATTTTCATGATAGATATAAGTCATAGATAATATATTTTCAGCTTCGTCCCCTGAATTTCGTGCGAGTTGGCGTCTTGAAATGCACAACCGACACCAGCGGGTTTTGCTTGAACATCAAAATGCCGACTGCTAGGCTGTACCCTCTGGCATCTGGCCATCACTTCAGGTATCCTAGGATTAATCTATTTTCTTTTTTTGTTTTTACAAAAACTTACAACCTACAACAAATTTCACATAAGATAAATCAAAAACTACTAGTCACCGTGACCACCGCCGGATCATCCTTTATACAAAAACTACACGTTACTAGTCGGTTTTGCATGCGTTATTTGTATGGAAGCGTATCAAGGCTATTTCTATACTTTGAGATCTGATTTATTGGATAAAAAGTAGCCTATATGTTATTCCAGGGCTACAAACGTGTATTCAAAGTTTCTGATCGATCCGTTCAGTAGTTTTTGCGTGAAAGAGGAACAAACATCCATAGTAACTTCCGCATTTAAAATATTAGTAAAAGATAACTTGGTCAAATTTAATGGGAAAATAAAATAGAAGAATACTCAAAGCCGATCCACCCAGAAAAAAGCCTTTTTAAAGTCGGTTGAAAATAAATGAAAATAGTTCATTCATACTTCACTAAATATCGACCTACAGTAAATTATGATTGGTTTTATCGTGTAATAAATTACGATTGGTTTTAGCTTGAACCTGCAACAGCTAAGTGAAGCGCCGTACATCGTGGAATGGGCGCTAGAACGTATCGATGACTCAGTGCAGAAACTCAACTGGCATTCCTTCACCAAAACTGTCATTGCTGAGGAGTTGAACCCGACTGGGTAAGATAAAATATTCTTTTCATCACTCATACTCGGAAAAGTAGGTCTGAAGTTGCCTGAAGACCGGGTTGAAAGTGATACTTTTCAGCCCTAGGGAGAATCGTTTTCAAATGACAGCTATCACGTTAGTACTATTGAACCATGATAATGGTAGAATGAGAAAAATAAATGATGAATCTAAAATAATTTGAAGTCAAAACATACGAAAGACAAGGCAGTATGACTTTAAGGCTTTCGCCTGTCCAAGATGGACAGATATACAGGGTGTTAGTGTGAACAGCGTTATCCTTGAAAGCAGAGGTACTACTCATGATACTGAACCTCTGGTTTCAAGGATAACGCTGTTCACACTATCACCCTGTATAAAAAAATAGCGGCAATTTGATTAATTTGTTTTCTCATGTTTTTTATTAATATTTCCTTGTGTATTCGTAATGAAAAGCACAGTGTTTACCTCGGGTGAAAGTAACTTATGAAGTCCCTCGAACAATTGGCGCCTCGGGACTAAATAAGTTACTTTCAACCCTTGGGTAACAATGTACTATTGTTTCTATGAAAAAGTTTCAAGGCTATTTCTATCCCATAGGAACTGGGATTTATAGCATAAAAAGTAGCTTATATTTTATTCCAGACTAGGACAACGTTTATTCAAAATATTAGTTAGATCTTTTAAGTAGTATGGCGTGAAGATGTTACCTACAAACATCGATCCATCGAAACATTCGCTTTTATGCCTACTAGTGTGATTAAAACTAAGAAATAAAGCGACCGCTTAGATTTTCGTTCACTTCTATCATTTTTAATGCAAGTAAATCAGCAAACAAGAATAATTTAACTTGTTAGATTGTTAGTTTCGGCTTTTTTATCCACTAGGTCTGATATTTTGTAGTAAGCAAAGAATAGATTCGACAATTTGTTTGATTTTTTTTTATACAGTGATTGTGGTCACGGTGCGAAATTGCTTCAGTAGTTTATACTATCGATTAATGTAACTTTCTCCTACAGTGGTGCTAAACCTTGGCTGATCTACTTCCACTCACCGAGGTGCTACAGATGTTATGAATTATATCCGGAGTTTGCCATCGCTGGAATTGTAAGTACCCAATCCCCAAATGTTGATTGGATTCCTATTACAAACATTTAGTGTATTATGCCATTAAATTAACACATTGAGTACCTACATTGCTGACAAAAGCAATTCTTTTTATATTTTACTAGCATCTGCCCGCATTTTCGCACGTGTTATTTCTATGGAAACGATTCAATGCTGTTTCTATACCATGGGAACTGATTTATGGGATGAAAAGTAGCCTATGTGTTATTCCAGGACTACGTCTATTCAAAATTTCATCCCGTTCCGTTCAGTAGTTTTTATGTGAAAGAGGAACAAACACCCATCCATACATACAAACTTTCGCATGTCTAATATTAGTAAAGATATTCTTCTAAATTTATCTTCTATATTTTATTATTTTTTATCTTCTTTATATTAATACAAGTATGTTTCCCGTTGATCAAACTTTATGCAAATATCAATGTAAACCTTTGGTATAACAGTATTTTTTTCTTCCAGACTATTGGCCATGCTGTCCAGCTAGGCAGAGTGAACTGTTTAACGGAGAGGGGTATTTGTCAACATGAAGGAATAACTTCCTATCCATCCCTTCGATTATACATAACAAGAAGCACACATAGGGTTAGCAGCGTACTAACACTGCAAATAAGAGACTATAAGGCTATAGCAGAAAAAGTTATGGAACATTTGAAGGATTATAGCATAAGTAGTTTCGGAGTTGGCGCAAAACATGACGAGTTTTGATCTGATAGAGTAGCCAAAAGAAGCTTTGTAACTCGAATTAATTAATTACCTTCACTAAAATTGAATCTCCATGCGTTTATTGATGCTGAGGAACATAAATCCTTCACAATTAGTTGTAGTTAGCGATCACAAAATTCTGTCGTAAATTAATGCTTGCATTTAACATATTATTAGATAAGATTAGTGAACTTGTGATATAGTTGTTATTAGAGAAAATTAGCAATCGTTTTCATATTTCTTACAACCTTTTAACTTGGAAATATTATTAAATAAATTATGAAGTTAAATTGCTACTGCTATTAAAATGTTATAATTAAGTAGGTACAAATGAATGTAATACTTTTCTTGAACTATGTTCTTAGAGTATAATTAAATAACCTATCACATAGTGCTCACAATAAAAAATGCCTTTAACATGTATTATGCCCTAATAAAGTAATGATGATGAAATATTAACACATAAACAACAATATCTTCAATAATTAAATGTAATACATATTCAGACAGAGACCAAATAAGTATTGCAAAAGTAACCAATAAGTGAACAAAATATTTAATAAACTCTATTAACTTATTCATGAAGTCTTTTCATTATTTTTTATTTAACAGGGAAATAAATCCAACGCAGCCGCTGAGGTCTAGCGTATCAATCATTGTTGTGATTTGGTCATTTGTTCTGCTGAAATCTTGAACTAAGACAACTCAGAGGAACTTTGTTTGATACTTAAAAGGCACAAAACAATCTTCTCTTTGCATTAAAAAGTTCAGAGAAGTTTATTCATATTTGTGTGGTTTTCTAATTCACCACAGGCATTTTCACCAACAGCATCTGAAAGTAAAGAAAATATTATTATATTATGACACAACTCCTAAAAAATCTTTGTATTGTCAAATAAACTTACATCATTATTCCTGTTCAATTGTGCATCAATATATTCCTGATCAACACTGCAGGGCAAAAAGAAGTCAATCATTTCAAACATGCCTTTGGAATCTAATACAAGTCTGTCTTCTCCCACTTCTAGATTCAGATTTTTGGTATCTATCTGTAAACAGAAAACCTAATTACTAAAACATTACAAATTATTCCATTGTTGTGTTTCTATGATTTGTTTTTTTTTATCTATATGGTATGACAAAGGTAAACTTACAGAAGCTGGGATTTTGAACTCGGCTATCAGGTATTCAATCTCCCCTACTGGAGGCTCTCGCCTCATTCTGTACACAAGTTCTGGCTTTTTCATTAATGATGGAGGCTTGTCCCCAATTTCCTCAATAAGAGGTGCTTTCATAGCACTTTCAGCTGTTTTAACATCTCTTATTTGGATCCTATGGGACTGCAATGTGCCAATTGACTTTCTATTCTTTAGAATTGTGTATCTTTGTACATCTAATTCACATTGGTACTTATCCTGCAAGCCTTCAAAAACGACAGTTAAGAAGAATGTTTGAAATAAGTCATCCTTTTCAACTTTTTTGAAAAACACAGGATTAATGGCTACATCATAGACAGTGCAAGGAGCTCCTGCTTTGTCAGCTTCAGTTCTACCTTCCCCAATGCTCATTGGGACTCTATAACTTGAAGGATCTGCAGAATTTAGTATCTGCATTAGTTGATCATTGGTTACATCTCGGGGACAAGGTATGGTATCAGTTATGCAGATGTTTACAAATACTTTCTTGTTGTCTGGTCTAGTCAGGGTCTTTACACAAAATCCTGAAAAGATAACAAAGAAACGGTGAACAAAAAATAATCACAAGTTGTAAGTTCCTACATCCTACCTGTCTGGTAGAAGTAATACTGCATGATACTTACCAGGAGCTGGTTTCACAAGCTTCCATGGAACAGTATCCACTGATGACATTATCTTATTAAACTCTTCTTCTGCAGGGGTTTCCTGAAATAGAAGTTATTAAGTATTAAGTAAAAATCTGTAATGAAAGATGACTAGTAATTTAATTCAAAAGTTAAGGTATCAGCACGACTTATAGACTAAAATACTGGGATCTATCGTAATTCACTTGCTGTTCACAGAATTTATTTTTAACTTACCCTAATTATTCGCATATTCTGCTCCATTATTGAGGGATCCACTTCTAAGGATATAGATTTATTATTCATTCTTGTCACTCTTTACTACAGTTTCTATGGAAATAAAATAAACAAGAGTACATAAACAAGACGGAACAAAATCAAAACGTACGTACGAGCGAGCGAGCAATGAGATGAGAATGAGATTCTATTCTTTCTCAGTCACGTACAAAACGTTTTGTATACCTACTGTAATAAGTATAATACAGTCAAGAAGGCTAGCTACATTCTGTCTGTTTCTACCGCAAATCTACCGATGTTCGTTCGTAGCGACGAGATGGTCTATTCGTCAATCCCAAGAACAAATTAGGAGAACGTCAATGTCACAAAATGGCCATGTGTCATGTCACGTCATCTCTTCTCCAAACCAACCAAGCAAAAATAAAATTTTGTTTTGTTGTATTGCTGTGATTTTTGCACAAGAATACAAGAATTATTCTTCTATTGGCCTGCTTTCATTCTAACATTTATTCCTGAATGGATCCCTGTCATGTTTCAGTCCGTTAACGTTGATAAAGCTGCAGAACATGTCAAAAACATAGTTGACTCGAACCGCTGTGCTATTTGGTAAATACTGCGTATAAGCTCGGGCTCAGACTATCAGATCATCATCATCAGATAGTCTGAGCGCATAAATTTATATATTTATGTATGGGCTAATTTCATAATCCTATCGGACAAAATTTTATTTTTTAGTGACAAGTCAACTGGAAAGCGCTTGAGATATCCGTGTGGACACTCTGGTTGCGTAGATTGCGTGCCTGCTACGGAGAGCTGTCCCCTTTGCCTTACTCCTCAAGAGGCCACCACTTTTGTCCGGCCTTCGATTGATGAACCACAAACTTTACGCTCTCTGAATGCCCTAAAACTGTTAAACTCCTTCCAAACATTCTTCGGTGTTGATAGTTAGTATTTTTTTTTCAATTACATATCAGCAGGGCTATTCAGTCTCTGCGCGAAATTCAAATAATATATAAAACAGTTTTTAATATTTTATGTGTTGAAATATAAATACTTTTCTGGTAATTAATTGTACTAATATTCCTTGCAAAATGCAGATTATAACAAAAACAGCTAAAATTTTTGAATTTTGCGCGAGTATGCGACATATTCCTAGTGAGACTTGGTAGCAGAGAGTCTGAATAGCCCTGCTCGTCAGGCAGCTACATTGCTATTTTATTAGTATAAATCCTTACTTGTTTCAGTTGACAACAGAAACAGAGATTCGGAGAAGTTGAAAGTGGAAAGAGAGCTTTTCCCACAATGCATTCAAGCTCCTGTCAAATATTTTAATAAGAGGAAAAGTGTAAAACATTCATCAGAGAATAAAGAAAACATCACAAATTTTCTTGGTGAAGAGGTGTCATTTCACAAAATGGAGAATTCAAATGCAAATGTTAGAGATTGGCTCAATAAATTTGTCAAAAGAAAACCATTTGCTGATTTGAATCACACAATAACAAACAATAGACAAATACTCAAAGCCTCAAATACTCAAAATATACTCCTAAATAGATCTCTACACAAAAGAAATTATGATGAAATATGGACTGATGAAAATGAATCATACATTAAAGATTTACATGAAACACCTATGAAAAAGAAAAAAGTCAAATCAGTTAAGAAGAAAGTCAACCTTCCAAAACTTGTCCATAAAAGTAAGAAAGATGATAGTGGCATTGCCATTGATGAAGATGAGGAAATTATAGTATTAGAGGATTCTCAAAGTATAAGAGTAGATAAGGATGCAAATGCCTTACTGGCTATACTTGAAGCAGAAAAGAATGTAAAATGGGATTCTACGATTCAGAACTCAACATTCTCCACAATAAGTGATAAGCTACCTCAACATAATCTAAAAGTACCATTCTACAAGAAAAGCCCACTTGCAGAAAATTGTGATTTCTGTAAAGAATACCACACGGCTGTGAATAGTGATAAGTCTGAGGAACAAAATGTATCCATCACAGTAGAGAGTAAGAGTTTTACAGCTATCATTAACATATCTAAGGCAGAAAATACCAATAGAATAAAAACTAAACAATCTGTTGAAGTTCAAACTGAAATAAAGAACCCTGCTAATGCAAATGAACAAACAGAAGATAATAATGATGAAGCTAATGAAGATAAGGAAAGTTTTAGCCATGAAATAACTATAGGTGAGGTCAATGATGTCAGTCCATTGGCCACTGTTGATAAGTCTTATAATGTTATAATAGAAGAGTCAGATTCTGATGAAGATATGGAGCACAGTAGAAGTTTAGAAGTTACTGCTGATGTGCACAGGTCCTATGATGAAATGTGAGTAATTATTTGAATATGGTTCCATACAAAACCAATATATTGTGACATTTATAAAATACAGTGTTTGGTGCATGGATGGAATGGATTTTTTGAGGCTTGGTAACTTCAGACGCAAACAGGAGCTAACGTGGCGCCACCACTTATTTTATCATATAATTCTGTTAAACAAAAGAATTTCCAAAATTATTAACACATTCAGTTTGTTAAACCTAATAAAAGCTTTTTAATGTAATAGTTTTATTTTGTCTAGTTTAGGAAGAAATACGAAAACAGAGTTTGTTAACCAAAACAGAATTATATGATAAAATGAGTAGCGCTAATTGAGGTCCTGTTTGCGCCTTATTTTTTTTTATTTAGAACAAGGATACAATCTAAAATACAACACAAGATTTTTCCTTGTAAAACAACCACAAAGAAAAAAATTAAGAGGCAAGAATTTGGATGATTTTCAAAAAAACATATCTAAGTTACCATGATACATAAACTACTACAGGCCTATAGATACTGTAGCAGCTTATGTATCTAGGGAAAACTAGAGCACGATTTCCCCAAAAATTCTGTCGGTCCATGCACCAAACACCCTAAAACATAATGAATAATAAATTTATATTACTTTTTAGGGTTTTTGGACAGGTTGAAGATCTAGTAGAACACAGTAAGAGACCCAGAAGAAATGCTCGAGGTCACACACCTACCAGTACCGATTCTTCTGAAAAAGAAAACTACAACCCAAACAGAACAAAGAGGTCAACCAAATCAAAGAAAAAACCAATCAAAAAATGACATGCAAATATTGAATGTTTTATGTTGTTTTTATTGTAATTTAATTACCTACTAATTCATGATAAATGTATTTTTATTTAAATGTATTTTTATTTAAATGTATTTTTATTGTGTTATCTTGACAAACCTATAATAACCTAGCTGATTAAATAATAGAGGTCGATTAGAATGAGGTTTGATATAGGTACTCTCTTTTAAAAACTTCTCTAGTAGGTAAAATCTATCAGTTAAACTTTATGATAATTTTGGGCAATAAAAGACGGTTAGGTAAACAAGCCTTCAATACAAAAACAGCGATATGGGGTAAAACCAAATTAGTAAAATTTATCGCTACAAAAAACAATAAATTTAAAAAAAAACAGGAAAAAAAGGGTTAAAAGAAATAAAAAACTGGTATTGGAGGTATCACTGTATTGAATTTGAGCTAGCAAGGGGTCGGGTTAATCACCACCAGCCGGAAGATCCGCCACCAGAGGACCATCCGCTGCTGCCGCCGCCGCCTCCAAGCTTCCAACCCCCACCGCTGCCGCCGGAAGACCAGCCGGAGCTTCCACCGCCGCCTCCGAGTTTCCAGCCACCGCCGCTGCCGCCGGAAGACCATCCGCTGCCGCCGCCGCCCCCGCCGAGTTTCCAGCCACCGCCGCTCCCGCCGGAAGACCAGCCAGAGCTGCCGCCGCCGCCGGATGACCAGCCTCCGTGACCGCCTCCTGTTATTGGTAGTTCAGTGTTATTAGGTATATGTTATCCTACACGAGAGTACAATAGGTTTATAAATAAGCCAAACTTATAATAGAGAGTTTGATGAATGTGACCGAGACGGAGGTTTGCTTAGGTTTTTATGGTATGTACAGCACTTAATTTCAAATGAATTTAGATTGTAATAAGCCAACATTTAACTATGATACATATAGTCCTCGCCGTCCACGGTAACGGCTTGGCCCACAAAGTTCTCGAAAAAAAGTTATGCTTAGGATTCTCAAACAATCGTGTGTCATACGCGGATTTTACTGTACCTATCTGTTATTATCCTAAAAGCGATAACTTTAATTATTGACGTAACCGGAGGGATTGAAATGGGCCTCGACGTTCACGCTCAACTTGAGCCATTTTTAAAAGTGTATTCCAAAAGGGTGATTACTTTTGCCCCACCTTACCTTGTAGGTACCGACCGGCTAAGCATTTGATCGAATGAGAACTCTAGCTAGAGTCATCGTGAACGTTGGGGTCATTGAGGTCAAGATAACATAGTTGTAGGTCATTGATGGCAATTATAGAAGAACAATTTGTAGAGGTAGGTACCTACATCTCTAAAAGTGAATTGACCTTCGTTCTATGAAATTATAAGTCACGGCCTTGAACTGCATGTATTGTATGTAGCTTCAATTTTTTAGACTATTTATTGTAGTAGGTACAAAAGTTGCGTAAATCCTAAATTATTCTAAGTTTAGCAGTCTGGGCCGGGCGGAATGTACTGATGCATAGGATTCGTTGCGAAATTCGTAATCGTATGCGAGACGGGGCGAACGTATGACCCCCAGCTTTTGGATTATCTGTACGTAAATCTAAATCTTCATGTGTTGGTTTTATGTTTAGATACATAGTAAGTAGGATTGACATCACCATTTGTTGATGTTTGCTAATTAATAATGTAGAGTAGGTGCAGTAGAGTCAATCGGACCAATGCCACTATACTACCTATCTAAGGTCCAGCTTAAGTAGGTAAATAAGTGGATCTTACCGTAGCCGCCGCCGCCGCCGCCGCCTCCAGAGGAGATGATTTTGATGATCTTCACAGTAGCTGTAAATTAAAGTAGTTTAATAATGTCAAGATTTTAAAAGCTTTAGTTTCTACGTAGATTAAAATCAGCTTTCGAATTAGTGTACTGGTAATCGTAAAAATGCCTTACTAATATTAATATATTGTTAAAAATATTTTTTGTATTTAAGGATGTTTGTTACTCTTTCTTATGCACACAAAAACTTCTGAACGGATCAGACTGAAATTTTAAATAGGCGTATTTCCAGGCTCTGGAAGGCTCTCGTAGGCTCTGGCACCAAACAGGCTATTTTAATCCCATAAATTAGTTCCCATTGGATTATAGCCTTGAGGCGTTAAATTAATAATAAGAAATAAGATCAGGTGAGATTGTGGTCAAACGAAGGTTTATTGTTGATAAAAAAAAAATAAGAACTCACGTATTCCACCGCCGCCGCCGCTGGACCACCCGCCACCGCCACCGCTGGGCCATCCGCTACCACCGCCGCCGCTGGACCACCCACCACCTCCTCCTGACTTCCATCCGCCACCGCCGCCGCTCGACCATCCGCCACCACCGCCGCCGCCGCTCGACCATCCGCTGCCGCCGCCGCCGATGAAACCGGCGCTCGCTACCGCTGTCAGGGCTAATAGGCACACGAAGACCTGCGAAAAGATGGTTTATTGAATTACGAAATAATTACAATGACTTCTTTATTGTTAAGATTGCGATAGTTCTCATAAATTGTGTTCCCAGGCCGGCACCACTGCAAGCCTTTTGTAGAACTTATGTGAACGTAATAAAAATGCAATTATGGCCAATATGTCTGAATTTTGCCCTTTTGAGTGATAAGGTAGCAATTTGGTAAATTAAGCTTAGTATTTTTAAAAATCGTTTTACTTGGTTTAAATGAAAGGAGGGTTTTCTCAGTGAGAAGGCAGTTTAGATTATGCCATAAAAAATTAAGCACGTGCATTAAAATTTTTAAGTGTTATATTGTTGATTTCTCTAAGTGTGATGGATGACTAAGCAAGAACCTAATTTCGCGTTACCTTTTATGACGTATGAAAATACAACAAATTCAATAAATTTTTGGAAAAATTAATTAGGTTGTAGTTACCTAATATTTGATATATTATTATTTGATGGTTAAATATTTGAGTGACCTCAAAAATATTCCCTTTTCATTGTTATAGCTAAGCACCCCAAAAAATCCGAAAAGCATCCCCTTATTATTAAAATTTCTGTTTATTATTTTTAATAAATAAAATTATCTTGACCAACTCCAAAAGTAGGTAAAAAACTGTAATTACCTTCATGCTGAAGCTGTCAGGCTACTGCTTGCTGAGGGGTCGGCAGGTCGCCGTTATATATGAGATGGAATCTCCCACTCGCATCTAGCCGTGAATGGTTCGACCGTGTGATGCAAGCAATTGTCCCTTCTCGCTCGAGATCACGGTAAACGTCCGAAGTTAACTGTACCTAGACCACCCTTCGACACTTTACAGGTGCGACGAAGAATGGAGTTTTAACAACTTTTTCTCGGTATTGTTTAAAATTGGAATCTATGAGCATGGCTTTGGTGAAATTGGAATGGGGATAGGAATTAAGAGATATTTACAGTACCTACCTATATCATAAGTTATTTAACTTCGTAGCCAATTATGGCTTTTAAAGTTATTTTTGGGAAATCCTTAGGTAACCTTCTAGATAGTTTTTTAAAAAGTAAGGGAGTTTATCGGAACTCTCTAAAGTAGGTAGTAGCTTTCCTGTAACTTTTTCTCTAATTTCCACCTTCGTGGTTTTCCTGCAAAAAAAGGCCATAATCGGCTGAGAACTTCAATGTTTGTACTACTATAAAAAGTTATAGGTAACATACACTTTTAAAACGAGGAAAGATAAAGCTTTTTCTTTGTAATGTTCCATTGTAAATTGGCATTTAATTTGGTGCCAATTTTATGTAAACCGCTATACACTTTTGCAAATTTCTTTGAAGGATGGATGTTTAAGATTTTGGGAACGATTTTGACTAGGTTTGGCAGACGAGATCAGTACCTACATATCCTCTTCCCCACTAATAAGAATGAAGTATGCCATTTGACATTTAAACATAATCCCTAAGTATGGCCCCATGCCATGTTAACTTGTGTAGGCCAAATTTTTAAGAATAAGTAGGTAGGTATTATTTAAGCGTTATTGACTCGATATTTTCATATTTGTGTTATTCAATCCCCTCGGGATCCAGAATAATTTTGTGTAATAATATAATTTACGTTTTTACATAATAAGTGCCTCCTACATTGAAAATATATTTTAGCGCCTTTATCTAACAGGTTTTCCATTATGGTTTTAAAGAGCTATTCCTGCTTATCTTTGGGTAGACCATTCTTTGCCTAAGCCTTCCTCGCAAGATTTCAAGAGGGCTCTACATTTCTCTTCTTTTATTTGTATGACCATTTTTAACTGACTTCAAAACAGAGGAGTAAATTTAGATAGATCAGACGAACATTGGATCGTCTGATCTATCTACATTTACTTAATAGTCTGTTCGTGTATTATCTTATTTGGTCATTGTGGGCTGTCTTTCACTATTTTTTTCCTAGGTTTTGCCACAAAACATTTCCAAGGGATTGTTATTGTTCCCGCAAAACTTGAAAAAAAAACAGTGTAAATAGGGTAAAGTCATTGGTGACCCAGTGCCAAAAACCCTAGTTACTGAAAATAGCAATAAAATTTTATTTATTGATTCGAAATAAAGCTTTTTTAGGCTACCTAGTAAGCCTATCAAAAGTAGATTGAAGTTGGCTTTTTGGCAGTGGGTCACGAAACCGGACTTTACCCTATTACCTAAGGAATTTGAAGAAGGTAGGTAGTAAGGGAAGGTAAAGTATTAAAAATACTGTAGATTCATAGGCATTCATGTAAGGTATACGTACCATCTGGCGCTTAGGTAGGTACTTCAATACCATAAAAGGTATAAAAAATACTTTGGAATATTAATTGGCAAGGTGTATACTATTATGATGTTACGAAACAAATATTTAATATGCAATACTTACTTAATTACAAAGAAGCTATGCAAAACAAGGTTTTCAATATTTGAAATATTAATGTTGGTAGGTATTTGTTACGAAACGATGATAATAAATCATTTCGCAGTTCTAATGTTTGTTTGATGTTTAAATATTGGTTTGTAGGTAAAACTTTTAAATCTGCCATGGTAAAGCACAGACTAAAGTCATATAGCACGGGTTATATACCATGGTTTAATTTGTTTTGAGTTTTTCGAAATTTCGGCACAGTGTAGGTGGTGTCTCGGTATTAAGTAAGTAGGTAGGTACTTTGACATCTGTGGTGGTGTTGATGATGTTCATCATATAGCCTGGATATAGGCTACTTTTTATCATAATCTTGTCCAGACACTATGACAGAACTATGTAGGTATGTCTATCAATAAATAGTTCTAGATCTGGACATAGGGTACTTTTAATCAATTTTCACTCGGATGAAGCCGCGGGGCGCAGCTATTTCTCTATAAGTACCTACAAATAATTATGCTCTATTAAGGAAAGGTAACTTAAAAATTACCTCAGATCTTGATCAAATCTAAATAGGACCACCACCCAAATAGTACCAGCAAAAAAACCGGCGAACTGAAGGATTCTGTAGGCACCAATCTACAGGGTTACAGGAAAAATCGTGCTAGATCCGTTAAGGGCGTGGAGTACCCATCATTTCTGACTTATTTCACTATGAAACACCCTACCCTAAACTTAACCCTTTTCGAGATATTCGACTTTTAATTTTTTTATTAAAAATTGCCGATTTTTAGGCTACTAAATTTATTTTTGTTTACTTTGTGTATCTTATTATTATTTTTATTGCATTTTTACATGTGTAATAAGATGCTTTAGGACGTCAATCATTAAAATAATGCATAAATTAATTGAATAGACCGTAGTAGAAAAGTGAAAGTTAAGAAATAAAAAAAAAATTAGAAAGTTTATTTTTCTCTAAGGGATATCTAAAAAAAATATTATGGCAATTCTTCGGCAGATGTTTTTAAAAATATCTACGTTTCATCAGCTATCTAACGAGGTATAATAATCTAGGGTTTTATTCAATTGCATTGAAAAAAAATTAGTTTTATAGGCGACAGTGGAGAAGAAAATTTATACTTAGCCCTAAAAAGTAAAAGTAAAACAATAGGTAAGCATGAAATGTCATTTATTAAAGGTTTTCACACAACTTTTTCTTATTCTACAGTTCATGTTCAACATGGCCGCCTCTATTTCTGATACATTGTCGCATCCTTCTACGGAGACCAGTCTTCACTACTCCAGTGGTCAACGTGGTCCTCATTTTATTTGCTGCATCCACAATCCTTTCTCTTAGGTCTTCCACAGACGAAACTGGATTCGGCTCGCTGTACACAAGACTTTTCATGCACCCCCACACATGAAAATCCATGGGGGTTAGGTCCGGACTTCTTGCTGGCCATGGCAACGGCCCACCTCGTCCTATCCATTTGTTTGGATAATTTGTGTCCAGCCAGTCTCTGACACTTCTCCTGAAATGGGCAGGGCAGCCATCGTGTTGGAACCACATGTCCCTGATCAGGTTGAGTGGCAGATCATCCAGCAAATCACTCAAGTCTGCTCTCAGGAAATTTTCGTAGCTTTCCCCATTTAAATTATCCGGTAGAAAGTAAGGTCCAATCAAATGATTGGAGATAATGCCCATCCACACATTCACGCTGAATCTTCGTTGGGACCCCTTCACTCTTTTCTTATTGGGATTCCTTAGTGCTTTTGGGGCCCAGTAATGGGCGTTGTGATAGTTAGTTATGCCATCTTTATCAAATTTGGACTCATCCGTCCACAAGATATTTCTTAGAAAATCTGGGTCTTCTACGTCAGCATTTAGCATAAATCTGCAAAAGTCCAATCTTCTCGCGGGGTCTCCTTCTTCAATAACGTGTACCGGCGTGTAATGGTATGGGTATAGGCCAGCAGTATGCACTGTAAACCACACTCTCCATTGCGAAAGTCCCAGATCACGGGCAACAATATTAGTGGAAGTAGTCGGATCCGCTCGAAAGCGTTGCACTATCTCATTGTCCTGTTCTTCGTCGTCAATTCGTGGTCTACCCATGTCTGTATTACGTCTCAAAACAGAGCCAGATTCTCGAAGTCTTCGATAAACTCTGTCAAAAACGGCCACATCCGGCACTCGACGACCGGGGTAGCGAGTTACGTATTCGTTGCGAGCTTGCGCAGATACACAATCGCAGTATCCGTAACAAATAAGCATATCAGCATATTCCTCAGGTGTGTAGGACGTCATCTTCAACACTTCCGTATCACAGGTACAAATCAGAGTCCGGTTAACAAGTATAGTAGTCACAAATCAGAAGAAATAGTCCAGAATCACAGCCAAGTCGAGAAAAAGAGCAAAACGATATCACATCTACTATGTACGAAGCACAAAAGCAGACTGACAACCAAAACAATACCCCCTGTTGTATTCCCAGCCCTAACCGGTCTCTACACATTTTTTCTTTCATTCATACCTACATAAATCGTCACTTGTCTCGCTCTCACGGTGTGTCTGAACTTGAAGGACAATAGGCGCGGGACCGTTAGAACTGCTACCTGGAGCGTCCCAACTACTTTTTTTCCACGAAATGTAATACAAACCCTAGATTGTTATACCTCGTTAGATAGCTGATGAAACGTAGATATTTTTAAAAACATTTGCCGAAGAATTGCCATAATATTTTTTTAGATATCCCTTAGAGAAAAATAAACTTTCTAATTTTTTTTTTATTTCCTAACTTTCACTTTTCTACTACGGTCTATTCAATTAACTTATGCACTATTTTAATGATTGACGTCCTAAAGCATCTTATTAAACATGTAAAAATGCAATAATAATAATAATAAGATACACAAAATAAACAAAAATAAATTTAGTAGCCTAAAAATCGGCACTTTTCAATAAAAAAATTAAAAGTCGAATATCTCGAAATGGGTTAAGTTTAGGGTAGGGGGTTTCATAGTGAAATAAGTCAGGAATGGTGGTTACTCCACGCTCTTAACGGATCTAGCACGATTTTTCCTGTAACCCTGTATATACAAACGGCAAAAAAATCATGTCTGTTGTAGAAGTGTTAAGTACCAATGTCTAATGTACTTATACGAAACGCTAATGACCGAATTTGTACTTTTGGAGTGACTAAATTGTACGATGCGTTACTTATTTCTGGACTGGTTTCTGCAACTAGGCCACAGGTGGGCCCTTTTTGCGTGTCGGGTGGGGGGCTTCTAGTCTAACCACCCGATATCGTCCATGAAAGCCAGCGGACGCCACCGCCGGTGCATGCTTCCCTAGGTGTCCTCGGTGTCCCGAGGTAGAGTTGTCTTTGAGACGCTATGCTATCGCACTCTACAAGCACATGCGCGGCCGTCTCCTCTGCATTCATGCACCCTCTACCTAAATTGTACGATGTTGGCAAACATAATATGTGAGCGATAAAGCCTTGCGTGTAATGAGAAATAACAAAATTAAGCAATAACTCTACATAGTACCTATTAAACAAAGGGCTTCTCGTCGTCGTCGTCTGAATGCTTAGATATTTTAAATTACGCAACGGATTTTAATGCCATTCCATTAATAGACAAAATGATTGAAGAGGAATTTTTGTATTTCTGTAAAACCAAGGAACTTAAAACACAACTTAAAACTTCTTCACTTCGTAACCCACAAGCGTAGTGAGCAGACGTGTTACAAATTTCTCTCACAAAAATTTATTCCATTCAAACCATTTTAATCCTTACTGCGTTGGAAAAACAGCATAACCTTGAATAACCAGTGTCCGCGACCCGAATATACAAATAAACAAGGAAGGACTACATTTCGGTGATCTTCGGCAACAATCGGCTGCCTGGTGCCTACGCAAACCTTGTTGAACGGAGAAACATTGTCACAGTGTAAGAAAACATTTCTTTTTCCAGTTAAACTAAGCGAATCGGTAACGGTAATCGTAACCGGTAACTTAGTACACACTTGTAAACATGAAACCTGTACACTCTCCTTCTAAATCTCATATCAGGATTACTGCAGCCACTGGCAGCAGCAGCTCTCAGCTGGATGTATCAGATATTGATACAGATAACGTTGATAAAATGCCGAGAGGAGTTCTTTTACGAAAAAGAAAAACTCCTGATAACGATTTTACTCGTCAATTCAGCGAGTTTAAGCAAGAAATGCTCGAAATACTTAAAGAAAGTACTAAAAATCACAATGAAGATATTAACAAAATAAGCAACAATATATCTACAATAAAGGATCAATTGCACGATATTCAAACTAAAACTGAAATCCTGGTAACGGAAAACCAAATATTTAAAACACAACTAGAGGTCTTAACAGGGACAGTGAAGGAAAACGAGGAAAAAATCACTTCTCTACAAATCGAAATCAACAACCTGAAAAGCAAGGAAAGCATCCCAACAAACATATCGTCGCTTGTAACGTCAACTAATTACGAGGAACTGATTGGTGAGCTCCAGAACAGATCATTAAGAAGCAAGAACGTGGTTATTACAGGAATCCCAGAGCCTCAAGCTAACACCAAGGAAGAAAGACATAAAATTGATAGACACGAAACTGAAAAAATAATTAAAACAATTGTACCAGACTGTCCAAAAGCTGTCAAAGTATTTAGACTTGGAAAATACAATAGCCAAAAGCCGCGTCCTCTAAAAATTTGTTTTGATACACAAGACATAGCAAAAACAGTTCTTCGAAACAAATCATCTCTTAATGTGGATGACGTTAGAATTTATGCTGACCAAACACCCCACCAACAAAATCACATGCTGAATCTTCAAAAAGAATTAAAACAACGAGTAGAAAATGGAGAGAAAGACATTACTATAAAGTACATAAAAGGAACTCCCAAAATAATCAAGCAACAGACAAAAAACTAGACACTGAAGACAACAAAAGAGAACTTACTAAAACTAGAAACAACACTATAACATACGAAATCACGAACAACTATACAGAAATAATCAAAACAAACAAATCAATAAAGTTTTTTTATGCAAATGTAAGAAGTATTGTAAAACCGGGCAAATTAGATGAGATCAGATGTGTGATTGAAGCTTTTAAGAGAAAAATTCATGTAATAATACTTACTGAGACATGGATAAAAGACGAACAAGAAGCTTTACGCCAGAAACTACCAAATTATTCTCATTATTATAATCTTAGAACAGATTCAAGAGGAGGCGGTGTATCCATTTACGTACATGATGATCTGAAGCATGAATTTTTGGAGGAAACATGTGAAGACGGTAACCATTATCTGTGGATACATCTGCATAAACTCTGTCTTGATATAGGGGCCATATATAAACAACCAGCAGCAAATACTAATACATTTCTGGAGACCTATTCACTAAATTTATCAAAAAGAAAAAGGACGATTGTATTCGGAGACTTTAACATTAATCTCCTTACTAAAGACAAAACAACAAAAGAGTACAAATATGTGATTCAAGAGAATGGATTTGAATTAATTAACAAAATTAAAAAAGAACACTGCACGAGAGAAACAAGTACCTCAAAAACTATCATAGACCATATATGCACAAACCTTCAAAATAATACATTTAATATGACTATTATTGAAAGTGCTTTGTCAGACCATAAACAAATCTATCTGGAACTACTTAGAAACAAACCTGAACGAAAGAAACAAATCAAATATCAAGCTATCAACTACAATAATTTATATAACAACATAGAAGAAACGACACAAATGGATTTAGACGACGAATACGAGACATTGGAGAATCTATTAGTGACAGCGATTTCTAAAAATAAAATAACCAAGACAAAACACTTAAATTTACCGAGAATGGACTGGATAAACAAGAACATAATTTCGTCAATAAATGAAAGAAACATACTGTGGCAGAAAACAAAACAAAACCCTGAAGATGAGAATCTGAAAGAAGAATTTGTAGCACTAAGAAATAGTACACATAAAGAAATACAAAGAGCCAAATATCATTATTACAGCAAATCATTTAAAAACTGTGAAAAAAACCCTCTGAAAATGTGGCAACTTATAAATAGCTTAACTAATAACAAAGTAATACAAAAATCTATTCCCTCAAAGTTAAAATCTTCTTTCGGAGAAATTACAGACAGTCGAGAAATATGTGAATGTTTCAATACATTTTTCGCTACCATAGGGTCTGAACTTGCAAACAAAATACCAAAGATACATTTTGACAATTCTACGAATATAATCTCTTGTAATGAACAACCTAAAGATAATCTTAAACTCCTAACGCTTCAACCTGCAAAGATAGCAGAAGTAGATAAAATAATTACTAAACTAAAAACTAACACAAGCTCTGGCATAGACGGGATTAGTGCTAAAGTTATTAAATCTATCAAAGACCTCATTCTTGAGAAACTAACTAATAGTATCAACAGCTGCTTAAGATCAGGTAGATTCCCTGACTCCTTGAAAACAGCCAAAGTTAGTCCTATATTCAAATCAGGTAGCAAAATGGACCCTGGAAACTATCGCCCTATATCAGTACTTCCTATTCTATCTAAAGTCTTTGAGAGAATACTACATAATAGGCTCAGTAATTTTCTAACTAGCACCGATTATTTATTTAAAAAACAATACGGGTTCCGACCAAAATCAAATACGCTAGCAGCTACTGTAGACCTTGTAACAATGATAAAGACCAATATCGACGAAAAGAAAATCACACTTGGTATATTCATAGATCTCAGAAAAGCATTTGACACTATTAGCCATGAAAATCTGTTGTCCAAATTAAAACGAATAGGTATAGGAGGAAACGCACATGCAATGTTTCATTCATATCTTAACAATAGGTACCAAATAGTCAAGCTAAACAATCATCAAAGTCAACCCCAACTGATAACATATGGTGTCCCTCAAGGGTCGATCCTTGGACCCCTGCTATTCCTAATATATATAAACAATATCCATGAAATTGGTTTAAAAGGAGACATCATCCTTTACGCCGATGATACTAGTCTTTTCTACTCTGGAAATTCTATGAACTCTATTATACAACAAGCACAACATGATCTGGATTTGTTGAGTGTTTGGCTACGTTCAAATTTATTAACTATTAATATATCTAAAACAAATTATATTATTTTTACCGCGAAAAATAAGGTGCTTAGTCACCACAATCCTTTAACTATAGATGGCAAGACGATAAATAAAGTATACACTGAAAAATACCTAGGCCTAACACTCGATAGCCAACTTACATGGAAACCGCACTTAGAAACTATTAGAAGCAAACTTACATCGCTTACAGGCTCTTTACGTGGAATTGTGAGATGTTTACCAAAACGGATACGATATTTGATTTATAACTCGATGGTAAAATCACATCTAGAATACCTAATAGAGGTCTGGGGAACAGCTGCTGAAACAAACTTAAAAGTGCTAAAAACCATGCAAAATAAATTAATTAAAACATTGTTTCAATTTAACTATCTAGAACCAACAACTAATATATACAAAAACACTAAACTTATGAACTTAAAACAATTATACAAATACAATACATGTATATTAATAAGAAAAATCCTTACAAAGGACATACACTCTCAGATAGTTTTTACGAAAAAAATAAATATTCAAAAACGTATAACTAGACGGGCAAACAACATTAATTTAGGGACACCCAGAACTAACTATGGAAAGAAGAATATTATGTATGAAGGAGCTAAAATATACAATAGCCTACCAAAAGATATAAAAGAGACTCAATCGCTGGTAACATTCAAAAGGCTACTGAAAGACCACATTTCAAAAGACAATTCATAGTTACATACCTACCACATACTTGTATTCCATATCTACTTAATTATTCAGTATTTATTGAATACAAGAAAGAAAAAATTTTTTTTAATAAATATAAAAAAGAAAAAAAAAAGAAAAAAAAAACATGCTATAAACTGAAAATTCTGACAGATTTTGATATTTGGCTCTTCTAGTATTGAAATAACAAATAAAAACATTAATAACGTAAATTAATAAAAATTAAATAAAAATAAACACATACTAACAACAATGTATAACTTCATAACTAAATCAATAATCTTAATTTTTACAAAGGCTTGTTCTTAAATTTATAAAACTTAAATTTCTTGAGTACTGCATTTCTTACACTGTGGCCTAACTTGTTCGAACTTTTATTACTGCTGGCAGCCATTGTACCAGTAATCAACAACTACCCTCATTTTAAAAGAGGATAAAAATAATCTGCTTAGTTATCTTTTGTTGTCAACTTACGTGTAATACTTGTAATTTAACATAGGTACCTACTTATCTTTAGTTTACGCATTAGGGTACAATATTTAGACTAAGTTTAATTTTTATGTTCTCTGTAAGTGAATTTTGTAAATTCTTTTGAGAATAAAATATCTAAAACCTCAAAAACCTCAAAACACACTCATGCGAAGCCGGGGCGGGTAGCTAGCGATTTTATAAAATCGAGGAGATACCTAAAAACCTTAACAACATCACCCCCCTTTTACCCTTTTTATAGTTGTGTCAGTTCATAACGAAAATTTCAGGCCGAAAGCATTCTATTAAAAAGTTACAGACATATTTTCAATACGAAGTCAAACTTCAAAACGTTGAAAGGGGCGTTGAAATTTATTTGTTTTTTTGTTTATCCTTATCCCCAAGAGCGCAATTTCCCAAAATCCCTTCTTATCAAGTGTCTGTGTAGTGTGTAGTAAAAGGTTACAAATTTCAGCTTTCTAGCTTCAGCGGTTTGAGCTGGTCTTTCATCATCATCATCCGCAGCTCGACTTTTGTGCCACTCCACACGGTCCAGAGCCAGAAAATTTTATGAAAATCGCGGTGCGAACCTGAATGAGACTGGCGCACGACCACCGTGTGGATTGGCGCGCTGGTTGTTATCTTCGAAAAACAGCTAGGTAGGTACCTATATAGTTTCTTTATAATTTTGTTTTTCTGTATAAATAAACTTCTGGTTTTTCAAAAAATAAATAACTTGCATGTAAGATTTCGAAAAAAAACTATTCAGGGTCCTTGAATACAAAATATGTTTGAAATATGCTCGAATAACAAAATCTTAATTTTGGTATTTGTATGGGCAAATTGCCCTACCGCTCCTCACTTAAAATCATCAAAATTAACTTAGCCTCCATATTCTGTACAGTAACGAATAACACTGATAATTATAGCAATAAAATGATGCCTTATTTTTCAGAGTTAAATTATTTCGAAACTCATCATTAGATCACCGGCCTTGCCTCTTGCTGAGCGATCGTGGTCATCGTCGAGCTCACTTCATCACCCTTCCCTATCGTTTGTTATAAGGTCATGATACCTCTTATTTACTTACCTACATACCATAATTTTCTGTAAATTAAAATGTTTAGTCCACCTACGTCCATGTTTTTCACTCCTCGTCCGGGCCCTACCTGAAAACCAGCGTACTATGAGTAGAATTCTAGCCTAGCCAAATATTACAATGCTGAGCTGAGGCCCTTTTGTACCTTCATACTTACGAGTAGACTTGTGTTTTATTACAAAATATAAAAATACAAAACATTTATTAACAATAATATGTGTTACAATAGAGTTGGACCACTGTCACCTGTGGTAGCTACAATGTTATACATACAGGGGAACAGTGTCTTCCCATAAGTATTAGACACTTTTATCTCTTATTATTATTTACTAGCGACCCGCTCCGACTTCGCACGGTTTTATTAGTTTTATTATACGTATAAACCTTCCTCTTGAATCACTTTATCTATTAAAAAAAACCGCATCAAAATCCGTTGCGTAGTTTTAAAGATTTAAGCATTCAAAGGGACATTGGGATATAGGGACATAGGGACAGAAAAAGCGACTTTGTTTTATACTATGTAGAGATTTTAAATGTTTTTTTTTTACTTCTAGTATAAGTTAACTAGTCTAAGTTATGTATGGGTAAGAATAAAATAAATCTTTCTTTTCTGACCGTTGTTGGCACTGCGTTGGCATAACATTTGTTTTTTTTTTCGATTTTATGTTGTTGACCGCAGATGGCCATGTCAGCGTTATCGCCTCGCCGGTTAATTTACGATGGAGGAGGATGGAGGTAAATTTACAATGTATTAAATTTTAATTTGGGAGATATTCAACATTTGTACCTAATCCTCAAGTCGATAACAATATACATAGTAGCAAAAAAGCAATTTCATCACAATTCTCAATGATAAAAAAAATTCAAGTCTTCCCATAGAACATAAAAAATTTGATTAAGTAGATATTCAGAAATAAAAAAAGTTGGTCAGGATCAAATACTCTGTCTGTACCTAGGTACTTATTCGCTCAAAGTAATCTTTGATAAATGATAGTTCCCTATTATAAAATTCTTAACTATTTTAAGATTTTTTGTTAGTTTTGAGCGTTCGACAAGTAAGTACCTACTTATTTAAAACTAGCAAAGTGAGAAATAAAAGCCCTCCCGGCTTTTATTGTCAGGTTCAAACATCCTTTCGCATAATATGTAAATGTTATAGAAAGGCAATTTAAGGGTAACGTTACGGGATCAGCAAATTATCGGTAAGTAAAGCTCGAAGAATTAGCAATCTGAAATGGCAGTGTAAGGGAAGGGCCATATCGCCCTAAGAATCGACAAACGTGGAGACTGGGACTTGGCAAACGTAGAGACGTTGACGTTCTCCAGCGAGGTGAGATTATGCAAATCAGCAGCAAATCTTTCCGCGGCGCTCCTTTCTCTCCACACGATGAAGCCGGAGGCGGAGCGGAGGCGAAGGCGTTGCGGTTTTTCCTATGGCACTGCGCCGCCACCGCCTGCGGTGTGTGTAGGCTTTCATAGGATTCCATAGAATACTACTCGGACGCCTTCGCCTCCGCTCCGCCTCCGGCTTCAGTGTGTTTTCAAGTTTAGTGAAAGCTTGTGTCCAGCTGTGGATTATTTTAGTTCCTACCTAAAGGCCTCGGGTCTAGTCTTAGTTAAGAAAAACACAAATAATATTCTAAAGAAACTGTAAAGAAATCATATACCACCTAGTATTTACTGGTCTATTGTAAAATAAAATAGATAACCCTTCATTATAATTCAATCACAAAAAACTACATAGGCACAAAACAATACTACCTTACAATAGAGAAATAAAGGGCGGCCTTATCTAAGCGATCTCTTCTCGACAACCTTGGTATGGAATGATCATGAGGGAACAATATACGACGACCGATGTGGCAGGCGAAAGTCCGCCTGCGATGCTATAGGTACGGGAGGTTGCGGGTTCGATTCCCGCCTTGGGAAAAAAGTTATAGGTACGATCTGCAAATATTTGTTCCGGGGTTCTAGGTGTTTTCTATACTTATATAATAAAAAATATCTATATATTCACTGTATTGTATTAAGTAGGTATAGCAATCATCTAGTACCCCTAACACAAGTCAATATTTGCTTAACTTGGGGCTATAGATCATGTTGTGGGTTGTCCAGCATTATTATATTTTACATACCTATATATCAATAAATCTATGTAGTATAATAAAACAAATACAATAAAACATAACCTACGAATATATCCCTATACTAATACTTCTATAAACAAACAATAAGTTTGTAGGTCCCAAGTGGTAGGTACCTACCTTCCCGTCTGTTAAAAGACTGACTGATAATTATCGGTTACACAAGCTCGTTCTTAGATCAAATCAAGACGATTTTAGTGAAGGTCTAGAGGCGTGTAAATGTAAACACCAAGACTAAGGTTACGGAGAAGGTAAGCAGTTACCGTCCTAATCGTAACGTTTGTTTTTGTCAGGTAAAGCCGAGATATACACGCATCAACATCAACAACAACCTATGTTAGTCCACAGCTGGTCATAGGCCTCCCCATTGAGCGCCAACTGACTGTACATATCATTACATAGATTGTCAATAAAATGTACACTACATAGTAAATAAAGTCACTTCCCGCTCTCTGTCTGTCACTGTATGCTTAGATCTTCAAAACGATGCAATGGATTTTGATACGGTTTTAATTAGATAGTAATTCAAGAGGAAGGTTTCTAGTAAATCAACCGCGCGAAGCCGGGGCGGGTCGCTAGTTTCATAATAAATTGAACTTGGCTCTCACTTCACATTTATGTTTTTGATAGGATTTTTAAATACTAATCTAAGTAGTTTGTTTGTTTGTATTTCTTAATTAACAAAATGAATTATAATTATTGAATAGAAACAAATTCGAACTAGTATTAATTATAACAGGTAACTGTAGACTGTTGCAAACAATCTCGAAGTAGGTAGCTCAGCTCATTCATATCAATACCAATTGGAAGTTTAGTGGGAATTCTCACCTGCTCTCACGCGACGCTTCGTTCAGACGAGACGCTTAGATATTTTTACATTAATATAATATTTTGATATTAATATAGAGAGCCTGGGCAGTACCCAACGGACCTAGGTCTCGATTCCAAGAGGAGTAAATCTTGAGTTCCTCAGCCAAATCTGACGCCGCGATGTCCTCGGAAGATTTTCGTATAAATTCTTTTGTAAGGATTCTTTTCTAAATAATGTTTTTGTTCAATTTTATGGTAACTTTCTAGACTTAGATACTACTAGGTAGTAAAGTAACACATCTAACTAGGTTTATTTATGTTTAACGCAGACTTTATAGTCACCATTTGGATCAAGCCTGCAAGAGGTGATTAGATTAGGTTTAACTTATATCCTAAGAAGTTACTTATTCCGAATCAAAAGGGAGTATTTTTGTCTATTATTAAAAAAATCAGTTCGTCCCGAGACGAGAATCGAACCCACAACCTCCCTAGGAGGACTTACGCCCGTTGCGCCTCAGGCCATTGGTAGCTAAACTATAGACAAAACGCGCGCGTTAAAGTCTTTTGTTCGCAAAAGATGAAATGTTATACATACATACCAACCTAACTCCCATATTATACAAACTAATCGAATCGTCAGTAGGTAATATTATCGTAAGAAATTGAAAAACAAGAATGAACACAATATGTAATAATAAAGCGATACCAATCTTCAGTGTTTTAACGATTTCGTAATGACGAGCATATTTGCCGCCCATAAAGCACACTGCATTCGAACGTTGAAGTAAAAGGAATCTTATGCAATAAGTGATTCAGACGAATTAAACTGTCTGTGGCTATTGAAGATGAACTACGAAAGGTCACTAGAGCTTCCGACTAAGAGCAATCTATTTTAGAGATTTCGAGATACGGAAGTTGGTGGTTTCCTTGTAGGTACTTATAGCATAGTGAAATTTACAAATCATGGAAGAGAAACAAACTAAAACTAGTATAATATACAATTGAAACAATTGAGCTAACTGCAGGTGTTAACAAAAAGTCTAGAGGTAGCTCAACTGATCCATATCAATACCAGTCTGAAGCGTCCCCAAGACACTGGCTGCATTACTAAGCTGTATGGCAATGCTGATGCGCTGCGTCAGATACTTACCAGCTCTCGGGTCACGCGGTCGCATTGACCAGACATAGCAAAGTTACTAATATGTTCAAAAACTCTAGATACTTATCCCCGAATATGTATAACTACTCAAATGGAACTCAGATTTAAACACGCACCAACTCAAGTACATTTTTTGGGGCTTTTTGGCAGTTTTCAATAAAAAACTGTAAATAACTCGTCACTTGAGATTAAGTAATTTAAAATCTATATTGCATTTAAGTAGGTATGTATTTCGTTGTTAGCATCATCTAGGCCTAAACTAATCAGAGCTGTGTTATGGGTACTAGATAGGGTTGCCAGATCGAAACGTACCACGTTCGGGACAATTACATAGGTACAGCTAATTACAAGGTCCGTCAATGCGAGTGGTGTAATTTTATGAGCTGGGGCTTCCGGTCCGCCAGTCCTAAAATCTACATTTCTAGTAGGATTTTCGAAATCCGGAACAATTAGGCCTAATTACTGGACACGGGACAAGACGCGAAATTTCGGGACAATCCTGGAAATCCCGGCGATTTGGCAGCCCTAGTACTAGATGACATTTCATAACTACAATATACTATATTTTTATTCTATATAGAAAACACCCAGCAGAACCCAGGAACAAATATTTGCAGATCGTTCAGAATTATCCCAAGGCGGGAATCCAACCTGCAACCTCTTGCGTCGCAGGCGGACCTTCTCGCCCGCCGCACCACATCGCTCGTCACTAAAAAACTGACCAAGTGCGAGTCAGACTCAACAAAGAAGGGTTCCGTATCTACAAAAACGGCAAAAAAATCATGTTTGTTGTAATACTTAATAAATTAAATATATTTATTTTGTTTTTAGTAGGTACTTATTTGTTGTTATAGCGGCAACAGAAGTACATAATTTGTGAAAATTTCAACTGTCTAGCTATCGCGGTTATTGAGAAACTTACAGGCTGGTGAAAGACAGACGGATGGACGGGTACTGAACCCAAAAAAAATATACTAAATAATTATGTGCCTTCTTAAATCAATCCCTAGTTCACTTTTGCTAATACCTATCTAATCAGATAGAACGTGACTCTTATCCAGTGATGCAAATCTCATTAAACATCTCATCGATCTTAGCTTGCAGAGCAATCAATTTTCTAAGACCATTTGTCATTAGAACCAAAGTCTGACATAACACTGTTATTTTGGGAATGAAACAACTTGGATTCGGCTGGGGTCAAGAATCAGTTTCCGCAATAGAGCGCAGTCTTCCGCTTGTCACGAGTTAGTTCTCCAAGTAACCTTCACTTATCAAAGAGACTTAAACTTAATTTCATTTAGACCTTTCAGAACTCAGACGCGTCACAAAATTTAAGTTAAAAACTCAAATAATTGTAATAAAAGATTTGTGTAACATGACTAGTGAGCTCTTGAGTTCCCAGACTCATCTAAAAGACTAACTAACAAAGGTACAGTTAAGTTTTTAAACTTAGGCGATCAGTCATCCGGTGATCATGACAGAGAGTAAACCTGTTGAAACGTCGGGAAAAATAGGTAAACAAACGCGATAAATACGCGTAGATATTTATAACAAACTATAGCTGCGCCCCGCAGCGTCGCCCGCGGGGAAATTTATTTATTTGTCAAATATCATATTTTTATACATAATATGCTATTCCCGACGAAGACAAATCCAAAAACACAAAAATCATAAAAATCGGTCCAGCCGTTCTCGAGTTATAAGTGTTGTAACAAACACGACTTTCTTTTATACAGGGTTACAGGAAAAATCGTGCTAGATCCGTTAAGAGCGTGGAGTAACCACCATTCCTGACTTATTTCACTATGAAACCCCCTACCCTAAACTTAACCCATTTCGAGATATTCGACTTTTAATTTTTTTATTGAAAAGTGCCGATTTTTAGGCTACTAAATTTATTTTTGTTTATTTTGTGTATCTTATTATTATTATTATTGCATTTTTACATGTGTAATAAGATGCTTTAGGACGTCAATGATTAAAATAGTGCATAAGTTAATTGAATAGACCGTAGTAGAAAAGTGAAAGTTAGGAAATAAAAAAAAAATTAGAAAGTTTATTTTTCTCTAAGGGATATCTAAAAAAACATTATGGCAATTCTTCGGCAAATGTTTTTAAAAATATCTACGTTTCATCAGCTATCTAACGAGGTATAACAATCTAGGGTTTGTATTACATTTCGTGGAAAAAAAGTAGTTGGGACGCTCCAGGTAGCAGTTCTAACGGTCCCGCGCCTATTGTCCTTCAAGTTCAGACACACCGTGAGAGCGAGACAAGTGACGATTTATGTAGGTATGAATGAAAGAAAAAATGTGTAGAGACCGGTTAGGGCTGGGAATACAACAGGGGGTATTGTTTTGGTTGTCAGTCTGCTTTTGTGCTTCGTACATAGTAGATGTGATATCGTTTTGCTCTTTTTCTCGACTTGGCTGTGATTCTGGACTATTTCTTCTGATTTGTGACTACTATACTTGTTAACCGGACTCTGATTTGTACCTGTGATACGGAAGTGTTGAAGATGACGTCCTACACACCTGAGGAATATGCTGATATGCTTATTTGTTACGGATACTGCGATTGTGTATCTGCGCAAGCTCGCAACGAATACGTAACTCGCTACCCCGGTCGTCGAGTGCCGGATGTGGCCGTTTTTGACAGAGTTTATCGAAGACTTCGAGAATCTGGCTCTGTTTTGAGACGTAATACAGACATGGGTAGACCACGAATTGACGACGAAGAACAGGACAATGAGATAGTGCAACGCTTTCGAGCGGATCCGACTACTTCCACTAATATTGTTGCCCGTGATCTGGGACTTTCGCAATGGAGAGTGTGGTTTACAGTGCATACTGCTGGCCTATACCCATACCATTACACGCCGGTACACGTTATTGAAGAAGGAGACCCCGCGAGAAGATTGGACTTTTGCAGATTTATGCTAAATGCTGACGTAGAAGACCCAGATTTTCTAAGAAATATCTTGTGGACGGATGAGTCCAAATTTGATAAAGATGGCATAACTAACTATCACAACGCCCATTACTGGGCCCCAAAAGCACTAAGGAATCCCAATAAGAAAAGAGTGAAGGGGTCCCAACGAAGATTCAGCGTGAATGTGTGGATGGGCATTATCTCCAATCATTTGATTGGACCTTACTTTCTACCGGATAATTTAAATGGGGAAAGCTACGAAAATTTCCTGAGAGCAGACTTGAGTGATTTGCTGGATGATCTGCCACTCAACCTGATCAGGGACATGTGGTTCCAACACGATGGCTGCCCTGCCCATTTCAGGAGAAGTGTCAGAGACTGGCTGGACACAAATTATCCAAACAAATGGATAGGACGAGGTGGGCCGTTGCCATGGCCAGCAAGAAGTCCGGACCTAACCCCCATGGATTTTCATGTGTGGGGGTGCATGAAAAGTCTTGTGTACAGCGAGCCGAATCCAGTTTCGTCTGTGGAAGACCTAAGAGAAAGGATTGTGGATGCAGCAAATAAAATGAGGACCACGTTGACCACTGGAGTAGTGAAGACTGGTCTCCGTAGAAGGATGCGACAATGTATCAGAAATAGAGGCGGCCATGTTGAACATGAACTGTAGAATAAGAAAAAGTTGTGTGAAAACCTTTAATAAATGACATTTCATGCTTACCTATTGTTTTACTTTTACTTTTTAGGGCTAAGTATAAATTTTCTTCTCCACTGTCGCCTATAAAACTAATTTTTTTTCAATGCAATTGAATAAAACCCTAGATTATTATACCTCGTTAGATAGCTGATGAAACGTAGATATTTTTAAAAACATCTGCCGAAGAATTGCCATAATATTTTTTTTAGATATCCCTTAGAGAAAAATAAACTTTCTAATTTTTTTTTTATTTCTTAACTTTCACTTTTCTACTACGGTCTATTCAATTAATTTATGCATTATTTTAATGATTGACGTCCTAAAGCATCTTATTACACATGTAAAAATGCAATAAAAATAATAATAAGATACACAAAGTAAACAAAAATAAATTTAGTAGCCTAAAAATCGGCAATTTTTAATAAAAAAATTAAAAGTCGAATATCTCGAAAAGGGTTAAGTTTAGGGTAGGGTGTTTCATAGTGAAATAAGTCAGAAATGATGGGTACTCCACGCCCTTAACGGATCTAGCACGATTTTTCCTGTAACCCTGTATATACAGACAGTAGATAGATTAGAATAAGCTGATGATGGATATATAAATATTACACAGACAAGCACGTCAAGTCGAAATCTGCTGCCTTATTGTCTAACTTAAAATCGATTACCAGTGGTCGACGCAGTCAGAATTTATTCAGTAACTGTCAAAAATGAAGTCGATCTCGATTACCAGTTGAGATACACATTATGGCCCCTGTTAGCGTTGAAAAAGCATCTCGGTAAGTGCCACTTTTTAATCAACACACGACCGTGAGTCAGATCAGAGCAATCACCCTTTGAATGGCAATACACAACAACTTCTATGTTTAGAAATGACGTAATTTATAGTGTGTTTAGAAGATAGGTAGGTACACTTCAAGCACTAAGGCTGACCGCTCACTATAGTCAAGACTGTCTTGAGACAGTTTTGTCTCACATAGACAAGTCTGACTTACGACACAAACAAAACTGTTTTGTCTACCACACTGCGCACACCTAAGACAAAACTGTTTTACAACGCGCACCGTCTGCGTCCAGTGATGCCATATTAGGCGAATTGTCGCCACTTAGGCTATTTTAGGGGGTCACATGGATACCAAAAATCGAATAAGCCATTTACAAAAATTAGAACGGCTAGTTAATAATTTAATACTTTAGGCTACTTCAGAATTACTCAAAATAGATATGATTATGCTTGTAACGAAACGTAATATGCACACTGTTCTTTGTTCAGATTCTTTCCACGCCACTTTTTTTCTTTTGAAATAGCTGTAAAGTGAATTTAGATACAATGCTACTTCGTACCTAACTATGTATGATATTCACTTTTGTTACAAACTGTGCATGTTAGACCAGGGCATCTAGATAGGTTTTTGAAAAATAAAAATAGTAGGATGAAACCCATTAGTAAAGGAGAATATAATAAAAATTAAAGGAAAAATAATTTACGGGCGATGCGAAGTCGGGAAGTGGAAGGGGGTGAGTGTTTAAGAGCAAAAACGGTTTATTTCGATTTGGCTAGAAAAATGTAACCTAATGTCTACGTACACACTTTTTTAACATAACCTCGAAATTTAAGTTAAAAATTAAAAAACCAAGTCTTTGTAAAACAAGAACTGTTTTGCATCGCGCATCGTCTGCGTCCAGTGATGCCAGATGAGGCGAATTATCGCCACTTAGGCTACCTTAGGGGTCAAATGGCTACCAAAAGTCTAATCCGGCTACTAGTAGCCATTGAGGGTGTCTAAAAAAATTAGAATGGCTACTTTAGGCTACTTCAGAATTACCCCAAACAGATTTACTCCCCACACTGAAGTACGAAACACACAGAAGCCGGAGGCGAACACCGGCACACCTTCGCCTCCGCTCCGCCTCCGGCTTCTGTGTGTTTCGAACTTAAAGGTCTCCTCACACTGAAGCCGGAGGCGGAGCGGAGGCGAAGGCGTGCCGGGTTTTCCTATGGCAACGCGCCGCCACCGCCTGCGGTGTGTGTGTAGGCTTTCATATGATTCAATAGAATACAACTCGCACGCCTTCGCCTTCGCTCCGCCTCCGGCTTCAGTGTGTGGAGACCTTACTATTTATAACAATTTAATTCATTCACTTAAAATAAAAATATATATTGTTTGGATAGGTACCTAATTCCTACGAGTATGTAGGTACAGATCTGTCATTATTCCCTCTTAATAAATTTTGATGGATTTAGTCCAGTCAATATAGTAAGTTCACCTCGGAATTCGAGATACCCAGCTGTAAGTCTGTAAATAATTGTATATTCGCACCCTAGAAGTGGTCTCAAAACCTACATATAGTAGGGTGTGCGCAACTATTAAATTTCAAGGTCAAGATAGATACATAGACCGGACGCATCGGTTGACCTGAAGTGATGTGACCGCGCGCTCTCCGCCCTCTATCTCGAAAACAGTTCACCGTATAAAAAAATATTTTACAAAATTTGTAGAAAATTTTGTTTTCTACAATATTGAATATAAGTACAAACAGCAAAAAACCCATGGGAGATGAGATATTTACAAAAAAAGCGCAGAAAACTGATTTTTGAGACCTTTGACCTTGAAATTTAATAGTTGCGCACACCCTACTATATGTAGGTTTTGAGACAACTTTTAGGGTGCCAATATCTTGTATATTATATATGTATATTATATATTATTTACAGACTAACAGCTGGTTATCTCGAATTCCGAGATTCTTACCTAATTTCTTGCACTAATTGAGCTTATTCGTATACATCTGAGTTCTATACTAAGCTAATTAAGTAAGTACCTATTATATTTACCTATCAATATTTAAAAATATAAGTAAACTATTGAAAAAAAAATTGCTAAGTTTACTGAAGTTCATCATAGATAAAGCAAAATAAAAAACAATAAAAAAGGAAGATTTACGACGATATCCCCGTTACGACGGATAATTTTTTCACAAATTTATAAAAACAGACCTTTTGCAATATCGAACCATTTTGGCGTTCGAGTCGGAGCTTTTTCATTTTGACTGCCGGCAACACTACAAGACAAGACTGTTTTGTCTTTGATGTGCGCACCCCCATACATGCAAAGGGGAAGCCGACTGTCGTTAGTCAGTCTTTTCGCATAGTCTATGAGACAATTTTGTCTAATAGACGTCTTGTCTCAAGTGTGCGCGTCTTCATTACTTTTATAAGGCAATAGTCTGTCTTAAGACAGTCTTGACTATAGTGTGCGGTCAGCCTAAAACCAACCAAACCTAAGGCTAACGACAGACGCGCGTCCTGAATACTTACCCACCACAAATGGGTATAAAACAAGCACCTTGAAAATAACAAATTGTGTAATTTTGAGACAAACAGTGTGGGGTCAACGTGGGTGACGAATTAATAGGTATCTTAATCTACTGCTAAATGTCGTTATAAACAACAGAGTGAAGAATAGTAATTTTGTGTTTATAATGAAGATGTTATCTTTATAAACATGTGTTTGTCTATCACTGGATGAACTAAGTACGTTTATACAGGGTGTAAAAAGACTACTATCGAAAAATGAAAGGTAGCAATCAGACCATGATTCTGAACATATTTATCGAAAAAAAAACGCAAAAAAAAATTCACCTTTTTAAATTTTTTTATTTTTTTATCTAGTTACACACCCACAGTACAACACTAAGAAAACATATCAACTCGAATAAATCATTTTTAAAAGCAAAAACAAATAAATTTAAAAAAAGTTGTAATGTATTGCACGCAAGTGAATGACCTCAACTCAGCTGTTTATGGCCGCCCGCACTAACAACAACGCTCGACTGCGCGAGCGAAATGGGTATCTACGCAAGATACATACATACATACGCTAGGTACGCACGTAAGTTACCGCGCTGCACGCTGGTGGTTGTCTGTATTTTGCCGACTTGGCATAGAAATAATACACTCAATTTTCAATCTGAAGATTGTAGGATCGAGCCCCTCCTAACACTTCTTCTATTAGAAAATTGAAGATATCATTTACATTTTACCTACCTGTACCCTCAGCCTGTACCTACCTACTAAAATTGAATAGAAAACTCTTTATTAGTAGGTATAGTACTTAAACCTAGGTAACACACAAAGAAAGAAAAGAAAACAAAAATACTGCAACAAAGTATAAAGGGCGGCCTTATCGCTAAAAGTTCTCGATCTCTCCAGGCAACTTTGGGATGTTTTACTACTATTATGTATTCTGTGCTTTTTGGTCCAGGGTAAGTTAATTTTAGCTGGAAACGTTCATTAATCCTTTTACTAGTCGTAGTATTTATTCCCGCGAAAAAAATTAAATTACCTACCTATCTCATAATTCTGTGATAAAGATGTTAAAATTTGTATGCCCCATTTTGAACCTTACTAATTACTGAATAGTCTGCTTTGGTATAGGAAAACCTTATTCCAATCATAATAAGGTTTATAACAGCAGCGGTGTTTTTCTTTGTCGGACGAGAAGACCGGCAACGCCGCGGCCTCGTTAGAGTAATATTGTTCTGTGGCCGCGGGCGGCGCCGCGCGCGGCGTTGCTAGGCGCCGGCCGCGGCGACTTGCTTGCTTCATTTTTATTCGTCTTTTAGTCGGTGTTTAGTATTCGAACGTGCGCGATCGTTGTGGAAATTTGCGAATACTGTTTTGTTTTGTTGTTATTGAAACTGATTTTTAGTATGTTTGTGTGTTTTATTAAAAGTTTTTCTGTACTCATCTTAGAGTACTTTATGTAAATAGTGGAAGTTGCTTTCTGTGATTTCGGTGTGTTTTATAAACATGTTTAGTGCGAGGGAGTATGGACAAATGCTCATTATTGCTCATGTGCTATGGAGCTCTCGGAAATGCGTCAAGAGCGTTGCGCGTTTTCCCCCCAAGATACCCGAACCAGCAACACCCAGCTGATTCTCGGGTCATCACGGCAGCATATCAGAGGTGGCAGAGAGATAAATCGCAGAGTGCATGACGGACCATGTCTTAGACCTCGTAGAGAGAAACCCCCGAGTAGGGACGCGCTCTGCAGCGAGGTTACTTAGAGGTCGTGGAGTCACGGTTTCACATAAAACTGTACTTATTACTACTAAATACATACTGGGCTCAGCCTTGAACGAGGAGGAGATCAGTTTGAACCATTTCTGATTTGACCGAGGCTACAGCGTAATTAGGTAAGTGGTAAAATATCTACCGATAGCCAACTTGATAGGTAGCTTTTAACTTTAACATCTTTTCAACGTAATACCTACATCAAAGTCGCCTGGAAGAGATCGCTTTTAGCGTTAAGTCCGCCCTTTATACCTAGTCTTAGTATGTAGTATTATTGTATGTTTTTCTTTTCTTTCTTTGTGTGGTCTTCTTTGTTTGTGTCAAGTATAATAAAGAGTTATCTATCTATCTACATAGTAGAGTAGGTTACTAAGTGTACGGTGTCCATTGCTCGCTACGAAAATAATTGAAAATCTTTAAACATTTTTATCTTCGGCTAGAATTTTTTTTTCGGACTGGGAATTTTTTTTTTGTTGATGGTTAGGGGTCCTCTGCCACCCCCCTTATTTTTCGGTAGTCGTCTGGTAACACCCGGTATTTAAGGTATTTTAGTAGGTATTAAAATTAAATTAAAAATGAAGTTCTAAAGGCAAAAAGCAAGCCAAAAAAGGAATTAGCAAAACAGAACATTTTTGCAAGAACGGATGGGTCGTCCGTCACGTCATACCGACTTGGTAAAGATGCCCTCCCTTTGGCTCTCCCTCCCAAGGGTCGAAAAGAAACTCAAATTAATGTTTTAAAACGTGCAAAGGCAAGTTTTTAAACATTAATTTATACTAGAGTTTGTAAACACAGATAAAAGTATCTACAGTAAGTATATGTAATCTACAGATTAAAGTATAAAGATTAAAGATATAGATATATATATATAATCCAAAAACACAAAAATCTAAGTATCTGTCTAAGAAAATACTAGTTGAAGTAGGTACCTACGAATACAAGCTCACACGTGGTACTTTGAAATGGATGTAATTAAGTTAGGTAGGTACCTAAATAGTAATTAAGTATCTAACGGATATTATTTAACTGCCTGTTTTAGGAGGCAGAAGGCTAATAAAACAGGCAGTTAATCCATAATAAAACAACCGATTGATCATCACGTTTCAAGATCTATTCAATTCGGACAGGTACCTATACTTGCATGGCAAGTTTACCCAGCCACATGCCTACTAGGGCCTACTTGGGCAACTATATAACTCATCAACTAGTATCTGCCCGCGGCTTCGAACGCGTCGTTTCTATGGCAACGTTTAAAGCTATTTCTATACCAACTGGGAACTGATTTGGGATGAAAAATAGCCTTTGTTTTATTCTAGAGCTAGAAACGAGCTAGACTAGGTACGTCTATTAAAAATTTCATCAATCAGTTTAATTTTTGCCCGATCCGTTCAGTAGTTTTTGTTTAAGGCGCAAACAGTAGCTGAATGGTCATTTTTGGAGGCTATCTACTCATAGAGGAGTCAACTTTATGAGCTGAAAAAAATATATGGCTTTAATTGACATTTTATCTATAAATGGAACGTACAAAAATGTTCTACGTGTTCATTTTCCCTGTGAAAAAAATTCACAAAGTTCAGCTGTTTCGGACTTTAAATTTGTATCTACTTCTAAACGACTTAGAATTTTGTACTTTTTTTTTCACCTAAATGTCGGCAAGAACTTTGTCTTCAATTGGTACGTACGATTTTGCGATGCGACGGTTTTTCACCTTGTAAATATTATTTTTCTAGTTTTCCGTAGGATTAGTGGGCGTAAGTGGTCGCGCGGGCGACGGGCGGCAGTGCCTCGCTGGCTGTTGTACGGGGAGGTTGTGCTTGTCTGCCTAGTGCTCGCACACCTTACTCGTCGAATTTATGTTTTTAATAATTGATTTTATTTGTTCTAAGTTGTGCGCGCATGGACGCTTTAGACGACCCATGTGGCGCGGTGGGCGAAGGTCCGCCTGCGACGCAGGAGGTTGCGGGTTCGATTCCCGCCTCGGAACAAATTTGTGCACGATCTGTAGGAATTTGTTTCGTTGGTCTGGGTGTTTAATATGTATACTAAAAAAATATATCTATCTATGTATATATTGTATTAAAAATATATTAGTTATCTAGTACCCATAACACAAGCTTTGAGTAGCTTACTTTGGGGCTAGATGGTGCTGTGTGGATTGTCCAGCATTATATTTATTTATTTAGTTTAAATAGTTTGTAAAAATATAAGAAAACCGACTGTACATAAGCTGTACATCACCTGTACATAAATATTTATTTTTATCGCGCAAGGACGCTTTTAGTGCTAAGTTACTTTTATAATACCCTCGCCCTAAATATACTTTGACTGCTCAGTGTTGTTGTGTGTACGTGTAGGTGAATTATAAAGAAAATCAGTAAGCTCAAGAAGACCAGAGCTCTGAAAGCCCAAAAGTTGGTGGAAATAATGTAAGTATACCTAACTACTTCCTTCCTACCTACGTTTATTTTATTTCCCTAATTTTGTGCAATTGCTACTATTAGCAATATTAGATTTATCATGTATTTTTATAGGAGATCGAAGAAAAGGCTAATCCATCAGAAAGAAAATATTCAGACAATGGACGGTGAAAATGATGTCAAGTAAGGAACTACAAAGTTTATAATAGTATATTGGAAGTCTATGGTGTCCGCTTTCCATCGTCCAGCGTAGTACCAGGTAAAAATAAATGAACGAAGATGTAAGTAGGTATCTACCTAAATACCTACTTCTTATTTATCTACTACTCATTTATTACATATATCTTATACTATTATTCATTTACAGATGTACAGTGACTGAGCAACTTGAAACTGAAGAGGAAATGCCAAGTATGCTAGAGGTAAAATATCCAGTACTTAGGACCTAGCTAATATTAGTAGTATGCTGTGATGTAATAAAATATGTAAGTATGACAATTATGTTCATGAATTTCATCAGAATTCTAGTATGGTACCTACACTTCGTGAAAAGGCAGCCGAGCAGACTGAAAGCTAATAAGTAAATACCTGTAGATACTTAGTCACAACGATTTATGTCTCTCCGAAGTGAGACACTAGTAGAGGATTCGATCCCGGTCTTTATTTTCAATCCCGGGATTTTGGGATTTGTGAAAGGTGATCCCGGGATCCGTAGACAGGTAAATAAAATCGAAGTAATATATGAAAATCAACTTTTATTTACTTTCAAAAACAAAGTAAAAATCAATTAAAACCACAATTACTTCTTTTTTCAAATAATTAATAATATAATATAATTTTTTTTTATTCTACTTTTTTACGGTAGATGATATAAAATACTAATTTAAATAACCACATAATGGTAACGTCATCAGCAGTGATCGGATATTCAGGCGTTTATTTACCTAAACTTTGAGTGACGACAGAAATCAGAAATCAATATCTTTATTTCTTTAGGCTTACAAAATAAGCACTTAGACAAGTCAAATTTAATACTATAGGTACATAATTATCAAAATAATATAAAAAATAATGTGATAATTGATTTTCAGTTCGCCTCACTTTTTTGTCCACTAGTGGAGGAGGCGAAATAGAAACCACTAGCATGTGTATAACTTATGTGTCTAATACATGTTTGCCTTATAAATAATTCAATACTATTGTCGATGTGGAACTGAGCGACATCTGGCCAAGCACTAACGTCATTGATGTAATCATTTATGGAGTAAAGCCTTCTTGATAAGATTTAGTTTTATGTACTGTTTATACCTACGAATAGAAAGTTCAGTTGCTTCAGATGGATGATTTGAGTTGGGATTTCTCTAACATTTGGTAACATGAATTTTATACATTTTGTTTTTTTAGCATTAAGTAAGAGGTTATTGGCGGTAAACCAATTTAGTATTTGTGAAAGCGAATTATTTACATCGTCATAATTATATTTATTTCTGTCTACTCTAAAAATTAGTGATGTATCATCAGCAAATAAGACTATATCACAAAGATCTTTTGCTAGAAAGGGGAGATCATATACGTTTACTAAAAATAAAAAGGGACCTAATATTGAACCTTGGGGTACGCCTAATTCAATATTTGAGCCCGTAGATCTTTCTTTACCAACATCTACTTTATGAACTCTATCAGATAAATATGATTTCATAAGATCCAGAGCCTTTTTCTTAATTTCTTTATGTTTTAATTTCTCAATTAATGTACTATGATCAACACAGTCAAAAGCCTTAGAAAGGTCACAGAATACACCAATAGCGTTTTTGGCTTTATCTCAGGCCTTCAATATATGCCTTAATAGAACTGTACCAGCATCCGTTGCCGATCTACCCTTGGAGAAGCCAAATTGGTTTTCATGAAATAACCTATTAAGATTGAAGTGAGAGGTTAACCGGGTAAGAATATTTTTTTCAAAAACTTTACTCATTGCTGGAAGTATTGAAATCGGTCTGTAATTGGCCGGATCGGTGTGGCTACCAGATTTATAAAGAGGAACTAACTTACTATATTTCATGAGATCAGGAAAAATTCCTGCGTCGACACAGTTATTGAAAATATAGGCCAAACAAGGAGCCATTTCCTTAATAATTGAACTTAATACTTAGGTGGATAAACCCCAGAGATCCTCAGTATTTTTAATGGTAATTGATTTAAAGGTTTTCACTACATAATCAGCATTTACATAACTAAAGTTAAAGCTCTCATTACATTTAGCAACTGAAGGTTCTAAAAATTTAACAGCCACTGATGCTGATGATTTTAGAGACTGGGTAACAACTTTAGGAATAGTAGAAAAGAATGTATCAAAAGCATTGGCAATATCTTTATCATGTATAAGAATTGAATTATTAATTTTTAACCTTATTTCCTTATAACGTGGCTTTGATTTACCTGTTTCGTTATTTATTAGTCTCCATGTTGCTTTTACTTTATTAGATGATTTTATTATAATATTCTTTAAAAACAGGCATTTTGCTGTGTTGCAGACTTTCTTAAATGTTTTAGAATAGTTGGTTACATACAATACAATAGAAACGCAGGATCAAGTAACATAGTTTCTCGAGAAGCATAAAGGTCATATAGTATATTCCTACTTCTATAAATACCCGGAGTGGCCCAATCAATAAACTCGACCATTTCTCTCACTGTGCATGTTTTAAGTTTGAATACTTCACTGTGTTCCTTGTGTATTACATTCAAAAGTTTGGAAAATAATTCATTGGGGTCATCAGAACAAGGTATATTTGATACTGTTAGTTCCACTCTACTTTGAAAATTCTTGATACGGTTCTCTGTTATTGGCCTGCAGGTATATTTTTCTACAATATTTTTATCATCATAGCTAAAATTAACACTTTGACCATAAGGGTCTGATTGGAAATGCCTAATTACTGCTTTGCTGGTTGGAGTTTGACTGCAGTAAATATTATCTAAACAGGTGGCAGATGTTTGGGTTACCCTAGTGGGATCATTAAAAAGATTTTGTAAACTAAAGCACTTGAATAAGTTAAGCAATCTGTCGGCGAGGGGATTTGCTAAAATATCTATATTAAAGTCGCCACAAACAATAAGATCCTTCCTACAAGTAAATACTTCAGCAAAACTTCTTCCATAGTACATTCAAAAGCAACCTGATCTGCGTCAGGAGGGCGGTATACACACACAATGATATGTCGCTCCAGTTCCTCACAAGAAAGTTCAATAGTCCTCTCAATAGTGAGTTTTACAATATCTTTTCTTTCTTTACATTTAAGACTATTTTTTACTAAAATCAAAGAGCCACCACGTATTGCAGCTTTTCTTTTATATGAACTTACAACGACACGTTCTTTTATACGACACAACATGAATATTCGGGAATTCATATAAATTCCGAAGAATTCCAAAATGTTCTAGAATGTTATTTATTTCGTTGTAATCTTATTTATACATCAAATATAAAACACATTTATTCCGACTCGTTTTTCACTAAAATCGATATTTCCACAAAAAAAAAATTACTAACAAAATACACAACAGATTAAAGTGACATATATTTTTTTTTATAGAAATTGCTTGAATTTTATAATTCGTGCTCCTTCGGATTCCTGTAAAAGTTGGTTTTAAAAGCTCCTACATGTCTTCGCCCCAACTTTGGGATTTGAAAAATATCCGATCACTAATTTATCAGTCAATAAAAACAAAATTAAATGACGGTTAAACGTATTATTTCAATAAAAAAGGCATGTCATGATTGTTGAAAAATAATAATTTTACGTAAATTTTACCACGACGTGACAGTAGAGGCGGTTGAGTACCTATTAAAAGAGTGCTTTTTTGTATACTGATACATGGTTTTATAAATTGTATTATTTGGTAATAAAAAGAGCTTTTACTGATAAAAAAAATCTAGGAATAATCATTACAGTTACAATCATTACAATCATAATTTAAAAAGAAAACTAAACCGATGTTTACCAAAATGATCAGATGTTCCTTTTTGTTATTTTTAAAGAACTTGGTATAATTTTAATTTTATAATTTATGATCATTACATTTACACGCCTAATTTTTTGTTATTTTTTAAAAAAAATCTCAATCCCGAAAATCCCGGGATTTGTAAAAAATAATCCAAACAATCCCGGGATTTGAAAATTAATCCCGAAATTTTTGGGATCGAAAATCGACCAGGATCCCGGGATCTCGTGATTCAGGATCGAATCCTTTAGACAGTAGGTACACCACTCATTTAACTCCGATCCGATCCAAGAATATTTAGGAACTGCGCTGCCTGCAGCTAAGTTCAAAAAAAGTTCACACTCAATCTCACATCGATAGAGTATGGATATGTGAATTCTGTAATAGTTTCTTACGTGAACGTGTACTTTCTGAAATGAAATGGGAATGGGGTTCGAAATGTAAAGGAAACTGGGTAACGGTACATCGCCTTTTTTGTCATCTTGTAGATATCGAGTTAGGTACTTGGTAAAAACAGATAGGATTACGATCCAAATTTACAATGCGATGCAAAATGTGCAGGTCAAAATTTTATGTCGATAACGATCCTCCATATATTGACTTGTAAATTTGTAATGTAATGTAAATAAATGAAATGTAGTAGGTAAATAGAGAATATAAAGACTTGTCTTAGTGCTTATTTTGTAAACCTAAACAAATAAAGATATTATTTACTAATTTTCGTAATTTTTTTGTCTTGTTCCATTATGCCCTTTCTCCTGTAGATCAGAAATTTATTGGATCAAATCATTCTACCCGAATTATGAGTACCTACCTATTCGTTGATATCCTACTAACATTCATTTTAGATAAGAGAAGTTTGTGTGAATGTTTGTTACCTTTACCCTGGCTTTACCACGTAGGTAGGTAATCTATCTATCATTATCTTCGTAACTACTAAATAGATTTGAACAAACTATTGAATGATTGGAATATTCCACTTATTATATATTATCCACATCAACTAATTTTAGTGGTGAATGAAAATTTCAAGTAGTTAGGTAGTCTACAGACTACTTTTGATGGAGGTATATCTAGCTACAACGCGGATAGCAGCTACTAACACCATCAACCCAAGAGTCACATTACATAACTATACCTAAGTATAGCGAGTTCTGTTCCCAGATTAGGTTACTTACCATCGTGGTTCGTGATACCAATAAACCCGAAGACTAGGACAAGACAAGACTAGACTAGAAGACTAGAAACAAATATTTGCAGATATTGTAAAAAAATATCTAGGAGTGGGAATCGAATACGCATTTCTTGCGTCCTGCCATTCGTTTACCACGCCGCCCGCCGCACCCGCGCTGTCACGAATATTTTCCTTTTTTCGGTTTATGCGCGAAGACTATTTCTCAGCGCGACGACAGCGGGTCTGGCGCTGCCCGGAATGTGGGGAAGGTGCGGGGCGAAATGATAGCCGCGCCCATTCTCTCAAGGGCATCGGCTCTAGTTTGCGCCACAAACATCCATGCATACAAACTTTCGTGGTTATTATTATTAGTAAGGATGCCAAAACGAGGTGTGGTCCTCACTCCGGTTTGGAAACCGCTCCTGCGACCTTTCGTCTAAAGACCTTAGCTAGGGCTAGCTAAATCCACTTGCGCCTTAAGAACTAGGTTTAAAACATTTAGGTCTGTACAAATTAAACTTTGTTAGAAGAAGTTAGGGTTTGACTTTCCATAACAAAAATAATTTCAGGCATAACAGATACCTCATAGGTTAGTCAGTATTATAAAATCTGTGGTCGTAGGTAGTTAAGTTACAGTACCTACCTACCTAACTATCAATGAAAATGTTTATGTCAGTAAGAATTTAGATTTTAGATCGCTTTTAAATCTTTGCATGGATGGAAAAGTAAATGACCTTTATTCAAGGGGAAGCGACGAATACCGTGATCTGACTTATTATGTACTAGCGACCCGCCCCGGCTTCGCACGGTTCTATTACGTATAAATAAAGATGTAAATTGAAAAAAAAAACAGAATATTTTTTTTCAAAATCTTAAAACATGAAAAAAAACATGGCCCCATAGTTTTTTATCTAAATTAGGTTTTTCTCAGGATATAATAAATTCTGTATTTAAAATGAAATAAACAGTTAATCTAATATGTTTACTTTTAAATTAATAATATGTTAATAATTAGTTATTAACTAAATTATAAACTAAAAAATATTACTCTTCTTCAGACTTCTTCTGACAAATCATCTTGATCCAAAGAGTGGAAAATGTCTTTGTCTTGATCCATATCAGTAGTGCAGGTAGTGCTAGTGATTGTTCCATCAACATCGGAATCAGACGGAACACTAACAACTTCTTCTGCTTGGTTCTGTGACGAACTTGAAGAGGACTGATTACATCATGCATGCGATCTTAAATTGTGCGCAATGCACACTATTTTCCTAGCCCTGTCATTTGTGAGTCTATTACTTTTTTTGGTGTGAATGTCACTGTACGTTACTAAACGTTCTCTCGCTATATTAGCAACGTTACGTTATTTTAGACGCATAAATGCTCTAAATGTATAAAAAATATTACTTTTATAGGCGAAATTTTAAGTGTAAGTCAATAGGCATAATGTCGTACTTTTGAAAAAAAAACCTGCTCTAGAAAAAAAATGGGTTTTTTAAAATGTTTTCTATCAACGTTTTTTTACATCTCCACGTATAAACCTTCCTCTTGAGTCACTCTATCTATTAAAAAAACCGTTGCGTAGTTTTAAAGATTTAAGCATTCAAAGGGACATAGGAATATAGGGACATAGGGACAGAAAAGCGACTTTGTTTTATACTATGTAGTGATTATATAAATTCAATTTAAAAAGCCTTCTTATCTGTGCTGTATATGGACAGCTCTTAACTCAAAGACGGCCATTGGCCATTCATACGACTGATGTGGCGCAGCGGACGAAGGTCCGTCTGCTGCGACACAGGTTGGGTGTTCGATTCCCGACAAATGTTTGTACAATATGCAAATATATGTTCCGAAGTTTTGGATTTCTATGTATAATAAAAAAATATCTGTCTTCTATATAATAAGTGTACCTATATAATAAGTAAATACCTAATCAAAGTCATCTAGTAGGTACCCATAACACAAGCTCTGCTTAGCATGGCGCTAGATGATGCTGTGCGGATTGTCCAGGATTATTTATTTAATGAGGTGTGCATAGGTGTAGTAGATACCTACTAGCTCAATTTTTAGTTTTATACGTTTCTACTTCATTAACTTTTCAACTTTTAAAAGGGAATCCACCAACTCATGTTCTAGTTTTAAAATTTCCTGTGTTCCCATTGTTGGTGGTCAATAAATAGTAATTTAATTAATTTTATTTACTCTATTTCGGTATTCCAATTGTTTTCTTTCTTTACAGGCTTCCCCCATCTAGGTACCATAGTAGTAGGTCATGTGTTTTTCTCCTCAAACACCGCTGAAGATTGGACGTCATTGTCCCATCATCGTTGAAATCTCAGTCTTCTTCATGCTTTGCCATTACGAACTACGAACAATAACTAAATACCAATAGTAGTTACTAACACGTACTAAATAGAGGAAGTATAAGTAAAAAAAGGTTTGAACCCTACATACCAACCACCACATTTTGCAAGAAATAGGCGATCATTTTACTAAACCCTATATACCAAGAGAAAGGATACTCGATACTTAGAAACAGATCAATTCCAGTAGGTAAGTACTTACAAGATATTGTATTACTCCGAGCCATTACTCAAACTTCGGTTCGCCTTGTCCGTCTTAATAAGCAATATGAAACGTCGGCTTTTAGACTGGCATTATAACGAGTAAAACAGCTAAGATTATATTTTAGTTAAACACTAGCTGTGTCCGACTTCGCCCGCGTGGAATAGTGACTTAGGGCAAGTTTCAAGCGTGTAGCTTCAAAAATTACACCAATTACAAACTTTCAACCCCTATTTCAATTCTTTACAACCCTTTTTTCACGTCAAAACTTTTCCTTTTTATGATCGACTTTCTCTGTACCAAATATTTAATTGGGTTCAGTAGTTTAGAACTGAAAGCGTAATAGACAGACAGACAGACACAGTTAGGTACTTTCTTACAAAACTGAACAGAGTTACATTAGATTCGTATTTATAATATGAGTCGAGATAAGACAACTAGGTACTTTGGATGACATGTAGGCCTAAAAATTAAAAAGCATGAAAATAACCTACAGTTAGGTAGTACCTACTCTAATCTAAAGATTCACAGACTTTTCACGTTTCCTCTAGGTAAATAGGACCTATTAACTGCACATTTAGAAGAAACAGAGGGAGTTACCCAAATTATAAAGGACGTCTACATAATCACAGTTTTTTTTTTTCAATAAGTACTATATTTTCCCAATTTTACTTCTCTGAAATACTGGAATAGTGTACCTCTATATATTAGGTTTCTACCTTCCTATCTTGGTGCATAGGTAGGTACAGCCCGCAACTTTAGACTCGATAGCCTGCACTTTAATCTCCAGCGTAAGTAGGTATTAACTTTTCAGTTTGTAACGTTTATTCCGAGTGTGTCGTGAACTAGTTTCGACACAGTTTCGCTGCAACATGCACTTAGCTCCATCAATTACACAGTACAATTCTCATGCAGATCGAAATCTTTGCATCAATCTGTGATATTTGCCTCATCGTTGTAAATACAAAGCATTCTGATGATGTTTTGGAAGCAATCACTTAGGGCCACAGTGCAATGAGAACAGTTACTGAAGTAAATTCGAGATAGGCCTTAGACCGTTTTATAACGTTTGTGACACGACACAGACGAGAAAAAGGTTTAATTATGGATCCTTACGAAAGTTTGTAAGTATAGAATGGATGTTTGTTCTCTTTCATGCAAAAACTTCTGTACGGATCAGACTGAAGTTTTGAAAACACGTACATCCATACATCACACACAATTAGATAGTAATTATTACAAACGCAATTGAAATTTTGGAAAACTAAAGAAACGAAACGCTTTGCCTTAACAATGGGTCGCCTAAAGAGGTCATGAGGTATACGCAAGGTGTCGGCTCTTTTTTACTCTATATACACTTCTACCTAGGTAGGTACAGTAGTAGATAGGTACCTAAACTTTGCGACCTGACGGACGGATGGATGGACAGGTTAATTATAATACCTACTTTACTAGTTGGATGATGGGTTGTATATGATGAAGGCCAAAGACCTTCCAATTTAAGGATTGTAAGCACCTAACCATACGTACGATACGCACTATGAAATATAATAAATAGAATAATTAACCTAGTTAACTGAATTGTCCAAGACTTGTAGATTTAATGGCCAATTCGTTACTATTAGGGTTATTTAATGTCAAAATAAACAGTCATTTTAAACATTCAACTATTTTATTTATAACATTCCTACTTAAACTAAAATATATCTCTCACAAAATATTTTGTAAGATTACTTCAGAAGAGACTTACCAAAGTAAGTTCATATTACGGGTTTTTTCCTCTGTTTCTTAGACTTGCATAGAAATCAGAAATCAATCAGAATCAGATAACTTTATTTTTTAGGCTTTTAAAGCAATAAGCACACATTTTTAACTAGTTTTATTGATATTCTCTTCACTTTAATTCACAATGTTCTGAATAATTCTAGAAAACCATAAATTTGATCTTCAGTGCCTTCTTTTCTTTTTATACGTTTAGCTGAACTTTGAGCTGAACAGTGAAAAATGGTTATATTTACGACCAGATAAAGAACGTAAGTTACGAATGAACTTAGGCACCATGGTTATATTTGTTAACAATACAGTCGAAACTTTGACACTGGCTGAAACCCGTGTTCAATAAAACCTCTATGCATATCAAAAGAGCTTCACAATACCCATTCAACCTCCTTAGTCTAAATTACTTTCTCTTCCTCTTGTCGCTGATAGGTCCTCCGGCGGCCACCAGCTGTTCCTTGAGCTCTAGGAGTTGGTTGTCGGGCACGTAGCGAATCTCTTCGTGGTCGCGCGTGTGTTCGTGCACGTTTAGAGTACAGCCTTCTGGTAGCACGGAACGACATACGCGGAGTAGCGTGCCTAGAGCCCAGGCTGGCACGTCTATTACCTGCAGATTAAATTATCCACCTTAGAAATTTGATTGTGTATATTTTTATAGATTAAATTATCCACCTTAGAAATTTGATTGTTTATTTTTGTATAGATTAAATTATCCACCTTAGAAATTAAATTGTGTTTATTTTTGTATAGATTAAGTAAATTATCCACCTTAGAAATTTGATTGTGTTTATTTTTGTATAGATTAAATTATCCACCATAGAATTTTGTTAATGTTTATTTTTGTACAGACTAAATTATCCACCTTAGAAATTTGATTCTGTTTATTTTGTATAGATTAAATTATCCACCTTAGAAATTTGATTATGTTTATTTTTGTACAGACTAAATTATCCACCTTAGAAATTAGATCATGTTTATTTTTGTATAGATTAAATTATCCACCTTAGAAATTAGATTGTGTTTATTTTTGTATTTATAAGTCTTATTTTTTTAAGGAACACTAGCTTCTGCCTTCTCCGCGAATTTGCAAGAGTTTTTCTGAGCTGAAATCTGGCCTCTCTATAACTTTATGCGTGCATATTTTCAGCTTGATCCTTTAAAGTTGATCGTTTCGTGTTGGCGCGAGATCAATTTTTTGTGTCTCATTGGATTAAAATCAACATATAAATTTTGGGTTTCTATAAGTTACCTTAAAAATGGTTTAGGTACGCTTTGCACACTAAACTACTTTTAAACAGTTTTATTCCTCGTAAAATTCGAGATAAATTTAGTTGTGGTTTTTAATCGAGAAGGTCAAATTTATATATTTTTTGTGGCATTATCTCGTGAGTCCTGCTTGACAAATAGCTAAGTACAAATATGTAATGCATCATCACATCACCATCGCAAACGTTCGTCTTAATAATATTGTGAGGATTAAGACAGAGCATATAACTACCGAAGCATTTCATCATACGTACATAGGTATGTACCCTTCACGGCGACACGTTAGGACAGATAGCGCCTTAGCTAAATACAATATTCTAATGAATATTCTGAGTGAGCTGGGCTAGCTAAACTAATGTTTCAGATCAGAACATAACATTGCCCATGACTGAACATGCAGAATATGCACATGTTCATTGATATTTCTGCTCTTGAAGGTGCGCCTCTCTCATTCGGGTCCCACCGCGCTGAGACTAGGCAGTGCATCAATAGTATCATCCATCAGCCCGTATACATAATCAGCTGAGCTTCATATAAACCTAACTGAAACCGTAACCAGGACAAGTGAAGCTACCGGGGACTGGGGGCCGTTTTCTATTTTCAATAACTTCAAAAAAGCGGAAACAAAGAACTATACAGTTCTTAATTTCACTGTTTTTTGGGGTGTAACCTGAGGGTGTAACACATGAATATTAACTACTTCTGATGATTGTTATTTGAATGAATAAATAATGCATATTTTGTATACAAAATAAGACTGAGGAGTTTGTGTGTAAAAAAAATTGGTATCATGTTTAAGTTTCCAGTATCATGTTTAAGTTTCCTATATCAGAATCTATACCAGACTCGGCAGACTGATTGGTGATCGAGATATAGTTAATGGTATTGAACTGTGTAAGTATCTCAATGTTCAACAAAACTGTTGCTATCATCAACTATTTGTGCCTTACCTGTACATTACGCTCATAAACATTGAGCTTGTATTCAGCATCAACAACAGTGCCATTGGGCTTGAATCTTTGCACTTTTAGCTGTTGAGCAGGAGTAGCCCAACTAAAACAAAAAAGTTTATTAGCCAATATTTTAATCTTTTACTACTATGTATGTGAATAGATTTAGTTGATGTCCCACTGCAGGGCAAGACAAAGTATTCCTTATTCCATTTTCTGTATAAATTGCAAGATTTAAATTGCATTTTAAGCTTTGTTTCATTTCTACCTAAACCTTCAATATTTACTTCTAGCATTAAGTTTCCTAAAAATAGCCATATTCATAATGTCAATACTAGAAATAAAAATAAACTCGCTTTGCCTACAACTAGACTAAACAAGGTTAATGTATCTTTCAAAGGGCAATGTATACGCTTCTACAACAAGACTCCAAGTGAGTTGCAAAAACTATCAGTAAATAAATTCAAACAAATTGTCAAAACTGTTCTTTGTAAAAAGGCTTACTATAAAATATCTGATTATATGGATGATAAAAAAGCTTGGGACGAGTTTTGCTCCAACTCGAAAACGAACAACCTAACAAGGTAAAGGTTTCTTGTTTGCTTCTTTACTCTAGTTTTAATTATTTATTAAATGAATTTTATGACGTATCCAAGTGTCCTGTAAGGTCTTATGGAAATAAAGCACTTTGACTTTTGACTTTTGACTTTTGACTCATTAGGTGTGTAATTCTGGGATATACTATGTATAGAAATCCACTGGGCCATACAACCAGCCACCAACCCCCAAGAGGCTGGTGCAGAAATAATAATATGAATATAAATAGAATATCTTCTTTGAGATCGACCAGCAACAATAATCGCAAACAAGATTTTAGTTTGAATTTGTAAGGGCATAGTTAGTACTTTTTAATTTACCATTCTTCAACTTGGAGACCCATTACTTCGGCATATCTATGTACTTGGCTCTGAGCAGATTCCAATAGAGCAAAGTCATAGCCCTTCAGTTGTAGATTCAGGCAGTCATATACAGGTTCATCTGGCTCCATGCTCTATAAACATTATTGTAACAGCTTAAAAGTGACGTCTATTATAAATAAAATGAATAAAGATGGTCCAAAATGTTCTAGCTATAATGAGATGTGTTTATGCAGCAACATAGCCAAAAGGTAGTGATAGGAAACTTATGAAATGAAGTTTCAATAAATAATGTCGATGTGGCGCGGTGGGCGAAGGTCCGCCTGCGACGCAGGAGGTTGCGGGTTAGATTCCCGCCTTGGAACAAATTTGTGTACGATCTGCAGAAATTTGTTCCGTTGGTCTGGGTGTTTTCTATATATAATAAAAATTATCTATCTATGTATTATTGTATTAAGTATATCAGTCATCTAGTACCCATAACACAAGCTCTGCTTAGCTTGGGGCTAGATGATGCTGTGTGGACTGTCCGGAATTATTTATATTTTACCCAGCATTAAGCCCTAAGTTAAGCTGAGGTTTTTCAAACTTAAATGTATATAATAATAAAACATATTAAACATAATAAAACATATTATTATATATTTACAGGTATTTATCGCATTTATTTTACTGGTGTACACTGTTGAAATGTAAGCTAAACTTGGTAAATAAATGCTCTGAATCCCCTTGTATATTTATAATAATAAGCTGAGCTTGAATTATTTTTGTTTTATTATTTATTTATGATTTATGAAACTAAGAAGGCCTAGAGCCTAATTACATTGAAATAACTAAAATAAAATAGGTAAGATTTATTAATACATATATATTGTATTAATAACATGTCAAAACAAAAATTAAATAATAATAAACTATCAAGCTTAATTTAACTGTTCCAACATATTCTAATGTATGTTGTGAGTAGATACTTACAATTAAATAATCTGGTTCATACAAATCACTTTTGAGTCTTTTATGTTGACATTGTAATACTGGCCCTTTCCTCAAGGTATTGGCATTTAAAATCCTGCTAGTGTTCACTAGTTTTACCTGAAATAAATTGGAACTTTGAATTTTATACTATTTAGTAGTTTCTGTTTCTGCTGGGTAAAAAGGGTTCCTTCTTCCACCTCTTGCAATTTAAAGCCCAAGTAGGTTTTTAGATTCAAATTACCTTGCCTTTCAAAGTAAAATGTTACATACAAATCCTGAGTGCATACTTACAATATTAGCAACTTTTGTAGAAAACATTATCAATATGAGAATCTCGTATTTTCAGCCAGACAGAATCAATTTTTACTTTTCTTTCTGTCGAATTGTTTTTTGTTTTTTTTGAGGATTTTGAGGTTATGTTTACAATAGATTGTCCAAATGACACTGACCATAGATGTATAAAATATATATAAGAGATACTAATCAGTGTGACCAGATTATTTTTTGCGAAAATACCGAGGCACCTCCAAAAAATACGGAAATATACTGACCTATGCAGGGCAAATATACCAATAAAAATACTGATTTTCTTAACATATATATTGTAATAATCATCATCAATCATCGCTATAAATGTTGAAGTTATAAATATTTTAACATATACAATATTTTAAAGGATTAAAATTGATAAATGTTTCCAGTACTTAAAAAAAAATTGTCTTACAAAAAAATTACAAAATTCCCAGTTTTTTTTCTAACACTGTAAAAAAATTTTATAAAAATTTATAACCAAAGAATAATGACGTTTGTATATTATATTTTTTTCAGTTTTAACATCCATGACGACCTCTGTGGCGCGACGGGTGAAGGTCCGCCTGCGACGCAGGAGGTTGCGGGTTCGATTCCCACCTCAGTACAAATGTGTGTACGATCTGCAGATATTTGTTTAGGTTGCTCTGGATGTTTTCTATGTATAATAAAAAAAAATCGATCTATGTAGTGTATTCTATTAAGTATATCAGTTACATATATACTTAATATAATACACATAACACAAGCTATGCTTAGCTTGGGGCTAGATAATGCTGTGTGAATTGTCCAACACTGTTTTATTATTTATGTGGAATATTGAATCCGATGATATCTGTGTTTTCTAACTATGTACTAACTAACACGTAGATGTTTATTCACCATCGATGAATATCGATCATCCATAAGGTAGACTGAATCCGGGGTTTATTTAGATAAGTACTTGATATTCTCGGGATTCCAAGAACATTGGTTGGTCGCGAGGACCATTGCTTACGGCGCTATCGACTTAATTACCAAAATATACCCAAAAATACCGAGTTCCGGCAATATACCTACAAAAATACTCATATTCAAAATAATCGACAAAATATACTGAAAAAGTATTAAAATACTGAATCTGGTCACACTGATACTAATTCTATGACACTGACTGTGAGTTAACTTCAACTTCTTGATTATGGCTCTGCGTCTGGTGTCAGACTCAGAGGTGTCTAATTGACTTTGACGTTGGCTTCTAAGAAAAATAATGCTTTTTTTTATTCTACCTGGAAACATAGAATTATTATCTCCTAGAAGATGCGCACATGCTATCGCATTCACACACGAAAGAGAACAATCATAGGCAAATTGCCTGAGAAGAAAAGAGAAAGAAATACTTGGATTCTCTCTCATGCTATGTGCTGGTTTTGTCTATTGTTGCGCACTTAGATGTGCGAAACAAATTGACAGACTTTGACGCAATTTCGTTTTTTCAAGACCTTAAATCAAGTTTTCCTTCAATAAAATGTGGAAGAGTGACTTAGAAAACATAACTGCAACTCATAGAGATAAAATTCTTATAAAAAAATGTTTCTGAGCGGTGTTATAAAGTATTAAAGCGACAGTGAAAAAAATGAGCCAGATTTGTCATTCCACTCGTAGGTACAAGTTCTTTTGACTATAACAAGGTTTAAAATTAACAGTTTCTTAGATTCACACAGAGACAGTGCTCTAAACTTGGGTATTTTAGTAAATTTAAATAATTATAACCTAAACATACGAAAGGTTAGGGTTGCCTGCAATCGATAATAAAATTCCCAAAAGTACGCATTAACGTATAATTAATACTTAATTTACAAACACACTTTTTATTTTGTTACAGATTTCCTCTTAAACAATTATTTGCCTTTGGTTGAAAGTCAAGAACAATAAAGATTGAGAACCTAACATCTTTTTATGGATACATAGCCAACGTTCTGTCTCGATGCAAAATTAGCAGGTGAATTTTCTTCTCTCTCATGCAGTTTCAAATAAGATTTATGATTCAAATATATCGCTCATTTTAATAAAATTCACTTTTATGCATACGATGCATCATCCAACCCCAAGCTTAGCAGAGCTTGTGTTATGGGTACTAGATGACTGATATACTTAATACAATACATTACATAAATAGTTAATTATTATTATAAATAGAAAACACCCAGTATACCCTACAACATATAAGGGCAACGATCGGCCCGCGGGCCGGATCCGGCCCGCCTCGACTTTTGACCCGGCCCGCGAGACATTTTGAAACTTCGCGCGAAAACAGAGTACGCACGCTGTAACTATAGAACACTAAAGTGAAATAACATGAAAATAAAAAAAACTTCTAATAAATAATAACCATTGCTTGTTAAGCTCGCTTTAACACAAATGCGATCTGGAAGCTGTTATCATTTTTCGACCTTATGCAGCCATGAAAATGTAACGTAGGTACGTTCAGTATGCTGATGAACTGAAATCGTTGTCGGAACAATTTATTAATAGATTTTCAGACTTTAAGAAGATGGATAGCTACTTTAACCTTTTCGCTACACCGACAAAAAGTGACGTAAATAATGCTCCATTACAACTGCAAATGGAACTGATCAAGCTTCAGGAAGACACAAACTTGAAATCAAAATTTTTGTAGACGTGGACCTGTACGAGTTTTACAAAACTTACATTGAAGAGAAATACAAACAACAGAGAGCGTTCGCGAGAAGAATCATTTGTGTTTTTGGAAGTACATACAAATGCGAACAATTTTTCTCGATGATGAAGACTAATAAGTCAAAATGTCGTACGAGACTCACAGATGAAAATCTGGAAAACTCGTTACGCCTCTGCACAAGTGGAATTTGTCCAGATATAAACAATCTTGTTTCTGAAGTTCTTACACAAATATCACATTAACCGTTACTCGTAAAAAAATTGTTTAAAACCTAATAAAAAGATCTATGAAAAAATCTTTTGATTTCTTGGTATGGCCCGCAGCTGCATTTATATCAACAACCAGCAACCTCCTGCGTCGCAAGCAGATCTTCGCCCACCGCGTTTCATCGGTCGTCATATTATTATATTGATAATTGTGATACCTGAAGTGTTGTTTTATTTCTTACATTACCTTACTTTATTTATAAGTTTGCTTATTATCATAATAAAATCACAAATATACTATCATGTCGTAAGTGTTCAAACCAGGATATAACTAGGTATTCGCAACGGGACAGAGGTAGTAATTTATATTTAGATAAGTATATTTCATTATAGTGCATCACCTTTATAAGAAACTTTTTTTCATGGTGTTCACTTATTTGTGTTATGATAAAACTAATAAGATTCGTTTTTGGTAAATGATGTCCATCTAACAGACCTTGAGACTAAAATGAGAAAATTAGTCTGGGTAAAAAAATTGCACGGCAACACCTCCCCTCGTATCGGTCTATCTCACAGGCGGCCACGCTATGTAGTCATCTATATTCTATTATACATCTATGCCCTTAAACTTTTAAATTTCATCATCAACATCAGCAGCCTTGTGCACCCAACCGCATCAGAACCAAATTAGCCATTTACCGTGATCCAGGGTAGGCCAGTCTGTGCCATACGATACCCACAGTATTTCTGATGATAATGGGCTCATCCCACCGCGGGTTTGGACTAGTGTGGAGTGGTTTAAACGTGATTTATAGGTAAGTAGGTAGGTATACTTATCGATATCGTTGATCAAAGTTTTTTTAATCCTCCTATTACTTGTTCCACCCTTTCCGTACGGTGTTCTGCTCAACTCCACTCCGACATCAATAATAGTGTGTTTTGCGAATTTCGGGATATTTGTTTTCAAAAGCAAAAGGTACCTAAGTAGTTATAAAATAAATTAATAATATAAAGTAAATAAATTAAAGTCCATTTATTATTATCACTACATAGTATAAAACAAAGTCGCTTTCTCAGTCCCTATGTCCTTATGTCCCTTTGAATGCTTAAATCTTTAAAACTACGCAACGGATTTTGATGCGTTTTTTTTTAATAGATAGAGTGATTCAAGAGGAAGGTTTATATCGCGTTGTAGTGCAAGAAATAACTAATTGTAAAAAGTTAGTTCGGAGATAATCGCGATCAAAGTTTTTTTGATCTTGAAATCGGTGTAACTCATTCAGTCTTATACCTAGTTACAAACATGATTTCTATGAACAAAATACAGATAATTTTCCCACACACCCTATCGTTCAATAACTTATGTAAATTTTTTTACGATTACTGAGATACATAGTAAAAAGTAAGTTAGTTAATTCTTGCCAACTCAATAACATGTTTAAGATTGTTTAAGTGTTCTATTACACATTTCGAGATACAACATCTTTAGTCAAGAATGTTGTCAGTCTTTAGTACTCTTTACAGTGTATTAATAGTCTTAAGGAACTACAATTACTATAGCCAAGACAATACTACCGGCTAAGCATAAAATGAACTGCATAAATGAGTTGCTCAGAACTTTCAATTTTATACTCTTGACAAACTCTGTTTTAAAAGTAACGTCTGCACCTTATAATCAATATAACACCAAAATACTTATAAGGCACTTTACGGAAAAAACTAAACAACAATAAGTGTTAACGAGAGTCAGCGAGCACCGTTGTATAGATTTGGGTGTTACAAACAGGTTAAACCTATAACATCTTAAGTATACTTGTTGCAGTTAGCACTATTGTAACTCTAAAAGTTGTTTAACGTCGTTCAGTATAATACTACTAACACTTTTCGAGCTCAATTTATATTTTAACTACCTTATAAAGTTTATAGTTACAACTGAGATCATTATTACTCCGTTAAACAGTTAAAAGTAATAATAATACCTGTAACTGACACCAAAATGTTAGTTGGGCTGTCTCACTCCTCTGCGCAATTGGATAGGTTTAGACTGCTGGTCCTGTACTTGGACACTCATAGTGGCAGCTTCACAGAGACATCTCAGCACTTCGATCTAGCGATAGTCTACTTGGCATCGCTGTAAGGATTCCAGAACAGCCCAGGTTTCGACGGAGTCAAAGGCTTTCTCATAGTCCACAAAAGCGAGACACAGGGGCTGATTATACTCTTCGGACTTCTGTATAATCTGCCTGACTGTGTGTATGTGGTCTATGGTGCCATATCCTCCGCGGAATCCGGCCTGTTCTGGTGGCTGGAACTCGTCAAGTCTCCTAGCGAGACGATTCGTGATCACTCGTGAGAACAGCTTATAGATGTGGCTCAGGAGTGTGATGGGTCTGTAATTTTTAAGGAGAGTTTTATCACCCTTCTTAAAAAAGAACACCACCAAACTCCCGCTCCACGCCTTAGGAGTTCTCCCACTGTGGAGGACGGTATTGAAGAGGTGTTGTAGCTCCTGTATAACGGAGGCTCCTCCTGCCTTCAGAAGCTCTGAAGTTATACCGTCCTCACCGGGGGCTTTTCCATTTTTAAGCTGCCTCAAAGCTAACACGATTTCGTCTTGACTGATGTCTGGCAGTTCGTCGGTATAGTGGCGTGTCAGGGTGGCTCTAGAATCAAGGTCGTCTCGTCGGGAACGAGGGGCATGTGCCACTACAGACGGCCATAAAAATCCTCTATCTCGGCTGAAATCTCCGGTTTCGACAGTACGGTCCTCCCATCGTGCGTTTTAAGCTTCGTCAGGTGGCTCCTGCCAAGCTGCTGAGTGAATACTTTGGACCCTCGGTTTCGCTCTATCGCCTCTTCAATGAGGCGTGTGTTGGAGCTCCGAAGGTCGCGCCGTACCATCTTCGCAATTCGCTTGTTCAAGTCTGATCTCTCTGACAAAGACACTTGGGTGGTTTCCCGTCTTCTTGTCATCAGATCCAGAGTCTCATCCGAGAGTTTGGACTTCTTGCCAGTTCGCTGTTTTTTGCAGAACTTGATGCCCTCATCCCTCAACGTTTCGACCAGATTGTGTAGGCTCTCGTCAGCGTCATCAGTGGGTTCCAAGGCAACAAATCTGTCTCCGAGTAGCTGCTCGAACTTCTCGGTGCCCGCCATGATTTGGATTGGATTTGGTCGGAGCGTGGACTTCATCAGACGGTGTCTTTCAAGCTTCAAGTTGATATTCAGAGTGCCTCGGAGCATTCGGTGATCAGATCCGGTATTGAACCTGTTGATCACTGAGACATCTCTGAATATGTGCTTGCTATCCGTCATGATGAAGTCGATCTCATTTTTAGTCACAGTGTCGAGGCTTTGCCACGTCCACTTCCTTTGAGGCTATTTCTTAAAGAAGGAGTTCATTACGAACAGTCCCTCTTTCTCAAGGAAGTTGACAAGCATTTGCCCCCTGTGATTCCTGATTCCATAACCATGCGGGCCTATTCGGGATTCACTGCCAGTCTGGATTCCCACCTTGCCGTTAAAGTCCCCCATAACAACGTTGAAGTGAGCCTTAGTGGTGTTGTGTAAGGCTTTGGATATGTCTTCGTACGTAACCTCCACTTCATCGTCCGAGTGTGCCGAGGTCGGTGCGTAGACCTGAATTACCTTCATGCTATACCGCTTGGAAAGCCGAAGGATCAGGTACGCTACCCTGGTCGACACACTCGAGATTTCTTGAACGTTGCTAGAGAGGGCCTTATTGACGAGGAAACCTACTCCACCCTGGGATGTTTTATCACCCTCACGAAAGTAGAGAAGATGGCCTGAGTCTAGGGTTACGGTGTCCTCCCCCTCTCTACGGACTTCACATAACCCGAGAACATGCCATTTAATGTTCTCTAACTCCACTTCCAACTGCGCTAGATGATGGTCAAGCCTTAGAGTGCGTCCGTTAAACGTTGCCAGGGTCATTTTAGTAAGCGTGTGGTAGCCTAAATACCGGTGATTCTTAGCACCCCCTGCCCCGCCGTTACCATGACTACTACCATGGCCAGGAATAGCGAGGCGGCCGGGTACTGGGGGCCAGTTTTTGGCGTTTCCTATCATTTGAGGCGTAATGCCCATAATCCCCACGCTGGGCATGCGGGTTGAGGATCGCAGTCTGATGATGGGGTTGTTCTAGAGGGGTGCTGCTGCCCACCCCCCGGTAAGTAAGTACCTACTAGCTCTTAATGTGAAAATAAAACAGCACTAACTTTTCCACACATTATTGTAATTTTATGATTACGTACCTACCTTCGACTAATATTCAGTAGGTCCCTAACTAATTATTCCGACTATATAGCCGACACCGGGGTTGTTAATCTAGACGCCTCTCTTACTCCAGTCTCCAAAGCCCCATGCACGGTCGAGAAATGCTTTGGGTTAGTCGCTTCTCCGGCGAACAAAACGCGCGGTTTTCCCGCCGCGTCGACTAGAGGTTTGCCCAGGTATTTCCTTGCGTCTGGGTTCTGAGGCGTTAGTAGACCATCAAAAGAGTAACTGCCGCGGGTAAACGGATTTGTATACCATGTCGACCTGCATGAAAAAAAACAATTGGCAAGGGAATCAAAAACCACATCAAAATCTATGAATTTCGGATCAAGATTCAAGATCATCATCCCGCGGATCCTAGTAATTTCCGGGACTGTATAAAAACCGTTATTATTATTTAATTTTTTTTTTTTTTTTTCAAACAGAAAATTATCAATTTATTTCCAACGAAAATTACAAGCAAGGAATAGAAAAATTACAACTAGTATTTTAATTTTTTATTTCCTACCTACAATACATTACATAAATAGTTAATTATTATTATAAATAGAAAACACCCAGTATACCCTACAACATATAAGGGCAACGATCGGCCCGCGGGCCGGATCCGGCCCGCCTCGACTTTTGACCCGGCCCGCGAGACATTTTGAAACTTCGCGCGAAAACAGAGTACGCACGCTGTAACTATAGAACACTAAAGTGAAATAACATGAAAATAAAAAAAACTTCTAATAAATAATAACCATTGCTTGTTAAGCTCGCTTTAACACAAATGCGATCTGGAAGCTGTTATCATTTTTCGACCTTATGCAGCCATGAAAATGTAACGTAGGTACGTTCAGTATGCTGATGAACTGAAATCGTTGTCGGAACAATTTATTAATAGATTTTCAGACTTTAAGAAGATGGATAGCTACTTTAACCTTTTCGCTACACCGACAAAAAGTGACGTAAATAATGCTCCATTACAACTGCAAATGGAACTGATCAAGCTTCAGGAAGACACAAACTTGAAATCAAAATTTTTGTAGACGTGGACCTGTACGAGTTTTACAAAACTTACATTGAAGAGAAATACAAACAACAGAGAGCGTTCGCGAGAAGAATCATTTGTGTTTTTGGAAGTACATACAAATGCGAACAATTTTTCTCGATGATGAAGACTAATAAGTCAAAATGTCGTACGAGACTCACAGATGAAAATCTGGAAAACTCGTTACGCCTCTGCACAAGTGGAATTTGTCCAGATATAAACAATCTTGTTTCTGAAGTTCTTACACAAATATCACATTAACCGTTACTCGTAAAAAAATTGTTTAAAACCTAATAAAAAGATCTATGAAAAAATCTTTTGATTTCTTGGTATGGCCCGCAGCTGCATTTATATCAACAACCAGCAACCTCCTGCGTCGCAAGCAGATCTTCGCCCACCGCGTTTCATCGGTCGTCATATTATTATATTGATAATTGTGATACCTTAAGTGTTGTTTTATTTCTTACATTACCTTACTTTATTTATAAGTTTGCTTATTATCATAATAAAATCACAAATATACTATCATGTCGTAAGTGTTCAAACCAGGATATAACTAGGTATTCGCAACGGGACAGAGGTAGTAATTTATATTTAGATAAGTATATTTCATTATAGTGCATCACCTTTATAAGAAACTTTTTTTCATGGTGTTCACTTATTTGTGTTATGATAAAACTAATAAGATTCGTTTTTGGTAAATGATGTCCATCTAACAGACCTTGAGACTAAAATGAGAAAATTAGTCTGGGTAAAAAAATTGCACGGCAACACCTCCCCTCGTATCGGTCTATCTCACAGGCGGCCACGCTATGTAGTCATCTATATTCTATTATACATCTATGCCCTTAAACTTTTAAATTTCATCATCAACATCAGCAGCCTTGTGCACCCAACCGCATCAGAACCAAATTAGCCATTTACCGTGATCCAGGGTAGGCCAGTCTGTGCCATACGATACCCACAGTATTTCTGATGATAATGGGCTCATCCCACCGCGGGTTTGGACTAGTGTGGAGTGGTTTAAACGTGATTTATAGGTAAGTAGGTAGGTATACTTATCGATATCGTTGATCAAAGTTTTTTTAATCCTCCTATTACTTGTTCCACCCTTTCCGTACGGTGTTCTGCTCAACTCCACTCCGACATCAATAATAGTGTGTTTTGCGAATTTCGGGATATTTGTTTTCAAAAGCAAAAGGTACCTAAGTAGTTATAAAATAAATTAATAATATAAAGTAAATAAATTAAAGTCCATTTATTATTATCACTACATAGTATAAAACAAAGTCGCTTTCTCAGTCCCTATGTCCTTATGTCCCTTTGAATGCTTAAATTTAATGTTCTCTAACTCCACTTCCAACTGCGCTAGATGATGGTCAAGCCTTAGAGTGCGTCCGTTAAACGTTGCCAGGGTCATTTTAGTAAGCGTGTGGTAGCCTAAATACCGGTGATTCTTAGCACCCCCTGCCCCGCCGTTACCATGACTACTACCATGGCCAGGAATAGCGAGGCGGCCGGGTACTGGGGGCCAGTTTTTGGCGTTTCCTATCATTTGAGGCGTAATGCCCATAATCCCCACGCTGGGCATGCGGGTTGAGGATCGCAGTCTGATGATGGGGTTGTTCTAGAGGGGTGCTGCTGCCCACCCCCCGGTAAGTAAGTACCTACTAGCTCTTAATGTGAAAATAAAACAGCACTAACTTTTCCACACATTATTGTAATTTTATGATTACGTACCTACCTTCGACTAATATTCAGTAGGTCCCTAACTAATTATTCCGACTATATAGCCGACACCGGGGTTGTTAATCTAGACGCCTCTCTTACTCCAGTCTCCAAAGCCCCATGCACGGTCGAGAAATGCTTTGGGTTAGTCGCTTCTCCGGCGAACAAAACGCGCGGTTTTCCCGCCGCGTCGACTAGAGGTTTGCCCAGGTATTTCCTTGCGTCTGGGTTCTGAGGCGTTAGTAGACCATCAAAAGAGTAACTGCCGCGGGTAAACGGATTTGTATACCATGTCGACCTGCATGAAAAAAAACAATTGGCAAGGGAATCAAAAACCACATCAAAATCTATGAATTTCGGATCAAGATTCAAGATCATCATCCCGCGGATCCTAGTAATTTCCGGGACTGTATAAAAACCGTTATTATTATTTAATTTTTTTTTTTTTTTTTCAAACAGAAAATTATCAATTTATTTCCAACGAAAATTACAAGCAAGGAATAGAAAAATTACAACTAGTATTTTAATTTTTTATTTCCTACCTACGCGTAGAAGCGTGGTCTAAGTCGATCCCCTGTTGTAAAAGGAACTTGACATTGATAGTTTTAAACATTAGGTATAGTAATGCACTGCACCCTGACTGCACCCATGAAAACTCAAATCTAATAAGTATTCAATTTAGGCTAGACTGGGACAATTGAACCGTCGTCTCTGAATGTTATCTGTGAATAACTTTCTGCTAAGAGATTTACATATAATTATCTCTTGTAAGAGCGAGTTGAACTTTAGGAGTTTGAAAGCGCACGCTTTAGTAACACGCGTTGAACCAGCATGGCCGGTACATCCGTACATAAATCTACATTAATGTTCTAGAACGCGTTCTCAAACCTATACACGTCAGTTATAGTGTCGTATACAAGTAGTACTGGCCTCAACTTTAACAGATTATCAAGAAAATTACCTGATCATCTCAACTGGATCAGGCACAGTAATATTAGGTCCTGTAAACTGCCTTAGTACACCCATAATTTTCATTTTCAATTCCTCTTCTGGCATTGTTTCAATCTGTAAAAGTATGAGAATTTATGACTAAATTAATGAAAGACAGAATTTATGACCCGACTTAGGTACCATAGGTAAAACTGGTAAAGGATTCAGTGACGCAAACTTACCAACTTGGCTCGATCTCCATTAAACCAATAAGTGCCACAAGCCTCGCAAGACATCGGTACGCTTATACCTTCACTCCTTGTAAGCCATTTATCACTTTCAGGAAGTTTGTTAACGTCTTCATTCTTCCATAAGAAAGCAATGAATGTATCATTCATCCATTTGTAGGGGAAGCGAAGAGTAACCTTATCTACAAGCCCGAAAGATATAACTTCGATTGCATGGACCTTGTCCTCTGGAAGGGGTGGTGTGAACAGCGCAGAGTGTCTGTGAAGAGTAATGATTATTAATTAGAAATTAGTACGTATCTATAATCATAGTTTGGGGTGGTTTGGTAAAACAAACCACCATCTAAAGATGATGCTCTGTTGGTTGTACGTCATTCATTATCCAACTCCAAAGGACTTCGGAACAAACACAGGGAACAAACAAGGTTTGTTGATATGATAGCTCTATCCAAAAGTACCCTCAATTCGTCTTATATTAAGGATCAGAAATGTATCTCTGTAATGATAACGACCAATAAATTGTTTTCAGTTTTCATATCGAAAACATCTGATAGATAAAATGTTTACCTTTCTTTGAGCACTCCCAGCGACACAGTCACAATGACAGCCTCCGCCTTGTAAACGGTGCCATCCTATAACAAAGATAACAGACATAACTTAACTAATTTATAAGAACCTACCTATTGTATCTCATTATAAAAAAAGAACTATGTGTTTTTTTTATGAGAATAAAGATCTTTAAACCTAACTTAGTTTAGGAGGAGACACGATTCGTACCTAAATACCTACTAAATTAACATGAAGCCAACACACACATAAGGGAGTAGTGCTATGTTAGATTATTATGTTAAAATCATCTTAAAAATTATATGCAGCTTTTTACTAATTGGAGTGTTTCCTAAACCTCCCTAGTATGTTAGTCCTATTAAACTATGATAAATAAATTCGTGCTGGAGAAGCCATACACCGCATCATCTGGCTAACACCATCACTACAATGTATAAAACAAAGTCGCTTTCTCTGTCCCTACGTATGCTTAAATTTTTACTACGCTACGTATTTGATGCAATTGAATAGACCGAGTGATTCAAGAGTAGTAGGTAAGTAGGTTTATACATTATAATAAAACCGTGCGAAGCCGGGGCCCGCCCCGACTACTAGCGACTACTACTAGCGACCCGTCGCTAGTACCTAGCATATAAATAATTGTACAGGGCCCAGGCCAAGTAAGCTTCGTAGTATTTCTATCCTTATCCTTACAATACCTTTTGTAAATGTGAAAGTGTTTTTGATTGTCCTAGGGCTTCTGACGTGTCCAAGAGTCCTGTAAGGTCTAATGGCAATAAAGCAAAATTGACTTCCTTCACGCCCTAAATAAGCAACCAATCGGCAGTTTTATAGATGGAGAATAGATGGCTGTGGTTGTCCTGGTAAAACATAAAGTCCCATGGGAGATCAAATTATGAAATATTACGTCGCAGACGGACTTTCGCCCAACAAAACTATTTCAGGCAGAAGCCTACATTTATTGGCCTACATCATTCACTCAATAATACCTTAGTGGTCACCTCCACGGGTCCCGAGGTGTCCTTGGGCCATTTGATTTGGACAACCTCTGTGTTCAACTTCACGGTCAATGAAGGTAGCCCTGGCCCACCCTTGTATTTGTTCTGAAATCAAAAAACAAATTCATTCAATGATAAGAAAGTTAGGAAATCTTTGGTAAATTGGGTTAAATGTACTTAGGTAGGTACTTCATTGGGCTTAGTAACTATTTTTTGGAAAAGGAAATATTTCCTATTGTCTCTAATAAAAAGATCCTTGAGAAGTAGGTAGATAGGTATATTTTGCTTATTTTCGAGCAATCATTGCTGATGACGGCGGAGCGGCGGACCACTACCTACTAGGACCAACTAGGACCACGGGGTCTGTAGAGCGCCGCCATGCCTTAGAGAAAAAAGGCTCGATCGTTTCAAAATTTACAAATAGTTGCCGACCTCTGTTTAACATTACAATTATCAATGCGAAAGTGTGTTTGTTGGTCTTTCCTTCACACCCTAAACTAGAAATCTTGATTTTTGGTAGAGTTAGTGAAAAATATGGAGAATAGGTATGTACCTAGATATGGCTACTTTTCGTCCTGATAAAACATCAAATTCTCTGGGGAGATCAAATTATAAAATTAAGGAACAGCTAGTAGGTATTATTAAGATACCTAATTAATATAACGATTGATTATGTATACATGTATGTATAAGCCTCTAAAATGATGATCTACTTACTAAAATGATATCAAACAAGGTCTTGTATCCCTTTTTACCCCAGCTGATTTCCTGGCTGCCTTCCAATGCCTCATAACGAGAAACTGTGGAAATATCGTTCCAACTGTTAGAGGCCTCGTAGTTGTTAAGAATTTCATCCATCATTACTAGGAAATTTTCTACAAAGTCTGCATCGTTTCCTAGCACTGGGTACTTGGTCTTAATATATTCTCGTATTCTAAAACAAAACATAGGAGAATTAACACAAGGCAGAATTTAAAATCAGCTTTATCCTTTAGCGACCAATCAAACGATGTCCACTTGCAAATTTTGTTTGTAATTCAATTTTTTTTTACTTTTAGCACTGGGTACTTGGTCTTAATATATTCTCGTATTCTAAAACAAAACATAGGAGAATTAACACAAGGCAGAATTTAAAAATCAGCTTTATCCTTTAGCGACCAATCAAACGATGTCCACTTGCAAATTTTGTTTGTAATTCAATTTTTTTTTACTTTTAGCACTGAATTTTTACTAGATGACGAGATTGAAATACAACTAGGGTAGGTAAGGTACCTAGTCAAGTGCGTATCATTGAGAGAAACGAAGGAAGTTAGCGGCCTTTGCCCTTCAATGGGACAGTTTAACGGCTAAAACAACTCGTCACCAGCATCAACTTCAGCCTTTATTAGTCCACAGTTGGACATATGCCTCCGGTGATGATAAGGGACATAACATACCTACCTACCTATCTACTGCAGTCTTTCGCAGATCGTCATCCCAACTGGCTGGAGGGCGTTCTACATTACGTTTGCCGACTCACAGTCACAGTTTGCCACGCAAGATCACGTTTATCCCAGCGCCAAAATTGAAAATAACTAGATATAGCTGGTATAATCCGGCCTACCTTATAGTTGCGTGCTGTCCTACTGACTCGGCTACTTCAGTTGTTTCCTGACTAACATTCATTGAGAAGTACATAAGATCTTCCATGATATCAGCGTTAAATTCACTGCCATCTGATCGGTGTGCCTGTACAAAATAAAGTGGTTAGGTAGGTACAGCTTATTTATTATCAATAAGGAAGTTTCCAAATTTTTGATTTAAATGTAGAAAAATAATACTATACTTGCAATAAAGCCCAGTGATTTTCTTTTTCAATTATCTTCATAAATGACGAAGTTATGATAATTTTCCCGTCCGGTTTAAAACTTCTCGGCGCGCGGCCGCTCAACAACGTCATGACGTCACAACTTCCGCGAGACGCTCGAGTCGAGTAGTAATCGATGCGCGGTCACCTCAGACGGTTGTTGCTTTTGGCTAAATCAAGACCGAATGGATATTATCGTTGTAGAATCTGTGCAGGACAACATCTACATAGTTTTAAGATTGCTAGTATTTTTCTGAAGGTCTGATTTTCAGGTTTTAGAGTTCAAAATCGTTCGTCGTTTTCAGTTATCATCATAGAATAGTGTTGGTACTTGTCTCTAACAAAAATAGGCCATAGATTATCTTTATATACTGGCCATAGATCGTTATCTTACCTGGCCGGAGGGTGTCCTACACTACGTTTGCCCAGTCGCGGTCTCCACCCAAGAACACGTTTACCACAACTATCTAATAGATTATCTTATAGTTGATGGAAAACAATATATGTACCTACCTACTTTTGTGTAAATAAGGTTTATGTTCTGTGCAGTCGAACATTCTAGAGCTTTCGGGAATGTGCAGAAAGCTCTGGAAAGTTCTGGAATATACGAGATCAAATACAAACTATCTTTTACAGTAAATGTAAACTAATTAACATAGCTTGGGTTTGGAACCCTATTTAAATAAAGAGATACCTATGTGTGTTAGAGGGTTCCGCTCTTCCGTAATATACAGTTACAATAATATGGGAAGGTGCGTATTTGAAAGATTAAATTAAAACATATAATATTGTTTGCAAAAGTTTGTTAGCATTTGATTGTTTAGTTAAGTGTGCGCCTGTATGTTTGTGGCGTGTGTGTAAAAGTATATGTGTGTGTTTGTGTTTTGTGCATGTGAGTGTTTTGAGTTGTGTGTGTGTTGTGTGTAAGTGTGAGTACCTTACCGAGTGTGTTGAGTTGGTGTATATGTGACGAAGATCATTCGAGAACATAGTAGAAACTTCTGGAAGCTTATAGAACAATCTCTAAGTCTGTATAATGATCTCAATAAATCCTTCTCTAGTCCTCTATAATCCCTACATTATGATTTTGATGTAAATATGTAACTTTAGGAAAATATGCTCTTGTAATTCCGAACACTGCTCATTAATGTTCATGACTTTGAAGTATATCATATCAAGGTTTTCGATCGAATCGAAAAGAAAGAAAGAGACAATGGGAATGACAGAGACAGATTAACCTTTCGGAAAACCGTGGAAACTTAAGAGAAGGACAGCTGACGGTGTGGCTGGCGTTTGAATGAAAGGGACAGAGTTATTTCTCTAGAAATTTGTCGATTTTCTACTAAGTTTTATAATGTTACGAGGTACCTATTGGAGATATAAAAGGCCGAACATGTCCGACGATTATTCATTCAATGTTTGGAATTGATTAAGTATAGATTAAGTCTTTGGAAACGAACAAGTGAAAAAAAAATAATGGACTAATAGAAATATCAATTCAGTATTGCAGTAGGTATGGAAACATAATAGCTGTTCTCACAGAACAGGCTTTAAATTCTACGTCATCTTCATATATAGGACTTTCTAGTGACGTCGCATAGAATCATTATGGAAACCGTGCAAGTTGATGCTACACTACAGTATATAATATTGTGTCATGGCCAAGTGCACAAGTACCTACAACTATTAGTGCACCCGATAAACATTATTTTATGGTGCCTTAAAAATAAGATTGGTGCAAAGTTATTAAAATAAAGAAATCTCTTTCAAATAAAATAAACAGCTACTAACTAGCTGCGCCCCGCGGCTTGTCCACGAACCAGGGATTTTTGTCATAAAAATTCCAGACAGTTATTGCACACCCCCTAGTTATTGTTATTGAGTAAAAATAAAAAATACGTGTTAAATTATTCATTCCAGAGATAAGTTGTAACGAGTTTTGAGAGAATCGAACCAAGGAATAATTATTTTCTATACACACTTTACCACCCCATTTAACCCCTTCAGAGGTTATTTTTTCTAAATTTTACTATCCTGTATGTTATCATAGGTCCCAATCGATTTACATACCAAATTGCATCTAAATAACTTACGTAGTTACGGAGATTACCGATAACAAACATTCACACAGACTTTCCCATTTATTCTAATAGTAAGATATTAAGATATTAATAAGGTTACTTAATACTTTATATAGACACTCACACCACACACCGCGTTCCATGTACCTACTTACTTACTGTGAGCGACAAACGACGAAACAGCCGAAAAACGCTTTCCGCCTCTACTGTACCGTTGACTCGCCGGGAATTGTGACGTCACAGGCGAAATGCCGCGCGCTTATTTCAAAATTCGTTTGGGGTTCAGTAAAATTGGAATAACTTTGTCATTTTTTAAGTTATTTAAATAATTCTTTCACCATATATATTGTAATTTATATGCCCTTCAATTCATGTAAGTAGTTTTTATTTTTGAAAAATTGGAAACTTCCTTATTGGAACTCCAATTGATCAGCCAGTCCTCGCTCAACCCACGGTATTTTAAACCATGAGTACATGATAGAAAGCATAAATTTAGATATCAGGATCTGACCCTCAAATAAAATTTGTTAGATTATTATATGCACAATCTACATACACTGGAAGAGTAGTTTTGAGCCACCAATGTTACGTTGTTCTGGATACCTAATTGATATGACAGGCTGTTCTCAGTACCGTGGATCCTGAAAAATATAAGAAGGTATGTGTAAGATATTATACCTAAGTACATAGGTAATGTAAATCTGGAAAAAGGAAAAAGATTTCTTCGCAGATATAGGTATCTACTTTTAAGGAACATATAAATATAAAACAAGGAGATTGCTGAAACAACTGCATCACATCACATATAGGTATGTAGGTAGTAGGTACAAACTAAATTTATGATTATGTTTTTTATTGATCTGCAACATGCACTTTAGGGTTACACCGGCTCGACAAGCCACAAACCAGTCTCCGAGCAGGCTTATTGGTTAAAACCTCACCACCAGCCAATTAGCTGGCTGGGTGCGCAGAGGCTTTATATTCTTCTGTCTGTCTGCCCTCACATTCCCGCTTTAAGTTTTTTTTTTTGAGTCTCGTATGACAATCTCTATGTCAACACTGTGCCTTTTTTTGTTCATTAAGGGCTCCCACACAAAACTGCGATGCGATGAAACGCGATATGATGCGACGTCACAGGAACTTGAGATGCGAATTTCTGCGATGCGAGTTTGTGCGGCAAACCGTTTGGTAGGGTCCTTTAAGTTAGTAGTCAGCCGTATTGGACGTGTTTTTAGGAAGCGTAAGATGGATCGCACAAAGATTATTGCACTGCTGTTATTTTTAAATAGTTATAAAAGAAAAAGAAGATTCTGGGTTCATCCATTTAGGTATTACGATCATGAACTCTGATGGGAATTATTTTACTCGAAATTACTAGGTATGGGTTGAGAACTGAAGAAGATATTTTTTTTTACAACACAAAGAAGGCAGCTCAGGCACTGCGCGTCTTTCTCTAAAGTTGTCTCAGAGCGGACTAAAAGGGGGGTCACCAAGTATGACGTAATATGGCAGGAATGAACGATGCAAATGAGATCGGACGTTATCGTGCGAGTTCGCAGATATTTGCGATGCGATGCGAGTTCGCAGTTTTGTGTGGGAGCCCAAGGGTATGTATGCGTCATAGCTCAGTCAACGCACACGTGAGCACTGAGCAGTGAGAGTGAGGCACGTCCTTAACGCATGCGCGATGAGAGAACAGTTGAAAGCGAAACGCGCGCTGTGATTCACGTTTTCCGGCTTCGGGTGGTGGCCGCATACGTACGGTTTCCTCATTAGGTTTCCTGATCCGAAATTCAGATTAGGTTTTCCGTGATCCTAGCGCAGACGTTAGGTTTTTTTTATTCGGAATTTTTGCCGCCAGTGGGTATAGTAACGCTTTCGTGAAAGCACGTATCATGGACATGGACGACGAAGAATTAATTGGGAAATAATAATTAATAAATAATTGCGAAGAATAAATTTTCGGACTCGCACATAATGAAAACAAACGTTAAACGAAAAAAATCTAAAAATGTAACACACGTACGTCCACTCAACACGAACGCGAGCCGATTCTGAATTTAAATTTCCGTCCGTTTGCTGTCATTCGAAGCAATGTAAGCAAACGCTGCGTTCGGGATGACGTCATTCGGTTTTTTTCCATTCGGACACCCGAACGCGCGACGATAGATTCGAACCGTACGTTAGGTTTTTTTTCCGTCCGAAAAATTTAAGAACGTTTGCGCCGAGTAGAATATTTTGTATGTAAGGTATGCATTCGTGTCTCCGAATCGGAATTTCGGATCAGGAAACCTAATGAGGAAACCGTACGTATGCGGCCAGCCTAAAGCGTTCAACAACAAGATGGCGGACGAAGAAAAAGATTTTACATTAAATTTTATTGAAGATTACAGAAGCTTTCCACAACTTTGGGATCCAAAGAATAAACATTACACAAATAAAGTAAAGAGGAACGATAGTTTGCAAGTTCTGGCTAGTAAATATAAAATTGATATCGATGGAGTTAAAAAAAAGATAAAAAGCCTCCGCTCTTATTTCTCCAAAGAGCATCAAAAAGTCATCAAGAAAAAGAGTGGCGCTGGATCCGATGAGATGTATGTTTCACCGTGGTTTGCTTATACACATCTCTTATTCACTGCTCACTCGCTGACGCCAAGGAATACTAGAGAAACTAGTACTGAGGATGAAAAGGTAAATACCTAGGTACTTTAAACGCATATCTACTATTTATTGAGGCCAATTAATTTACTTAATATATTTTCCACAAAAGAAATATTATAGGTACTTACCTACCTACATACATATACATAGTTAAAAGTTATATGTACTTAGGTATCGGCTTTGAAACGGTAGGTACCTATTGCTCCAATATCAAACATAAAATAATCTTATCTTAGGTACTATTCTTACTATCTTAATAATAAATGCGAAAGTCTGTGTGAATGTTTGTTTTAAGTAATCTCCGTAACTACTTAAATTATTTAATTATATGAAATTTGGTATGTAAGTTTAGAGCCAACAACATAGTTTAGAGCCTAGAATAACACATAAAATTTGGGAATTTTACCTCTGAGGGGTTTAATAGGGTGGTAAAGTTTGTATGTAAAATTATTATTCCTTGATTTGATTCACTCAAAACTCGGTATAAATATACACACTGCAAAGTAAATAATTGAACATATATTTTTATTTTTACGAAACTACCCCTAGGAGGCGTGCAATAAATTTCTGTAATTTGACAAACACATTTCCATGTGGGCGAAGCCTCGGGGCGGGGCGCATCTAGTAATTCATATAAGGACCAATAGATGAACGATTAAGCGGAACCCAAGTTGTTTTATTTTTATCTCAACTCCTATACAATGTATATTCGATGTTTTTAATTGTATATATAGGTAGATATGTGGTGCATCAACTAGTTAACTGTTTTTACCCTAAACTATCTGTAAATAAGTAAAATAGTAAAAATATAAAAAAGTGTCTTTGGCCCTAATTGTGAACAATTTTGAACTAATCTGAACAAAATCACCCCTATTTATGAACAAACATAAAGAAAAGCAGAATTATTTACAAGAAGAGATTAAATGAATTGAGCTTATAAGAAATGGGGTTCCGCAAATAATATTGCTAATAATAATGTTGTTATTAAAATTGCTTGATAAACAAATAGGTAACAATCAGTCTGCATCTTAATTTTATCGGCTTAATAAAAAATAACAATCAGTCTAAAAGAATAACCACGTCCACGATATTATTACAACCCTCTGATAGGGTTATTGTAAAAAAAATATATATTTGTAAAATTATATATAAATATATATATAGAGTGAGTGGGGGCAAGATGAAAAAAGGGGTAAGACAAAAAGTCTTCAATAACACCAGATTTATAGTACTTATACAGTGCTGGCAACATCGTTAGGGCCACCAATTTGTTACTTATCACAACTCAGTCAGTGGTTGCGGCTGAGAACGCCTGGTTGTGTGTAAAGTGCAATTTTCTAAGACAGTGTATTTTTCAGGATTCACAAAAGTGATTTCATCTTGCCCCGTGTCTTGTAAATTAAATTACAAGGCAGGTACGAGTGTTTAATTAAAACATCTGCCTATTATTTTTTGTACATATTTATGTAATTATTACTAAATCTCTCTATTTCTCGTATTTTAGAATTTATTTCAACTTTTCATCTTTCCCCATTTACATTTAACGGGGTAAGACAAACATATCAAAGTCTTAATCTTGACCCTTTTTCAAATTTCATACTAAAAGCCAGATATCCTCAAACTGTATCTTTGTGTAAGTTTCAGCAAGAAAAATAAGAAATAAAAAAAATATTGCTGAAAGTAGTAAAACAAAAAATAACAAGAATAGGGCATGCTAAGAAATGTGAAATAAAAAAAGAAATCCAATAGAAAAAGAAAATACTATAAAAATTACAAAAGAAAAAAATAAAGAATTATTTATGGTGATAAAAAAAAATATTCATATAGGTTTCATGTGAAATAAAAAAAGTTATCCGTTTTTATATGATTTTTCATTAATAGAAAATATTTTTTTTCTTCAGTCAAAACTTATGCGAATTGGCTGCAAAGTTTGAGAATCTCTTCTTCAATCTTCCCCCAGTGGGGTAAGTTCGGAATATATTATATTTTTAAATTTGTTATATCTTTGTTAAAAATAGCTATTTTGGCACTACAGTCAGTTACAACTTTTTAAATTACTTAACACTCTAGACTTAGGACCATAAACTTTGCCTAGGACCTGCCTAAGACACGTTTTAACGATTTTTTGAGATTTTGAGATTTTCATTCGATCTTACCCCGTCACCTTTTCATCTTCCCCCTGTTTCAATTAAGTAAAAATAATATTTTTAATTACAGTTTTCTACTTTTTGGACAGCTTTATCAGGCTGTTATTGACATATTATAAAAATCTAGTCTTTACCCTTTAATTATGTCTAATTTACTTTTAGCTAAAGTTAATATCTATTCTTCTACATGGATTCAAAAACAACACTGACCATCTCATCAAAAAACCGTTCGATCTTGCCCCCACTCACTCTATAGATATATTTTCATTGTAAAAAAAAATTCTCAGAAAACTAAGTTTAAACCAAATGTCACGTTCGTGTGACGTCACATTGAGTTAACATGCTTGGATTGGCCGTAGTGAATCATTGTAGGATTTGATTTACCCCCAGCCCCAGCTTTGATTTACAGAACCAAAAAAAATTAAGTAGGTACTATTTTATATTGTTTCAGGATGCGCCAGCTGAAATATTAAATAGAGAAAGCTCAGCGACTTCGCAGTCTACGTATATGTCTGAAGATGAGCATGAATTTACCCTACCACCGATAAGAAAGAAGAGAAATATTATATAGCTTGGCAAAAAAGAGTAGAAAATAATGGGGGCGCCACTGTAGGTCCTTATGGCAACACCTATAGCGCACCAAGATAGTCTTGATACTTAGGTGTATATTTCAGTTGTACGTACATTTATATCCACACATAGTATACTAGTATCAGTAAATATTGTTTAATTGAGCAAGGTTCTCGTTATGTAAGTATATAAAGAAAAAAATATAAAGTAAATTAAAATTTAATACATTGTTATTAATACATTGTAAGTTCTCTCTCACAGTATTCCTTTTCTATTTTTATTACGTGCTGGCACGAATTCTTCCAATCCTCCTCCGTAATAGCTTGGAACCGTTCCGTTTTAGCACGCTCAGCTGCTTCCTATAAAGAAGAAACTTTTTATGATACCTTTAACTTACCTTTTTCAGTTTATTATTTAGGCACCTAATTTCTAGACCATTTAAAATACAAACGCTATAGTAACTTTATTACAAAGAAATAACACAACAATTAAATTATGTAGAAATAGATTTACATATTAGCTAGTCTAGCTCAAGTATCAAATTCTATGCCCGCGCTATAGCAGAGTACGCAGAACAAACGTAAACATAACCTAACTGCCCGATGTTTATTGTTGAATATTTCACTTGTTCCGTGGAACTTTAATTTACTCCTGCTTTATGACCATCAAGTTACCTTTGATTCAACTTAAAATTACAAAACAAACTCTCACAAACCTGTCATATCAGCGGTTCTTTGAAAAACATTGTTGAGATCTGCAAGAATAGTTCTGGCCTCAAATTCTGCCAGACATCGCATGTATACCGTATAAATAACCTCCATGGCAGCACTTCTAACTGTTTTATTCATTATTTTTCACTTTTCGTCACTTTATCACCACCGCTTGACCGATCCAAGTAAAAAATCCGAGAATTCGTAATCTTTGTTTACAATTTTACATCAAACGTCATTGTTTTAAGAATGTTGCCACTAAACAAAAAAATTAGTTCCGTTTCTAGACTTTTTTGCCAAGCTGTAAGTCCAATGATTGACGATACAGAAGAGGAAGCTTACAAATTTATGAAAAAAGCTAGTGAAGAAATAGTAACTCAAAAAGATGAGTTCACTATTTATGGACAATTGATAGCTCATAAAATTCGAAACCTCAATCCATTAAATCGGCTATTAGCTCAAAAGCGCATAAATAATATACTCTTTGATCTGGAAATGCAACAGTTAACCGGTGCAGCCGCAACGAAGAATGATACTGAGATGCTGAATGTTACCGAGATAACTACAGAATATGACTGAGATACAGAATGTTACTGAGATGCTGAATGATACCGAAATGCCAAATGACTCTTTACTTCGGCTGAGACACAAATAAGTAATAGATATTATTAGTAAAATTTCTGAATTTGTTCAATTTGTTGGTAATAAATGTACCTAACTCTTACTTACCTTAATATACCTAATTCCTTACCTTAATGTACCTACCTAGGTACCTACTTTAATTATGGTTTTTGATATATCTGGTAGCATTGCTGATATTAATTGCTTGGTATCTTTAATAAAAACGAAAGAGACATGAAACTGTCTCCAGTAGCTAAAAACCGCGATATCACTAACTTTATTTTACTAGGCATTGCTTCACGTCTGCCATTTATGTAAGGTCTAAAATATTTGACAAGTCTGAGGACAGCCCATACAATAGCAGTGAGTTCTTTTTGAATTGTTGGGTAGTTTAATTCTGCTTTGTTCAATGGTCTACTGGCATAGGCCACTGGTCTCAAATCGTTATTGCATAAAACTGCTCCAATTGCTTACCGCTTTCTAATTATTGGTTCAAGAAATTTCAAAAGTCGATCGTTCTTCTAAAAAGAAATGTTTTTCTTCACGTAGTTCACTCATGATTTTTTTTCACGTTAGGTACCTACTTCGACTTAGAATTATCTAATCCGCTACTTAGATTTTTAATAACTTAGTACCTACTTACTTACCTATCCAAAACTTTCTCTTGATTCTTTTTTTTCCGGAATTTCTGATATCTAACCAACACCAAGCAAGCTGCACATAATTTCACCAAGCAAAATATTTCCAAAAGACAGGAGAAACTACGACTGAACTATGGTGTTGCGTTCAACACCATAGTAGTTCAACACGCATTAAATTATAGAAAACGTTAAACGAAAGTTGAATAGAAAGATGAAGACGAAAGTTGAAGATGAAAATGCACAGTGTGGACATAGCTAATGATAGCTTTCTTGGCAAAACATTGACACCGAGATGGCGTGTCGTGTATGAACGCCCAAATCTGAGGGTACTTTAGTACTTACCTACTTAGCAGGTAGGCACCTTGCATTGCATACACTAGCTAGACTACAATGAGTTTGGATGACGCTGCAAACGTCTCCACACACTGAAGCCGAAGGCGGAGCGGAGGCGAAGGAGTGCCGGTTTTTCCTATGGTATCGCGCCGCCACCGCCTGCGGTGTGTGTGTAGGCTCATTTCAATAGAATACAACTCGCACGCCTTCGCCTCCGCTCCGCCTCCGGCTCCAGTGTGTGTGTTCCTAATATTTGAAAGGTAAAATAAAACCCTTAAAAATATTTGGTGATGAGGAAGGTAGTAGGAAAATCACTGACCATTCAGCTCCGAGCTCGACGATGGTGTCTCCAAAGGGAACGGTGTGAACGCGCCCCCCTATCCTATCCTGGGCCTCAAGCGCCAGCACACGTTTGCCAGCCTTCGACAGTTCAGCAGCCGCCATGATGCCTGAGGAACCCTGGCCCACAACAATGACATCGTACTCCACGCTCGCCAAAGGCGATCTGTAACATTATCAAGTCATGCGAACTTATGTAGGTAGGACAAATTAAGAGCTACCTGTATATCAAGTGAGAGCTACTCAGCCCTCACAACTCACGCCAAAGGCTAGGCGTAGGTAAGGTACTTATCTGAAAAAAGTAAATTTTCTGTTTTGTTGAGCTTGGGATAGCTTGTGAAATGATCTAATTGACTTAGCAGAAAAGCCATCTTGACTTGACAAGAATATTGAAAAATTACCTCTAAGAAATAATAACGTAAAAAAGAACATAATGTATAATAGGGGAGGCATTATAATGTCCAGCAGTGGACTGATACTATAGACTAATGATGAGGATGATGATACATACCTACCTATCTACGACGATCATATAGCGCGGCGGGCGAAGGTCCGTCTACGACGAAGTAGGTTGCGGGTTCGATTCCTGTCTTGGACCAATGTTTGTACGATTTGATTATGTACTTTCTAATGTACCTTTTTATATAATGGAAGAGTTGCCTCCTTAAAGTTTCATACAGTTGTAGAACTATTATTATTCAAATTTCAGTCTGTTCTGTTCAGTAATTTTGGTTACAATCATGCATCCAAACTTCGCATATAGGTAAGTAAATAAGTTTTTGTGTTATCAAATATTTTTCGTTGTTAGAGTAGGTGTCGTCAAAACGATATAATAAGTACCTACCTTCTTATACGTGGTTAGATCTACTGATGCCCAAGATCAAGACTCTTAAAGGTCAGAATTTAATGATATCACAAGATAAATATAATTAAGTACCTACCTATTATATAATATAATCAATAGAATTGCGATGGATTATATTAGTATTTATTACTTCTTCGCGCCAAAACTGCTGAAATTTGGATAGATAGGTATATGTATATCATTCCCATACATTAATTCCATGGGATGATAGTTAGGTATCATTGCTATATTTGCTAATCGGAAACAAGCGTACGAAGTCACGGGGATACAAATGCCTTCGTTTACCTACCTACTTACTCATATGGTACACATGTAAAAAATTGGTTCTCACATTAGATGCAGGTATAAAAACAAGTAGGTAGGGATTGAAGTTAGGTACGTAAATAAAAACTAAGAGTAAACTAACCCAGTAACAACAGCCACCACACACAAGAGTACTGCACCCCACATGATATTAAATTAAACTGACAGTGGCCTATAGAGCGTCCTCTATTAAATACATCGACTACAGGTTATCTGGTCTCTAGTGATTTTGTTTACGTTCTGATTGTAGGTACTTATTAATGTATGTCATTCATTAATATAGGTAGGTATCTACAAAAACTTTAAAAAAATCCAAAAATAGTTTTTTCGAATTAAAAAGAATAAAGTACCTTGGTCCTTTGCAAATTCGATTTGTCACAGGTATCACAGTCCAAATAGTCCAATCCTGAGGTGGCCAATTTAGGATAGACTAGCATATGCCCACAGCTTCGCACTTGTTATTTCTACGGAAAAATTTCAAGGGTATTTCAATCCCTATTATATTTATGGGAGAAAGCCTATGTTTTATTATTTATTGAATTATTTTTTATCTAGTAATCTTTTTAACTATGTCTATTTAAAATTTTATTCCGATCCGTTCAGTCTTTTTGAGTGATAGAGGAACAAACTTTCGCGTTTATGATATTAGTAAGGACATAACATTATTTATTAGTAACGAATAAGGAAGTACTTAGGGTACTGACAACTCAGTGCAGAGCACAAATATTATGTTTACCACAGAAATGCATTTCTGTGGTTTTGAACACATTTTAATCTCCTTAAAAAATCAAAATAGAGTCCGATCACAAATTTCTTTCAAAATTTCATATTTAGACGAAGCTAGAACTGCTTGGCATAGTGCTTGCCCCGATGCTGCTCCTCCAAAATCTCTTTCGTCCCAACGGCAATGGGACGGGCCTTTGTGTGAGTTGACACGGAATTGTTTGTTACAAACGTGCTCCAGCTCGGCAGATCGTGCCCGTCTCCTAGCCGTTTCTAAATGGGAGTCAGGACATTGGCTGCAAGCACTTCCTTCCTATAACACTGGCACTTTATTGGATCCCGCTACTTTCCGTATCGCAACATGTATTCGGTTGGGTGCAAGGTGTTGTGCGCCTCATCAATGCCAGTGCGGTACTGCAGTCGAACAGCTTGGTCATCACGGATTATCGTGTACTAGGGCCGCTGGTCGGATATCTCGTCACGCCAGCCTTAATGACATCATCCGGCGGGCCTTTGTCAGCGCTAACGTACCAGCTATTCTCGAACCGAATGGTCTGTTCCGTGACGATGGCAAGAGGCCCGACGGTATGACACTAGTCCCATGGGAGTTGGGGAGGCCCATTGTGTGGGACGCTACATGCGTCGACACACTTGCACCTTCCCATCTTTCAAGGACATCCACTAGGGCTGGTGCGGCGGCAGATCTGGCCGAGGATCTCAAGAGGCGCAAATATGCAGGTCTCGACAGAACCTACGCATTTGCTCCCCTTGGATTCGAGACCCTAGGTCCGTGGGGTACCGAGGCTCTCCGGGTTTTTAAAAAATTATCTGAGCGTCTGGTCGATGCGACGCGTGACCCGAGAGCTGGTGAATATCTGGCTCAACGCATCAGCATTGCCATACAGCGTGGTAATGCAGCCAGTGTCTTGGGGACGCTTCCGACTGGTATTGACATGGATCAATTGAGCTACCTTTAGACTGTTTGCAACCGTCTGCAGTTAGCTCAATGGTTTCAATTGTAAATACTAGTTGTAATTTTTCTATTTCTGTGCTTGTAATTTTCGTTGTAAATAGAGTTATTTAACTTAAAATAAAAGCTTATTATTTTGAACACATGATGAATAAATGATATAATAGTTGCATTGAGTTTGTGATAACTGATAATGATAACCCTGTTCTTATCTTATAACTTTAAGAAAATCCTTCAGAAACTTTGTGAAGTATGAGATTTCAAAACAATTTTTAATGTTATTTATGTTTATTAATTATGTCACATTCTAATTATTTGGTAACTTGAATACAATTCATATCAACTAAAATGAATACTATAATAACTAAACACATTAATCAATACAAATAAATAAATATAAATGCTTAACTAACACACTTGGTAGATAATTAGAATTAAGAATAGGCACAAACTACATTAAAAGCTGACTTAGCCAGGTTACACTCAAGACCATCAACACAGGAACATCTCGTCACAATAGTAGAAAAGAGACGGATCTGATTTTTGGATTTTCGTTTTATTTTATTAATCGGCTAAGAATTACATAGAAAATCGTCTTTATTCTACTGAATATCTTCGCAAATAAAACAAATATTGAAAAAAAAAACAAAGTGATAGATTTTCTATGTAATTCTTAGCCGATTAATAAAATAAAACGAAAATGGCCAAAAATCAGATCCGTCTCTTTTCTATGATTGCGACGATCTTACAAATTAATAACACACATTTTAAGTTTCAACTACTTAAGCAATACTTTCTAAGGTTAAATTGAATGTTTTGAAAATAACTATGATGGTTACTAGTACTTTTTACTTAAGTGCCATAAGCCTCTGATATTCAATTTCTTTGAATGTAATATCTTTGTTGATAGCATAAAGTATTTCTTGGAACCTGTGCCTCAGTGTCATGTTTTCCAGGCCCGCTATTTCTTGTTGAGTCTTCTGCTTCCTCTGTTTCAGCTCTTCAAGTTCTACAGCAAGCTGCTGTAACTTGAAATCCACATCAACTGGATTGGTATACTCATTCAAAGAGAATGGATTGGCCGAAGATGTTGACGGCTTAGGTTGCTTCTTCTTACCTTTGGAAGGACCAGCTTCTGGAACTTTTGCAGTAGAAGAGGGAGAGAAGAACATATCTTGGTTAAATTCTGTATCAAATAATTTCTTACTATATTCTCCTGGGGCTTGCATGGAAGTCTCGGAATAGGTATCTTCAAATGTGGACATTCTCCTGTCGTCAATATCCACATTAATATTCTCATCCTCCAAATCACTGTCACTCAAAGTGCCACCAAATATGTCTTCAACTTTAGAAGAAGATTGCTTTGAACCTTCAGCTTTGACATGTTCTTTTTTCGTCTTGACTTTTTCTGGTTTGATAGACACACTTGGTTTTGAATCAATACCAGGCTCTTCATCCTTGACAGCTTCTTCGATTATCTCCCATGTCATGCTGACAGCCTCATTGTCTGCTCTCAGGAGTCTCTTTACTTCTTTTTCGATTTCTGGAGCTTCAACGCTTTTCTTTTTTAAGGTTTTCCTAAAGCGCCTTTTTCGAACATTCTTAGTTGGAGGTGTGATGCCATGTGGAAACAAAAACTTTTTGTCAACTTTGAATGGATCTTTTTTTTTATTTTTTACTGGTGATTCTTCTTCTGTAGATGCTGGATCAATTTCAGACTTACAAATCATCATTTGACAAATATCAGCAGATTTGTAAACACTTTTCCTATCAACTGTTTTCAATGATTCAACAATAGTTGGAAGGTCTACTACTTTAGCATGCAGTAACCAGTCGTCAAAGCGAACTTCACCATGACGCATATCATTTTCCATTTGGATTGAAAGGCGGTTTTTGAAGTTCTCTCCCAACCTCAAAACTTCTCTCAAACTTTTCGCTGGTTCCTCAGGCAATCTCAAGATGAATTGCGTCTCCAATTCAACGGGATAATCAAGATCTTTCTTATCTCTGGGCATTATGGACATTTTTCTATGTGGATCCATAATTATATGAGTAAAAAAAGATTCCTTTAATCAATGCTTGCTCTTGTTGTGTAGTTTGTGCTGTACTTTACTGCTGCTTCACTGTCACCGAAATTAATTGATCGAAGTAAAGACTAATAGAGCTGCGATAAATTATATGGAATGCAATGTAACACATAAAACAATGCAGCTAGGATTAGCATTTTAATTTTTAATAATTAATGGTAGGTGGGTGCCGGGTGGGCGGAGGAAGAAAAGAAAATCAAGAAACGAAAGAAATTGATTTCCCGTTTTTTTTATCTCAATTTTTGTCAGTCTTCAACTTCAACTTCTTGATTATGGCTCTGCGTCTGGAAAGAGTCTTTTGTCAGTCTGCGGACAATAGAAATTGTCGTTATAACATTAATCACTGTCAACGTCAACTGCAAGGAGGTTCGCTTGTGGATTTCTAATGGGCGCTCCACATTCACACGAGACATTCACCCGAGAATCTCCGGAGATTCTCAGCGAGAACTGTAGCGAGAACTTCTTTGGGTACACACTCTCACAAAGTTCTCAAATAGTTCTCACTACAGTTCTCGCACTCGATGACGATGGAAGTAACCGCTGCGACAAGTTTATTGTTATGCGGCTCGCGCGCTACTGAGAAACATGCGAGTATAGATGTAAGGCCGGTTTAAAACCAATTAAACCAATCCATTAAAAACGAAAAAAACCGTTTTAAACCGAATTAAACATTTTTTTTCGGTTTTTTTGGTTTATGACTTTGTTTTTCTTTTTTTTAACTATTTTCTTGATTTCAACATAGAACATAAAAACTCTATAAAAATTTGTTAATGCGGCGTGTTCTGATATTGATAACTAAAAAGTGGAGAAAAGCCCAAGAACAACGCGAGAACTTGAGAAGAATACGCGAATCGCTTCCACAATCACGTTTCTCGCCTGTTTCTCGCGTTCTCGCGAAGTTCTCGTGTGAATGTGGAGCGCCAATAATAATTATACCGTGGGTGGGAAAGAATTTGAAGGCTCTCCGTCGCTGGAGGCCTTTCATCAAAATCAACAAGCTGGCTTTTTCGTGATTTTTAACCATTGTCCGGTGATCGGAGCATACTCTCGCCATGCCATAGACATCCAAAAAATTCATGACTATAAACAACTCTCATCAGAAAAGACGGTGACCAAAGATGTTTTATAGTAACTAGATGTAACATTATAAAAACGAACATTTGACACTGTTTTGCCTTCTTGCTCTTTGGGAGTATGCCATATGAAAAAAAAGATAGATATAATTCTTCAGTTCAGTTTCAGTTACATTCAAATACGTATGTGGTCAATCTGATTCTTGTCTGACATTCTACTGAAATGTGAGAATAGTGATGTGAAATTCTGTACTTATCGATTAAATTATGATTTCAGTAAGCAGGTTTGTTGTAACCGCTGCATTGTATGTTGATCATGACGACCGATGTAGCGCGGTGGGCGAAGGTGCGCCTGCAACGCAGGAGGTTACGGGTTCGGGAATCGAACCCCTCAGAACAAATTTGTGTATGATCTGCAGATATATGTTCCGTTGGTCTGGGTGTTTTCAATGTACTATAAAAAATGTATATCTATGCATAAGAATGTATTTAATAAATCAGTTATCTAGTACCCATACCACGAGCTTTGAGTAGCTTACTTTGGGGCTAGATGGTGCTTTGTGGATTGTCCAGCATTATTATATATTATTATAAAAGAGTATAATAAATTCAGTTATGTTTAAAATCCGCAAGCTGTAATTTTACTTGAAAAGTTATACCAATATTCATTAATCACCTATATTTTTTTGGTGTTTGTGGGGTTTTATATTAAGTTTGGAGTATGTGAGTCAATAATGATTAAATCAATCAGCTGGTAATGATTGAAACTACAACCCCCTCAAGGATCTAGATCGATTTAACCGGTACCTGACCCTGTAGGTATACAGCGTGTAAACAGACAACTATCGAAAACGAAGGGGGATGGCGAAGCACCTTTAAACTTAAACAAAACAAAAATCCGCAGGCCGAAAAAAAAATTGTAGCCGAAGATAAACATGTTTAAAGATTTTCAATTATTTTGTTTGCAAGCAATGTACGCGTCCACTTCGATACCTACGCCGCCGCGCCGACGTGAGTCGCGTCGCGCGCGACGCATCACTCACTACTACATAACATAAGTACATCACTACATAGTATAAAACAAAGTCGCTTTTTCTGTCCCTATGTCCCTATATCATTATGTCCCTTTGACTGCTTCAACATCATCATCAACCTGTATTAGTCCACTGCTGGACATAGGCCTCCCCCAATGAGCGCCATAGCACCCTGTCTTCAGCTTGACGCATCCAGCATCTGCCAGCAGTCTTTCGCAGATCGTCATCCCACCTGGCCGGAGGGCGTCCTACGCTACGTTTACCGAGTCGCGGTCTCCACTCAAGAACACGTTTACCCCAACAGTTGTCGGTTCTTCGCGAGATATGGTCGTAATCGTTTTGACTGCTTAAATCTTTAAAACTACGGAACGGATTTTGATGCGGTTTACTAGCGACCCGCCCCGGCTTCGCACGGTTTTATTATACGTATAAACCTTCCTCTTGAATCACTCTATCTATTAAAAAAACCGCATCAAAATCCGTTGCGTAGTTTCAAAGATTTAAGCAGTCGAAGGGATATAGGGACATAGGGACAGAAAAAGCGACTTTGTTTTATACTATGTAGTGATACACTCGTGCGAAACCGGGGCGGGTAGCTAGTAAAGTTATAAGTCGTCAAAGTTTAAGGTAAGGTCTTTATAGCAAGTACCTAGGCTGTCGGTACTCGGTAGATATTTCACGACTTACCTAACTAAAGACACGAGCATCATTCATATCTTTCGCAGTAAGTAAATGCGCAACACTTCTGACGCATTTCCTAGAGCTTCACCATAAGAAACACAAACATTTGCCCATACTCCATCGCACTGAACATTATGTTGGCAAATAAAACACACTTACTAAACACAACCGATACACATGACATTCTCCATAGCACATCATGAGCATTTGTCCATACTCCCTCGCACTAAACATGTTTATAAAACACACCGAAAAACACAGAAAGTAACTTCCACTATTTACCTTCCTACACTAAGACCATGTACTTAAGAAAAACTTTAAAAACACGCATACCACACTAAAAATCTGTTTCACAAAACAAAACAGTATTCGCAAATTTCCGCAACGACCGCGCAAGTTCGAATACTAACACCGGCTAAAAGACGAATAAAAATAATACAAGCACTATGTACCTACATAGAGAAGTTATACATTCAAAATCCGTTTTTAAATGCCGACAGCCAAAGTGTTATAATCCTTATGCCTAATTAAATAAAGTTTAGATTCCTTTCCATACATTTCCTTTGACTATAGCCGACTAGCCGCGTACCGACCCACGGCGCGGCGCTCCGCGCCCGACAAAGAAAAACACCGCTGCTGTTATAAACCTTATGCAGAGTGGAATAAGGTTTTCCTATACCAAAGCAGACTATTCAGTATCCAATAAGGTTCAAAATGGGGCATACTCATTTTAAAATCTTTATCACAGAATTATGAGATAATTTTATTTTTTTCGCGGGAATATTTGAATACTACGACTAGTAAAAGGATTACTTAGTTATGAACGTTTCCAGCTAGAATTAACTTTTTACCCTGAACCAAAAAAGCACAGAATACATAATAGTAGTATACATGGTCATACATTACATCCCAAGGTTGCCTGGATGGAAGAAATGAGAGAACTTTTAGCGATAAGACCGCCCTTTATACTATGTATGCAGTATTTTTGTTTTGTTTTCTTTCTTTGTGTGGTACCTAGGTTTAAGTATAATAAAAAAGAGTTTTCTATTCTATTCTAGTAGGAACAGGTAGGTAAAATGTAAATGATATCTTCAATTTGTTAATAGAAGTAGAAGTGTTAGGAAGGGTTCGATCCTACAATCTTCAGATTGAAAATCGAGTGTATTCTTTCTATGCCAAGACGGCAAAATACAGATAGCCACCAGCGAGCAGCGCGGTAACCTACGTGCGTACCTAGCGTATGTATGTATCTTGCGTAGATAGATAGATACCCATTTCGCTCGCGCAGTCGAGCGGTGGTGCGGGCGTCCATAAACAGCTGAGTTGAGGTCATTCACTTGCGTGCAATACATTACATCTTTTTTTTAATTTGTTTATTTTTGCTTTTAAAAATTGTTTATTCGTGTTGATATGTTTTCTTAGTGTTGTACTATGGGTGTGTAACTAGATAAAAAAATAAAAAAATTTAGAGAGGTGAAATTTTATTCGCGTTTTTTTTTCGATAAATATGTTCAGAATCATGGTCTGATTGCCACCTTTCATTTTTCGATAGTAGTCTTTTTACACCCTGTATAAATAAAGACCTACTAAGGTTATTTTGTTAAAACTTACATAAACTTGATAAATCTTCTTGATAATAATTATGTTTTTATTTAAAATGGGGTTAAGCGGTGATGGTTGTTTGCCGTCGTTATTTAGGATATGAGCAGTGAGAAAACTTAGGTAGGTACTTAGTTACATTAACATAAACGAAATTATTTTTAAAGTATTTTCACGTCGTATGCTCCTACTACTATACTTAACTGAAATATTTTGTGCTTAGATACCACCTGGATGCTATCATTTAACCTTTATTTTCAAAGTTTTGTTGTAAGTCCTTTGATATCCAATTCTGTGGCACGAAACATGGAAATGTAAAAAACACTAACGAGAATTCTATGATGGCTCCCAGACATGTCTTCTCAAGTTTTGTTTCCATTTTTCTTTTGTTATTGGATATTTTGTATATCTAGAAGTGAAAGATAAGAATAAGTTGTGAACTTCTAGCTACATTGCAATCTTTAGTCTCCTAGATCTTACTAGCGACACCATAATCAAGTTTTGATTTCTAACTCCAACTTAGTCGGTCCATGTAGGTACCGTAGCACTATCTCGGTAGGTATAATTCTCAAACTACGACAATTTATTTTTGAATCATCATTTTGTCAACCAGTATTAGACATTCATCGACAATAAATTATCGACAACTACCAGTACTTCACTAGGTGGCATCAAAATGGTACATCAGATGTCAGTTTTTCGTATTGTACTATAATATTAGTGAATTATAGAATTATACTGCTAATGAGCTGTAAATAACGTAGTAAAACAGTTATTATATTCTATGTACAAAAAACTATTCAACATATTGCAAAGAAAATACATGTAATATCCGCGTAATATCCGCGTCTATCACGATAACAGACTTACCGATGAAAAGATATCTTGCGTTTATCTTCACATAAAGATCCCAAACGGCTTTTACAACCCACAGCTACACAAGTCATTATATACTAAGTTCTCGATTAAATATTATATATAGAACACAAAATTACAAATAAAACATAAACACAAATTTTCATTTTCTCAATCTGACATTCACTTGTCACCGTACGGTATCAAACAAAACCAAAACAATATCAAATCGGCTACATCACCTTATAGGATGACAGTGACCATATGCTCCATCTACCTTACGGAACGTAGGTAGGTACTTACTTGATCTTGGACGGTGACTATCAACAAAGATGTCAAGTCATTATCTAGCACTGCTATTTTTTTTTTCCTTTCTTCTTGGACTCGCTAATCTTAGCATTTGCCATTTTCATGTTTTTTTTTGTTTTGTTTTTTTTTTTTAAATAAAAAATTTGGGAAACTTAATTAAACTCTCCTGATCCTGTTCATATTTCGTCACGCAGTAGGCTTTGTACTTTGCTATTTGCTACCCTCATAGAAGAACTAGAACTAGACAACGGTAGGTGCCGAAGTTGCACTTCGCGACCACAATTGTTTAAAAATCAACTCATACTGCGACGCACGCAATTAAGTACAATTCATAAGTACATTCGTGCAGAAAAACTAAGTGCCTACCGCGTTATTTACCTAAACCTAAGATCTAGCATTACTACGTTACTAAACATTGCCACTCTCTTCTTACGTATAACTCTATCCCTGTCTCGCGCGGATTGCCGCGCGGGTCAGGCAGGGCTTATCGCTTCGCTTACAAGCGACGCGCCCCGACTTCGCACGGTATTATTAGGTATACGGATAAACCTTGAATCACTCCATGTATATACTATTATTATAAAAAAAACGGCATCAAAATCCGTTACGTAGTTTTAAAGATTGAAGCATACATAGGGATATAGGGACAGAGAAAGCGACTTTGTTATAATTAGGTACGTAGTATGTTTGATTGTAATACCTACAGTTTGTATTTGCTTTTTACGTGTGAATGGTTTTAGAATAGTTGTGATCTTTGTTTTCTTCTGATAAGTTTTCGCACATCACTTGAGATTTCTGCTTGCATCCTGCCATTTTAAACCTTTGGCGATCAGTTCTCCAATCGGGCCAGTGTGTAAGCCCAGCAGCTTTCAATGAAGGTAGTTCTAGAGGCGTCGCTTGTACGCTCCTTTTTAATTGCCTCAACATATTAATATAGCGGTCTTCTTCGTTTGCGTGAAGTCTGAGGTCAGAGAAGATATTGACTTTAGTGCATAATGATCCATATTTGGAACGACAAAAACCTCACAAATGCATGGTGTTCCAAATTTGGAACATTTTTGAAATTAAAATATTCACTACATATTTTGGTCTAAACTTACATAATTACCGTAAATCGCTTGTAGATACATTGTTCTATCAGATAATCAATTTTATTAGCAAGATTTTTATAGAAAAACCCCATAAACTTCTAATTGAAAGTGTGCAATTTGCCAATCTGTAAAATTGGGCAATTGACTGATGAAATGATTGTAGTTCTATAAGTACTGATATATAGACTACTATAGCCGCGTGTCCACTGCAAGTCCGTCACGTCATCTTAAACTCAGCCCCAAATAATCTCGTTCTCGTTGACGGTCCGGTGACGGCGGGGGCGGACAAACGGCCTTAGGGTTCTGAAGAAGAGCCACTGGCATATATTTCGTTGAGTTACACTCCCTGCTTACAAAATAATCCCATGAAAAAACATGGATGCCGCAGGCAGTAAAATATTACCATAAAAGCTGAGTGTTCCAAATTTGTCACAGTATGCGGTAAAAGTTCGACTGTACTGAAACAAAGGCGTGCTGTTATTAATCCCACGGTACCTATTTTGTTATATAATCCCCTCACCCCCAAATAAGTAACCATGGTCAAGATCAGCGTATTTTCGAATATGCCACCTAAAAAGAAATAATTGTCGCCTAGCAAATAGTCCCTCCCTAAATAAACGCAATATTAAGCCACGGCTACGCCTATGGGTTAAGGAGTGATTTTACTAATGCGAAGCCTGAACTGGACTTAAAATAATAAACGCCTCTGAGATTATACGAATAAATTAATAATTCCATGAATTAACCATTCTTTGAACCATATCTGTGAACCATCCAAATATTCCACGAATGAACCATTCATTCTAGTCAAGTTGGTAACATTAAGTTCGATTTATGGTACCTATGCCAAAAGAGGTTTTGTTCCATTCAGTTCCATTGAAAATCATTGTGAAATTGCGTTTTATCTTTAGCTTGAGTGTTTGTAGTAACTATTTTATTTCAGCTAGAACGTGTTTAGTGAAATATATCGATGATTTAACTGTATTAGCTTCAAGTGGTAAGATATATTGTAACCTTCACAGTTGCCCTCAAATTTCTATTTATTTATTGTTATTTAGATTCTTCGAAAAACGGAACTAATAGTCTAATTTATCAGCATTGTTAGTCCACAAATTACTGTAAAACATACAGTAACTTTTATCGGTATTGTCAGTCGTCACTAGCGTTTCTCTTCCAACCAGGAAGAGAAAGGTGCTCACTACTCAGTACTGCTAAAGTACCTCTGCCTACTTTGTTGTTTCAGCCATAAATAACCCACTTATAAAAGAAGTTATTAAAATTCAATCTTTTTCATATCTCATCTCCTCCAGATTTTCAACATGCTAGCTTGAGTCAATTCCTCCATTAAATTAATTCCACTTGGGTTTCATAGAACATTGTATAAGCAGGATGATGATTTCCTCTTAGAGGTACTTACCAGCTAATAGTGCACTTGCACATAATCTAAAGTGTGTCAATGAATCTTCTTAAGTTTATAGCAACAGTTGAAAATAAAATAATTCTTGTTTGTAGGTCAGTTGCACCACATATCCAGCAAAGGTAACTACATTCTTTTTTGTTTTAAATTGATGAATACATTCTTTACTAAAATCAAATGTTTTAGACCCATTCAGAGTTAGACATTTGAGCAATAAGGATGTGTGCCTAAACAACCAACAAAATTGTTTTATTAATTTAGGAATGACACTTCTATTTTCTTATAGATGGCGGAAGTAGATCCAGAAACTCTTCTGGAATGGCTATTAACAGGGCAGGGTGATGAGCGTGACATGCAGCTCATTGCCCTTGAACAACTGTGTATGCTGCTCCTCATGTCTGATAATGTTGATAGGTGTTTTGAGAGGTAATTTAATGATTGCTTTTACCAAATGTAACCATATTATTCTTGAAAATTGTTTATTTGTTTAAAATATGTTACACTCTACATGCTAAACAGTTGTTAGGACATCCTTTTAAGCATGAAAAACATACTTGTGCCAGGATGTCCTGCTCTTCCATATTTACTTAATTCACAAATAAACTTAATTAATTTATCTAACTATATTTAAAAAAAAACCAAGTTTTAATAACCTAAGAAATCCTCTAAGAGAGGACTGAAAACTTTAAACTACACATTAGTTAAAACTATATGAATGGATATTATCACATATTATAAATATTATAAATTCTATATTATAAATTCTATATGGTAAATTCCAGAAGGAATTCAATAATGAACTTTGATCAATCAAAAAGATAGTCTCAGATGTTTGTTTGTTTTGTCAGTGTATGATGACAAGAAAATTACATTCCTTATATGTTTTTAAACTTTCAGCTGTCCACCCAGAACATTCTTGCCAGCTCTTTGCAAGATATTTCTTGATGAGTATGCACCTGACAATGTTTTAGAGGTGACTGCAAGAGCTATCACATACTACTTGGATGTTTCTGGTTTGTACTATGGTGTATTTTCATACTTTTCGATTTCAATCATTAGAACCTTTAAAGGAAAGCTTATAATGTTTTTTTTTTTTCATAGCTGAATGCACAAGAAGAATAGTGGCTATTGATGGAGCAGTAAAGGCAATTTGCAGCCGATTGTTCACTGTGGATCCTAACAATCGCACAAGCAAGGATTTAGCTGAGCAGTGCATCAAAGTAAGTTCAATAACTATAAACTTCACCTGGCCTTGGATCTAAAAATGCCTGCCTATTTTGTCGTGGTTTTTGTATATACTTTATGTACCTATGTTGTTACTTTTTTGGTGAAATTCAATAGGCAATCAATGACTGATGTACTGACTAATGGTGATATTGAGTTCAAAAACTAGCTCATAACCAAGTTTGTGATTTAAATTTTAATGTGCAGGAAATTTAAATATCACTTATGTGTTAGGTTTTGGAATTGGTATGCACACGGGAAGCTGGTGCAGTGTGGGAAGGTGGCGGCCTACCATCGGTGCTGCATTTCATCACCCATCATGGAACATCTGTTCACAAGGACACTCTCCATTCAGCTATGGCTGTTGTTTCCAGGTACCTAAACCATTGTGCCATTTCGCTTCCTTTGTTGGGTGTATAAACATTCTATTTGATTTGATGTGCTTTGTGATATAAATTAGGAAAGCGTACTGAAATGCTCTTCTCAAATATGATAGTTTTTAAGTCTCTAGGTGAGGTACTGTTGCCGTGGAAAGGAACTTAATCAACCAATTATATTTGTCAAAGCAAAGAAAAAAAATCAATGAATACCTTATTTTTGCTTTTATTTTGATAATTAATTAGTTTAAAATTTGACTTGTCTAAGTGCTTCTTTTGTAAGCCTAAAGATATAAAGTTATTGATTTCTGATTTTGCAATGGTAAAGTAATGGTGTTGGCTTATATTTCACTTCACTACATTTCTACACTTCACTACATAGTATAAAACAAAGTCGCTTTTTCTGTCCCTATGTCCCTTTGATTGCATCCATCTTTAAAACAACGCAACGGATTTTGATGCTGTTTTTTAATAGATAGTGATTCAAGAGGAAGGTTTATACGTTTAATAAAACCGTGCGAAGCTCGGGCGGGTCGCTAGTATCTAAGTTGTATATTTGCAGGGTATGTGGGAAGATGGAGCCAGGCGATGCTCGTGTAGGGGATGCAGTGTCCTCTCTATCGACCCTGTTACGTCACAGCGATGCTCGCGTGGCTGACGCAGCCCTACGCTGCTTCGCCTCGCTCGCTGATAGATTTGCGCGAGCCCATGCGGACCCTGTCCCACTTGCTGAGCATGGTAAATAATCTGTCATGTTTCATACAAATGCTGGTAACCACATTTCAGCAAATAAACTTCATTGAAGGATTGTGCTTGATTCATAACTTGCTCTGATGCATCTAATGCACTAGTTGTTTGTGGTAATGGTTTGTATTTCTTTTGTATGTAAGGTGATAGTGAAATCTTTTTATGAAGTCATTCTGTTTTAATTTGATGATATTCTAGAATTTTAATATACTATAGAATTTAATAGTTAAATATGCGAAAATAAAGTTTCTTGAGAAGATGGTAGCTTCTGTCTACTGCACCGTTTTTGCGGGATAAAAAAGTAGCCTATGCAAATGTTTTTTTTATTCCAACATCTGTGCAAAATTTCATCCAATTAATTCAGTAGTCTTGCATGAAGAGGAATTAATTATCTGAACTTTGATTTTAATTTTAGTGTTATCAGCAATCTGTAGATGACAGAACAATAAGACATGAATGAATGTCTTTTCAGGTCTCATTGAAGAATTGATACGTCGTCTGGGCAGCACTGAAAGCGGCGACGACAAATCCCTGGCCCCTTCAGTTTCCACCACTGTCAGTCTATTGTCGACTCTCTGTCGTGGCTCTGCTCAGATTACCCATGTAAGTAATAACACTTTTGGTAAAACGCAAGTTACTACTTCGTAGAATACAGCTGTGGGGGTCAACCTGCAAATCCAATGTATCAATCATACAAAGAACCCAAAATTGGAATCCTTATCTACCCAATGCTCCATGGTTCCAACTAATTATAAAACAAACAGAACATGAACACTGTCAACGACGTAATAAAGCAATGCTTAGCTACATACTAACAAAACTTAACCAACAGCCCTGGCCATAACATAACCATACCTGGCGTCACAGCCGAAAACTATAAAAAGAGATTGCATCATAGAGCTAGACGCATGACGAAAAATAAAATTGAGAAATGATCGCTGGACCAAATTCCTTGAAACGACAACAAATTTGCTCACAGTCAATTCTGATAGTAGATGAGAAAATTAACAAACAAAAAACTTCGTACAATTAGTCATGACCAATCAATTTTCAAAATTAGCAGGCAATGGGCAGGCCAATTTGCATCGCAGAGCCGATAACAGCTGGGTCTCGGTGACAGCTATTAAATGCGAAACCAAGTGTGAGACTTGACAATGTTGTAGTGAGATGTCGATGCATAGAGGCGACTCAGGATAAATTTTTTGTGACGCCGAGTCATTTTGGGGAGACTTTGTTTAGCAGTGAATGCAGTTGAAGATGGAATCCAATTGACTTAGCCCTTCGTTTGTTCCTCAAAATAATAGGTATCTATGACTTGAGCCCAGAGTTGACTATACCTCTAATAAAGTTTGATAAAAAAGGGTATTTTATTATAATACAGTGTAGGTGATAGTACAATGGGGGCTACCGTTTTCTTGCTCACCGGTTGGCGCCACTGTTGACTAAGGTCCGGATGTATTAGCTCAAAAGGCTACTTTTTATGAGCGGTGCCCAAAAAATCTTTTGAATCTCTTTAATACTTAAAAATAATATCTCATTTATTCATTATAAATAACTATCATCAAGAGTAGCTATGCCGCAATGCTGATCCGTTCCGTTTTTTGCGTGTAGCCGCTTATTTTTGCGCTTTTTTTTTATTTTAGCTTTCAACGCGTTTATATTCATCGTTAAAAAATCCATAATTGCGATAATTTCACGAAAGAGATCACTTTTCAACAGGTAAATTAAACAAATTATAATTTATGTCACAAAGCCCACTCAAACAATGAAAATAAATTTTTTTTGACCTCACTTTACACTAGCGCCTCTGGTGGCAAATTCACACGCGGTAGCCCCCATTGTGATCTAAGTGTGTGTATTGTTTCCCAGGACCTAGTCCGGGCAGAGCTGTGCTCGGCCGTGGAGGCGGCCGTCCAAGCGGACGAGCGCTGGTGCCTCGAATGCATGCGCCTTGTAGACCTGCTGCTTGTGCTGTTGTGCGAAGGAAGACATGCTATACAGACGTAAGACAACCTTGATTTTCTTTATTATATCTCTTAAAGCCGCCACACAGAAACCTTGGCTGGTCTGGAGGCAAAGGCATGGCACATTAGAGTTATGAACATTATTTATTTACAGTTACAAAAAACGCAACCGCTCTCGCAAGTCTGTAACTAATGTTATTCTAGATCTTCAACTACCCACTTACCAAATTTTATGTAAAAAAAATTAGTAGTTACGGAAATACGTACAAACATTCACATAGACTTTCACGTTTATTATATCAGTTGGATTAAGTACAAAAAAGAAACCTGTTCTGATGTTAAGTTAATCTAAACATCACAACAGGTTTCTTTAATTAAATAAAAATAAAGAAATAAACCTTAGTTTCAAATCACGCGTTAAAATCCATTGCCTAGTTTAAAGATCTAAACTTAGAGAATATGACGTAGTGTAGTATATTTTCTGGCACCCATAACACAAGCTCTGCTTAGCTTGGGGCTAGATGATTCTGTGTAGATTGTCCGGAATTATTTATTACTAGCTGACCCGACATACGTTGTCCTGTCTTAATTATGAATATAGAATTCGCATTTTCCGCGCAATTTCCTTAACTTTTTCTTTCATAAGAACCTTCTCCTGATAATAAAGAACAGAACAAAAAAAGAATTAGCGAAATCGGTCCAGCCGTTCAGGCGTGATGCTGTGACCAAGGGAAATAGGGATTCATTTTTATATATATAGATTATAATTTCAGTGGCGGGTTTCGTAACGGTACTCCGGCGGCCGGCCCCAGCAGTGGCGCCTGCGGCGAAGGGTCAAGCGGCGCCGCTGCAGCCCCCAGGGGCGACAAGTCGCACCGACAACTGATAGGTATAGGTGTATAACTATTTCTTTATTGGCATGAGATAGATAAGATAAGATAAATTTATTTCTTAGATTCTTAAATTCTAAGTACAATTATTAAACTATAAAAATACATTTCAAAGATATGTTAGTTAAGTTGCACTATGACAATCTTATTGCACCAATAGAGAAACCCGTATGCTTCCTACACTATACACTAGCCAAACTCGATGTAGAATGTTAGTAAACAAACCACCCATACTTAACCTAAAATAAACTCTGTTGCCGCGCCTTTTTATATGCAATTTACATTACTTGTCAATTTAAGATCCTTCCTTCACTAAATATTTCGTATACTCATATCTAAAATTCGACGCCAAGCAAGTGAATTTTAGTTTTTTGTGTCGTGGTTTGTTTACAAACATTCTACATCGAGTTTGGCTAGTGTATAGGTCTTTGTAGCCTGTGATACAATACAAATACTCTTTATTGTACACCACAATAAAAATAAATAGGAACAATAAAAAGACTAATACAAAACGTTGTACAATGGGCGGCCTTATCGCTAAGAGCTATTTCTTCCAGGCAACCTTTGGTAAGCACTGAACTGGTATAGACGGTGGCTTCATATACTAATTAAACTAAATTAACAAATATACATAAACAGATACTAATAGCAATAAATATAATGATTCTTAGCATATAAAATATATATCTATATATAAACTATAATATACATAACATACATACATTTATTTAACAATCTGAGAAAGATATTACAAAATGTTCATAAACCATATGTTTGAATATAGGGAGAGACTTTGCTTGTCTAATCGGGGTAGGTAAAGCATTCCATCAGATAGATATAGGGATAGATATTCACAACGTTAATTCTTGGTGGTTGAGTTATTACTAGAGACTGCTGATTCTCCCACCGTGGGTTTAGTAGCCAACGGCGAAGGATTCTAGGCAGGATTCCCAAGTTCAAAAGGGCTCGTGGGAATTCTTGCCGCAGACGAAGTTTATTTGAGGTGAACTTTAAAAAAAAAACTAGTAGGTAAGAAAAAAGATCAGTCGTCAGAGAGTATAAAAAAAAAGTGACTTCAGTTCTTCTTCCAGAACACTCAACACAACTTAAATCATAATAAATATCCCGTTGTGAATGACTTAAGTTCACGACTATGTAAATCAATATATTTATTTCTTTAGGCTTACAAAATAAGCACTTAGACAAGTCAAATTTAATACTATAGGTATATAATTATCAAAAATAATATCTTATAAGAAATAAAGTGATAATTGATTTTCCCTTCGCTTCAATCTTTTGTCCACAAGTGGAAGAAGCGAAACAGAAACCACTAGCACGTGTATAACTTATGTGTCCAATACATTTTATGTATGATCTTCTCACGTAATTTCACTGGCAAAATTATCTTTCCCAGATTGCATTCGTGGGAAAGACACTGAAGCATTACTGGCAGCGGTATCAAGCGGTGCTGTCGATGTCAACTTCACAGATGACGTTGGCCAGACCCTTCTCAACTGGGCGGCGGCTTTCGGCACCAAGGAAATGGTGGAGTACCTCTGCGAGAAAGGTTATTATTTAAAACCAAACGAATTTCGTCTTTATAATGTTACTTTTAACGTGACAATTAGAGCGTTTTCATTCTATGTTGTTTATGCCAAACCAATATTTCTACCATCACAGTATTATTATAGATGCGAAAGTTTGGATGGATGGTTATTTGATACAAAGTAAGTTAGCAAAAACTACTGAACGGATCGGATCGAAATTTGGAGTAAACATAGTTCTTGAACTTTAAAACATTGGCTCGTTTTCATCAATTGTCACGCTGGTGATTCCGCGGCACCCTGCTACAAAAAATAAAAAAGTTATAACACATTGTTATTGTGTTTTCTAACAATGTGTTATCAACTGAAAATAATTGGTATCTAGGTGCCGACGTGAACCGCGGACAGCGCTCGTCGTCCCTCCACTACGCCGCGTGCTTCGGCCGACCGGCCATTGCCAAGGTGCTGCTGCGATACGGCGCGAACGCTGATCTACGGGATGAGGACGGAAAGACTCCGCTCGATAAAGCTAGGGAGAGGCACGATCAAGGTAATTTATGGGATATTTTTTTAGCGAAAACTTAAAAACTACCGCATAAACAAATATAATCAATCAAAACAAGTTGCACAGTAAGAACAGACACATGAATACTCGCACATCTATATTTATTATAGAGGGTTTGATCAGAATGATCATGCCACCCTCATCATATACAATTAGTAATAATCTTATACGCTACATTTATAGCCAGTTCCACCACTAAGTTTAACGGGGGTACCCTGGAGAGATGTGGCTAAAAGCGGATCGATTTTGATGATGCTTTATTTATTTGAAAGCTGGTGCTTCTCGTTTGGACCTATTTTAATTAGATCAAGATCTGATTAATTTTTCAGTTTTATTATTCTCAATAATGCTTATTTTTTGTAGAAGTAGATTTCGAGATGACCATTACCAGCTTTTGAGTTATCCATATTCATGTGTGAAATTTGAAGTTAGGTCACAATCACGTCCCTATGCTTTCGTCAATCGTCCCACAATAACATTCCCAAAAAGCTGCCGAGTTTTTTCAGCATTTCTAACGACCTAACTTTTTCAGGTCACAGAGAAGTGGCTGCGATTCTGCAGTGTCCCGGTGAATGGCTAGTTGTCGGTAATCAGGACACACCTTCAATGGGCAACGATGATGATTTCCCCGATACTGGCGATAAGGAAATGGCGGCTGTTTATCTTGAGTGAGTATTGTGAATTAGAAAACCACTAGAAAGAAAATACAATTAAAATGTATGAAAATAACTTATTCTCTGAAATTACATACTCACTTGGAAGATACATTCTCTTTTTACCACAAATAATTTGTTTGACGAAATTCACTATGCCGAAAACACATAAATAATAAAATTTATTTCAATCAAAAACAACATATAATTAGTTTATCTGACTTGATTTAGGAAATTAAAAATAATTCATATTAATTATGTAGTAGTTTTCTAAACTAGTCTGAAGATATAAGCAGCTGTGCTAAAACAGTCAACGATATTGCCACAAAGCTGAATTTACTCCTTGTCTTAGTTTTTTATTTTTATATAAGTTAGTACGGTAAGTCTCTTTTGTTTGTTTTTAACCGTGTAATTAGAATCTAAGACATAAATACTTTTCTTTCCTTTTCTTTTTTTTTACATTCAATCTTTGTTCACAGACGGTTGGTGCCAGCGTTCTGTGCACGGTACCTAGGCGCGGGCGCGGCTGGCGTGCGGCGAGCTTGCCTCTCATTGGTCCGCAAGATGGTGCACTATGCGCCGTCGCGACTGCTACGCGAAATGTCCAGCGCTAGGGAACCGCATACTGCGGCTTTACTTACCCAGCTTATAGCTGCTGTGCTGGATAACGTGGTATGTATTGCTAGTGGTTTAGAGATGGTTTTTGATTGTCTTTGCCAACGAAATTGATACGATTGAAATCAGTACGCCGGGTCAGTTGTTGCGTTTATGTATCAGCCTTGTAAATTAAGCTTGGTGTTAGCACTATTGATGTTGCAGAGACGTTAAGATAATCGACTAAGACGACTACAGCAATTTTCATATATTGTGTTACGTCAAGGTTTTTATGTACCTTCGAAGTTTGTGATCACTGATTAACATTCAGGAAATAACATCATAATGAGGAGTCGGCAGCAATTGTAACCAAACTGACTTCAAACCCATTCTATTGTTGTAGGTTATGCTACAATAAAAACAAAAAAATTATTCTGTGCCTTTTGAACTTGTAAAGTACTACAGAAGTATACAGGGTGCTACGTAACATGTGAAAGCAGAAAGGGATGCTGGACCTGGATATTTTATATTTTTTTAAATAATCAAATCAAACTTTTTTTGGTGTGCGTTTTTCCGTCCAAGTGTCCTGTAAGGTCTTAAGGAAATAAAGCACTTTGACTATTGACTATTTTCTTATGGAGTTTCTCACATATTTTAGGTTGTTTTTAGCATAACCAGTGTATTTTCATGAAATTATTGCATAAACTTATGTAGATCCTTTGAAATTTTAAACAATAATAATAAAAGAAACTTTCAATGAAATATAAAAACATTGCAAGTTCTAACCGTAGTTGATCCCCTCGGGGTTTACAATCACTCCTTTTCAGCTTAATACACAAGTTATGTTGCACCCTTTATTAATTGTGTGAAAAATCAGGGCGAGGTGACAGTGCGGCGCGCGCAGCCTCGGCTTCTACGCAGCCGCTATATCCGCCCACCAGCGGTAATGTTCCGATGGTGTGATGAAACCTGTGCACTAATGTATATGTCCTATGGCTCTTTAACTATTGGATAGGCGCCTCGCGTTTCAGGGCACCAAATCCCCGTACTAAGTAAGGAAGTATTGGTGTCGTAATTTTAATGGAGGAAACTTCGCTGGCTTAGTAATTATTTAAGTATGTTTTTTTTAGTTAATTATTATAACTGTTTGTTTCCCAAATAAATAAAATAAAAGTAATTACTTGTTGCGATACCTTGAATAGAATGTTCTAGAAGGCGTATGAGTGACGGCTATCGCAAGAAGCAATCATGACAGCAATTCTGAACAACGATTTCGGTATTTTTAAAAACATGCGATTGAACCATCTTTCTAAGTAAGCAGAGAATGGTTTGTTGTCTTTTTAAGTATATCGAGTCGAAATAATTTCTTCAAATCGGGACCCTGTATCGGTATCTCTGAAATGGGTATCTAAAATTAAACACTAAATCTCAACGTCTATCCATTCTCGACTTGGATAAATTAGCCTTTAATCAAAAAATTGGGTTATTTACCTCATTTCTGATCTGTCCGAATTTTGATCCATTATATAGGCGTCGGTTTTCAATATTTTGGAGCCGTAATATCGTTTTTGCTTGCGAAATCATCGCTTAGACATCCTCCCAATGTCCATGTAATGATGTCGTTAATGCTCGGCTTTGTTTAATCAAAGTTGCACCGAATATATGTAGCCATGATCCATTACTCTCAGATAGGTACTAATAAATATTTTGAACTGATACACAACTATAGTTCAAAATATAGATGCATCCATATTGTAAAAACATCACACCATCGAAACTTACTCGCATTATAAAGTTTTGTTGTATTTGTTTGTGTTGTTTGATTTTGTTCAAATCTTTTTCTTTGGCTAATTTTCTACGTGTTTTAAAAGTACTAAAGTAATTACTATAAGCACATAAGGGTTACAATAGCACAGTCCACTTAACTAGTATTACTGAACATACACACTGTCATACACTCTTAACCTTACAACTGTTGAACATTCAGTGATTTGCCTGATAATAGAGCTGGTGTAAGATTTGCCTAGGAAACTTGCTCTCAAAGAAATCAAAACCCTTCTAGTTTCAAACTGTTTATGTGCATATTTCCCTAAATTAAAATGAGCTTTTCCTCATAGGATGACGACGACGGTCACCTAGTCGTGCTTGGTATCGCTGAGGAGCTGATGATGAAGGCTTCAGATATCTATCTGGAGCAGTTCGCACGCCTCGGAGTCTTTAGCAAGGTTGAGTCGCTGGCCTCTGCCACGGTGCCTGTGTCGGACTCAACATCGTCATCGTCTTCGACAAGTTAGTGTTATATTGTTAAACTAATCCTCTTCGCATGGGTGAATTATACATATAAACCTTCCTCTTGAATTACTCTATCTATTAAAAAAACCGCATAAAAATCCGTTGCGTAGTTTTAAAGCTGATCTAAGCATTATAATATTAGACAATATTTTAAACGTGCGAAAGCTAATTATAATTTAGTACTTGATATTTGAGTGGCGTACTGATATTCTATGCCAAAGGAGGAATAAAATTGAGGAGAAGCCTAAGTTTTATTCCAAGTAACTAGGTACGTCTATTCAAAATTTCGCCTTATAATATTTTGAATGGTTTCAATTGTAAATACTAGTTGTAATTTTTCTATTCCTTGCTTGTAATTTTCGTTGTTAATAAAGTTCTTATTACTTTAAATAAAAAAAAATATTTTGAATGATAACATTTCAACCAAAACATGTTATTTTAATTTCTTAATTACGTTTATTCTTAGCAAACGCAAACGCTTCAAGCGTCACAGTAAGCAGCAGCGAAGACGCATCGTGTCTATCTAGCGGGGTTGTTTACTCATGGAGAGAGTGGGCACTATGCCGCGGCAGAGACGCGCTCTACTTGTGGAGTGATGTAGCTGCATTGGAACTCAGTACTGGGAGCAATGGCTGGTTCCGCTATCTACTGGATGGGAAACTCGCTACTATGTACTCTAGCGGGAGTCCTGAGCATCAGACTGATAATACAGGTACGATATAATTTGATGTGTTTACTAAAATTACTTAAAATTTCACGCGTTATTGGGTATAACACTAAAACTATCTATGTTGGGGCTAGATGATTTTGTGTGGAGTGTCCGGAATCATTTATTTATTTATGTAATATTTCATTAAGAGTATCAGTTATAAGCTCTGCTTAGCTTCGGGCTAGACGATGGTGTGTGGATTGTCCAAAATATTAATTTTCAGTGAATAAAATGTCTGTTTTTTCAGAAAATCGTGGCGAGTTTATTGACAAATTGCAAAGGGCGAGAGCTTCTGTCAAAAACTCGGTGCCCCAACCGATCTTGTCTAAACCAGGATCTGCAAAACTCATTATTGGAAACTGGGCGCTGACCTGTAAAAGGTTTGTTCTAGTTTTAAACATACAAAATTAAAAAGCTTTTTTAAATCAATTTAGTTAGTAATTTATGTACGTGAATACGTATAATAAAACCGTGCGAAGCCGGGGCGGGTCGCTAGTATGTAATAAAATAAAAACGGTCAATCGGGTCAGTTCTTCAATAGATTTTGTAGCAACGGAATCGATAACATTTTTTGGTATAGTAGTGTACGATATAATAGATAAAAACAGAACTATGTACCTGTGTGCTAAATTTCAGCCTCGTCTGTTCAGTAGTTTTGGCGTGAAGAGGTAAAAAACATCCATTCAAACTTAGTGGTTTTGTTTACAGAGAAAAGGAGCTACATATTCACAATACCGACGGTCAGCAACAATCTACAGTACTGAGAGAAGAGCTGGCTGGTTTCATATTCGAATCGAATCGGGGCACGAGACATGCGTTTACCGCTGAAACTTTCCTCGGTATGTTTTGATCATATACATTTAGTGATTCCAAACGCGACTTACATTTATGCACGTCTTTCGTTTTATACGTCGTAAATTTTAAATACTATTTTGTATTGATAGTTTTTTTATGTTTTGTGTAGTTTTTTTTTGAGTTTTAGTCCGTAATGCTGAAATGCTGGATGCAGCAAGCTGAAGACAGGGAGCTATGGCGCTCATTAGCGGAGGCCTATGTCCAGCAGTGGAATAATATAGGTTGATGATGATGAATGCTGACATGTGGCTCTGGCAGAAGACCAGTGTTGGTTGCTAGCTTGCTATTTAACCAACTCATGCTGAGTCAGAGCCATTTTGTTACTTGGTTTTCGTATTTAAGTTTTGACATTTTTTAGTGAGAATCTGTGTTTTGAGCTCTTGAAACGTGCTTAATCGCTTAAATCTGAGTTGAGTTTGAGTATTCGGCAGTTTATATTTTGTGACGAATGCAATTATTGGGTGTAATTTCAGATCTGGGAAGTGGATGGAACGATCGTAAATCGGTTGTGGCCGTTGCCAATGCGGCCAACCCTATTCGATCCCGTGCGGCCACCAAGACAGAAACAGTCAAAGCCCAGGTAAGTTTTAATATAACTCCTAAGTGAGAATGAATTTAAACTATGAAGAGTTTATTTAGTCTTACCCTGACGATAAGTCCTGAAGTCAGTCGGAATCTATCGCTATAAAATCGGTGTATTTGTTAAACAAAAATGATCGTGTCCAAGCGGTTTTCAAACAATTTCGAAAAAGGAGGAGGTTACGGATGTCAGAGGTACTCACCACCAGGACAAGACTAAATACAACTTTATAAGCCGAAAACGATCTATATCTATCTTTCTCATTTCAATCTATTAAAACAAAACAGCATCTTTCTAACTACACATCCTTCTTGTTAAAAGGGGTATTATACTACACGATATTCAGGGACCCTAACCCTAACTAAGAGTGGTGTAATAAGATTTAGGGTCCCTAAGACTTAGGACTTTTAGGACTTAGGGCCTAAGGGACGGACCCGGCAAGCCTTGCTCCCTAATCGCCCTAACTACCGGGCTCTGAATATCGTGTAGTGTAATACCGCCTTTATCTTTCTGTTATCCGGTGTCATAGTCTGTATTTCTGTTTTGTAAGGTCCGCGAGCGCGCCCGGAATCTTTATTCGCGCCATCTAGCGAGCGCGGCGACGCAACAGCCTCGCCCGCCCGTTGCTCGCCTGCGGGCGTTGTTGGCCCGTTTGCAACGCATCGCTACACAACCTACAGGTAGATTTTCTTATTTTTCTGTGGTTTATTTAACTGTTTCTGTGGTAAACCCAATTATACAGATCTGACTTAACTTTTAAGAGGGTTGTGATCGGAATATTATGCCTTCTATTTCGGTCAATGGATTAGTATTGCCGTTTAAAGTGGCAATGCTGGCAAATTCTGGGTACTCTGCCTTTCGTGACGGTTTAATTTATAGGAAATTGATAAAAGTGTAAATACTTGTTGTAAAAATATTTATATATCCATGAATTAGATTAACCAGGGTTGACGATTTAGTGATGGATGAGTCTAATATCTATGAACTAGATTGACAAGGGTTGCCGACGTAGTAATGTTTATATACAATAAATTGACTAGCGTTGACGATGTAGTGATGTCTTTAATCTATGAATTATATTGAACAAGGTTGACGACGTAGTGTACAATCTAATATCTATGATTTAGATTGACCAGGGTTGACGATGCAGTGGCGAGTCTAAAATCAATTTGTTTTATCACAGGAGACTGGCAAGAGGAACTGATAGAATCTTTAGACCAGCTCACGAATCTGCTGTGTGGCGAAGAGCATCTATCGGCCTATGAGCTGCAGTCTTCGGGATTAGCGCCGGCGTTGCTTCAAGTTCTGTCACCACAAGCAAATGGTTTGTACATATATACATAGTTTACGTTACGAGCACCAGAAATGTGCAAGGATGTGCAGCGAGGGAGATTGTTTCTTAAAAACTAATAGAATCCATTATTTTTTTCAAATTTGTGTACGATCTACAGATATTTGTTGCGTTGGTCTGGGTGTTTTCTATGTATGATTAAAATAACTATCTATGTATGTGTCCTAATCAGTTATGTAATACCCATAACACAAGCTTTGAGTAGCTTACTTTGCGGCTAGATGGTGCTGTGTGGATTGTCATACAACTAATCTCGCTCAGTGCAGACTCTAGTGCAAAAAGCTCGGCGGAGCGTGGTTTTTGTCTATACAAAACCTCCTCGTTGTGATATTTCGTGATTGTTATCTTATCTTTCGAGCCTCACGTGATTTAATAGTGTTAGGACGACACCTTAGATAGATAGATAGAATACGCTTTATTGCACACTTAAACAACAATATACCTCGTGTGTTCATAAGTCTTGAGACACAGTAAAACTAAAATATTTTTGGAGCCAAGTTGAGTATTCATTTATTGGATATTAAAATTAAAACAACTGACATCTAGATCTGTATTTAAAAATAAATCATTCAAAATGGCCGCCTTTGCATTCAATGCAGGCCTTCAAACGCGTGCGCCATTCATTTGAAGAGACACGATCCAAAAAATATCCTGTTTACCGATGAAAAGATCTTCACGGTGGAAGAAAAGTTCAACCGGCAGAACAATATACTCAACTTAGCTCCAAAAATATTTTAGTTTTACTGTGCCTCAAGACTTATGAACACACGAGGTACAAAACCTTTATTTCTTTCACTTCCAGATGGGCCAGGACAGGCGAGCGAGCGTGCGCGGGTAGTCGGCGAGTGGGCGGCCCGCAGCGGAGCCGCCGTCGCGTCGCGGCTCGTCGCGGTGCTAGAGAGCGTGGAGCGCTTGCCTGTGATCACTCCGGCAGGCGACGCGCCGCCTCCCGCGCCCGCCGCGTCGTTACATCTACTCACTAAGAGGATCAGGTATATTCATCTGTTTCATCTCTGTACCTCATCATTATTATCGGCCTATATTAGTCCACTGCTGGACATAGACCTGTCCTAATGAGCGACTAGAGAGCGTGGAGCGATTGCCAGTGATCACTCCGGCAGGCGACGCGCCGCCTCCCGCGCCCGCCGCCTCGCTGCATTTACTCACTAAGAGGATCAGGTATATTCATCTGTTTCATCTTTGTACCTCATCATTATCATCATCAGCCTATATTAGTCCAGTGCTGGTCATAGACCTAAGGCTGCCTGTCCATTGACGCGGAGAGATGCAGCGGAGCGGAGAAACGAGGAAATATTATCCAATAGGATTGCCATGAAATCTCCGCTCCGATCCTATTGGTTATATTTCCTCGTTTCTCCGCTCCGCCATCTCGCTCCGCTCCAATAGACAGACTAATGAGCGCCTTAGCGCGCTGTCTTCAGCTTGCGTCATCCAGTATCTGCCAGCAGACAGTTCTAAGCCACATGGCCAATCAAGGTCATCTCTGTACCTGCGTTTCAATATTATTATTATCATCTTTCTGTGTTAACCTAAGTTTTGTCTATCAATTAAAGATGTTTTATTTTACTTTACAATATACGAGTTTGATGTTTTGTACAAAACCTACAAACGATTTCAAAATTCGCTAATTATTAAGTTTAGCTACTGGTCAGATCTTGATCAAAACTAAATAGGAGCATAGGAGAAGCACCAGATTTCAAATAAAAAAGAGTCATTGAAATCGGTCGACCCAGAAAAGATATCGCACATGACACACATAAAAAGCACAGTCGAATTGAGAACCTCCTCCTTTTTGAAGTCTGTTGAAAAAAGTGAAAGAAGTTTATTAGATTTTTTTTTGTTTAAGACTCACCGCATCGAAATTCGTTACGTAGTTTTATAGATCCAAGCATAAACAGAGGCAGACAGATAGACAGCGGGAAGCAACTTTGTTTTATACTATGTAGTTATGTTTATACAATTATTTTTCTTTTAGGATACGCGTAGAGCGAGCTAATGACGATTCAGTGGAAGACCCCAATGCGAACGGCCCAGTCAGCAACAACAATGGACGTAACCTAAAGGTCGAGGCTTTGACTACGGTCCGTCAATTGGAACGTTTCCTGGCCAAGTCTGTAGCGAGGCAGTGGTACGACATGGAGCGGTCTACGTTCCATTTCATGCAGAAGATCAGGACGGATGGGCCTATCACATTTACATACGACGTAAGTAAAGTTTATGATGGATTTATATCATAATTTTTCTATCTTTATAATGATTAGTAAAATGAGCTTCCGGAATAATACAATTTCGGAGTCTTCAAACCCACTCTGGGTTTGTAGAATAAGTTATTTTGGGTAAAACATTCTCCGTCTTAGGCCACCTATCCAATTCCTAAAGATGGTGGTCGACCGTTCAACCATTGCCAAATAATAAACATTGTTTCCAAATACGAATGTTTTAATTTTTCCTCAGCACGATTTCGACGAGAACGGCGTGCTATACTTCATCGGTACCAACGCCGGAACATGCGAGTGGGTGAACCCGGGCGCGCACGGCCTAGTTTGTGTTTGGTCGTCCGACGGTCGACAGTTACCGTACGGTCGCGCCGAAGACGCGCTGTCCCGTTCACCGGAACCTCTGAACGTCCATACCAATGACGATAGAAGGGCCTTTATTGCTGTGGATCTTGGCTTGCATATTGTGCCGTCTGCGTATACTCTACGACACGCGAGAGGATACGGACGATCGGCGCTCAGGAATTGGCTATTCCAGGTTAGTATTTATGCAGTAAATGACGAAAGTACCGTTTTTAAGGGTCGAGGAAACGTTCTCCGTTCACCGGAAAATCAGAACGTTATAAGGACGACGATCGATGATTAGATTTTAACAGGACTAAGACAACACTGACAAAATGTCGAACAGCACTTGAAGATCGCATTGTGTGGTGGGTGGGCCTTCATTGCTGTGAATCTGGGCCATACACATATTCCAGGCTAGCTAGATGGACGATAGGCCCTCAGGGATGGGCTGTACCAGGCTATAATTTAGTTCGTAAATATATCTAGCGTACTTCCGGGTCGAGAAGGCGCTCTCCCATTCAGCGGAACTTCAGAATGTTTGAATGACGATAGATGGGCCTTCATTGCTGTGGATCTGGGCCATACATATACTCACAGGCTAGTTAGATGGACAATGGACCATCAGGCTGCTTCAGGTTATCATTTAGTTCGTAAATTATATAACTAGCGTACTTCTGGGTCGAGGAAGCTCTCTCCCATCCATCAACTTCAGAACGTTCATACGGACGACATTAGATAGGCTTTCATTGCTGTGGATCTCGGACATACAATATATTGTGCCGTCTGCGTATACTTGTAGGCTATAGCTAGATGGACGATCGACCCTCAGGAATGGGCTGTTTCATGTTATTATTTAGTTCGTAAATTATATAACTAGCGTAATTTCTGGTCATATATGCTAAGGTCGAGTATGCGCACTCCCATTCACCTCAGTTCCGTTCTGATTGTCACTCAAATGAACGTTCTGAGGTTCCGTCGACACGAACACGACCATGTATTATCCATCTATCCCATCTATTATAGATGGTTCTTCATTGCTGTGGATCTGGGCTAGCATATTGTGCCGTCTCGTTGTCGCCTCTTTCCCCTACAAAAAGTTATATTTCCAGATGTCAATGGACGGTGTAGCGTGGACCACCCTGCTCTCTCACAGCGACGAGCAAGCTCTTCAAGAGCCCGGCAGCACTGCGACTTGGCGAATCCGCTGCGACGCACCCTACCGCTACTTGCGAGTACAGCAGAATGGAAAGAACGCGAGCGGGCAGAGTCACTATCTCTCTCTGTCTGGCCTAGAGATATACGGAAAGGTGAGAGGATAAATGTTTTATAGCGATGAGTATTCTCTCCAAGTGCCTGGGAGCAAGCTGGAAGCGGCTTATTGCTAAACATCTTTCTTTATAGTCTGTTTCGACTGATACATTGGTGTAGGCTTTTTTACTCTTCCATTTTGAGCACTAAGGCATCAGCAAACATATCCAAAAATTGGTTATACCATTCATTGTCCGGCGATTGTAATTTTAGCTCACTTTTAAACACAATAACTGACACGTGAAATTCAACCTTCCCTATATAAATTAGATCATGATCTGCCTAGCAGCGCGTTTTTCAGTTATCCTTTATGATGCGAAATGTTTAATTCACAGGTTGTAAGCGTAGTAGAGGCCGCACCTCGTCAATGCGGTGGCAGCGGAGCCGCAACCGCTGCGGCGACCGCTGCGGTCGGCGGCGGCGCGCGTGCACGTCGTTTCTCCCGCAGCGCACGCGGCGTCTGTGCCGGCGCTCGGGTCGTGAGGGGAGGGGACTGGAAGTGGAGGGATCAAGACGGACCGCACCCCGCGCTTGGGACGGTCACGTCGGATCTACATAATGGATGGGTTGATGTCAGGTTTGTGTTGCTTACTTACTGACATTACATCCCTTTTTCGTAAATATTAAAAACTCGACATCAAAAAAAAACTCGACCCTTGCAAAATTGCGTCAATCCTGATGCAGAGCCATAACCAAGAAGAACTAGAACTAAATTACATCAATGATACGGCATAATAATATGACAATAATACTTTTAAATATAAATAAATTCTTTATTAAATTAAATTCATTTATTAATAAATCAGAAATGCCTACTCGGATAAATAATGGACTACTCGTGTCCCGATCAAGCTGTCTCCTTGAACAGGAAACTTTCTACATGAACAGGACCCGAATAAAGGCCTTCATTACTCGCATAGCGATCTGATCATGATGATGATGATGACGAAAGTTTTATAGTAAAATAGCCAAGTATACATCTGCTATGTTTTTCTAAGACGGTGATAAATTATGATAATCTGTTTAGGTGGGACCACGGTGGACGGAATTCATACCGCATGGGGGCGGAGGGAAAGTTTGATCTCAAAGTTGTGAGTGGCGGGGCCACAGAGGGTGCTAAGCCGAACAGGAAAAGCCACTCCACTCCTAGTCTGCCCGATGCTACAGGCGCGGAAAACCAGGTATTTTGAAACTCACAAAAATCAGTTTATTTTAAAAAGTGATGTATTTACAACATCACATCAGCATTTAGAGCATCTTAATACAATTACAAAAATGTACAGTGTAGTAAAGTTCAGGGAAGAATTTGATACTACACTTTGATCTTAGCCAAAAGGCCGAGAGGCGATAGAATAATTTGAATAAATCACTATCTAAAGGTTTAAGCAAAACGTGTTTTCCTTCAGTCAACTATATTTCGCACATGAAAAACAAACCCAAAATATTTAAGATTTCTCAACATTTGAATAGGTTTTGGTTAATCCTTTAAATGGTTCAGTCTACAGTATTATTAAAACCCTATCGTTGGTTAAATCTACAGCATTTTTAGAGCTGTTGCAAAATTTAAAGATTTTATTTTTTTACATTTGTTTTTCTCATGCGAAATAGAGACGATTGAGAGCTAATAGTAGGTAGGTACGTGTTTTTAAAAATCTATAATATTTATTTTATTTATGCTATTAAACTTACCAACTATCTCACTACAAAATAAATACGAAGTAGTTGTCTTACTAGGTAAAATTTTAACCTACCCCTAATAATCAACTCAAATTACTTTGCAGATATCTGTTGCTTCAACGGAACAAGCTTCATCAGCTGATAACATCTCTGGTGAAGAAATGGCCAGCAACATGTCGCGTCCACGCACGCACGCCACGGACCTATCTGCTATTAACAACTCTACACATCATATCAATACAGGTTACTATTCTATTATATCAGTCCTTTCTGTTTTATGAGCGGAACTGACAACTTAAACTGATGATTTTAACTAACTTATACATTTAAAGTAGTGTAAAATCGACTCATAAACGGAACTGATTTTCTATAATATTTGTTAATTTATCGTAAAATTAAGGAGTGTAAGGAGACAACAGATTCCTTTGTCCAGCAGTAGGACAGTTAACAGTTAACTGTCCTACTTTTCAACCGACTTAATTTTCTAACTACAACAATACATTAATTATAATGCATATTATTACGTAAATGAATGATCCCAAGGTCTTCGAACTAACTAATAGTTTTTAAGTTATTCAATTTGAAGTTGGTTTTAAGTTTTTAACGAAACAAAAATTTTATTATTTAATATACAATACCAACAGATCTCGCCACAATAGTGGAATCCCTGACTCTCGGCGCTGAAAGCAATAACTGCATGTCCGATCTCGGCAACACTTCATTTACGAACATGGAACTGGGACCAACCAGTATCACAGATATCACCAAGCCGTATCCAGCTAAAGAGCCGGTTCCAGAGGCGAACTCGCAAGAGGTTTGTCTTGTTTATTAACTCTATAGTCGATGTATTAGTCTCTACAAGCTTTGAATGTTTTTTGTGAAGTTTTGAGTGGAGTTAAGTAGATAGAGCTGTTTCAATTGTTTTTCTTGCAAACTGAAAGGCTGGGAAAAGCATTGTGTGCGATCAAAATTCAATTTCATTGTAGATACGATACGATCCCCACTTTTGGAGTTCAGTTCTCATTAAGTTGGTCTAATATGCAAAAGCTTATGAGACCTATTAGTGTAGTGGTAAAACTTTTAACACTTTTGTGATTTGTTAACATAGTAACGATTATTTATTGCGTAATTACCTTTTGCCTATATTTCCCCAAAAATACAAAAACAACAACAAGGTAAGCGATAAATAATTGTAGTAATTTAGTGAATAAATTGTCGGCGTGAGTTCTGGTCGCACCAATGCTAGCCTTAGCCTATTTATGCAAGTTTTCGCTGTGTTTATAATTAAAAACTAGTTGAAGACAGGCGTGGACCCCCAGCTAATATTTCCCTGTAAATATTCGTGTGGTAAGACCCCCTTATCTAAAACAGGACAGTGAAGCTCGCAATAACGAAAATGACGCTGTTCGCAACAGCGCGAATTCTCTCAGCGAGCTATTGGCTCTGCCAGCATCGTTGCTGCATACGCTGCGAAATAACGCTAATAGAATACAAATACAGGTAAATACTTTAAAACTTTTGAACGAAGGCCGTACTGCAAGGTAGTAGGTTTTTTTTTTTTTTTTTTTTTATCTTTATTTAAAGAGCTTAATCACTCTATGATTATGTCGCTCTCATTATTTAACAAAATACAAACAAAACATCATACAATTATATAAAATAAACAGAAACAAATGCCTGTCAAAATAAGTAAAAACATTAAGGTCAGCTCCGATCATCAGTCTGATCGGAGCTGAACTTAATGTTGTACAATTTCACTAGATTTTTAACTTCTTCCGTTTCTGGGTTTGACAGGGTTACATTACAGTCAGCGAATTCTTTTAAAAAATATTTACAATTATTTGTACGAAAGGTGTCATTCTGGACACACTCCATGAGGACATGCAATACGTCCTCCAGAACACCGCACAAATCGCAGTTAGGAGAAGGAACTTTTCCCATAAGGAATGCGAATTTCTTCGATGGAATGTGTCCAGTACGAAGCCTCAAAATCACAACTATATCTTTTCTAGGCATCTCATTATTATTAATCCATGGAATTCGAAGAGGTTGTGGTTGGACAGTTTTGTACCAAATCCCAATTTCTTTCGAGCGTAGATCAAAATACTCTTTCCACAAATCGTAACACTGTTTTCTAATTAAATATATACAATCAGCATAAAATGGAAGTATGTGATAGTCTACCCCCTCGCTAGTAGCTTGCCTAGCTAATAGGTCAACTCGCTCGTTATGTTCAATTCCACAATGAGAGGGAATCCATTGTAGAATGATAGATTTCGATGTAGATATTAAGTCAATAATAGTGTTAAGTACAGTGTAGGCGATAGGTGTACCTCGGACCCCCGTGGTGCAACGAACCACGTGTTGAAGCGCACTTCGGGAATCCGTAAATATGACTATATTGTTCGCATCAAGTGACATTGCATACGACAAAGCCTCGCTGATGGCAATAAGTTCAGCCTCCATAATACACATATTTAAAGAAGTTATCTTAAATTGCTGACTAAGATTACAATGCGGATCCAAGAAAGCCGCGCCGATTCCAAATGTATCCTTAGAACCATCAGTAAATATTTTGTGAAAAATACCATACTGTTGATTTATGAAATTCTGACAAATCGACTTTAAGCTATAACTAGTAAAATCCCGTTTAGGTTTATCGATGTCTGGTATGTTGCAGCAGATAACGTTATCTAGATCTATACTACTAACCCAAGTACTCATCGCAAACACATCCAACTGGCGAACCGCGTGAACGCGTGTGTCAGCAAGGTATACGTACGAGAGTAAAATTAACGGCTTTATTTTGTTACGCCAGTACCTGTTATCTTGATATTGAGATAACTGACTTAACAAATCATTAGTTACATTATTTTTACGGGATTTAGCTTTCAACATGAACTTGCCCGCTAAGTACGTTCTTCGTACATGCAATGGAGGAAGACAGAGTTCACTCTCCATTGCATGTATGGGAGTAGTTTTAATGAACCCTCCAATTACTCTCAATGATTGATTCTGTATTTTGTCTAGTTTATAAGTTAATATTTTACTGCAATTGTTAAATAAAAAACTTCCGTAGTCAAGGCGGCTCCTAATAATAGCAATATATAATCTTCTTAGATGTTTGGGATGTACCCCCCAACCCGAACCTGCTAAAATTTTGAAAATATTTAAATATTTTGAAATCTTGTCTAATAATTCAGCAATGTGTTTATTCCATTTCAAAGAACGGTCCAACCACATCCCCAAATATTTCACAGCGCCGACTACTTCTATAGGGTTATCTTGCAAATTAATCAGAATAGGGTGTCTATTTATCCCTTTCTTAAAAATACAGATCTTTGATTTAGAAGGTGATATTGTTAATCCTAAATCATTAAGCATCTTACATAAATGAGTGAGAGCGATTTGTAACTCATTTGATGCATCACTAGGGTTCTTATGACTTATATACAATGCATAATCATCTGCGTACTGTGAAATCTTAACATTATTTATATTTTTACAAATTTTATAGGTCACAATATTAAATAATAATGGTGACAGAGGGTCCCCTTGAGCCAAACCTCTACTTGTACTCCTAGAAATTACATTATTATCAGTTTTAATGCTTAAGTACCTTTCCTTCAAAAAGGACCACAAATATGTACAGATCTTTGAACCAACACCCAGTTCGTCCAAAATAGAAAGTAAGACCGTAACATCAACATTATTATACGCATCTTGTATATCAACAAAACAACCCAAGGTAATCTGATCTTTCGAGAAACCTAACTGGATTCTAGTTATTAGATTGGTAAGATTATCCAAGCATGATTTCGTTTTCCTGAACCCTGTAGTTTCCTCATAGAAAAAATCTCCATTTTCCATAAACCATTCCAGTCTTTTAGTAATCATGGAATGAAAGATTTTGCAAAGGCAAGACATAAGTGAAATTGGTCTTAAAGCTGATACAGAGAGGTCACGTCCTGGTTTAGGAATTGGTATAATTCGTATTTCGCGCCATTGGTTAGGCACAAAGCCATACGTATAGAACTGATTATACAATCTAAGAAGAACGTTAAATGCAATCTCTGGTAAGTTCTTGATCATTGAATATGAAATGCCATCCACTCCCGGTGACGTATCTTTTGATTTTATACATCTCATTAGTTCACACATTAAGAATGGACGCTCTAATCTACTATGGGAACCACATGGAGAAAAAACTGGGTATTTGTTGCAAACAAAGTCCGGGGTCAAATTACGTAATAATTGATTTGCCATGGATTCATCAGTATGTGAAGTAGGACATTTATATCCTTTTAACCACTTCATCTTCCGCCACATTTCAGGAACTGTAGTGGATTCGTCAATAGATGAACAAAAATTAGCAAAACTGTCACGTTTAGCTCGTCTTATTAGTAGTTGAGAATTTCTGATTTTATCTTTTAATTTGAGTAAATTATCAGGGGTCGGATTCCTTCGGAAAATAGTAAGAGCTAGACGTCTTTCTGCAACTGCCCTAGATAGTTCGGCATTCCAGTAATTCTTGGGTTTAAAATGTTGAGATGGATCGTGACTAATTTTGTAAAAAGGAATATTGACATCAGCGGCCTCGTTAATAACATTAAGGAACGAATCATAGCTTTTTTGCAAGTCATCATAAATAGGATAATTATTAGATAAACTAAGCTTAACAGAATTACTAAAATCCACCCATTTCGCTTTTTTGAAATTGCGCTTCCTACCACATTGAGAATTATCATTCCTATACGAAATTCTTATTTTAATTAATAAGTGGTCGCTGCCTAATGTTTCATTAGTGACATTCCAATCAAAACATAAAGCTATGTCGGACGATGCTGTAGAAATATCTGGGGAGGATTCCTGTAGGATTCCATTTACACATTTAAAACGGGTAACTCGGCCATCGTTTAGAGAAACAAAATTATTTTCAACTAAAGAATCAAAGATATTATTCCCTGTCAGGTCAGTCTTACAAGACCAACTAGGGTGATGGCCATTGAAATCACCCAGAATTAATGTCTTACTAGTTTTAAAGGAGAACACTTCATTCCAATCGCCAAGAGAAGTTCGAATCGATGGCGGACAATAGACCGACATTAAATATTGAATGTTTGAACAGTTAAAAATTTTGATACAGACCATTTCTATTCCAGGATTATTAATTAAATTAAATGGTACGCGTTGAGCTTTCACTGACTTGTGAACTAAAATAGCCACTCCTCCATAAGAATCGAATCGATCTTGGCGATAAATATTATAATCGGTAATTTTAAAATCAATCTCACAATTCAACCATGTCTCGCTTAACGCTGCAATGTGAATTTTCTCACTACACAGAAACTGTTCTAGTTCTACTTGTTTAGGCTTAGCACTCTGTGAGTTCCACTGTAAAATGTTCATTTGAACTAAATCCATTATGAACCAAACAAATTTTTAAAAGGCAGGTCACTAAGGTACTGCCTTGCCGCCGATGTCAGCCATTCAATAAGTAAGGACACTATTTTCTTAATCTTACCCTTCATGCCATCCTCACACTCAGAAAAATGGTCATGAGCTGTGCAAAACTCATGGCAGACGTACGATCCTCTATGTTTTCTTTTCGCTGTCTTCTAGTTCTCTTTACTTCTTCCGATTTATCTGATAGGATATCTTTCTCACACTCAGACTCCGACGAAACATCCCAATTGAACACTCGATCATTATCTAGATGTCTTTTTTTAATTTTATTTTTCTTATCCTTCTCTTTTGGTTGCGACATAGTATTCGTGGAAATCACGTCGATATTACGCTGAGAATTATCTTTAGACGGCTTTGTCTTGACTGCACTCGCATACGAGAAATTATAAGAACTTGTTTGTATCGTTGGGGCAGGGGCGCACTCAGGCAAATCATATGTGGGTATAATTACAGGTTCCTCGCATAAAACTTGGGGCTCCGGAGGAATATACATCTGCAAAGCTTTACGATACGAATAATTGTTTTCTGCCATCAAATCCCTCAAACATTTTTCTTTTTGGTACACGGGGCATGACCTGTCTAGCGCCGTGTGACTACCGGCGCAGTTGATACATTTATGTATAGTAGATTCGCAGTTAGCGTGTCCCTTTCCACACTTGGGACATGATATCGTTTTTGTGGGGCACATCCGTAGTAAGTGTCCAAATCTCCAACACCTTGAACATTGAGTGACAGGAAATACGTACGGTTTAACATTGATCTTCATCCCATATATGTATATTGCTGTGGGCAGCGTCGGACCCCGAAAGGCCAGTCGAACCGATTCGCTCTCTTCCCATCCTGATCTGTCCTGTGTTCTGCGCCTCAACCTTTTCACCGCCATCAACTCCGTCTCACTCTTAATAATCTCCATCATATCCTTTTCTTGTAAATCTGTTTCTATATTTTTAATTACTCCATAAGAGATAATAACTTCGAGTGGCTTTTGCATTCTCCAGCCTAATTCTTGTAACGCTTTACACCCTATCAACTTCTCGGCGTTCTCGGAGTCGTCGAATTGTACAAATACCTTGAACGGGTTTAGGTATTTTACACGGCAAATGTTTTGAATGTTGTACGTATTCATTAACTTGGCCATGGCGAATTGTTTAGGCAAAATTTCTGAACTACTAACGTAAACATCGGTCTTCTGTGCTAGTTTAGCATTTTTCTTAGATACCACTGGGATCCATCGTTCTTCGCACTCCTCAATCACCTCATGTCCTCTTTTACCTAGCAAATTAGTAACAACGATTTCTTCCGAGTTCATCAAAATCTCTTCCGTAATTTCATCCAGTTCCTCCAGGTCGCTTGGTAAAGGTGCCAGCACCTCATCATTGCATTCCTCATTCGACGCATTCATCACATTTTCAACAATTGCGTCTTCCGCCATAGTGCATAACGTGCACAATCGAGTGCACGTCAAAACACGTCTGGGAAAACCCGGTTTGAGCGCGCGCGACAAACAAAGAAACACGTGTGTCTCGTACCAATGCTCACAGCCAAACTGAAGGTAGTAGGTTGGCGGGTTGCTTCGATAGTAGCTAGGCTCGTAGTATATGGCTCAAATTTCGTCAATAATTATTCGTTTTCGCTAGGCGACCATCATCGAGGTAAACAACCGGAAGACAGACATAGCTCCACCACATCCAGGCGATTTGCTAAGCTAGATGCTTGCAGTGTGGCCGGTTCTGTACTTTTTCATGTTTGTGTTCGCATATACCCAAATCACATCTTGTAGTGCGGCCGTATCCTTGGATTATTAACATTGACACTAAAATCATTCAAAACGTGTCATTTCGTTATCTCGCATGCAAGTCATCGCCGAAGACCAGCTGGAATGACCCATTCTGTCATATCACACGCTGAGTGCCATTTTTCTGAAATCTTTTATTTTCAAAACTTTTTACTTTACCTATAACTGGTACCGAAATTATTGTAGGAATACTCAAATCAACCGAAATCATGGAATCATATCATGTAATTTTAGTATTAACAACTGATTTCCTAGGTTCCGATGAGTTAAATCGATCCATTGCTAGCTTCATTGCTAAAACTGTTGTATGATAACGCAGAAACTACCCATCCATAATTTACATATATAAGCCATCTCTGGTCTTCGTAATTTGTAATAGCATGGATCGTGCGCGAAGGCCATGAAATGGCTTTCAAATGTAAATGTGCATGCGTGATTTTTGCGTATCGCACAGTTGAACCTTAGCCTGCTGAATATAGGGTATGTTTTTGTCTACAGTGTATAGAGCGTGAAGACCGCGCTGAGGCTCAGTACAGCGACCACAAAAAGGATAATAACTCAAGCGGCGGGTCCGGCAATATGAGTGCTAGTGAACCAGATTTAACAAATCAGGTAATTTAGTAGAATCTTTAAGATTTTTCTTTTTTTTATAAAATTAACAAGCGACCCGCCCCGGCTTCGCACTGTTTTATTATACCTATAAACCTTCCTCTTGAATCACTCTATCTATTAAAAAAAACCGCATCAAAATCCGTTTCGTAGTTTTAAAGATTTAAGCATTCAAAGGGACATAAGGACATAGGGACAGAAAAAGCGACTTTGTTTTATACTATGTAGTGATGATACTGTGGAAAGAATGAATGAATGAATGAACACTGAAAGATTCGGGGGAAACCTTTGCGCAGCAGTGGGACGAATTGGCCTACAAAAAAATTCATATTATTTTATTCATTGCTTGTTTCCTCCCTAAAGTACTAAAGTACAAATTTTTTTACTAGTATTTCCAACAAGTAAACTGAGTAAAAGATAAACTAAATTCAAAGTTCATATTATACAATCGAAGCAGTTTGTTCCGCGATTCATAATTATGTAAGTATGCCGTGAAATGTGGAAGCCCATATCCTTTTTCGCACCATAAAAGACTCCACACACTGAAGCCGGAGGCGGAGCGGAGGCGAAGGCGTGCCGGTTTTTCCTATGGGACCGCGCCGCCACCGCCTGCGGTGTGTGTGTAGGCTTTCATATGATTCAATAGAATACAATTCGCACGCCTTCGCCTCCGCTCGGCCTCCGGCTTCAGTGTGTGGAGACTTTAAAAGTATTAATCTCTCAAAAAAATGTATCTCTTCTCAACTAACTCAAACAAAAATCATGCTCATTCGTATCGCAAAAAAGACTATGAAACTAATTTAAACTTTATGTCCAGGGCGCAGCACGTCTTCTGGAATCTCTAGGCATGGGCCGCGGCTCTGGTGCAGGACGCGGCAGTAATCCGCAGCGTGCCAATCGCACTAGTAACGCCTCCAGTCTTTTCCCAAGGTAAAAATATATTCTAAACTACTATTAATATAAAACATCCCTTTGTCCACGAAAGACGTATTCGGCCTTACCACAAAAAAAAAGTTACGACTTAGACACGTGTTTAACAGTTGTTTAACATGGTTTTGTAGGATGGCTTTTGCTAAACAACTGTTAAACACGTGTCTAAGTCGTGATTTTCTTTTTTGTGGTAAGGCTGATAGTGTCTTACCCCATATCTTTAGACAATTCCTTAACCCATTCACTGCTCAGCGGTGCGATCCTTGTTGGACATAATATGCGTCATAGGTTCTGAGCGTGTAAACCTAAATGTTCTGTAACTTACTTACTGGCGGCGTGGCGCAGTGACCCGAGGTGGATCTTCGCTTCCAACGCCAGAGATCTTCAGTTGTCGCGCTTTGCCGTTGACCGAGATACAGCGGGAATGGCGGAGTCGAGGCAGGCCTTGAGGGACTACGTGCCATCGACTGGACTGTCTGTATCACATTATACAGACCCCATAGCATGGATAGCATAGACAAGACAAAGAGCATCGAACATCGTGAGGAGGAGGAGGAGGGCGTTAATGCTCGCGACACAGTTTTTATAACTATTGCGCGTATTATCGTTTTCTCACAATTTCATGTTCTATTTATTGTACTTTGTTCCAATAAACATATATTTTTTAATCTACGAGTCCGCCATTTTGGAAAAAAACGCATGCTAATCGACAGTAAATGTTTTTAAATAAAAAGTGTTCAGTGATCAAATCTCCTGAGTGATACGGTTTTTGAGATATTTGGGTCCTTCTATTTGTTAACTTTAGTATTATATTGATTAATAAATAAAAATACTAATATGTACAAGCTTTGGCTATAGAACTAACTCTTTTATACAGACGAAAAAAAAGGGAATATTTATAGGCCAGTTTAGACGGTCTTACTTATCCCATTAATAACACAGGCTATATTGTTGGAAAAAAGAAAGTCTAATTATTTTTTTTTGTAAAATAATATCTTCTATACCATAGACAATGTCTTGTCTAGGCTGTCCATGCTAAGTCTACGGGGTGTTGTATCTATTTTTAGCGAGACTTTCCTATAACGTCACACTTTGTTCCAGCCTTGTGCGGTTAGCAATATCAAGCAACTTCCCGGGCGGTCTATTATCAGCTGCGCAGAGCTACCCCTCGCTCGCGCCGAACGCACAAAACGCTCTCACTCTGTCACTCACGTCAACATCCAGCGAGAGTGAGCAAGTAAGTTGTTTTAGTTGTGCATCACCAAAAGGATGACTAAGTGTAAAATGAAGCGATGAATAGGGATCGTACAGAAAAGAAATTAAATCATCCACTGCTTAGCTACTAAGCACATCAAAAATAAACTAGTATCTGCCCGCGTCTTCGCATGTGTTATTTCTATGGAAACGTTTCAAAGCTCTTCCATGGGAACTGATTTACAAACGTTCGCGTTTATAATATTAGTACGATTGATAACAATGAGAGTTCCAACTCAACACCTTTCGACGTATATGAGCGAAGAGTTTTGGCCGAAGGGTGTCAAGTTCCGTCGGTTCATCGGCCGCCTGAAAGGAGACACCGCCGGGCATCGTCGACAGCTGACACTGTGATTGCGAAATACACGTCGCGGCAATTAAAACGTGTATCTACTTTGTTTTATTTTGATATTTTTATATATATTAGACTGTAAGATATTTATTTATATGGGCCTTAGAATTAGTATTTACCATCTAGACTATTCTTATGATGCCTGAAATAAACGATTTTATTATTATTATAACAAGAAATGATTGTATTTCGCAGGTATCGTTAGAAGACTTCCTCGAATCATGCCGAGCTCCAGCGTTGCTGACGGAGCTAGAAGATGACGACGACGGCGATGACGTACTCGACAGCGACAAAGAAAACGAACCCACCTATCAAGATGTGGTTAGTATTGTATGTGGTAGAATGAGTATATTGTTTTATTTTATTTATTTTGACCCCTGTTTTTTGAAAACTTTTAATAAGTACTTGGTCTATTCTTTAGAAGATTATCAGATTTTTTTAGACTACTGCTACTCGGGACCACTGGAATTTTCTTCTAGAATCGAATTGCCTGGATTTACTGTTTGTGTAGCAAATGGCTTTTTGTTATCCTTAAAACTGCAACTTTTTAAGGTTTCGTACCCAAAGGGTAAAACGGGTTCCCATTGCTAAGACTTCGCTGCCCGTCCGTCTATCTGACCTCTGTCACATTGATTAACCACTACGTTCCCACTGTAGGCTTATTTTTCCTTACAACTTGCTCAAATAATCTTTATATTGTAGGTATCCCGAAACCTCCTATCCCTCATGGAAGAAGAGGCCTTAGAGGCGGTTCGCGGAGGCCTAGGCGGCGCGCCCCGCACCCGCCGGCCTTGGGACGAAGACTTTGTACTGAAGCGTCAATTCTCAGCACTCATACCCGCTTTCGACCCACGACCGGGGCGCACGAATCTCAATCAAACAGTCGGTGAGTAGCAAACCTTAAAGATGGACGAGGACTTAGTACTCAAACGACAGTTCTCAGCACTCATCCCCGCTTTCGACCCACGACCGGGGCGCACGAATCTCAATCAAACAGTCGGTGAGTAGCAAACCTTAAAGATGGGACGAGGACTTTGTACTCAACGACAGTTCTCAGCACTCATCCCCGCTTTCGACCCACGACCGGGGCGCACGAATCTGAATCAAACAGTCGGTGAGTAGCAAACATTAAAGATGGACGAGGACTTTGTACTCAAACGACAGTTCTCAGCACTCATAGCAGCTTTCGACCCACGACCGGGGCGCACGAATCTCAATCAAACAGTCGGTGAGTAGCAAACATTAAAGATGGACGAGGACTTTGTACTCAAACGACAGTTCTCAGCACTCATAGCAGCTTTCGACCCACGACCGGGGCGCACGAATCTCAATCAAACAGTCGGTGAGTAGCAAACATTAAAGATGGACGAGGACTTTGTACTCAAACGACAGTTCTCACTCATACCAGCTTTCGACCCACGACCGGGGCGCACGAATCTCAATCAAACAGTCGGTGAGAAGCAAACCTTAAAGATGGACGAGGACTTTGTACTCAAACGACAGTTCTCAGCACTCATAGCAGCTTTCGACCCACGACCGGGGCGCACGAATCTCAATCAAACAGTCGGTGAGTAGCAAACATTAAAGATGGACGAGGACTTTGTACTCAAACGACAGTTCTCACTCATACCAGCTTTCGACCCACGACCGGGGCGCACGAATCTCAATCAAACAGTCGGTGAGAAGCAAACCTTAAAGATGGACGAGGACTTTGTACTAAAACGACAGTTCTCAGCACTCATACCCGCTTTCGACCCACGACAGGGGCGCACGAATCTCAATCAAAATTGTCGGTGAGTAGCAAACCTTAGTTATATTCGCGTGATGCTGGCGAGATGATACTGAAACAACTAAGAGCTCTGTGTGAGTGAGATCATTTAGCATTAAACACTTGAGTTATTCTTTAGACAGTTTATAAAATCATTTAATTTCTACAAAGTATTGCGTTATCCCGCATGCCAAGCGTGAGGATTATGAGCATTATCCCTGAATGATACAGTCAGTTGGCGCTCATTGGGGAGGCCTATGTCCAGTAGTGGACTAATATTATGTAGGTTGATGATGATGATAGCGGTATCTCCATGCATTCAAATCTAACTTTTCGTGGTAATAAATAAGACAATTATTGTCTGAATAAAGAAAGTTTTTATTTCTTTTTTGTGTGTACAAAATTATTTTGTCCACACACAATTAAAAAACAATAGGTATTTTAAAAACACAATAATCACGTAATAATCTTTTCCAAATGCCTTTACAAACCTACCTTATCATCTCTCAAAACAGATCTAGAAATCCCTCTGAACGAGGCTTCAGACGAAGAGGAGGAGGAATCCGCCGCAGAAGAAGAAAGGCCCGCGGAACCAGTGGAAGAGAACAACGCAGTTTGCAGCGCGACGGCGGCGCAGAGCGCGGCGCCCGCGGCTCCTTCTACTGCCGCCAGTGCGAGGTACTACATATCTTACTATTATAATAAACTAGTGACCCGCCCCGGCTTCGCACGGTTTTATTATATTGTTTTACGGTTGCAAACAGTCTAAAGGCAGCTCAATTGATCCATGTCAATACCAGTCGGGAGCGTCCCCGACACACTGGCTGCATTACCACGCTGTATGGTGAATATCAGCGCATCAGCATTGCCATACAGCGTGGTAATGTAGCCAGTGTCTTGGGGACGCTTCCGACAGGTATTGACATGAATCAATTGAGCTACCTTTAGACTGTTTGCAACCGTCTGCAGTTAGCTCAATGGTTTCAATTGTAAATACTAGTTGTAATTTTTCTATTCCTTGGTTGTAATTTTCATAAAAAGAGAAAAGGTAAAAAAAAGTGATAATTGATTTTCAGTTCGCTTCAATCTTTTGTTCAATCTTGTTGTAGGTTGCCAGCTCTACGACTGGTGCTAAGCGGAGGCGGCGCGTCCCTAACTCTGGAGCGGCCCGCTTGGACCGTGTATCGCGCTATCTTAGCGCTCAACGCTCGCATGCCTCCGCATGATAATATACACAGGGAGGCTACATACACGTAAGTTACTTGCTTTTACAATGGCTGTTAACGGGTTAACTAAGAATAGTTTGTGTTGGAAGAACATAATCATCATCCCTAGTTGCTCATATACAAATTTAGTTTACTATTATTTTGTAGGCAGACTGAGGTTGTTTGTAAATTTGTATTTTTTTCTATTTTTTACCATAGTTTGTTTATAAAATAAAGATTATTTTACTTTACTTTCACGTAGCAATTTTTTTTTCAGACTAACTTACAAAGAAATAGATGGAATGGAAACGTTTGCATCATCTAGTGACAGCGAAGATGACGAACCCAATGATCCAGGTAAAACTTTTTTATAATAGCTGCTAGCACCGCGTAGCGAGAACGCAGTCTGTTCCCGGTCTCGAATCGACTAATCGACCAATCACGTTGATTTAACCTTTTTCACATTTGGAAATACGGATGTACCGATCCGTATATCCAAACCATCGTGCACCGAACGCAACGCTACCGTCTGATATGTACTAGTTCTTAGGTACATATAATCCACCCACCTTGCTATACCTATCTAGTCATAATCAGTATAAGTCTCAAGTACTGTTCATTCGAAAAGAGAATTCTCAAATTTCTCTGTCGTGTGCAACTGTGTATTCCACTCCACAACCTTAAAATTATGTATTATGGGTTGGTGTACTCAGTAAAAAAAATGGTGTATAATCTACACAGCATCATCTAGCCCTAAGTTAATCAGAACTTGGGCTATGCGTACAAATATTTGCAAATAATTATTCCAAGGTCTCGCCTTGGAACAATTGTTTACAAATATTTGAATATTAAACCCCCAAACTTCGCGTCGTAGGCGAACCTTCGCTGCGCCACATACTCTATAGATGCGGTAGTCAATATGCATCTATAGAGTAACCAAATTTATAAAAATAAACAAATGCCTAATGATTGTCGTTATTTGTCTCTAGATCGCGGTATTGTCGGAGCCACCGGCAGCGAAGGCACGATGGCGTCTTGCTGCGTACGCGTGCTGCGTAGACTGAGGGCGGCTGCGCCAGAGTTACCCGCTGAGGCGTTCCTATCAACTAAGTTGACTAACAAACTGCATCAGCAGTTGCAAGAGCCTTTGACGCTTGCGGCCGGTGCTACGCCTCCATGGTGAGTTGATAATAAATTAGACGCATTATTTGAGGTTACTACAAATTTCACGTATTATCAAACACACATTATTAGTTTTAATTTTCTTTGTTATTTGAAAAGAAGAAAGCATAAAAAAATAATCACCGAAATCGGTAGCAGGCCTTACCTCCAAATACATCTCCTGCGTTATTCAATAGTGAAAAACATAGCTGGAAGTTTCATTGATGCTTGGAAAATATATGAAGAACTCTGAATTCCATACCTAGTGATTCAATTATGGAGACTCAATTTCCACCAAACCTTGCCAGACAGATGAAAAATAATCTTCTTTTTGCTCTCAGGTGTCAACAACTGAACGACTGGTGTCCTTTCCTCTTCCCCCTGGAAACTCGACAGATGTTCTTCGCATGCACTGCCTTCGGTACTTCGAGGACCATTGTTTGGCTGCAGGCGCAAAGGGATCGTGCGCTTGATAGGCAAAGGTATGTATACAATACATTTATATACATACCTTGGATTACAGATATTGGTTGGTGTCGATTCGGCAGGTTCAACATCTGAACAAATTTGACATCATGCCATCCTTTTAAATAATTAAAAATATTCTGTCCAGGATTTTTTTTGTCAACCCGTTTTTAATATATTTTCTAATATACAAAATTTATTATAAAATAAGTTTGATTCTATTATCAACTCGGTGAATGTCGATATAGGTTCGAATCTTCTATATTGAAATAAAAAAGCCAGTGAAATTTGTAGGGGTTTCAAAGAGTAACTGAATTAACACCATTGACTATATTTACATTATGATTGTTCTCATTTTACATATTTTTGGATGTCAATGTATTGTTTGCCTGAATTCCAGAGCCGGCAATACGGTTTCGCCGCGTCGCGCCGATCTAGAGGCCACAGAGTTCCGCATGGGCCGCCTGCGTCACGAGCGTGTCCGGGTACCAAGAGATCCCGATCTGCTGAAATCTGCCATGCAGGTCGGTATTGTTTTGACTTGGCGCAGTCAGTAGGATTTTCTATCAAACAACTCATTAGGCTGGATAAGTTTTTATGACCCTGTGTCACACTTGTTAAAGCCGGGTTACATAAGTCAAGCTTTTGTTCATAATCATTTATTCATATGTATTTGCAACCGAATTATATTTGATGAAGTATTGGGGCCATGCCTGTTTACACGTATAATAAATAATAAATTAAATAATCAATTCCTCGCTAAATCCCGAGGAAACCTGTCCCATTTTGAATTAACTGCGCATAATACTTTCACTTGTGAACTTCCTTGTAACTAATAATACCTTCCACAGGTGATGCGCGTCCATGCCGCCCGAAAGTCTGTACTAGAAGTTGAATTTGCTGGTGAAGAGGGCACCGGTCTCGGTCCCACTCTTGAGTTCTACGCGCTGGTGGCGGCGGAGCTACAGCGCGCTAATCTAGACATGTGGCTGCACGAGCCGACGACGTGTGACGAGCATAACGCTCCGAACCATCTCGTCACTCCTGCCGGTAAGTTATCTAGTCTATGACGCAGGATGTTAATGTAAGTGTAGAAGTCATCGGTCTCGTCCCATACTAGAGTTATAGGTACTGGTCGCGGCCAAGCTACAGTGTAGTATTTAGACAAGCTAGCTAGTCATGTTATAATTTTTAAATTTATGAGAGCAGATTTTAAAGAGAGCACCTTCAAGTATAAGTACATTCTCGTTTTACAGGTATAGGCAACTCCCTACCCGCTTAGTAAACTTAATCAAGTTGATTGAGTCAAGCTTAGCTTAGCTAAATAATTATTTCACCTCAGTTTTTTTATCAGGTTATCACTAATTTTATAAATGCGAACGTTTGGATGGATTTTGTTACTTCTTTCTTTATGCCTATATGCTATACTGAACGAATCGGACTGAAATTTGGCCTGTTATAAAACATAGGATACTTTCATCAATTTTCACGCGTGTGAACTCGCAGAGCGCAGCTAGCGTCTATAACGCATTGAAATTAATATCGTCATTACAGAGAAACCACCGGGGTACTACGTGACGAGAGCTGGTGGACTCTTCCCAGCACCACTGCCTCAAGACTCTCCCATCTGTGATAAAGTTTGCAAATATTTCTGGTTCCTAGGAGTATTCTTAGCTAAGGTAAGTTTATTCAAGTAATAGCTGTGTACGACTAAAATTCATTATTTTATTTATTTGTATTCTACAATTTTAGGAAAACTAACATGTATTATTTTAACAGCTATTATTTTAGCTATATTATTAAATGCTCCACCATTTTTTTTATTAACTACTTCTAAATATCCATATCCATTGGCTAATTTTAAGCCCCATCCCAAGAATAATTTTGATCCCAAGAATTAAATTGATTAATATCAAAACAGTAGAAAGTAGACTTACTTAGTAGAAAGATTGGTTAAAAAATAATTAGGTTAAATACCTAATTTAAATATAAACAACTGATCAAGCGTTTCAGACGCTTGGTTAATGTATGAAATAAATCTTACTCTACTTCTTCATTGTAATCTGAAATTTTTGCCGCTATATCAGTTATTAACTTAATTTTGTTGATTCTTGTTTATGTTTTAGGTTCTTCAAGACGGAAGGCTGGTGGACCTCCCATTGTCTGAACCATTCTTGCGTATTATGTGTGGCGAAGAACTAACGACTGATATGTTGGAAGAGATCGATTCTATTCGACACAGGTATGAATATATTTCCTTTTCCTTGTACGCAATAAATATGTACCTATCTAGAAGTAAATTTGGACGAAGTTTATGTTTAACATTTTATAATTCAAACTAGATGGCTGCTATAGCATTGGATGCCCCATAATTATAGATGTGAGAGTTCCGTACCCAACGTCAGAATTTATCTCATGAATCTTAAAGGAAATAGTTTATGATATTTATTTCCTTCTCAAAAAGATTTACAAACGCTTGATGCACGATTGTTAACAGTTTGGTACGAGAAAATATAAAAAAATGGGGGTACAAAGGAAAAATACTATTTAGAGAAAGTAAAGCTGTAGACACACTTATACAAACACGAAATAGTTTATATTTTCTCAATGCAATTTTCAAATTATCTTGCTGTTATAAGAACTATAATAAAAGAGCTCGGTGTCCTCTGGACCACCACACTCTTACTTACGCTATCACACATCACACACACATAAAACACCCGAACACTATACACGAGTACAGTAAGGACAAATTTTCTTGGCAGTTCTGAACATAGGCTCTGCGAACTTTTGCGCATGCACAGTCGCAAAGAAAACTTTTATTGCCAGATAAACGAATATACGATCAGAAAATATCTAATACAGGGAGAAGGAGCTGATTTATAATAATAATGGCACTAAGCCATTATTATTATTCAGTGTTTGTTTTTTTTAATATTTAAATTGTATCATTTCTCAATATTTATCCTCTAACTTTGTTTTTTTATTTATAAAAACGAACAAAAACACAACGAACACTTCTGTACCCAACTGTGGTCAAGACAGAGATAGCGTCACAAACACCAAACCAATGCTGACGTGTGACAGAGACAAATACCTCGTACCGAGTATTGCCGATAAAGATCGAAGTTAACAAAAGTCAAAATAAAAGAGATGTGCAATGTGCGTACTTGTGGGTGTTGTTTAATCGATTATTATTTAAATCGATTGAAATTAAGTGATAAAAAATGTTTCTATTCGATTTTATAATGAGGTTTTAAATGTTCTCAAACAGTCGTTACTCAAATAGTATTTAATAGATTCCTAAAATTTAAGTAAATAATGTCTTTTAAAATAGAAAACATAGTTTTACCAAACATTTTATTTGTAATCCTTTTTAAATGAGTAAATTCACTTTATTAGTAAACTTAGCTACTTAAATAATCTTCTATACCCTAAAATGAATGAGTTCAAAATGAAACTAATCGATTACGGAATTCGATCGTGTAAAGGATTGATTGTTTTTATGTAAGGTGCGTCTCTAGCCTAGACCACCGCCCCGCGCACCCTATTCATGCCACTATTTGGTTCCTAAAAAGTGTTGCTGCGCAGCCTTCCGCACGTAGTTCAGAACTGCCAAGAAAATTTGTCCTTACTGTAATATTTGTTCCTAATTACTCATCTTACTATCGGTTTATAATTTTTTACTTTTATTAACAAATAAGTTAAAAGGTCTTTTGTATTCTAGGTTCCTCACAAACGTGTTAGCGGCAGCGGCTGAATACGAAAACATAATAAAAGACACAACATTAGAGGCGGAAGAAAAAGAAGAGAAAGCTGCGTCTCTGACTGTAGAGGGCGCCACATTCGATGAGCTTTCTCTAACCATGACCCACGTCGCGGCGAATGCTAACCCAGCTGTGTCTATTCAACCGCTGTGTGATAGCGGAGAGAATATTGAGGTAAGGAAAACTAGAAACCATTGGAAAAAAGAAAGAATCAGGCATCAAGTGGATGACTGTACCGCCAGGAAGTGATGAAAAGATGTTGCGTCATGAGATTATTCTTGTGATTGTATGAGATGTGAGAATCTTTAAAAATCGAACACCTCTGACTTTTTGATGTGCGCGGTCTAATTCCTTATGAATTGCTGTGATTGTAATTGCTGCTTCTTTATGCCTACTAGAGATTTTGTACAAGGTGTTTGGAACATGAGTGCAAATACCATATAAAATTTCTGTCATGAACCCAAAACTTTACAGTTACCTGTATAATTTTGGGTTTTATCACCAAAATAATAAAAAAGGAAAATAAAGAATATGTCTACGACAACTATAGCCTAACTTGTTCTAAATAGTCGAGACTACTTTTGCACCCATCTTATTTATTCATATTTTCCATATTCTCCCAACCGTTACAAAATACACGCTGTATTAATCTATCTATGTACTCAGACTGTGAGCAGTGGGTGGGTATATCATCATCATCATCGGCCCATATTAGTCCAATGCTGGACCTAGGCCTATAGGGGGTATATGGGTGGGTATATGCCTCCCCTCCATAAATTCCGTCCGATCCTACGGTAATAGCAGCCATTACGTCTTTCACAGGTGGGCCCGCATAACGCTCGCGCGTACGCAGAAAGCAGCGCCCGATGGATGGTTCGCGAAGGCATCCGCCGGCAGACGGCAGCGTTCCGCGGCGGCTTCGGAGCCGTCTTCCCGGCGAGACGTCTCCGCGCCTTCTCCGCCGCTGAGCTCAGGCTACTGGTGTGCGGGGAGCGTGGCCCTGTGTGGACCAGGGACCATCTGCTGCAGTACACTGAGCCCAAGCTGGGATATACTAGGGAGAGGTTTGTTACCCAACCAAACATGGTGAATATGGTCATAACAGAACATAATAAAACACCCCGTTTTCATACAGCACATCTGTATGTATTTGTATAGCCATGTTCTAGATAATAATCCTACTAATATTATAAACACAAATAAAATAAAAATAAATTGAAATTAGTTACCAAAAATTTATTGAATTGATACTTATTTTTACATTATTTACATTATTGTCCAGCATTAATTATACAGGGTGTTAGTGTGAACAGCGTTGTCCTTCATGTGTCATGAGTATCATCATGAGTAGAATCCAAAACGGATGAAAAAAAATGATTCTATTTTTTACTCATATTTTAAAGAAAAGTTTTATAAACACTAAACGTTTGCTCACAAACACGTGACACAAGTACTTCGACCAGGCGACATGTGACCGCATATGCCACACGTGACACGTGAGCCGGCCGCCGCCCCCGCCGCGCCCGCGCCCGCGCCGACCGCACTATCACAATTAATGAAGTTAAGATCCAAGTAAGGCGCGGGTATAAGTACTTACGTAGGTAGGTACTTAAAATGTGTAGAGTGACTATGGCATCGTGTACGATAGCGAAGACATGAAATATCAAAATCTTGCAAAACTAAAATAGTTGTTAAGCTTTTCTCATCGATTTTAGATTCTACTCATGATGCTGAACCTCTGGTTTCAAGGAGAACGCTGTTCACACTAACACCCTGTATATGACAATCCAGCTAGCCCCAATTCATCTAGGCCCAAGCAAAGTAGAGCTTGTGTTATGGGTACTTGATGAATGATATACATAATACAGTACAATTGACCATAACTTTTGTCCCACAGCCCCGGTTTCCTGCGCCTGGTAGAGGTGCTAGTCGAGATGTCGATGCGCGAGCGCAAGGCGTTCCTCCAATTCGCGACCGGCTGCAGCAGCCTCCCGCCCGGCGGCCTGGCTAACCTACACCCCAGGCTTACTGTTGTTAGAAAGGTACGCTTCCGACTCGTATTGACATGGATTTTGGAGACAATTGACCTACCTTTATTTATTTATTCATTTATTGCTTACATATACATAATCCTTATTAAGCTTAGGTGGTAGTTAGCTTAAAGGTACCTTTAGACTGTTTGCAACCGTCTGCAGTCTGAATGGTTTCAATAGGGTATTTTACACTATGTAAGGAAAAATATAAAAATGTTTGTTCATAATAGATTTCGAAAAAAGTAAACAAGAAACGTCGATATTTATTCATAAAATTGCAATTTTAATTTTATAATTCCATTTTAAAAATCGTCTTTTCTAATCTGTTTTTCAAATATCTAAAACGCCATTCGCCATATTGGATCCCGCCGTGACGTCATTCCGATAGCAAACAATCTACTGAAAATAAGTTGTGCGCTGTTATTTTGATAAATTTACGAGTTATTAACACGTTTGTAGACTTCTAGCCTTTATTTCACTATGGAAGACGGTTTTGTGAAAGCAGAAAGTACAAATCTGCCAATGGTTAATACTTTAATGGTGGCGAAATTTTTAGCGAATTTCTCATTTTTACATCACTTGGCACTTGAATCCATAATTTTTGTGGCGTTTTTACACTTGTATTTTTGCATTCAGGCACAAGACACCAATGATAACTCATTATTTTCACGAATCTTATTACTTGGTCTTTCGCAGTCGTATTGTTTACTAACCGAGTGACGTCACGAGATGAAAAAGCATGGCGGCTAGCGTTTCCGCGCGAAAATTCAAAATCATAAATAAAAAACAGATTTTAGGGCGATTTTCGGTTTTAAAAAAAATTAACAAAATTTCTACTAGTTCATTACGATCTCAGGATTAATTTAAAACAGTTTTTAAAAAATGGTGTAATACCCTATTCAAATTAGGTACTTTCTGCCATGTAGATGTAGGTGAATAACATGACAACGGAAAGAGTTAGACCCCCAGTTTTTGGAGGATTTGTAGAATTAATTATGAAATTTAATACAGCATGCAAAAAAGTACACCTCAATAACCCAGTTTTAAAGTCACAGAGAAAAAATAAAATAAAAATCGTTTTTTTTTGTCTTATTTCTAAAAAAATATTGTTTTTACAACGCTTATGTATCGTATTTGTATTTTTTATTTATTTTATTAGCTAGGTAAACTATCTAGCTTTCAAATGAAACTACTTCGAATAAAATACACCATTTACTCAAAAAGAAACGAAGAAAACACCAGATGAAGTAGTCTTAATTTAAAAAAATATAAAAACTGCTTTGTTTTTGAGATAAATAACATATAATTTTTTTATCCCGATTTTTATCGATAAATATGTGTCGTGTATCCGCACATTTCGTTTGATCAAGGTTCGACAAATCACATTGTATACTACTATATTTATATATACTCAGATATACACGCATCAGCTTAAGAGCTGCCTGTGTATCACAAATAATAATAATAATAGTTTATTTTATTTTTTCTATTCATTGATTTTAATTTTCGTTGAAGTTAAAGACTTTGTTTAGTGTTAGAAAGGTAAAAACGGACGGACATCTCAAGGTACATCGCCACCACTTTGAACGCTCCTAAATTGTGATGTTAAGGGATTTGGAAGCCTATCCTTATTATATTTACGATGGTGAAGCTTACAATCACCAAAACCTTCCAATACTTACACCACCGTTGTAATTTAACAAAATTATCGAGTAAGCACTGATAGGAGCGGAATAGAATCGACCTATTAGGAACCAAAATTAACAAGATATGAGTTTACGAACGTGTTTGGTCAGTGGGAACGCATTTTTATTATAAAAATCTTAGTGATCTAGCCAGCATCATATTAATAAAAAGTTAACAGATAAACATTTATTTATAATTTGTCAAATTACACGTCATTATAAAATAAATTATAAAAATTTGTAGGTATAAAAATATATTTAATTTAAGCGCTAGACGACAGAACTTTTAATATTTTTTACTCTGGACTCTTGTCTTGAGTTGTCAGACCGGTTATAATATCGATTTGTATTTCTTTCTTCAGGTGGACGCCGGAGACGGATCTTACCCTTCAGTGAACACTTGCGTGCATTACCTGAAGCTTCCAGAATATTCGTGCAAAGAAGTGCTCCGCGAGCGTCTCCTCGCTGCGACCAGCGAACGCGGTTTCCATCTCAACTAAATATTATATCATCGGTATTATCTTTTACTAAGTAACTGATTTTTTTTTCTGTCTTAACTTATGAGGTGACCAAAGATAATGGTATCGCGTTGTTGAAAGCTGCTGCGGTCTGACTGCAGTAACCAATTTGAAGTAAAGCGCATGTTACACTATGCGATCGGATTTGATGTTATATCCATCGGTTAAGGTGTAACAAGCGCTTCCGCCTAAGTAAAGCTAATGGCTCCAAGACCGCATTGGCTTATGATACTTCCCGTTGGTATACATTAACAGCTGAACATTGCTCTGTAAGTCGAAAATTCAGATAACTGGTAATCTAGGGCTATCAGCAACAGCAGAGTCGAATGATCCAAAAGAAAGTACGTGTAGTAAAAAAAACATGTTATTATTAAATATGCATCACTTACTATTAAAAATGCACTACCATAAATAAAATTAATAACACCTATAGGTAACATTAATATTATCATCTCACAGAAGTGTTTGCCGTTTAACAAAAGGCTATGAAAATAATGAAGCAGTATATCAGAAGCAAGCAACAGCGTTCGTATTACAAGGTGTTGAAATGTGCAGTCATTGTAAAATGTTACGGAAATAACGATTTGATACAAAAACACCATAGAGTAGCAAGTGTTCAAGCCAACTTCGACTTTTACCCGAAATATCATTGTCGTTTTGTCTTCACAATACTATATATAGTGGTGTTGTTATAAGGAGTTAGGTTAGTGCGATTATATTAATAAGCCCGTTTTCTTTCACTACTAGTTTTGTTTTTAACTGTTTTTGTTTTATACTATGTTTGTGACATTCAATTCTAGAACACATTTTTAGTTAAAACCCCCAGTTTGACCCAACATCGCTCTCGGTCTTCTGCAATGCAATTCTTTCCGGCAGTTTGGATGATCTCATTCGTCCCTCGTTTTTAGGCATAGAAGTATTAAGTATCGTAACGCTATATTAAATCACTTCTGCTCAGTTAAATACATACAATCATGTTCCACTTGTGGTGGAAACACAATATATTATGATGATTAAATCTTTGTTGATGTGCGTGTTCGTACCTACGGCGCAAAAACCTTTTTGTAAATGTGATCCTCATACTGTGTGTGCTATATGTGTTTACCGTTAAAAATCGAAGAGGGGTTCGGGGCAATTTTTGTATAGCAGTTCCTAATACTAAATACTTCTATATTCTAGGTCTACTTGCTCTTTTTTCCGTTTCGGCAGTTGTTTTTTTTGTGCAGTTTTTCCAGTATAGCGGGGTAGGTCCTGCCCAGTTCTATATTTAAGTTCAATGAAAATTCCCTTAAGAGGCCTCTGAAGAATTAAGTCCCATACAAACATATAATAAAACCAAAAATGAATATTTTTAGTTTTATTTAGTTGGAAATATGCTCGACTTACGAATGTAAGTCGAGCATATTTCGACCATATTATGCTGTTTGTTGTATTGGAACAGTATTTAACTAGGTTCCTAAATAGATTTTGGTCGAATTATGTAAGAAAATTCTGGTTGGACCGATTTTGATGATTCATTTGAAAGCTGGTGCTTGTCGTGAGATCCGATTTAAACTTGATTAAGATCTGAGTTTTTTGAGTTATCTTTCATAATGCTGCGTGCCACTATCTCTACTTTAAATTTCCTCAAGCTTCTTCTGTGTTGATTTTGAGTTTGTTGAGTTCTGGTTACTTACGGTTTTGTTTATGTATAATACTTTGAACTGTCGAAGCGCAGTTAATAATTTCTTTGTGGTTTTTGTTTATTTATTTTTATACAGTATTTTTTAATACATGAATATCTCTTTGAAAATGTTCTCTTTAATTTGGTTTCTATAGGTTTTTTCTTTATTATTTTTGTGGTAAACTGGGGGGTGTGGTCATTTTACTCCATAGTAACCGACTGATATGGAAGGAAGGTTTATTCATTAATTGGTATTTTTTTGCCCTGATGATCTATTTCTTTCATTTTGTAAAGCCATGCTAATCTAGCTGCTAGTTACTAGGTACTGGGGTACTTGGGTATTGTACAGGGACTGATAGGAGCTAGGTTGGTATGGCGTTGAAGGTTGGCCATCCAGTAAACCGAAATCTTATTTTTCTTCTGAGCTTTGTGCGATACGCCAAGGTACATGAAGTGTATTTACAAGGGCACAGACTTGATTATTTTTCAATATTTTAATGCTATGGCACGTATTCAAAGTAGATGTTTTGATATCATTGGTAAAGGATGTAAATTTTTGCTTATTGCTTGAGTATTGGCTTTCTAAATTATTATCTTGTTCACACCTTGACAGTAAATAGACGGAGCTAATTTTATGTTACCTTCTAATGAAATCCTGTATTGTATTTGTTTTATTCTCAAACCAAGCAAATGTATTCGAAATTCCGATTGGTTACAAAATGTATTGCAGCTAAATCAAGGCGCTGTTTGCTATTTTTAGGACTGATATTTAGTAAACAAATAGATCAGGGTGTGAAACACTTATGCGTTTCTAAAATGAGTTTAACTATGTTCCTTTATTATTTGAATATTTTGTCAACTTAAAGTTGGTGAATTGTGATTTATTATAAAATTAAATAACCTTACGAATATATTATGATTAGTTTAATTCATTAGCTATGTAGAATTAAAATAACTATCTCATCTTGTAGTTTCATGTAACTGTTGATGAATATAATATATCAATAAATTAAGAAATATATATCTACGTTTTTGTTATCATACCTGAAACCTAATACAGCTTTTTAGTCCATATAAAAGGACGTAAAGAGATTTATGTAAGCAAAAATGGAAAGGAGGCCTTCGCCCAACAGTGGGCTCCAGCTGCCTGATAAGAAGAAACATTAGGTAAGATATGCACGAGCATTTTTTCTCAAGAGAATTAAAATGGAAGCTCTGAATTATTCTTTAACATGACAGTCCGTCAGAAATGAGATAAAAGTATATCTATCTAATACTATTTCGAATATCAGACATATTAAGTATATAGGTAGGTAATTATTTGGAAGGCCGATCCCACTAAGCGTGGGATAAGGTCCGGGAAATCAAGGAAGATAGGTAGGTAGTTATTTGTTTGGGCACCTGTATACTACAAAACATTTCTTTTACTGATGTAATAGTTAATTTAGACACTGCAGTCGATACCTACTGGATTTCTTATTGAGACACCGGGTTCCGCAACGGACTTCCAACGCCCACAGTCCAAGTGCAACCTTGGGACTTTACACAATTTTCATACAATACCAGACTACTTGTATAAAGCTTGTCACCTACTAGCAAAAGTATCAGTCAACTTCGATCACTGTGATCTCTTGGAAGTATGAGGGGTTATCTAGTTTGCTGCCTTGCCCTGGCGGCGGTCGTGGCCGTCAGCGGTCGCACCACCCGGGAGAAACGGGATGCAGACTCTGAAGTAGCTGCGACGCACCATGGTGGGAAGTGGGACAAAGGTGGCGGCCATGAGCATCACGGTCACCACCATCATGACCACGGAGAGAAGGGACACAAAGGATACAAGGGTCACCATCACCACGAGCACGGCAAGAAGGGCCACCATCACCACGAGGGACACAAGGGACACCACGACGAACACGGAGGACACAAGAAGCACCACCACCACGACGACGGACATCACCACGAACACCATCACGGCGAGAAAGGCCACAAGGGACACGGACACCATGAAGAGGGTCACTACCATAAAGGACACTCCACTAAGGGCCATCACGGTGTTCATAAACACGATGAGTTCAAGAAGGAGAAACATTTCCACGATAAGCACCACGAGGGCGGTCATCACGAGCACCACGGCGGTCATCACGAAGAGCATGGTCACAAGAAGGGCGGAGACTTCCACAAGGGACACAAGCACGGCGGACATCACGAGCATCACCACGGGAAGAAGGGACACCACGAGAAGGGAGGACATCACCACGACCATAAGGGACATCACGAGGAGGGTGGCCATCATGATCATCACCATCATCATCATGATCACGGAAAGAAGGGAGGTCACGAGCACCATAAGAGTTGGGGCCACAAGAAGGGACATTAAATGTGTCCGATCTCCTCTCTTCTTGGCGTTATCTAGGTTAATAATTTTAAGCTAAACATAATGTTTTGTTAAGTTGTTGACTGTGATGTTTTGTTATTAAAAATTGAATTGTTACTAAACTTCTGAAAATTATTTCACCTCGTAATTTATAAGATTATCGAAATACGATCTTGAACCCTTAACCAACCAGCACAATGTGTTCTGTTCGTTCCTAATCTTATACTCATGCTTCTGGGTGGTTGAATCCTGGCTAAATAAGTGCTCTCTTAATAACAATATCTTCCCCTTTGTCAGTCTACTAACAACGGCTGCTGGCATGGACGTTATCTTACGAGCTGGCGACTACGAATGAAAAATGCTCGCAAACAATTAAATCCCGCTGCAAAACAAACTTATCAATTTCACAGCACGTTTCGACAACAAAGTTACATAAAATTGTTGGCGGTGGACCATTGGCAACGGCTCCCGGCCAGATAAGTAACTCTGCGTTGAGAAACTAGAGCGCTGCCCGAGATTGGCCTACATAGTGGTCAACGAATTAGTCTTGGATGCAATCAACCGTTTACTCTATTACTGCCTGTATTGCCATTGAAGATAGCATTTCTCAAATTGTGTATTCAAGAAACAGCGCAAACAGTTCTGGATGTTCCACAAAGGCATTAAAGATAATGTTATCGATGTAATAAATACTTCTAGGTTCTTAACAGTAAAAACAGATCTTAGACTCAAAGACAAAATACGGGAAAATACTCTCTTCCAAGCTGAGAATCTGTGCTCGAATAACGATCTCATAATCTACCTAAGTGAATTTAGATGAGTAGAACATAATACCCCCAAGGAAAGTTTCTTGGAAATGTGACCGCGAAACGGATAGGGCTGAGGATGTACGTCTTTGTGTAAACGAATTCGACAGTAGATATATACATAGGTACATAGTTTTGCGGTGTTCTATTGAGAGCTTTTAAAGGTCAGAATACTCTCGCTAAGATGAAATTAGAATGATTGGTTTTTATGTTCCTACTAAGAAAGGAAGAGGCTCTCATTTTTTTATATTGTTACTAGATTTTTGGTAATCAATATACGAATTTGGTAATTCTTTGATTTGTACGGAGAATATCTCGAGTTAATCCCATTTATAAAACCAAGACATTACTATATACGTACGTACAGTAGGTACTATTTCCATCTTTTTTTCCTTCATTTACTAGCATAGGTATACATTTTAATATATACCTACTATTTCTATCGAAAAACTTTATCTTCGTAAATATTTAGGTATTGACGTTTCTAGTTTTTCGGAATTATACATACTCTAATTGTTATCATGGGCAGTGAAATTTGTACCTAACTTAGGAGGGAAAACGCGAATAAAAGCTAATTTCTAAAATTCATTGAAAAAATACAGCTCAATTCAATAACTTGCTCAGTTTGTTTTCGATAATTCGGTTAACAATACAAAGAATACTGCGGAGTTTCACCCTTTCATGAAAACATGAAATTGCTGTTCATTGTTTACACATTTAAAACATGGTAGGCATCATCGTTTATTGTAACATTTTGTATTGCGTGTCTCGTCGTTTGCGGCAAGTACTTACCTACTCGTTTTGAGAGCTGGTAGCTGGCTTACTGCCATATGGACAAGCTCCTAATGATAGGGTTTAGTTCTAGTCCCGCTTTAGCTCACTCAGTTAGAACAAGTGTTTAATTGATCTTTCTAATTTATCATTTGTTAATGTGTAGTGAGAATGTACCGGATAATACTAAGTGACCTTAATGTGGTTTTGTGGCTTTCTGTGCAACAAGTGAGCGAGTCTTGAGGCTGCGGGAAACCACATGAGCTCACGGGACCTTACTATTAGGCATATTATGTATGGTTGCCGGATGTTATATTAGTGTAGTAATAGACAATAGATAGGTACGATTTCATACCGTCCCTTACCATTACCTATTAGTCGTAGGTATTTCAACTATACGTGGAGCAACATTATGCTGAGACAGGACCTATTGGTTTGCTTGCATCATTTGTTTTAGTTATTTTTAGTACCTACTTACCTTTATTTTGATGTAAGTGAATTAATAAAAAAAAAACTTTCTTTCTTTCTATTTTAATGGCAAAAGAAAAACAGAACTAAAGTAGAATCCATAAGCTGCTCGAGTTTCTATTAATAACTTCGCATTTTGAATTGAATAGGGTATTACACCATTTTTTAAAAACTGTTTTAAATTAATCCTGAGATCGTAATGAACTAGTAGAAATTTTGTTAATTTTTTTTAAAACCGAAAATCGCCCTTAAATCTGTTTTTTATTTATGATTTTGAATTTTCGCGCGGAAACGCTAGCCGCCATGCTTTTTCATCTCGTGACGTCACTCGGTTAGTAAACAATACGACTGCGAAAGACCAAGTAATAAGATTCGTGAAAATAATGAGTTATCATTGGTGTCTTGTGCCTGAATGCAAAAATACAAGTGTAAAAACGCCACAAAAATTATGAATTCAAGTGCCAAGTGATGTAAAAATGAGAAAAAATTTCGCCACCATTAAAGTATTAACCATTGGCAGATTTGTACTTTCTGCTTTCACAAAACTGTCTTCCATAGTGAAATAAAGGCTAGAAGTCTACAAACGTGATAATAACTCGTACATTTATCAAAATAACAGCGCACAACTTATTTTCAGTAGATTGTTTGCTATCGGAATGACGTCACGGCGGGATCCAATATGGCGAATGGCGTTTTAGACATTTGAAAAACAGATTAGAAAAGACGATTTTTAAAATGGAATTATAAAATTAAAATTGCAATTTTATGAATAAATATCGACGTTTCTTGTTTACTTTTTTCGAAATGTATTATGAACAAACATTTTTATATTTTTCCTTACATAGTGTAAAATACCCTATTTTTCCTCCCTGATAGTTGGTAACGACTGGTATCGACACTTTTAATTGATACCTTACTATTCCTTTGAGTAGACTTTATTATAACGATTGAAGCTACGTCAAGGGAGGTATAATAGGTCTTTTAAAACAGCTAGAGCAATTAACTTATCGTTGTTTGTTATTTGATAGAAAGAATTGAATGCGATCTATACAATTAGTGAGGTATATAAGAAAAATCTTACAATAATTGCGCAGCTGCGCTAGACGAGACGCGCTGATTACAAAACCTTTCACAACTATTTATATAAAACCTGCTGCACCATCCAAGATGTGACAATTTTAAAACAAGAGGGCGCTAAAGCTGTGCTCTGTGCTATCTCGCACTATGAAGGTCATCTTCGCGTTGGCTATCCTCGTTCTATTGATATCGGTAGAAACCCGAAGAATTCCATCTCGCTTTCGTTCTAAGGAAGAACTAGCCGACCAGGACCCTGCAGCAACCGGAGATAAGAAAGAAGAAAAACATCATAACCATGAACACAAAAAAGGAGGCGGCAAGGAACATCATGCTGAACATCACCATGATCATGGCGAAAAAGGTCACAAAGGTTATAAGGGCCACCATCATCACGAGAAAGGCGAAAAAGGTCACCATGTAGAGGAAAAACACAAGGGTGAATATGACGACAATGGGGGACACAAAAAAGATCATCATCACGAAGACGGCCACTATGACGAACACCATAAAGGTGAAAAAGGCGAGAAAGGACACAAATACGCCGAAAAGGGTCATTACAATAAGGGGCACTCTACTAAAGGTCACCATGAAATCCACAAACTCGATGAATTTAAAAAGGACAAACATTTCTTCGATGAAGAGGGTGATTCTGGTCATGAAGAAAAACACGGAGGCCACCATGAGGAGCATGGCCATAAAAAGGGTGGAAGTTACCACAAAGGACATCACCACGGGGACCATCACGAGCACGAGCACGGCGAAAAAGGACACCACGAGAAAGGCGGACATCACCACGAGCACAAGGGACACAAGTCGTCGGGCGGTCACGATTCTCATCATAAACATCATCATGATTACGGCAAGAAAGGCGAACATGCTCATCATAAAAAATTCGGGTATAAAAAAGGACATTAATTATAGCCTCTGGTATTGTATGATATTTTTTGAGATTTTTACATATCAGACTGCTGAAAACTGACTATGATATAGGTATCTGCCAGACAATAAAAATAGTACGATGCCTGTGAGCTGATCTATAAGTCACTTCGAATTTTAATAGAATATTTAAATACGTGCTAATCTCCGATTCCCCTTGCAAAGGATCTTTCAATTGATTATTATTTCTTAGCTTGTTAAGATCGTTAACTCAAACAGTAATGTGCGCGAAAATACAAACACGCCTGACCTTTTATTTTATTCTATTTTAAGTAACGATCGCGAATCGAGTCATTAATGTTTGCTTAGCTAAGCTATTTATTTTTTCTTGAAAACGATTAGTTTGGTAAGACGTAAACACATTTGAACTTATTAAACTTTCTTATTTCGCCAAAGTGCTGAACATTTATTTTTAAACTTAATTTCGTTATGCTGGTTCTGCCTCAATTTTCACTAAGTTGCTTTGAGTTATGTTTAGTCTATTCCACCAATCGATATTGATAACTAGGTATGCAGAATCGCATAAGCATTGTTATGTTGCCTGTGTAACGAACACGATGTTGTGGGTTACGGCCGGAGGTACCTACTAGTAAATCTATCCGGCCTATATTGGTTGGTATTGTAATCCGCAATCCACATGTGTTTCCATACTACAAGAATAATAAAATATGCTCACATAAGTTCTTAAATATTCTTCGTGTATCTCTGTTATCGACACACGAAGAATATTTAAAGTTTTTCTTTACTTCTAATAAATCGAATAACAATAATTAAAGTATTTAATAATCTTTGCTTTACTTCTGTTTTTGGCTCTCGTATAGGAATCTGAATGACACGATCTAAATTTTCTTCATGATAAAATCCAATGAAATTAACAATGCAAACGATAGGGATGAATAATGAATGTAAAAATATATCTACTGGATACGTCTGTCCCATATTTGATCGAACAACAATGAATGGAATATAAAATAATATTTTAGTGGAGTGTAGTTTGTTTTATAAAAGGAAAACAGCACAGGACTAATAAAGGAACATATAAATAACTAAAAATACAATAAAGTAACCAAGATAGCTTAGGTATATAGTACAAAATAACGGAAATTATTAATAACTTAATTAATTACCTATCTACAACTACTAGAATATAGAACAGGAAAGAAAAACATTTTGGATTCATGTGTAATGTTGTGTTCTTGTGTAAATAAATAATTACATTACACAGCAACTACAATCAGACTTACTTAACCTTAATTAAATAAAAACTAAGACAAAATAAGTAAATTCATGCATTACATTGCTGCATGTATAATATTCTTATGCATGTAGCCCTGTTTTTCAATGTACTCTCGGACAGCTGGTCACCGGGAGGTTTAGGTGATGGCGAGGTTACATAATAAATAATATTTATAGGGAAGCAGACAAATCTAGATTTTTGCATTCAAAAACGGGTACCTACACTGTGTTAGATAATATAATTAAGTAGGTACCTACAAAGAAACACATCTAGGTACTAAATTTACTTTATTATTCCTATCAATAGAGCTCTAAAACTTAAGTAAACTTAGGCATAATTCCTATATATTCGTAGTCTGATGAAAACACCAATGAAAATTTAAATCTTAATCGGAAAAGCACTTTGTTTATTCAGCGGAAAAACAAATGGAAAGTGTCACAATGCTTGGATTTTGTTTCAACCCTTCGGGCTAACATACGTTCTAACGTCATCTAGTCGGCAGGTTAAACTCATTTTAATAGGTTTCGATTTTGTCTCCCGTTGGCTTTGTAAAAAGATTTGAAAATATTGACACATTTTTTATTGACTTCTATTAAGTTAGTTTTCTGAAAGTGTAATTGACGACCTCAACAACGCAGAAGGTTGCGGGTTCGATTCCCGCTCCGCTCCGGGACAACCGGTGGATACAAAAACTAATGTATGTTAGTATTCTTACCATTTAAGTACCCGCAACAAATGTTCAAAGAAGGCCAGGATTTAGGGTTATCAAACATCGAAAGCAAAGAAGCGGAATGTCATCCAACAATTTGGTTACCCTCTGCTTACTTTTGTTTTAGATTATGGTGTATTTTTTCCTACATTATTTATTTATTAATTTGTAATGACCATGAGTGAATAAACGATACTGATTCTAGCAAATATTACCACGTGTGTCGTTCCATTCTAACCTACCGATTTGCAAGCAAGATCAGGGAATCCATTTACAATCCTCTTACTCTAATTAACGAGTGAGTGCAGGGATTATTAGGTACCTTCGTACACCTCGCTCCAGATTTACGGGCACAGACAGTGTCAGAAGTAATCCCGAACGACTGAAAGGATGACGGTGGCTGTAGTCTCTACAATATGTACACGTCCTTTAGCTTTCTTGATTCGCTTGTTGGTTCAGATTTTTTATTGCTGAGGAATCGAGCAGATAAGTAGAGTACCTATTTAAAGTTTTTGAAACTTACGCGATCATAACACATTATTATAAATATTTAGGTATGGGTATTTATCGCGTTTATTTTGCTTATTTTTCCCGACGTTTCAACAGGTTTACACTCTGTCGTGGTCACGGGATGATGCCTCGATGATGTCGTCCCGGATATACCTAAGTAGACTGGAGTATACAGGGTTATAGGTGTTTAATGATTAACCTCGAAAAGGCCACTTGGGTAGATCAAGACTGACAAAATATTGTTCTACGATTTTTTGATTCAATGATTTTTTTCCCATACATAAAATTATATTACAAGCAAATTTCCAGTTCTAATCTTCTTAACTCTGTCTAGGCGTCACAGATTGAGACATGTCGGTTCGGTAAATGACCTATTTATCTTATACATTATATCTAGCAAAGAAAGAAAGGGGTTACAGAAAAAAAAAATTATGGTAGACTTACGAAGCCTGGATTTTAATAAACTTAAACTCTAAGTGCTTTAAAAAAGTGCTTTATTTCCTCAAGGCTTTACAAGACTCTTGGGATCGTCAGAAATTTCACTCTGTAGTTTTATCCTCGGTAAATATCTATTCGGTGTATAAATAAGTACGTAGGTAGTTTGTATTTGCTCCTAAATTGCCCATGAGTCCTCTTAAATTGTATAATTGTTGTATAAAATATTTCTGTAGCTCTCATGCTTTCTGATTTTGCCATATACACACACCGAAAATAAAGCCGCTTTGTATTTTAAGATTGCTTGCTATTTATTAGCTTAGAGCTGTTTTATCTAGTATGAACTTTCTGAATCCACTCCAACAACAAATAAATGTACCTAGGTACCTACTTATTGTGGTTACGTTATAAGAGCAATACAAACTCGAATACCTTAGTTACAGTTTAAGAAACCTGAATGAGCTGGTAGAAAACACAAACTAACTTTAATTTATTCATAGTCAAGCTTGTTTGCACAAACTTATTTCTACGACGAAAATATTTTTCGTGAAACGTTTTAAAACACGCGAGTAGGTATGCAACCAGACTGTAAAATATAGCGGGGTGTTCGGTGAGGTGAGAGCCGACTCTAAATTAACCGTGATTGACTGAATAAACCCGCAATTTTACCAACTAACTGCGGAGTGCGTGCTATGCAGGTTAGATTCGGTTAGGTGTAGGTAGTTACCTACCATTAATACTCTCGAAACTAACTTATTATTCCACTCAGTTTTAATTATGATCGATTATATTTGTCGTCCGATTATATTTTCAACTGACTCACTAACGAAGTGAAACTTCTAACTGTCAGATGCCTGTCGCCTCTGCTTTTCTGAATTCCACCACAGTTCGACTATGGCTGCGAGATTCACTAATTAGTTAGCTACTTGCATTAAGCATTGGATAACTTTGCGAAATGCAATTTTCTAGCTTTTAGCAAGATTACAAAAACTTGAAGCTGGAAAACTGGACTACGTTTTAGTAAATATTTAAGTTCTCTGTTTGTATAAAAACCTCTATCGGTAGAGTCTGCAATGAGTGTGGGTCTTTCTTTCTTTGCTTAGCCAATAACTAGATGATGACAACTTTCCGTGGATGTTTTTCTTTGTCTTGTTTATAAAGAATATTCCAATTATAACCATATTAAAAATTTATTTACAGAGACTGGAAAACGCTTACGTATGTAATAACAAATTGCTACAGAACTATTTTTTTATTGTTAGTGTCCTTTTTTGAAGCCCCAGTGTTTGTGGTCTTCATGGCCGCCTTTCTTTCCATGACCAGAGTGGTGATGATGATGCTCGTGATGACCACCCTCCTCGTGATGTCCCTTATGGTCGTGATGGTGTCCTCCCTTCTCGTGGTGTCCCTTCTTCCCGTGGTGATGCTCGTGATGCCCGCCGTGCTTGTGTCCCTTGTGGAAGTGTCCACCCTTCTTGTGGCCATGTTCCTCGTGGTGACCGCCATGTCCCTCTTCAAATCCGGACTCTCCGTGTTTATCGTGGAAGTGCTTGTTCTTCTTAAACTCGTCTACTTTGTGTATTCCATGGTGTCCCTTAGTTGAGTGTCCTTTGTGATAATGTCCTTTTTCTTCGAATCCGTGTCCTTTTTCGCCTTTCTCGCCGTGATGGTGTTCGTGGTGGTGTCCGTCGTCGTGGTGGTGGTGCTTCTTGTGTCCACCGTGTTCGCTGTGATGTCCCTTGTGTCCCTCGTGGTGATGGTGGCCCTTCTTGCCGTGCTCGTGGTGGTGGTGACCCTTGTACCCCTTGTCTCCTTTACCGCCATGCTCGTGGTGATGATGTGCGTGGTGCTCCTTGCCGCCTCCCTTGTCCCACCCGTGGTGGGAGGCCGCAGCCTCGAGATCTGCGTCTCTTTTCTCCCGCAAGTCTCGCGCTTGCACCAACGCCACGAAGGCCACTACGCTCAGAAGCAGAGCCGCCTTCATATTTTCATACAGTTCGGGAGTACTATTGGTTACTGTAGCTTGTTTTGTTATGATTATGGGTATGTCAACAGCAAGGTTTTATAGACACTGGCGCTGATTTTCTCAGCAGCGGTATTGTGCAATGATTTCACTTGAACTTATTTGTTATTGTTAACACTGGCAAGGTCAATTCTTGTTAAGTCTATAGATACAGACCAGATTTTATATTTTTTCATATTTTTATTACCTAGGGTACCTACTCATTGAAATACCTTTCATTAGAAGGTGGCCATATAATTTTTCAAACTAATTTAGTTTTAACCTTGTTTGTTAAAAATAATTATACCTACCTAATTGTTTATGGTACGAGTATAATTAAATTAATAATAGCATCATCAGACTAATTCTACCCTTTCATAAAACCTTACGTTAATTTCATAGAAATTGTTTCAGCGATACGGTTTTCGAGAATGTCTTGTCTACGGAACCATAACAACAACCTATCCTTTATTTCAATACAAACGTCTGTCCGTGGTTGGCTGATAAATTGCCCATGCCCTAGTTCGGGTTATTGCTTTATTTTTCAGGTATCCGCTTCACATACAGACTGCGGACCTGCTATGGGCATTGTAACTACGCCGTAGCAAGCTACAGTTTACCAGTTGGAACTTTGGGAATAGGAATCGACGGGAAAACCTTTAGAATGAACCCTGATTTTTTAAGTTTTGTGAGACTAAACTAATCCCTCGGCTCCATGTCCTTCGGGAATAAAAATTGACAGAGTAATCAATGAACATACATAAAAAGCCAACCATAGATGTTTTTAATCACTTATTATGCACAATTTACGAAAAAATGGTTCTTTGCCTCTTTTTTGTTTTGTTTCTGCGGGCTACTAAATATTATGTACCTACCTACTGCTGCAAAGATATCGCTTTAGTTTTTTATTTGCCTGAAACTCAGGACACAACATTTTATTATGGTAACTACTAATCCGTCGTTGTGTAACTTAATAAAGATCATAAGTAATTACTAAACTGATAAGATAGGAAGGTTCTAATGAAAAGGTCATTGAAGATTGGTTTGCAATTTTCCGTTCAGTAACCAAAGCTCATTAAACAATGAACAGCGAGATGTCATTATGACAGTCACCAGCCAGCGTCAGGACAAAACCGAATTACTAAGTTGTGGTTTCCGATTTGTAATAGTTTCCGGCTGGTACGCCTATCGCGCGCAAATGGGCGAGTTATCTATGGCGTTGATCCTTCGAACGAAGGGGTGAAAATAGCCGCGTTAGATTCTACGCCTGATATTTTGCTCAGTTAAAATACAATTAAAATAAGAACTTAAGATTAGATGGAAATTAACAGACCTATGAATTTTATTTTAGGAAAAGCCTGGTGCGCAATCTGAAAAATATCTGCACAGGTGTTTTTAAAGGCAGTAGACGTTGCCCTGATCACAATCTCACCTGATCGAACGTGACGATTTGGGCGATGATGTCTCATGAAGGTATAATAGGTAGGTACTAGCCTAAAATTAGATTTTGACGGTAATAATTATTAGTTTGACAAAATGGTTTGAATAGTATGAAATGGAAAGAAGAAAAAATGTATAATTAACAACTATACAAATACGAGGCGGTTATAGGATAGGTACATTCAAATTTGTTATAAAAGGGCCTAACTCGGCATAATGCTGGTCTTCCGTTAGGATCCGCGTGTATGACATCATAAGCTAAATAAATCAACAAAAAAAAACTATCAGCTAAAGATTATAATATGATAGTTAACAGAAAAAATGATTGGCCCTTTACATAATTTGTAAATATTTATAAATATGCCAGTCACGGACAGAATAAATACATAATCCTGAACAATTCACACAGCAACATCTAACCACGAGCTAAGCAGAGTTATGGGTACCAGATCACTGTTATACTTAATACATTATACTACACAGAATCGAGAATAGTTTGCCTATTCCAAGCCTGGATTAAACGAATTCAAATCACATTTGTCGTTTTAATAAAAACTTAATCTCTCATCCGGATTCGATATCTCGTCGTCTATAAAATAAAAGTTTGTAGAATTGTCAACGGATTAAACTTTTATGTTCCAAAACTAGAGGTGTTATTTTCCGACGTCCTACACCTGTGTAGTTGATGATGACGTCATCCCGACTTGCTCAGGAGAAGAACGAAAGAACCCTGTTATTAAGAGCTTAAAAGGTTTAACTTTACACCTTCGTTTGAAAACTGTATTTTGGGAAATGGATAGATTTATCCTTGCGGAAGCTTGGCACCTGTTATAGAATAATTGCGTAATTTTGTTGAACACAAATATATTTTTCCTGTTCCACATTTAGTCTAAGGGACCTTACGCACTAGCGGTTGGCCGCTAGGCGGTTAGACTCGAGCGGTCCAACCGCTTAACGCGGTTTCTTCGCGGTTAGCCGCCATAGCGGTCAGCCGCGATGAAACCGCGTTAAGCGGTTGGACCGCTCGAAGGCGCGTGGCTCATAAACAAAATGGACGCCGTCGAGATAGCTTGTGTTATTTATTTTTACTCCCGAAAACAACGAAAGAAAAATAAAAAAAGATTTGCCTCTGTTGTCATCTCCTCTTTTCCAAAAATATCTACTGATTCTTCCCATTGTTTCCGCTTTTAAATCTCTATTCTTATAAACTGCTCCTTCACAATTCCAAATAGCTTCTCGTTGTTGAATTTCAACAATGAATTTCTCTGTGTCGAAGTTCATGGCTGCGCAACTGAAAACACGTGCATACATACTTCACCGGCGGCTCGCCGCAAACTAACCGCCAGTGCGTATACACAAGATGGCGGCTAGCCGCGAAGCGGGCCGCGTCACTCCATTCAACCGCCGCGGTTGAAATTTTGTGGCGGTTTAGTGCGTACAATCATAAGCGGTTGCATATTAAACTGGAAAAGCGGCTAGCCGCGCGGTTAGCCGCCCCCGCGGTTAGCCTCTAGTGCGTAAGAGCGCTAAGTTAGGTGAGGAGGTCAGTACAATCTTTATGAGGATTGCTGCTACTCCTTATCACAAAAAAAACGTGTATTTATTTCTGAACAATATATTTACTTTTTTTTATAAAACATAACAAAAACATTCATTTGCAACAATAAAACAGATAACAAATTAATTTCAAATTGGCATCGCTTAATGGCCCTTGTGGTGCCAGTGTTTGTGGTCCTCGTGGCCTCCCTTCTTGCCGTGCTCGTGGTGATGATGATGGTGTTCGTGGTGGCCGCCTTCTCCGTGATGTCCCTTATGGTCGTGGTGGTGTCCTCCCTTCTCGTGGTGTCCCTTCTTCCCGTGGTGATGCTCGTGATGGCCGCCGTGCTTGTGTCCCTTGTGGAAGTGACCGCCCTTCTTGTAGCCATCCTCGTGGTGGTGTCCTCCGTGATGTTCCTTGTATCCTTTCTCGCCGTGCTTGTCGTGGAAGTGCTTGTCCTTCTTGAATTCGTCATGTTTCTCTACACCGTGGTGTCCCTTTGTGTCGTGTCCCTTGTGCCAGTGGCCGTGCTCCTCGTGCCCGTGTCCGTGTTCGCCCTTCTCGCCGTGGTGATGGTGGTGATGGTAGCCGTCGTCGTGGTGGTGATGTTTCTTGTGTCCGCCGTGTTCGCCGTGGTGTCCCTTGTGCCCCTCGTGGTGGCTGTGTCCGTGCTTGCCGTGGTGGTGTTCGTGGTGGCCCTTGTGTCCCTTGTGGCCCTTTTCCCCGTGGTCGTGGTGGTGATGCTCGTGGTGTTCGTGGCCGCCGCCCTTATCCCAGTGGTGGCCGGAGGCTGCGACCTCGAGGTCGGCCTCCCGTTTCTCCCTGATCTCCCGGCCGCTGATGACGGTCGCCAGGACCAGTAGGCCGCACGCCACAAGCAGGCTACTCCTCATGGTTGGTTAGTTGTAATTGTGAATGATACCTGAATTGCTGGTAATGACTTTATATACCAACAATAGTATCGGTGAGGTAAGTTCGCCGCTTTTTGTAGTGTCAAGGTTCAATAAAGAGAATTCATTAAAATATTAGAAGTTTGTGTTTCATGCGCCTTATCAGCAGTTGATCTTGAGGTTATTGATTTTTGTTCATATAAAATTCCTCGTACTTAGCGTACATATAGATATTTTTTTTTATACAATGAGTAGCAAGCTAAAATATATTTTAAATCTCGCAGTTGAAAACAGATTCAATACCTACAAAAGTCGGTGAGTCGATAAGCCCTTTTCTCTTTTCAGCCAGCTAGTCCTAATGAAAAGCCTTTGTAAAACCCCGACAGACACATGGCTTGCGGTTTACTAAGATAAATATATTTAGAATAAACGCAGTTTCATTGAGCTTTGTGGAAAAATCTTTAAAACTCTGTGCTCTCCGTTTATTTGTAGCAATTAAAATAAATGTTGGTTTTGCTATTGCGGTTGTCTGCCCTCGCTTATTGCTTTGTTACATTCTAAGGTTAGATAATAAATTTTAAAGACAAGCTTAGCCTAAACTTGAATGAAATGGATCTGGAATTGGGGTCCAAATGATGGTACTAACCTATGTGAGCAAGCAAGGCAAAAGCCATCTATTAAAAGCTGTACGAATATCACAAAAATATCCACTGTTCCTTAGTAGAGATACACTCAGTAAAATGTTAGTAAAAGTGATTATTTTCTATTATCTTAAGCCTTGCCCTTCTTAGCCAGATAGCCTCTTTCATGTACGAGGAAATACGAAAGAAAAACGAGGCTCATTATTATGTCGATTACTCTCCAACACCAACAATACGTTTATGTCGTTTCTTGTACCTGGCTGGCTTTTTTTTTCCTTTTATATACAATATTAGAGGAATTTAGTTTTGGTAAGATCAACTGTGTTTATATATAAAAAACTTAGAATCAAAAGTAAAAATAGGTACTTAGTAAATATTTTATTTTATATTTAACCTTAGAAAATAAGAGGCTTCGAAATGAAATTGAAAAAAACCTTTATAGAAATATTTTTAGAAGAAAAAAAATTAAGTGAATTGCTTGGCGAATAAAAAACAAACTACCTTAGAACAATAATTGATTTAAGAAATCTTATGTCGTTATATGGACGACGGATGGTTTTTATTTTTCATTTGTAAGAGTGAATATTTAATTCACTTAATAAGTTGAGTATTTTTATAGAGATAAACACTTTATTGCACACTTAAATAAAAATAACAATATACAATAAAACTACTTAGACTAAGTGACAATTGGCGGTCTTATCGCTGAGGAGCGATTTATAATTGAGTTTATAAATAATAATAAATCATGTTGGACAATCCACACTCCATCATCGGACCAAACTAATCAGAGTTTGTGTTGGGTACTAGATAATTTATATACCTATGTAGATACCTACTAATTACTTTACATACATAAAAAACATTCAGATGACTCGAAACAAATATCTGCAGATCTTACAAACATTTGTGGAGAGGCGGTAATCGAACCCGCAACCTTCTGTGTCCGCAGTCGGGCGATGGTCAAATGAAAATGATAAGCTTCGAAATAAGTAAACTAAGGGCTGGGTATAATTTCTGTCTTACTTGACGTCTCTAAGAAAAACCACCTATTTTTAGATTTGGCTTTGTAACATTAGTAACAATGAAAAGCATAAACTCGTTAAGTAAAGTTTATTTAATATTCAACAATAACAAAAGTGCAAGCTTGTTAGTATTCCTTATATCCCCAATCCTTATGTTCATCATGGCCGCCCTCGCTGCCGTGTTCCGCGTGATTATTCCAGTGCTCATCATGTCCTTCGTCGTCGTGGAAGCCTTTATCATCGTGGTGGTGACCTCCCTCTTCATGGTGACCCTTTTCTCCGTGCTCATGCTCGTGGAATCCACCTTTCTTGTGCCCCTTGTGGAAGTCACCACCCTTCTCGTAACCACCTTCGTGATGATAACCTCCGTAACCTTCCTCGAATCCTGAGTCTCCGTGTTTATCGTGGAAATGCTTGTCCTTCTTGAACTCGTCTATCTTGTGGATGCCATGATGACCTTTTATGGAGTGACCTTTGTGAAAATGTCCCTTTTCTTCGAATCCGTGGCCTTTTTCGCCCTTTTCACCGTGATGGTGCTCATCATAATACCCGTCATCGTGGTGGTGTGACTTTTTATGTCCACCGTGCTCGCCGTGGTGTCCTTTCTCGCCCTCGTGTATAGAATGTCCCTTCTTTCCGTGCTCATGTTCGTGGTGTCCTTTGTAGCCTTTCTCGCCGTGACTTCCTTGCTCTTGGCTGTGGTGCCCATGGTGCTCTCCACCTTCTCCTTTTTCCCAGTGGTTGGATGCAGCTTCTAATAGATCTCGTCTTTGCCGGATGTCCCTTGCGCTTACCACCATCATAACCGCAGCCAGGCACACCACGATATAGGCCGATTTTCCCATGTTGTACTGTTCTCTTGATTGTGTTAGGCAATGATTGCCAAATGATGCTTGTTATAGTTTTCTCTTTGCTTATATAGTATTGCCAATAACACAGTCTTTGTCTTATTTGATGTCAGGGTGAGAAGTGGCGGTCATAGATAAGTCGCTCTGACCTGAATTTGATTTACAAGAGACCTTCTCCGAGTTTGTCTCTTCCAGTCTGATTATTCTGTATGAACGTAACATAAAACTATCTAGTGCAAAGATCCACAAATCCCCCTAATTAATCTAGACTAAACAGATGTTAGAATTACGATTTTTGATTGTGTTATTTTTTGGATTTTATGGGTTACTAGCAGCGTCTCGCGATTTCACCCGCGTAATTCCCGTTTCCGTTGGAATTCCGGGATAAAATATAGCCTATGTGTTATTCCAGAGTATAATCTATCTCTGTGCTATGTTTCATCCATCCATCCATACTTACGCGTTTATAATATTAGTAGGAAGTAGGATTTTTGTATGTGCTTTCGTCGCAATCATCTTGCGATTTAGCTTTTCAAATAGAATGTAGCATATTTTGAATTAAGTATTATGTTTAAGAAGGAAGGTCATCATTACCAAGTTATTTTGAATGTACTACCATTACCATTTAGCTAAGTATTTCTTCATCAGACGATTAATTATCACTACATAGTATAAAACAAAGTCGCTTTTACTGTCCCTATGTCCCTTTGAATGCTTAAATCTTTAAAACTACGCAACGGATTTTGATGCGGTTTTTTTAATAGATAGAGCGATTCAAGAGGAAGGTTTATACGTATAATAAAACCGTGCGAAGCCGGGGGGATCGCTAGTAATTATTATAAGGTTTTGATGGAATTTTCATTTCGTTCAGAAAATTTACATTAAAGAAGTTCTCGGAACCTCATATTAAGTCATGATCTAAGATTAAATCGCTCCAGAACGAAATATGTGGCAAAAAACATATTGAATTCTCAGAAAGGCGTCTAAAAGATATCGAATAGTTTTTACATGACTTAGACCAGCTGATGAGAGGTTGACCGTTTTCACCGGAGTCAAGGGCGAGCGAAGTCAAGGTGGCGTTGCGAAGCTGTCGCCCCCATTTTTTCAATATAATTTACCTTTAAACGAACTCGCGGTGATCGATTTCTTTCGTCATCGTTTCCGGTCGAGTGCCCATACGCGTCTCGTCAAGTACGAACGACTATTATGCTCTTGCTTGTCTGTCTGTCTAATAGTTCGTCTGTTAGCTCCTCTATGGTTATCACTGGTTATGTTTAAAATATACGAGATGAAATCTTATTAGTAGTTATTTTTTATTGTAAGTAGGCTAGACTTTTCAACATACAAAATCATGTCGCACGTCTTCTGATTTACATAAAACGTGACAACACGTCCAGTAACTCAAAATTTCTTGTTTTTGTAAAGGTTTTTCATGAATAGACGTAAATTGCTTAAATTAGGCAACATTCACGTGATGTTATTTATTTAAATCTACATGACGTCGACTCCCTTCAATTTTAACCGTTTGTACTTTTGCGTAGTAACAAGAACTTTGTAGGTACTTTCGTGTTGTTGATAAGTAGACTCAACACCCTTTCTGTAAGAGATAAATCTTCAGAATAGCTGTTGCTAGCCTATACAGAGAATAATTTGTAGCTAGCTACACGTAACACCCAAACTAATTACATTGTAGGCCTGTAAGCCGCCTCGCTAAACCAAACCAAAGTATTAATCCACGCAACTAGGATAGATTCGTGTAAAATTCCCGTTTCCACGCAACAGGCTCTGTTAGGGTTGCTACATAATCAAGAAAGTAAAATGGTAAGATAATAGAAAGATAATTAACAAATAAGATAAGATAAATTTAGTGATAAGTAGAAAGATAATAACAAAATTGTAAAATTGTAAGATAAAATAATTAAAGTAAGATGATAGTTAAATTTAAAGAAAATAATGTGCTTTCTAATACATAACCTAACTTTTACTATAGTCAACCAATTTACTGCGATCGCCAATCAGTCTGCATAGCGTAGTAATTACGATTAGAGGTTTACCTTCTAATTTGAGGCGCGTGTTAGTCCGATACAGGAAGTAACGGACGGAATAATGATAATGTTCAAAGTAGCCAGTGTCCCGTGTATCGCTCAACAAAACATGAAGAGGGTAACAAAATGAAATTAAACCTTAATCACAAAGAATTTATGTCTGTTTTACTAAATCTCTGTTTGCAAACCCTGGAAGCAATCCCAGCAGGCAAGCGGCTGCTGTTAATTAAACACGGTGATGCGTCTCACTCACTCACACAATGACACATGCCTACAACAATACACTAAATTATGTTTCAATTTAAATTCTATTATTTTATGTTTGCACAAACATTATGGATCTCCCCCGGTAATTAGGTAAGCCTGCAATAGATGAACGATAATTATGCAGTATTTAAAATAGCTTAGCTTAGTTTATCCTTCTGTTTATCCTATCTAATCGATCTCGGTATCGTTTTGTATTAAAGTTCAAAAAGTCTCTCATGTTTTAACCGGTTGGCTGTCCACAGACCATAATTAGGGTAAGGGCTAAGCCTGAATGATTTCGGGTTAAAACATTTAGCATTATGGCAACTGGAAATTTTATAATTTGGGCCTATGTTGTGATTATTTAACCGATCTAAACATTTATATCTCTCGAAAGAAAGAAGGTCCGACGGTAAAATGTATGCCGCAATGTCGTCGCTATTACCTACCTAGCAGGGTTATCGCTACGGTGTGTGGCTACGGCGTAGCATATGTGCTACGGTGTATGGCTACGGCGTAGAATATGTGCCCCGGTGTGTGGCTACGGCGTAGCATTTGTGCTACGAAATTTGTTTCCATCAGAAAAGACACCTTTCAATGTTTTTTTAGCTCTGGTAGTTTTAGAGGTCAATGTAATCCATAAGTAGCTGCATAAGTAGTAGCATAAGTAGCTGCTAAGCTTTAATCTGAATTCGATAGAACATAATCTGCATCACTAGAGATCATAACTTAGGATTACAGGCACTAACTTGCTACGAGTTTATCAATCAGCTACCGCAGTAATGTAGCGGTACTTAAGTATGATAAGTGTCTACATTGGCATACATACAATATGTATGTACAAATGGTATGCGCTGTTATTGACTTGGTATATCTACGTATAGATTCAGTGCTAGAACAGATGCTACGTGCGAACAACTCTGCATCAGTAATTTAGGTGTTGACTTGAGTTCGGAATACTAATACTAGTTGAGTGTTTTACTGTAGAGAAACTTCGAGTAGGTTCTATTTTATAGATCGATTGGTAGGATCTTATTGCGTATAAAACTGCGCATTGCTTTGCAAATATTGTGTTTCTGTAAAAATATTGCTAGATGTATCAACTAGTTCAAGCACTGGCATTTCTATCTAGGGTTTAATTGATGGAACGCGATTATCCTGGGAATCAGACTTACCTACCACATTAGAAACTTGTTACTCTAAAACTCAAAAAGCTGACGCTGACTAAATAGCCGACAAATACAAATATACAAAAAAATTATTAGCATCAACACAAATTAATTTACATAGCATGTATTTTGAATTCTCTTTTAAGTATAGAGATACCTGTGTTAGAGGGTTCCGCCTTTCCGTACACAGTACGTTACAGTTATAATAATATTGGGAGGTGCGTTTTTGAAAGATTAAGAAACAAACCTAAATGGGACTGGGCTGGACCCATATGCCGTATGTCAGACCAGCAAGTGAAGACCGCCACTGAATGTATCTCAGACGGATGACGGACACTTGGAAAGCCTAGGGAGATATTGGGAAGAGTTTGACCTATTTAATTCGACCGATGATGTGGCGTGTAGGGCGAACCTGCAACGCTGGAAGTTGCCGTTTCGATTACCGCCTTGAGACAAATGTTTGTAAGATCCGAAATGTTCGCTCTGGGGTACCCGGTGTTTTCTATTTATACCTCTAATAAAAAATCTATCTATATTCTGTTTTGTGTTGAGTATATCAGTCATCTAGTACCTATAAAACAAGTTCTGCTTAATTTGGGGCTAGATGCTGCTGCATTATAAAAAAAAGAGAGTGGACCCTTCTTTGTGAGGACTGAGACCTAAGATGGAATTAATGGATGGAGGGGAGAGAGGCTTTTGCCCTGTAGTGGCACACTCCAAAAAGCTGAAAAAATAATAATAACACGTCAGACCTTTGACAGTCACACCTTGATGGTTGCTAGGAAAGTCCTTGAAAAGATGGATAACCCAGATTTTTGTAAACTGAGTACATTGTTAAAAATAAATAGGTCCACAAATATCGAATTCAAAAACGTACATCCTACATCCAGAAACAAACGTACCTAACCATAAACTGAAAACAATTATTATTAATTAGCTGAGAGTCAATTATTATGTCTTTAAAATTTAAATATGACTAATCCAAAGTTTCTGCAAATTAATTCAAGATTCTAGTACATATAGGTATTATCATAACTCAAGAGTCGCAGAGAATTTACAATCGTAATCTGAATAGTCTTAGCTTAAATTCAAGGCCTTTTATAAGTACCTCCAGACTGATTATAATGATCCGATATTCAAATCCATCCGCATAATCTTAGTTACATAAACCCGGAGTAGCGTCGCAGCACACATGCAAAGGTAGTTGTTACAACTACACTAGTCATGCCATAACATACTCGCAGCGATAATGGAAATTCGAAGCCATTCCGATTCCGTTCCAGATTTGTATTGTGGCAATATGAGAATTTCATACGAGCTCACAGCGGGAACAAGAGGGCGCTGATTTGTTGGTGCGGAAATTGGTTCACAGCATTACATAACTTGTAATGTACTTAAACCTATTTTATTTCACTAGAGAGTGTATTACCGACCACTTAATTCTACACTGTTAAGCATGTTACGTGTAAAGTCATTTTCCTATTCAATAACGTTAATTTCCGCCTCGATTTTATTCATAGGTTTATTATTATTCAGAATTCGTTAATGAATATTGAACGCGGCGACATTTTACCGTATCTGTGAGGGCGGTGTGACGGTATCGGCGATCGGAAAGAGAGGCTGGGTTCCACAGGAGGCGCGCCGGCGACGGAAGCCATTAATGAAATTGGAATTGTCTCCGGGCCAGTGTTCATCGTTCCCTCCAATTGATTTTCGTAGACAAGAATTGTCATTCCGCTGGAGGGCCGACTCCTCGGGGTCGGCAATTGTCGTGATATGAAAAGCAGGTGGATCGGGCCTTCGTGACTGGAATACTAAATGCCTTGTTATCATCTCATTCTATGCCGTCGGGGGTTAAAATATCTTCTTATCTCCGTTTGATATTTTAACTTTTTATATTAATTTACGCCGGTGCCTTGGGAGACGTACCATTTTGCATTTTAGAGCGAGTATAAATTACATGAAAACAACGAATAAACTTTTGAGCAGAGCATCTGTTTTTACTCAAACTTTACTTTTTGAAATAAACTCAGACGAGTGGGTGCCTACTGATTTATTCTGGTTGGTTGTTGGTGCCTAATGCTCACTGAATAAGTATTTTAATTTGTTAGGAATGGAACAAAATACTTTATAAATATTAAGCCTTACTCCACGACGTATATATGTATCTATCTTTTAATGATAATAAATAATAAAATATATATATAATCATAATCATAAAATTTACAGCCTGAATTTTACATTATTCAATTCAGTTCACTAAATCAGCCTTTATAAAAGCAAAGAGCATTCGTTGCGGGCGCTTGCAATTCAATATTCAACATCGATACAGTTTTTTCAAGTTTTTAACGAAGACGCGAAGGACTTCAGTGATTGGTTGGATCCAGTATTCATAGGTGCTTGTTTGCGGCGAGCACACCCATGCATTTCTCAGCTCGCTGGCTTGGAATGTATATTTAATTGATTTCGGTATTGCGGTTGGCATACTTGTTGGAATTCAATGTAAACTTTGATCTATAAATCGATTAATTGCGTGTGATGAAGTGTTTTGAAAATTCATGATAAAATAAAGTGAAGTTGTAACTAATTTCATTCATTGAAATCACAGAATATCTACAACTCCGTAGAAATGTTAAGCACGATAAAATCATTTTGCTCTGTTCGGAGGTTTGACTGGTGAAAACAATCGAAAAGTTTATTTTTCATTAAGCTTTTATCAACAATTCCAATCCCAGCAATAAGTATCAGGTACTTTCGCGGGCGAATTGTTAAAAAGCGTTGTTTATTATTTTCTTTTCTAAAAGCAATCAAACGACTGATTCAATGATATTGAGAATATCAAAAAACTGGTATTTGAACGGCAACAACGGAGTAAAATGAAACAAAGGTTGATGTAAACATTCACTGAAATTGACAGCATTTTATTTCACTAATCTTTGGCATCTTTTATTTGTAAAACGACACTATCTGGCTCGGATTTGAAAATGTTTTTCTTTCATCTCAAGTGGAAAAGTCATTAAACGCTGAATACTTGCAAATGTGCTGCCGGTGCCAAAAGAAGAGCCGATTCTGCCAACTACAACTAGCCACCTCCTCGCTTTGCAGGATTACAGAGTACCTACTACCCCTGCACAGGAAAATTAAAACTGTCTTGGTAAATATTTACACTTAATATAATCTCTATTGCATTTCTCAGACGGGTTACATACAGTATAACGTGCCCTTTGCATGGGCAAAACGGTAAATGCCCTTTGCCCTTAGAATGATACCCATAAATAATAAGAAATTAGGGAAATTATTATTTTTCCTTTCGAAACAGGATTTTATCCTCACAATAATAAGATAATTATATAAAAGACTATCGTACAGGGCTAGTTTAGTACTGTAAGACATGAAACATATAACTGGGCAATTACATTTTAACTGACGATTTTGGCAGATAATTCTCTAATTATCTTTTGGTAAACACCAGATCAGACCAATCATAACGACTAAAGCGGTGTTTTTGTAAATCCTAACCCTCATAAATGCAAAGAATATAAACCCTAATAAAAAACCTGAAACGATGTCTCGCACGACTAATACCTTCATTTGATTGACAAAACAATCGACTATCGTTCAATCGGCCAAAAACAATAAGACAAAAACTTCAAAACCATTGCGAACGCAAACATAATCATCGTAACTTGTTAATTCTGAGGTCCATTTTACCCTTGGGCGTTGGTAGAGTATGCATCTAAATCACTATTACAAAAGTCCCCGAGAGCGAGAGGTTCATAAAATGTAAAAAGAGTCACGCTCTCCAGGTAGGTATTAATGGTGGCTTAAATGGAGGTGAAACTTTAGCCAAGACCCGTTACCGCGGCAATTTGTCAAACAAAAAATATGAGTGAACTTTCAGTTCGGAGGCCCTGTCAGACATGACTTATATAAATAACCTGTGCCCGACCGTTGGTTAGTTCTTTATTTTACCTCACCTTTATTATATCAGTTGAACAGTTAGAAGTTTCGATGGATTTATTAATATGAAACTAACTTCAGTACCTTCATAGAGCGCCTAATGTTTTCTTATTCCATTGCCTTTTTTAACCAACTCAAAAAGAAATAGGTAGGAGTTCAATTCTCAATTCGACTGTATTGTTTATATGGTCAAAAATTATCAATGTACCTAGTTTATGGCAGTAAAATATTAATTACTAAGGATAGCTAAAATAAATAAATAAGAAATTATACTTAAATTAAAAAAAGATTATCTTACCTAAAAAAAATCTAGGTGAAGTTATTTTGGTAAGTATTACTTTTAAAAAAATATCATTAGATTATTTTCTTGGTGAACCGATTTTGATATTTTTTTTTAATGATCTGTTTCATCTCATACGGTTCCATATAAATTTGATTAAGATCTGACCAGCAGTTAATAATGCGATTTCGACTTTAATGATGTCCAAATTTTGCTTTAAAGAAATTCAATTCTGTTTATAGTTTTTTTAAAACACGCCATACGTACCTAACCTACCCACAGAAAGGCTTTAATGATCGACGAATATCGCATGATATTGTTATCTCTATAATCAAAGCCGTCAATTAAAGCTAACAGCATGTTAGCAGCTGAATGCGTATATTCATGTATGTATATGTTGAACAGGTACTCACCTATCTATTAATCACAACAATAATATTTTCCTACTATCAATCTGCTGTATTTTTTAAAGTTCTTTACAGTATAAACAAGCAAAATTTCCAAACATAGTTTAGATTTAAATATTAGTTACGAGTATTATGTGTATTAGGTAAATAATTAAATAACTTAGCACTTTATACACCTTTCTCACTTTTTTCTATGGTCGTGCTGTTTTGTGTTGGTGTGTACAATCAAAATAAATAAATAATATTGGACAATTCACAAAGCATCATCTAGCCCCAAGCTAAGTAGAGGTTGTGTTATGGGTTCTAGATGACTTAATACCTACATCTATATTACATACATTACAGTGAGATATTTAAATTATTTTTACAACTTGAGGTTCTCAGTCAATTACCTCTATTTCTCTTAGGACATGCCTAGTTCGTAAGATTTAATAATGACGTCAAACATTTATTTTTTTGGCCCTATAGGTAGTACCATAATAAAATTCGCAAAACATTTTCCCGTCGGAGCAGTCAAAGAAAAGTTATTATAGTTCCTAACAAAAGTCTTATGTTACTGTAGACCGGTATATATCACATTCTCATTCGCCGGCCAAAGATCCTCGGCAAGCAGAGCTCGTAATGAAAGTGGAATCATTGTTATCTTTCTTCCACACGTTGAACTACTCAGAGCGAGCAAGCATCTATCGCACAAACACTTAACGAATTACCGAGGATTACTAACTTATTTCATTAGGAACTTTCCACGGCCGAAATGCCGGATTGGATAAATCTCGTGAGTTACCCAGACGGCTGCAGCCACAATCTCTCGATCGTGACGTGTGGTGTGATCGGTTTGATGCTGGATCGTTGATTTCACTTTGTGTGTATCCAATGTACCCATGTATCAGAAACCAGTGGCTACTTTCTATTCTTGCACCGTATTGTTGTGAACATAGTCGGTAATTAATTTTATCGTTTTTTAGCTTCGATGTTGTAAATTAGTCTACAAATGATCCTATTCAATTTTTGATCGAAGTTTTTATGACAAGCTTTTATAGAACTTCACATTTTATGCATTTAAGGTATGTTTTGTTTTATACTTAGAACTCGTATCTGCCCACGGCATTGCATGCGTTGTTTCTATAGAAACGTTTCAAGGCTATTTCTATCCCAATCATTCTATCAATCCCATGATGGATTTATAGAATGAAAAGTAACCTATCTTTTATACTTACTAGGGCTAAAAATACGTGTGTTCAAGATATCAGGTCGTTCCGTTCAGTATTTTTTCGTACAAGAGTAAGAAACATCCATACGTGATACATGCACACATACAAACTTTCGAGTTTATAATATTAGTAAGGATCTAGCAAGCATTTGAACCACTACCCCTTATCAAAATTTGGACTGTAGACTGAAATTTTAGCTAACTTAGTTTAACTTAGCTTGCATAACTGACGTAGTTTTTCATACCACAGCTTCGTTTGCATAGTTTGCAGTTTGCACACCACACATGTATGAAAACTGCGTCAGCTAAAGCTAACTTAGCTTAGCTTTCGGTACTTTTAGTGTGCAAACCATAATGAGACTTGATTGTTGAGTGCGATGAGAATACACTGACAAAGTAGATATTTTTTAAATTACAAGTGTTTACCAATTAAACTTACGGTCTCAACAGCCTATGCTTTAGCTCCCCTTGAAGTCGAGACTACAGCGTACCTACCATAAAAATAAATAGATAGATTTGCAATAAAACTCTACTTAACGTAAAAATTGGCACTACATAATACTGAGTGGTGCCTTATTGCTGCAATTATTACAGGCTTATTATGGCGGGTTCGATTCACGGCTTAGGCTAAATGTAGTTCTTATACAGTGTGTAACATTTAAAACGGTCAGTATGGGAAAGTCTGAAACTAAAAGACATACGAAGATCTCTTCTTAGGAACCATGTCATCGATTTTAGTGACAAGAAAAACTGCATTCACACTTATAGAAAAATCTTGTACTCCGTCCGGGAATCGAACCCGGATGTTTTGAAGAATAAAACTATCACTATTTTTAGTCTCATTTCGATTGTGTGGGTTTTAAGGAGCAAATGTAAATGTTACTATGAAACGTGATGTCTCAAATTTATAAAATACATTGTTTTCTTATTGTTTAATTTTTTTTCCTTACAACATACAACACGTTTAGGGAAGTTTAGATGCGTAAAAATGTCACTATGGTTGTTTGTAGCTCTTTGCTGGTATTGCAACTTGTTTGTTACATACACCGATTACAATACTCATATATTTAGAGACGTAGTAAGATCGTTATCTAAACGAGTTAAATGTTGAAATGATAAAAAAATGGGTGCTCATTTCGAAAATTTAATAAATTAAAGGATATGAAAACAATGCATTTTATTAATTTTAGACATCACGTTTCATAGTAACATTTACATCTTAAGACCTACACAATCGAAATGAGGCTAAAAATAGTGGTAGTTTTATTTTTCAAAACATCCGGGTTTGATTCCCGGACCGAGTACAAGTTTTCTTTTTATGTGTGAATGCAGTTTTTCTTGTCACTTAAATCGATGACAGTCATGTTTCCTCAGAAGATATCTTCGTATGTCTTATAGTTTCAGACTTTCCCATACTGACCGTTTTAAATGTTACACCCTGTATACATACAATCTAATAATATTCGTACCTGGGCCAGGCGTCTGTTCGTGGGGAACCGATGTCTACGGGTTTGTAAAAAAAATCTGAGCGATGGTCGAAGCGACGCGTGACCCGAGAGCTGGTGAGTCTCTGGCGCAGCGCATCAGCGTGGTAATGCGGCCAGCGTCTTGGGGACGCTTCCGACTGGTATTGATATGGATCAGTTGAGCTACCTCTAAACTGTTTGCAACCGTGCTTCCGTAGTTTGCTCAATCGTTTCAATTGTAAATACTAGTTTTAATTTGTTTAGGTAAATTCCTTTATTGTAATTTTCTTCACTACATAGTATAAAACAAAGTCGCTTTTTCTGTCCCTATGTCCCTTTGAATGCTTTAACCTTTAAAACTACGCAACGGATTTTGATGCGGTTTTTTTAATAGGTAGAGTGATTCAAGAGGAAGGTTTATACGTATAATAAAACCGTGCGAAGCCGGGGCGGGTCGCTAGTTGTTAATAAAAGCCTAACCCACTCGTTTGTATTAATATTGATTCTTACACCCCATTGTGCATTGGTGTGAATCCGGATTTATTTTAGGATGGGATATGTACCTACTGTATGCAGTAGATGATCGGTAAGATACAATCTTGACGTTTTTATTACATTGACTTTAGAGATTAATGTCGTGTGTTGCTCCAAAACCAGTATATACCGGTATAGCGGAAATACGTGAATAAAGGACAGTGTCCGTAAATTGCACTGTCCCGCGTGTAACTCGATAAGCCGAGTTGAGAGGTGCTTTTCAGCTTACACACTATATTTTGGAAATACATTGAAATCTGATTTACAATCCTTTTAGTCGTGAATTTTCCGATGTTATTCCATGTCAGCAGTTTTTTTATGTTATTACAAACTTTAATGATAAATAACGATCTTTAAAGTAGCTTTTGCATAGGTACTGGTTTTTTCGTAAGGTGTGTAGATAAAATCACTGAGAAAGTTTTGTAGATAGTGACAAAATAAATTAAAGTTTTGACAGCCCAACCTTACGCAACGAGCGATAGAACCACAATGCTTTTCCGGCTGTGAAAGTTTCATGCTCATTTTCCCAATAGCTCATGTTTAGTTAGAGTATAAGTAAGTGTGATACGTTTCTAAAATTTTACAGGGTTCAACATTCTATGGTTTCCACTTATACAGGCTGCATTTTAAGGTGTCCTGACTGACTGACCCATCTAAAATATATATTCTGTAATCTTTTAATAAATTAACTCTTCCCGAGTATGTCTTGCATGGCTACCTAATTTAAACAATACTAGTGTAGATACTACATTAGATGGTAAGAAAGCTTTTAAAACATCAACGTAATTTTTCAGCACAGAACCTGTACAAACTTCATTTATTATCTTGTACAATGGCAAAGTACATAATTGCTACGACCTTTCAAAAGCTTGCTTGAGCGTGACGGACTACGAAATAAAGACGTTATATTTCTCAGCATTGTTCTTCAGGTATATCCTTCGAGCGTCCCTTTGTCCCTTGTCTTTGATCGAGAGCTCCCTCGATTGATGAGTCCTATTTGCGCGGAATACGATCAGTCTCCCCGATGAGTTTTGCTTGGCTTCAGACTGAGTCATTTGAATATCAAGTAGAGAGCTAATGACTAACTTAATCTGCCACTGATATTGCAGTCATAGCCTACCTAAGAATATACGTACATTATTATTTGCTAAGTTTCGGCACTCGGTACCTTATCACTCAGATGTCTTTGTTTTCAGTCCGCATTGTCATACTGTAGTGCAAAGGCCAGATTTTAAAATAGCTTTTATAAAATACTTATCTGAAAGTACCCACGACAATCAAATATCCATTTCCCGATATTTCATTAAAATCAACTTCTCAAAGAGAGCCGCGAAATAGCATTTGAATTGAAGTCGCATTAAAAGTTTCCGTGAGCTGAGTTCGTAGCACAATGGGGCCGTAGGAAAAATTCTAATTACTTTAGTGAGTTTGGTTTGGAATTTAAAAAAGTTACTTTGCCGACCGTTCCTCTCAGTTTTGATACACAAATGAATTTATATTATTTGTGCGAGTTCATAATATGTACCTACTTTACTAAGATCAAGTATTACTACGTTCCTTAGCTACTTTAAGATTATGTATTTAACATAAGAAACAAAGTTTTCTTCCATCATAAAATACTCTGTGACAATGCCGTCTATGGATATGTTGGATGGACTAAATAATCTTGAAAATCGAGAAAAAGATTATAATTAACAAAAAATAAAGTTTATGAATTATTTCATTCAAATTATATTAATGAATGAAAGAATTCTATTAATGAATGAAATAATTCTGACTTATCTTAGAGCCCTGTAAGGTCTAAAGAAAATATAGCATTTTAAGTTTGAGTTTGCTTTAATCTGAATTTTGTAGTGTAAAGTCCCTTCGAATCGGCACATTAGACAACTGTCATTGCTAATAGAGAATATTTCCTCCAGCCACAGAAGTAGGAATAATTATTCCTACTTCGGTGCCTCCAGAACAGGTACATGTGCCTCTATAAAAGTATCCACACACAGAAGCCGGAGGCGGAGCGGAGGCGAAGGCGTGCCGGGTTTTTCCTATGGCACCGCGCCGCCACTGTCTGCGGTGTGTGTGTAGGCTTTTATATGATTCAATAAAATACAACTCGCACGCCTTTGCCTTCGCTCCGCCTCCGGCTTCTGTGTGTGGAGACTTTTATAGATCTCAATGATGCTCTATATATGTTACTAGCTACACCCGCGGCTTTCCCCTCGTTAAAATTGAATTAAAGTAGGTACCTAGCCTTTGGTTTAGGCCCAAAACAAAGTGTATTAAAAACAATTAGCCTCATATGTTCATTAATTTTGGCGTCAAGAAATAACATTATCCATCCATCCACCTAAACAGCATTTTGTGATACCTACCTACTGTCATTGTTTGGTTCGGTCAAAGATTCTAGCATTACTACGTTCCGAACATCTTTGGGTTCGATCTATGTGAATCATATGTACTTTCAAAGATGTTTTAGGCTAGAATCTTTGCATAGTTTGGATTGTTGTTGTCATAGTTTATTCGATTATTTATTATTTATTAATTATTATTATTATAGTTTGGTTTGGTATGTATGTGAATCATCGAGAAAAATTTTCATTCGCATTTTGTTCGTCCAAGTGTTAATTTTACGTGGATTGCAAAGAGAATTTAAATACTTGGACATACGTCAAAACTAATCAAAACAACTGTATGCATCAAATAACAGTTTTATTTACTATTTCGGTCTTTATCTGGGCATAATGGCCTACCTACATACGAAAGTCTGATAAATTGAATTCACTGTAAAAAATGCTCAACAATGACAAGTCGGAGGGAAAGTAAAAAAAAGAATGGCTTATGGCCACTTGCAGGATTTTATTGGGCACTAAGGGTACCTACACCAATGCTGGACACGCCTGTAATCGCTGTGCATTGTATTTTTCTACAACTCATGTCCTTAGCTTACATCGATTTAAAAGCCTGCAATTAGCCCAGTGTAAAATGCGCCAATGCAAATAAAATGAATAACCGTAATGGTATACCTAAATTACATCATAGCAAATAAATAATAATACCATGGGAATATTCAAACGGAGCAAGTTAAGTTTCTACAGAAGTATGTGCAACCTAATATAACTAAAAATATTTATTTATGTTTATTGACCGATATATTACTATTCTATTAGAATAATAAACGTCACGTAGGTAAACGTGTTCTTGAGTGGAGACCGCGACTTGGCAAACGTAGTGTAGGACGCCCTCCGGCTAGGTGGGATGACGATCTGCGAAAGACTGCTGGCAGATGCTGGATGCGTCAAGCTGAAGACAGGGCGCTATGGCGCTCATTAGGGGAGGCCTATGTCCAGCAGTGGACTAATGTAGGCTGATGATGATGATGACTAGAATAATCGTAATAACCCACACACACACCTACACTGCTGGAGCTTAGGCCTCCACCACACGAGTCCACATTAGCGGTCGTGACCCACTCCATGCATCGCCTCCAAGCGACTACAGTTTCCTTGCTCTATCGAGTGGATGACGACTACTAGAATGTCTAACTGTATTCTACCTGTTAAGAAAATTGATAATTTCAGGATATACTAAAAAAAAGAAAACCAGTAGCTGTCAAACTGGAAAAAAAATGTCACAATTCTACAAAAAAAGTAAATATAACTCAAAGCGATTATTTTCGACGGTAATGACTAGTTGCATCTCCAAGCCAGCACCTTCAAGAACCGTCATTGTATACGACTTGGTTAATGAAAAAATCAATGAGAACAGGTATGCTTTTTTATTATATTTATTTTACGCAAACAAATAAAGAAAAAAACTTTAACGCATTCACTGCCCAGATGTGTTGAATCAGCACTAGGGATTGCAATCCTGCAGCTCATTTAATCCCTCGGGATTACTCAATCCCGCGTGGGATCCCGCATCTTTGAAATTATATGATAAAATTTAATTGAAACAACATATTTTTGTGTAATAAAACATTTAATTTTAAGCTATATAAATTGTTTGTTGTCTAATAATAAAAAACTTTTTAGATTCATATTTAAATGTGTGGCATAGTTTAATACATTTGTTTAATTTCACACCTACTGCTAACAACGAGCTGTCCTGTTAGACCAGGGTGCCTTTTTAAAATAATGAAAAGAGAAACAAAATAATAGTAGGATGAAACCCATTGGAAAATGAGGAGAATGTAGTAAAAATTTAAGGAAAAATAATTACGGGCGATCTGGGGTATTTAGGTCAAAATAAGATGAAAAAAATAATATTTCAAATCAAATAAATTGCAGTGTATTTGAGACATAAAAAGATAAGTTCTTACCAAATTTCGGGAAACGGAAACATTTATTGTAAATGATAAAAATAAAAAACCAAAAACTTGGATTTTTTATATTTTTCTTGAGGTTATGTGAAAAAAGTGTATAGACAAAAATTACCTACAACTTTGCAATTTGACTTTTTTCCATAGGACTTGTAGTTCTGCCGGAAATCGAGTTTAACCGTTTTTTACTATAAAAACACTCACCCCCTATCGGACTTCCCGACCTCAGATCGCCCGTAAATTATTTTTTCTTTTAATTTTACTACATTTTCCTCATTTTCCAATGGGTTTCATCCTAATATGTATTATTTTATTTGTTTCAAAAACTTATCTACCCTGGTCTACATCAGTTGTTCACAAAATATAAAGGTTCGGCCAAACCTGGGCGTCAGTAACGCGGAAAGCGGGACGCGATGCGGGAGCGTCCGCAACGCGAAACAACGTGCACACCTGCGACTTCGACGGTTGCGTAGGTGTGCAAAGCGCCATAGGTAAAGTATGGATAGCGTCCGCCGAGCGGCTGACGCTCCCGCTTCGCAGTCGTTTTGGTCGCACAGGTTTGGCCGAACCTTTATGAATAACTCAAAGGACAGCTCGTCAACCGTCCGCTAGTCGTCGCCGCGGCCGCTGCGCCGCCGCCGCGCTGTGCGGAACGGTAATGTCGCGTTCATGCTACTCGCGATTTACGCGAAAGTTTTTTAGTTGAGTGAGGGATCCGCAGATCAGCACTTTGAAGGTGCGGGATCTCGTGGGAACGCGTGACCCGTTTTGCGGGATTCATCCCAATCCCAATTCACCACGTGTTTATTAGCTGGTATTTGTTCGATAGTAGACCACCCAACCTGGTAGGTATATGCGTAGCGCAGGATATTGCGGTGATTCTTCCTATTTGATATCTTATTCTATTCATATTCAGGAACAACCTGCGCAAGAGTATGGTCTCAATACTGAAAAATTGGCGCCCGGACTGTACACTGGTGACACATTTCTTGCCTAATTACAAATAAAAAAAAACAAAAAATAAGTTTTATTTCAGAAAAATATACAGAGTGGGTACATGCTTAGTGTAATTTCCTTAAATTAAAACATTTTATATTAAATTTAATTATAAATTTTGCCAAAAAAATGTTTTTTTTTGACACGAAATAAATGGCTTTTATTTTTCTTTTTTTTTCTAGTTTGATATCACTCAACTAGACAAATCAGGGCCTTACTAATAGGCAAACGAAAGGCAAACCAAAACTCTCCTGCATGATTTTCACAGGAAAGCGCGGGGTTGACATTATTTTGATATACCTCCTCTATTCATATACATATTCATAAAAATAAAATTTCGAACATAAAGTATCTTGTAAGGGGGTTGCAAGTCTACTCGCGGTACACACGGTGTAAAATAAGCAAAGAAATGTCTTGGAATATGAGCCATCACGAGATATTAAAAGTGATAGACATTGCACTCTGGCATTGAAACCAGCAGCGCTTCTTTACCACTCGTGACATCGGCTACTTTTTATCCCGCCCGATAAAACATTCATACCCGTGCTTGCTCTGGGGCTAGTTATGTAATTTTTTTTAAGTTTTATTCTTTAGCCTGGTCAACTTCTATAAATCTCATAATAAAAAGACTCATGGGTAGATTTTGCAATATCGTTTGGCATAAATGTAACTGCGATTTCATAAAAAATCGTTAATTTGTTTTGCGAATTCCTTAGATTATTTTCTAAGTTTGAGCCCTCGAAATCTCCGTCATTTTTATAGCAGGATTTTTTTCGAATCTCCCCCAGAGCGAGCGGAGCTGACAAATTCCTAGACGCTGTCTGCTCTTCTAAATTAAAAAAAACAGAGATTTATGTAAGTAAAATGGTTAATTTGCATTTTATGTTTGATGTGTTGATGTTGTTATGCTTCTGTAATGCTTGAAATCTGTAGGCAAGTCTATTTCAATGAAGTGGAGAAAAAGGGAAACCCTAATAAAAATATAACATCAGTTACATTTCAGCAGGTTTACTTTATAGGCAGTTTTTACACACCTTGTCGAGATCCCGGATCGATGCAATGTAACAAATAATGAAGTAGAGTGAACTCCAGTAAACGCTCAGCTCAGAAGTGTTGGCAATTTAGAACACCCGGCGCCGCTTGTTGCCGTCGTTTTTCTTGCCGCTTTGTTCAATAAATGTGTGCCTTGAGTACCTTTCTCACAATGTTAGGCCCATATTACACAATCATAATTGCATATTAGGAGGGTTTTATAGTTTTTACGGTGAAATTTGGATTGTGGAAGGCTGTAAAGTCATCCACTGTATGTCTACGTAATTACCTATTAGGGCGCTCTACCTGAGCCTGCCATGCCGTCGTCGTGCAGACACTTAGGCTAATTAAGCTAATGGCAGTATTTAGCCAACTACCTATCCAAGTGCCTGCCTATGCAGTGAACAGGCTGCACTAGCGTGCTTTTGTCTAGATGGGCGGTTGTTAGTGTTCGAATGGCTACGGTAGAGTACATCCACCTGATTAAGTCATCGATACTTAAGATCCTGATAGTTCTACTTCTATATATTTTTTTATTTCCTTCAGACCTTACAGGACTCTTGGCCATATATAAAATACATGTTATAAATAATTACAAATACAAAATAAAGTTGTCGATGAGATTTTTGTTCACTTCAATCTTCTTAGGGTAAAGTAAAGTAGCCTCTATCTTTTTAGTTTGTTAGTTTAAGAGTTCGAACAAAACTCGTCTCAAGCATTTTTACCCTTGTTTTTTTTTTGTAATCGTCTTTGCCTTTTGAACGAATAATCAATCCAAAATATGGTTAGTTTGTCATCTTATCAACAGATATAATATGTCCTGCTGAACGTAGGCCAATTTTGTCTTGCAAGAAATTAATAGGTTGTGTAGGTCTTCAGTATTTTTTCAGTGAAAGCCTGCGTTTAGTAACATTTTATTTCCAATGCACATTAACGTAGGTACTCTTTAAGCGCCACTTCAACTAATCGTACTTTATCCCAGTGAGTTCAGAAGAGACTTATAAGTAACACTTACCTACGCGAGGGCTTAAAGTGTCTGTCTACCTACTTTTGCGTGAAGTAGTCTAGGATTAATGGGACTCTATTTTCAACTGACATAAAAAAAAGAACGAGGTTCTCAATTCGACTATATTTTTATGTCGTGTTACCTACATCATAACTTTTTTCTGGGCGAACCGATATTGATCAAATTTTGATTTAAAATCTGGTGCTTCTCATTGGTCTTATAAATTTGACAATATTCTGAACAGTAGCTTTTGAGTTGTCCTGAATAAAGATTTAAATTTGTAGTCGGTTTTTACAATACAATACAAAAATGCATTATTATAAACCAGAACCTATATAACTTATATTAATATTTATTGTTTCCATGGATGTAAGGTAAAACTGATGATAAAAACACGATCAAACAAAAAGAAAAAGAAAGTTTGGATGGATGGATTTTTGTTACCTGTTCACGTTAAAACTACTGAACGAATTGAGCTGAAATCTATACTTATAATAAAACTGTAACAGGTCCAATTCTGTACATTGAAGATATTTTGAAAATTTTTTTTGGAGAAAAGAAAGAAGAAAGAAAGAAAATACATTTATTTGGCCCATATTAAATACTTATAAATAACACATACAATAAACAAGAAGAAGAAACACAAGAATAAGAAGAGTAAGTAAGGCTATTTACATAAGGGGCCAAAAAGGTGCACTCTAGGAGTGCACCTTTCTCTCTTGGAGTGCACTCTATTATCGATACTCAAGCCAAAACTGTATTTTTTTTCATTCATGTCTGTCTGTCTGTCTGTCTGTATCGTAAACGCGCATTACGCCGAAACTACTTGATGGATTTAAATGAAACTCGGCATGATTATAGGTCATACTACGAGGAAGGACATAGGATACTTTTTATCCCGGAATTCAGTAAGGTTCTCATGGGAGAGGGTATGAAAGTAAAATTCCTTTACCGCGCATCACGCCGAAACTGCTGAATGAGTTGGAATGAAACTCGGGACGATTTGAGTTCATAGTACAAGGAAGGACATGGGATACTTTTTATCCCGGAATTCGGTAAGGTTCCCCTGGGAGAGAGGGTGAAAGAAAAATTCTTTAACCACGCATCACGACGGAATTGAATGAATTCGAATGGAACTCGGGACGATTGGACATGGGATACATTTTATCCCGGAATTCAGTTTGGTTCCCCTGGGCTATACGGGTTTTCAAAATTTCTCACAGCATCTGAACGACGCGTACACACGCGTCGTTCAGATGCTGTGAGAAATTTTTGAAAACCCGTATAGCCCAGGGGAACCAAAATGAATTGAACTGATAAACGCGAAAGTTTGTAAGTATGAATGGATAGATGGATGGATAGATTGATAGATGGATGGCTATTTGTTACTCTTTCACGCAAAACTGCTGAACGGATCTGGATAAAATTTGGCACAGAGATAGATTACAAGCTGGAATAACACATAGGCTTTATTTTATCCCGAAAATCCCACGGAAAAGGGAATTTTGCAAGTAAAATCACGAGTACTCGAAATACTAATCATGCAGCTAGTTATGAATAAACGTAGTTCTAGGCCTGAAATAAAACAAAGGCTACTCTACACCAATTTTCACGCGGGTGAAGCTGTGGGGCACAGCTATAATAACATTATTATGCCTTATATTAGTAAAACAACCAATCCAATCAAGTGATTGAAATAGGTGCAAACACGCGAAGTACGAAAGCCGTATCTATGTTGATTTCGCGATGAACAGAACACATTGAACAAAAGCGGTCACGCCCCATGCGAATTAAAATGCCGACGTAATTTTACCTCCGGGCAGGTGTAACGTGTGTTGTGTTTCATCCAACAGCATCCGGCCGTGTCTACTTTTGGACCGTTTCATCTTACGCGCAAACGGGTCAGCGTAATTTATTACCTATTGTGCGGATATTTCATTTATCACGGTGAATTCAATTTAGAGAACAATTAATCATTCCACAATACTTACTTGCCGACAGCGGACTGGTTGTTGGTCGCTGTTGAAGCGCCGGAAAACGGTGAAAACATTTTTATCCTAGAATAAATCTGTGCTGCGCGCCGTATCACTCCGAAATACTTAAATATTACAAAATTAATGACCGCGTCAATATTTCTCGTGATATTCACGAACTATATGAAGCAGGCTTTTAATTGTATCTATGATATACCTAATATAATTATTTATCTATAAGTACCCCATGTATAATCCGTCGTTCCTTTCCATACCAGGTTGTCGCTATTGAGCTATAAGACCGCCAACTGTCGCTTACATAATAATTTTATTGTTTCATTTGCAAATAGTGTTTTATTTTTATAAAAAAAATCAAAAAAGTTATTTTCTACCTATTAGGATTAAGTATTATCTATTCTACAGGTAAAAAACAACTTCGTCAAATTACGTCGTTTATTGTATTAAGTATATCAGTCATCTAGTACCCATAACACAAGCTCTGCTTAGCTTGGGGCTAGACGATGCTGTGTGGACTGTCCGGAATTATTTATTATTTATAAGTCATAAAAACGTAAGTAGTACCTCGTTGCTATAGTTTCGTGATATCTATCACTCAACATTTTTAACAAATCGTTTTTATAAATAACTTTACTAACACTTTTTGTTTGGAAAAGCTTTGCTCTTTGCCATTACATCGCAGTCGAACAAATAGAGCAATTCGTATTATTTTATTAATAAAATTCTTCGTCAAAATAACGTTTGTATAAAAGCGTGTTGCGCAAAATAATGAAGTAGGAATACTAACGAACGCTTGCCTTAGCATTTACAATATTTCTTTGTGAAATTATATAAAATGCAGATTCATAGCTTTTGGTAGAGCATTAGATTGAGGAAAAAACGCCTTTTATATTTTAGTCTTTGTTCATTTGTGGGCCGAAATGAACTTTATTTATGAAGTGTAAGTTCGGTTTTCAGTACCTAATTCAAAGCATTCAAAGGTTATATTTGGACAATCGTGACAACCGTGACAACGTGATGGCAACCACGCTTGCATTGCGGGTTAGGGTGACAAATCTAAATCGAGCTGTGCTGCGCTGTACTGCGCTGTACTGCGCTGTGCTGTGTCAACGTCAACTCGCTCGTCTAATATTTGAATGAGGAAACAAACAAACCATGCTGTGCTGCGCTGTGCTGTGCTGCGTCAATGAGTTGACCAAACATAGCATAGCGCAGTACAGCGCAGCACAGCTCGATTTAGTTTTGTCACCCTTATGGTTGCATTACCCCATAAGATCTTTGTTTTGACATCATTCTTGTAATTTCACTATTTAGACATAATAATTATGGCAACATGGAGGTGGTGAATACTGTATTTGTTAAACTTGAAAATTGAAATGAGAAGTAATTAATAATACATTTCTTTTAGAACTGGCTCAGAATGTTGCTACGCCCTTTTTCATGTAGAATCTGCTGAAAAAATTGTAACAACTTGTAATGGACATGAATGCAATCAAATTAAAAAATAAAATAAACAATAATATAGCAGCGAAATAGGTGCTTATCGTGTTCATATTTCTCTGGAAGAAATCACTGCAAGAGATAAGATTACCTACCAACTGCAGGATACTGTAATAAGTTTTAAGTGTACCTTCTTGCATAATACTTTGTTTATTATTATCAGGACAGATAAATGAAGCTAAAGTAAAAAGTACCTTGCTTAAGAAAGAGGGGTACCTACTTACCATTATTTTCATTTTACCCACAGAACTCTATTAGAGATTGTTCCAACTTCTGTTTCTTCTCACCAATATCTACAAACAAGTAGATACTCCTTGGAATATAAGACGCAAAGTTAGGTGGCTCGTTTTGTTTCCACACTGCGTTCCTTGCAACGCTTCCCTCGTGGAATAGCATCACAGTTCTAATTTCCTCTGAGATCCAGAAGCGTAGTAGGTAAGTTTCGCTACACAGCAAAATGTTATCTGCTTTTGTGTATTTAACCATTTAATTTTTGTTTCAAATGAGCTCCCATTTGAAAAGGTTTAACAGTTGTTATTTTAATGTGAGTAGGTAGATAGTTTTATTTCTATTTGTTCTAGGTAAAGTTTCCAACAAATTGCGGGCTTTGTTGGCACCGAATCAACAATCTCACCATTTTAACGATGTAATTTGATCCAAGGCACACCCTTGCGTGTACCGTAATCTTTTTCAGTTATTTACTTGCTTAAGTTTGCCCTAAGATCGCGAAAGTACGGTTAGTTACTTTAGCTAATCAGTAGCTAGTATAATAAGAGTTTTATCACCATTCAGTTTTATCAGGCGTCTTTATTTTATTAGTGAAAGTCATTGAAATACAAAGGAGACGGCAGTAGAAGTGGCTGGCTGCGTCAACCAGAAGTGTCGTTAAGTGCTGGGACCGCCGGGCGTCACAATTACCGCTAGAAGCCTGTAATGACCCAGAGAGACCCTTATTAAAACTTCCCTCACTCCGCCCTTGCCCGCCCTACTCCAACTAACTAAACTTCAAAGTAACGATGCATATTAATTGTAACATCGATGATGTAATTTGTGTTCTAGAGGAAACTGCCGTTAGGCGATCCCGCCAATTTGAATAGTTTATACTTACTTTTGTCACATTCGGTCAGTGCTAAATTTAATACTGATGATACAAACAATACAACAACCTTGTGTAATACCCATGAGTATAAATAAATAAGTCGCTATAAAAGATGCTAAACAGATTTAGATCTACATAATTCCTGTAAAATACAAACTAGAATAATGTTATTCTCACTTTCCTGTTCCAAAAACTACCTGACAAAGCACTTATGCTTCACAAAGTCGAAAGTTTTAGCAATAAAAAAACTATTAAGTTAGTCCGGTGCTTACATACGATTTGATATGTTAGGCACTTACCAATAAAGACGAGAACAGCCTTTGCGAATAAAAGCAAGCTCCGGGAAAATATATGGAGCCGTTAAATAGAGAACAATGGCGGCCCAGGTTTAACATTTTCTATGAAATAAAGCTCAGGGTAATATCGCGTGACCTTGGAAATAATGTTTCTTACTGAACACACCAAATATACAAGACATATTTTGTTCAGGTATAAAGTCATACTTGTTCATGTGTTCCAAAGCAATCAAGTCAATCACAGTAAGTATCACATATAAAAAGTTTGGATGGATGGGATTGGTTTGTTACCAGGGATAAACGGATCGGGTTGCAATTGAATAGTAGTTCCAGGCCTAGAATAAAACAGGGTTCTTTTCATCAATTTTCACGCAAATAAGCCGGTAATCATGATGATGATTATGATATACAAATCAGAGCGACGAGAAAGCTGACACTGCAAATAAAATTAACTTGTTCGTAGAACGGGGTTTGAGGTTGATGTTCAACCCCTTCCTAATATGTGGGGATGTAAGTCGCTAACCATAACCAAATTACCTATTGTACGGATTTCAGTACAGTTATGTATTGGCCTATACTTGTATATTGGCGTAATCAGTAAGTAGTCAGTTAGGCACTGAAATGTAATATACTAGTATCTACCCCACGTCTTCACATGCTTCGTTTATATGGAAACTTTTCAAGGCTATTTTTATCCCAGGCGAACTGATTTATGGGATGAAAAAGGCCTTCGTTTTATTCCAGGGCCAGAAACACGTAAATACAAAATTACAGCCTGATCTGTTCAGTAAACATCTATCAATACACACAAACTTTCGCGTTTATAAATTGTTATATACCATAGCAATATTATTCGGTAGTAATAAATTGTACCCAGCAATCAATAAAACAAAAGTAGTTCTTAGGTAAATAAATTGCGAGTGTCACAATAAAAGCGTGGATCGGTGATGCAGCAAAATTTTATTGATGTCATCGAGTCGTGTGGTCGTAAGCGGCGTATTTTATTGCAGCCAGTGCTTATTATTATCCGGGTTTACCGTCTCTCCTCAATAATATTGGCATTGCTGACCGGACGGTATTATTTTCGCGCTTGGAGCCAAAATTATATGTAGCAAAAGTATATTGTATACCTAAGCATTTTCGATTTATTTAATCACTAGCGACCCGCCCCGGTTTCGCACGGATTTATTATACGTACCTATAAACCTTCCTCTTGAATCACTATATTTATTACAAAAAACCGCATCAAAATCCGTTGCCTAGTTTTAAAGATTTAAGCGGTCAAAGGGAAATAGGGACAATTTTATTTTTAATAGATAGTGATTCAAGAGGAAGGTTTATACGTATAATAAAACCGTGCGAAGCCGGGGCGGGTCGCTAGTAATATTATTATAAATGCGAAAGTTTGGATGGATGAAGGATTTTCGTACCCTCTTCACGTCCAAACTGGCCCAAAAGGCTGGAATTTTGAATAGACGTAAGTATGTATTTTTGTAAACTACGTTTCATCAATTTTCACGCTAGTGAAACCGCGGGGCGCAGTTAGTAAAAAATAATCAACCTTATGAACAAAGAAAATGTTTGACCAAGAAGGAACTAGGATTTTAAAATTGTAACCTAGGTCCTTTTTTTCCAAAAAACTCCCCTCCCAAGTTTAAATGTCGATGTAAATACCTGTCTGATATCCTGATAACTTGCAATCAAGACCCCTCATCTTTGCAAAATAAACTGCTTGTCAAACCTACCGAGGTGTTGAAAGATAATGGGACTCTCAGGAACACTTGAGACATGTAGTTTCTGAAGTCTGTGTAATCTCAGGGAGGTTGTATTCATACTTATTTATACAAGCTTCACTTAAACGACTTTGTAGAAATAAACCACCTATTTCACAATTTTTTCGCTCCCGTGAACTCCACAGTGAACGAAAAATAAAGTATTGAAAGCTCAATCGTTAATTAAATAGAAAATTGCACACGGAAGTTATTCTATATTAAAATAGTTTTCATCTTCTACGGTTTGCATTTTTTAGATTTATGAAAACAAGAACAAAATTAAACAAAAGCAAATAATCATAAACCTTCCCGCTCGGGAATAGTGGCTCTCAGTGGGTATCCGACGGACTATATAGCTGTAGGTATCAGGAAGATTCGTAGCAGGGGAACAAGGCAGACAACTTAGAATAATGTTCATAATTTTTACAACGAGGGTATCACGAGAGAATCCAAGATTAACAATTGCCCTTAGCCGGGAAACGAGAAAATTAACTTTTAAATGTAAATTTTACGAGGAAGTCATAACGTGAAAGCTGCCGCGGTTACTCTGATTTATTGCACTTAGAATTGAAAGTGTTAAAGGAGTTGCAATCTGAAAAACTTTTAATAGGCACCTCTTTAAAGAAATGTAAATCATGATTGTAGAGCGAATTAAACTTTGGCGATGTTTCAGCCTCATCTTCTCGAGTGCCCTTTTAATGATGACGATTATTACGCTAATCACAAAAGTAGCTATTATTTCACTGCCAAGCACTAAGTTAGATGTCATTATAATAACTTTTATACAATGCCTAGGATTTGTTAATCATGCGCTAAGCCAGACATTTAGGCAAGACCGGTAATTCTATTATTTACTTTGTCTTTTAGATTATTTAACTTGAATAATTTTATGCAAATGTATTTTGGTGTTTGTAGAAATCTTTATACTTAACTTAAAACATTAAAAAACGTTACATTTTCAAAATATATGTTCGTATGTATAATAAGTGACGTTATTTCAAATTCAATTTCGCAAGGAGCAGTTCCGAGCTTAACTCTTTAAGCCGCAAAGTTGGGAGGAATAAAACTCCTAACGTTGACGAATCGTTGATGGTAACGAATGTGTACAATCAAAACTTGGGTAAGATTCATTGCCACAAATTTAGCAAAAATATGATCCAGCCCGAGTCAAAGAATTTGAGAACGGATATTTCTCAGCGCGGCTGCTGTAACTTTCTAAACTTTTTCATTTCCTCTCTTAAAATATAAATCGGGGGAAATTCTGCTGGAACTATTTGCTACGATATTATCTTGCTACAACTTTGCATTTTACAGCTTAACCCTTTAGTGTATTTTTTTATAATAAAATTTTGCCTTTTTTAAACGTTTTCATTTTGCTTCGACGAAACATTTAAGCCGCTTTTATTTAGCAAGCCTTTTTCATTATTAAAATTTTCCTTTGTGTCTTAGCGATGAATAGTCCCTGTAGGCCCTCTACAAAATCCTTGTCGTTTTTAGGACTCCAAACAAACCTTCTAAATACTTTCTAGTAACTTGGAAGTAGAAATATAAAATTCGTTAGGTAAAAAGGAATTATAAACTTAATGATTTTAGGGCAGAATTCTCCGGTTCTGTATAAATTCGTAGGGTATCTATGTGCTCCTTAGAAAATGTCACAACAAACTTATCCACTTACTAAACTTAACCCCGATCCGCAGCTGAAGGCAATTATGGTGGCTCTGAGGTCTTCAAATATTGTGTTTATTGCTCGTTCGGTTGTCATTCCGCCGGCATACGCAGCTAGGGCGAGCTGCCTGAATTTACTAAGAAAACTGGTGCCGTATCCCGTTGACGCTGTTTTAAATGACTCCCAAGGGAGACACGCTCATGAATAATCATTGTGGATGAAGCGAATGAATCTCGAAATTAAGAGGTACCTGTCAGTCTAGAGATTTGTGTTATATCACCGGTAAAGTTATGTTTGGCAGGAGCTTGGTACCCGCCTGTGATGAAGAGGCGGCCTACAGAGGCGCGCGACGCCAGCACGCCGGTCGCCGTGTTTGGCGAGCGAGTGTGCAAACGCTGCATTTGCAATTCGTTTGCGGACTACGAAATACTCTGCAGCCGTCCAAGTCTTTTGTGTAACCGGATTTCTCGACTAACGACCTAGTTTCTGAATATTTATGTCGTATGCTTGCACAATACATCAAGTCTTGAAGTCTGCTGATAGTAAATTTCATAAGTAACACTAACATTAATAAATGTAATACTTTGGATGGGTTTATGGATGGATGTTACGTCTTCATGCTAAAACGGATTTTTTATATAAAAGTATTAAATTTTGATTATGTAGTCAACATATACAGGGTGTCCCATAATGAGTGGATAACCCGAAAGGTGCTTATGCGCCAAGTCAAGGCCAATCAGAAACATTTTTAAATTTTTTTCTAACTTGACCCGTTCGGAAAATATTTAATATTTTGTAAATTTGGAAAAAAAATTACCTTTGTTCACATTTTTGGACTTTGTGCCTACAATTTTAATATTTTTTTAATTTTTACTTTTGGAATATACTAAAGATAAACAGCTTTTTTGAACACCGTAAGAAATATTTTGGTAACTAGAACCAATAATTTTCAAGGCAGGTTTAAAGTAGAAAATTTTAATTTTTCATATTTTTATGCAAAGTTTGAGCTGCTGTGGTTAAAAAAAAAGATAAGGAAACCTAAGATGCCAGGTACTTTAAAAACATGTCCATTTCAAGAGCATCCTAAAATGATAATAAACGTTGAAATTTTGTAGGGTAAAAAACTGAGATATTGCTACTTTAGTGCCCAAAGGGGCCAAAGCTACTAAAAATAATATTGAACCAACACATCAAAAAAATATCTTTTTCGCCTTACGCGTTCTAAAATGGTTACTTTGCTTCTTAAAAATAGTGAGGGAAATCTATTTTTGCTGATTCATGCTGGAAAATAGGAAATATTTTGATAAATAATAAACAATAATCTAGACGAAAGTAAAGAGAGTTTGTGTTATGAGTACGAATTTGGTGGTATGAATTTGGAAAGAAGATTCCAACTGCATTCAAACTACAGAATGACCGGTGTCCAGTACACTAAGCCGTTCAGGAACGGCGTTATTGAGATTCAGTGTATCCAAACAGATGGGTTACGCGTGGTGGCGCTTCCCAGTGGCCAGCGCGGTAGCTGGACTTGAACCCATTGGATTTCTTTTACTGGGGCAACTTGAAGGAACTGGTGTTCAAAAAACCTATTCCCTAAATACTATAACTTAATTTCATTTCATTTATTATAACTTAATATAACTTCGAAGTCGAGTCTAAAACGATGCGGAAAAAATTAACCCATATTAGTCCACTGCTGGACATAAGTCTCCCCTAATGAGCGCCATAGCGCCCTGTCTTCAGCTTGACGTATCCAGCATCTGCCAGCAGGCTTTCGCAGATCGTCATCCTACCTGGCCGGAGGTCGTTCTACACTACGTTTGCCAAGTCGCGGTCTCTACTGAAGAACACGTTTACCCCAACGGTTGTCGGTTCTTCATGAGATATAGCCGGCCCACTGCCACTTCAGCTTGCTAATTCTTTAAGCTATGTCGATAACTTTGGTTCTCTGTCGGATGTATTCATTACGAATCCTATCCTTCAGAGAAACTCCTCAGATAGCTCTTTCCATAGCTCGCTGAGCGACTTTGAACTGGTGGAGCAGCCCTACCGTGAGTGTCCACGTCTCAGCTCCGTAGGTCATCAGGGGTAGGACGCACTGATTGAAAATTTTCGTTTTCAAACATTGCTGTATGGATGTTGAGATTTCACTCACTGTTTTTAAGTAGCAAAGTAACCGTTTTAGAAAGAGAATGTCGAAAAAGATATTTTATTGATGTGTTGGTTCAATATTATTTTTACTAACTTTGGCCCCTTTTGGCACAAAAGTAGCAATATCTCAGTTTTTTACCCTACAAAATTTCAACGTTTATTATCATTTTAGGATGCTCTTGAAATGGACATGTTTTTAAAGTACCTGGCATCTTAGGTTTCCTTATCTTTTTTTTTAACCACAGCAGCTCAAACTTTGCATAAAAATATGAAAAATTAAAATTTTCTACTTTAAACCTGCCTTGAAAATTACTGGTTCTAGTTACCAAAATATTTCTTACGGTGTTCAAAAAAGCTGTTTATCTTTAGTATATTCCAAAAGTAAAAATTAAAAAATTATTAAAATTGTAGGCACTAAGTCCAAAAATGTGAACAAAGGTACAAATTTTTCCAAATTTACAAAATATTAAATATTTTCCGAACGGGTCAAGTTAGAAAAAAAATAAAAAATGTTTCTGATTGGCCTTGACTTGGCGCATAAGCACCTTTCGGGTTATCCACTCATTATGGGACACCCTGTATATGCTACTTTTCATCTATTCTCGGATAGGCCGGGCTTAAATTTTATATAAATACTAGCTGGTACCCGCGACTTCGTCTGCGCATGATTAGTATTTCGAGCCCTCGCGATTTTACTTGCGTAATTCCCTTTCCCGTGGGATTTTCGGGATAAAATAAAGCCTATGTGTTATTCCAGCTTGTAATCTATCTCTGTGCCAAATTACATCCAGATCCGTTAAGCAGTTTTTGCGTGAAAGAGTAACAAACATCCATCCATCTATCAATCTATCCATCCATCTATCCATTCATACTTACAAACTGTCGTGTTTATCAGTTCAATTCAGTTTGGTTCCCCTGGGCTATACGGGTTTTCAAAAATTTCTCACATTATCTCAACGACGCGTACACACGCGTCGTTCAGATGCTGTGAGAAATTTTTGAAAACCCGTATAGCCCAGGGGAACCAAACTGAATTCCGGGATAAAATGTATCCCATGTCCAATCGTCCCGAGTTCCATTCGAATTCATTCACTTCCGTCGTGATGCGTGGTCAAAGAATTCTTCTTTCACCCTCTCTCCCAGGGGAACCTTACCGAATTCCGGGATAAAAAGTATCCCATGTCCTTTCTTGTAGTATGAACTCAAATCGTCCCGAGTTTCATTCCAACTCATTCAGCAGTTTCGGCGTGATGCGCGGTAAAGTAATTTTACTTTCATACCCTCTCCCATGAGAACCTTACTGAATTCCGGGATAAAAAGTATCCTATGTCCTTCCTCGTAGTATGACCTATAATTATGCCGAGTTTCATTTCAATCCATCAAGTAGTTTCGGCGTGATGCGCGTTTACGATACAGACAGACAGACAGACAGACAGACAGACAGACAGACAGACATGAATGAAAAAAATTACAGTTTTGGCTTGAGTATCGACAATAGAGTGCCCTCCAAAAAAAATTTTCAAAATATCTTCAATGTACAGAATTGGACCTGTTACAGTTTTATTATAAGTATAGATTGGATTAGTCCTGGAATAATACGTATTAATGTAAAATTCTTACCAATAAATTGATTATTCTGATAATTCCTATAAATTGGTTATTTCTATGGGTTTCTATAGAAACAACGAGTGAGAGGCCGCGGTTGAAAATTAGTTCATTATAATTTTGTAATATAAGATACCCTCTCAATTATGTAGGTGTGAGCGATTGAATGATCTCTTTCAATCGTCTATCTTTTAATCATAAAATTCTAACTCACTGATATAATTATTAGTTATAATTGATAATAGGGAAAACATGAAGAGGTCGCCCTAGCCGATTCGTTAGTCACACTAGACCTAAATCTCAGTACTCAAGGGACACCCGAGGTAAAAGCCTGAATAATATAAATTTCAACATTATTTCTTTGGTTCCTCGAATTAGAAACGAACGAGGAAAAAGCTTCGATAAAAATACGGTCAAGATCTCTGGAAACCTGTGTTCTATTGAAATGCAATTATTCTTCTTAGATTCTTAGGTTGTTTAAGGTATAAACCTCCAAGCTAGTTTCTTAATTAATTGTGCAGTTTTCTTGTAATACACAATTATTGATGCAATTTTTGCGTACACCTTTTCCTAAATGATATGCTCTGTCCCACGGTACTTGTATTTACGTGAATCTTATTCTTATCCTTTCCGTTGTCTGCAACGCGCCCTCTTGATAAGGTGGGGCAATAGCAATTCAATAAGCCAACATGGGTATGTGACCCAAGACCTTGCAGGGATTAGGGGCTTTAGTTATTTACGGAAACTAGCTGGGTTCTTGACTAACCCGTTATATTATTATACTTTCGTACCTGCTTAAATCAATGACTTTATTTCCAATCAAAAATTTCAAATTTGAGTAATCATATTAATTTACTACTGGTATCTTTCTTTGCATGCCTTGTTTCTATATATACAATGTGATTTTTCGAACCTTGATCAAAAGAAATGTGCGGATACACGACACATATTTATCGATTATAATCGGGATAAAAAAAAATTGTTAAATGTTATTTATCTCAAAAACAAAGCAGTTTTAATATTTTTTAAAATGAAGACTACTTCATCTGGTTTTTTCTTCGTTTCTTTTTGCATGCATGGAGTTTCCCTTTTCGCCTGATATCCATTATAATATCGGGGGTAAACCAGACGGGATATCGCCTTGTATTGGTATTCCTGCGACTCTTTGTCGGTAAACACTTATCAAAGATTTCATAGATCTATAGATAGTTCAGCAGGCTTGTCGTAATTAGTTGGTGAATCCATATTGGTTGGGAGAGGTGTTATCTTTCTAAAAGTTACATTTGAACTGTGATCCCGCTTTCTAGAACCAACAGGAGTAGAGCTGTTGTTTCCTCCTTTTTTACATGTTGAATTAAACTTCATAATTTATTCTACAAATTCTCCAAAAACTGGGGGTCTATCTTTTTTCGTTGTCATGTTATTCACCATTTTAATAAGGCAAGATTAATACAACATGCAAAAAAGTACCCAATAACCCCGTTTTAAGGTTACAGAGAAAAAATAAAATAATAGGTACTCGTTTTTTACAGTCTAATTTCTAAAAAAAAATATTTTTTCTCCGCTTATGTACCGAATTTGTATAGTCTTGTTTTAAAAATATATTAAAACTGCTTTTTTTTTTTAGATAAATAACATAATATTTTTTATCCCGATTTTTATCGATAAATTTGTGTCGTGTATCCGTTTCGTTTGATCAAGGTTCGAAAAATCACATTGTATAAGGAAACGTTTCTAGGTCATTTCTTTCTCATGGCAAGTACAGGTATGTACATAGGCCTATGTGTTATTTCACTATATCTACTCAAAATTTCACCCCTATCCGTGTAGTAGTTTATTCGTGAAAACTTTCAAATTTCCTTACATTTACACATCCATACATACGTACAAATTGTCGCGTAGGTTGGGATAGGAATATCAACGGCTAAATAATGGCTGTAAAAATTCTGAACATAAAAATAAGGAAGGTTAATTATATTTTCACAAATAAATTCCTCTTGATTTTTGTTTTTTTACGAATACTTAGTAGGAAGTTAAAATTAATTTTCACACGTGAATTGGATGGACCGAACGCTGTTTAGCAACCCACATTTCAAAGCGAAATCACCCCTTTCACGTTTTCCTACCCCCAAATCAGTACACGGGAATGGAATGGGTCTTTTCAATGACGTACAACTTTTGATATTCCTGAGTAGTAAACAGTAGGTAACCAAAATTTGTTTTAATGCTAATGTGCTTAATTTGTTTATTAAAACAAGTACATACACGCCCGCGACATTGTAAAATTAGCTTTATTTCAAATCAATAAATAAATAATGCTGGTTTATTTATTTATTTATAAGAATCCAGAACACCGGAACAAATATTTGCAGATCGTACAAACATTTGTCCCAAGGCGCCATAGACCTAGAAATAAATTAAATTTTAATAAATATATTTAATTGCTCTATGGAAACTTTATTGATATCTCTTAGGATCTGAGGGGTGAGTCCGGTTGTCGATGGTATCAAGACGTCATCGTGACGTCTCGTTTTTCTAAAGTTCCTGTCATTCTGACTCCTTTTACGTGCACTCTTGTTACGTCGACGTCTTTCCAAGGTAAGCATTGGATTGTATAGCCTTTAGAAATCAGTCTCGTTACGTCGAATGCGGGACGGCGAGACAGTCAACTGTCGAAAAAAAAAACAATTTAGCGATCAGAGATTTTTAATATGATTATTTATCACTACATGTATAGTATAAAACAAAGTCGCTTCCTACTGTCTGTCTGTCCCTATGTATGCTTAGATCATTAAAACGCAACGAACGCCTACGTCCAGGCACCCAAATGTAAAATTTGAGCTTAGTAGCTATTGTAGTTTCATATCTTGAATGAGTCTCTTTTCGGATTTCTGTAAATTTAGATAGTAGTATGTAGATAAAAGATTAAATTCTACTATTTAAGTTACCTACTACCTTCTTATTTATGTATGTGCCGTTTCTTTGTCAAATAAATGTATCTTTATCTTTAGATAGATACTTAGTCTATGTTTTATTCCGCTGGCCTATTGTATTATCTTTTTATTATTTCAGCCAGATCCGTTCATTAGTTTTGACGTGAATAAGTAACAAACATCCAGCCATTTATCCAAACTTAAGTAACAAAAGATTTGAATGTAAGTATAATCTTTACACCACTTGATGGGTGGAATGAATCATGCTGGCATTTGGCATGCCTGGAATAAAACACAGACTTTTCATCCAATAAATAGGTAGGTAATTGACAGCAATTAATAAAAAATCTATGCTCTATCTATATGAGCTATGGAAAGAGCTATGCTCGGAGTTTCTCTGTAGAATAGGATTCGTAATGAATAACAGAGAACCAAAGTTATCGACATAGCTCAAAGAATTAGCAAGCTGAAGTAGCAGTGGGCCGGCCATATCTCGCGAAGAACCGACAACCGTTGGGGTAAACGTGTTCTTGAGTGGAGACCGCGACTTGGCAAACGTAGTATAAGACGCCCACCAGCCAGGTGGGATGACGCTCTGCGAAAGACAGCTGGCAGATGCTGGATGCGTCAAGCTGAAGACAGGGCGCTATGGCACTCATTAGGGGAGACCTATGTCCAGCAGTGGACTAATATGAGCTGAAGATGATGATGACGATGAAAAAAATGTATTTGAATAACAAATGCGAAGCCGCGGGTGAGAGTTTGTCTATAATACGCACGTATGATCAGTATTATTATCTGGTAATGGCATTTGTAATTAAAATTTACGAATCCTATAAAGATTTTCTGAAATTCCATTAACTGTTTACATGCTTTATCGCAAATAAAGCTTCAACATGTCGCATTGCAGTTCTGTTATTATGAATTTATATAATAACAAGTGAAAAAATTGGCAGAAATAAAAGAAAAAAAATATTTTTCACAAAATTAGAGCGGCTGCATCGATTCGTATCAAACACCACGGAAAAAATCAAAAGCAAGATCTATTTATATCTTAAGCTACCAGTATTAGTTTACGTTTATCTGACACGCTACCGTCTACATTTACTCTACCACGAACAGGGAGGTTCATCCAAAGGTTGCCTGGTAGAGATCGCTCTATCGATAGAAACCGCAATATAGCGTTAAGGCCACCCATTGTACAACTTAATCTATAAGTATTAGCTTTGTTATTGTCTGTGATCAAATTTCTTTGTGTGCAATAAATAATTTTATTGTAAAGGCCTGAAATAAATTAAGTTATTTCTTCTAATTTCCATTGTATTGTATTGATAGAGCAGATTTTTTTTAAATCGAGCGAATATATTTAGCTCAGTTTTTATAATAAGCACGGCGAGAGAGTGGAATAAGCTTCCTGTGTTTATTTTCCCGCTAGAGTACATTGGGTATCTTGGAGTCTTTAAATCCAGAGCGAATAAGTTTCTTCTGGGAAAGCATGTTCCATTTCAGCCACATCTTCACTTACATAAGTGAGATGGCGGCTAAACGGTCGACGTTAAAAAAGATCAAAATCGGTCAACCTAACCATTTCGTTAAAAGTCAACTCAATTATTTCCGTTAAAAAATATATAAAACTATAACTTCTTAAGGGCGATAAATGGGCACACTAGTTTACACAACAAGGGAGTGAATATAATAGAAGTATAACGTTTAGGTACTCACTTAATAATGAAAAAACTCATTTATTTCTTATTTCAATTCCACGAGTGGATAAATTAATAGAAAGGTGTAAAATCCCGAGAGAGTTTTAGTATATTTTGACTGAATTATTTAATCGACAGATGTTGTTAAAATAGCCGCAAAAACTAGCTAATGCCCATGGCTTTGCACGCTTTTTTCCGGGGTAAAAAGGTAGTATTCATGCAAAATTTCAGTGTGATCCGTTCAGTACTTTTGACAAGATCCAAAGGTCACGCATCCAAACACCCAAATATTCAATATTTCGCATTTAAAATAATAATTGTAATTTAAAATTATGTGTTTACTATTTACCCTAAAAATAATGAACCGATCGGGATATAATTTAGAATGTACCTAGTTTTAAGACTGGATCAGTATAATATAATAAATAATTCCGGACCGTCCACACAGCATCATCTAGCCCCAAGCTAAGCAGAGCTTGTGTTATGGGTACTAGATGACTGATATACTTAATACAATATACTACATAGATGGATATTTTTTTTATTTTTTTTTTTTTTTTTTTTTTTTATTATACATATTAAACACCCAGACCAACGAAACAAATTTCTGCAGATCGTGCAGAAATTTGTTCCGAGGCGGGAATCGAACCCGCAACCTCCTGCGTCGCAGGCGGACCTTCGCCCACCGCGCCACATCGGTCGTCAAATATATATACCGAGGTCTAAGCTATTATATAGCTTAGATCTTTTAACCAGTATATAGAAATTCGCTCAAAACTAAGACTTGTTCCTATAATCAAATTATAGTTCTAGTTATTTTGTAAATTTTTAGTATTGTGTTGCAGAAGCTTACAAATCGTTTGTTCTATCTAAAACCTTCTCTGATATGATCCAACAAAATGATGTTCTTGTGCACTGCTCTTAAATTAATATGAGCTAGAATAAAAAACCCACCCCAACGAAGTCCTTTTATCGCACCAAATAAAAAATACAAAATCATATGTAAGTAATTTTATAGCATGGCAAACTTAGAGGAATTAGACATTATTCTAAGATGGCAAACATTTGTAACTATTGCTCTTTATTTCACGGTAGGTAGTAGGTAGGTATGTCTTTCAATGATTGTACGACAACTTCAATCACATAATTGTTTTTTAGAATTTTCCTTTTTCAACCGACGATAAACAGAAAAGGCGATTGATGTCAATTCGACTGTACCTATGTTTAATGTGTCGGTTTTTAGTTTTTGTAAAAATATCAAATTTATCGATGTTCTTTTGTTCTTTTGGTAATTTATCATTCCAAATATCGCTGCCTTAAATAATATATTATATGCCTTTGAAATTGAAAAAAAAAAAAAATGTTTAAAACTGTAAAAATCACACATTGTTTCGGTTTAGGTAATCCTTCGAGGAAACTTTTAACCAAGTGGCAAGGCCTGCAATATAACTATTATTCTAGCTAATAGAAGATGAGTATTTCGATACCTCATTTTTTTTAAATATCTTTCGCCGTTTTGATGCTTGGAGGTAAACGAGTCATCCACATAATAAACATCCGAAAAAGATAAACCAAGCCTTACGGGTAAAAAGTAAGATATTTTAACTTACCTTTTCACCTCAAACTTTCATCTCCTGACACATCAAGCTCAATAACACGAGTAACAGAGCGACGCCGACGGCGGCAGCTGACACCATAACCAAAGCCGACTTAACCGCCTTCGAGAGTAATTACTTTGAACTTCATTTAACTTCCTCAACTTAGTCCAAATTCCAGGACCACTAAGCACTGTACTTACTTTACTCCGTGCAAATTTAAGTAATGGTCCGGCAGAATAAGTCGAAAACGTGTACTTACTTAGGTACTTGTATAGTTCGTAGTTTACTGGAAAAAATACAGTTTCTCATGCTACTGAAGTTGCTGCAGTGTGAAAGCGTTCTTTTAGATGAAATGGATTATTTACTTTGTGCTTTTGCTTTACCCTTCAACGTTTGTAATCTGTGTAAACTATCCCGTTTTTATAGTTTTAATGGTGAAAGTTGCTTGGAGAGATTATGATTTCAAAGCTTTATTTTTGCTTTTATTTGATAATATTCTAAGTCTTTTGTAATCTTATTTTAAAATATTAATACTTATTTGTAAGTATAGTAGTAATTAAATCATATTTCTATGTCTAATTTATGAATCTTTTGAGCAGCTGAACTTTCAATAATGCTTGACCCGTTATTGGAAATTTTAGATTCATTGCCAAAAAAGACTGATCAGCCTAATCAAACTAATTCAATCGTATTCTCTTCATTGATGCCATTGTCATGTTAATTTTTTTATATGATTTTAGTTAGAACAAATCGTTAGCATTGTCAATTTGGCATTTTTTCTTCACTATTCTTTATTTATTTATTTGTTTATAAGTACTTACACTATTAATTCGCCTCGTACCAGAAGTCTAAGCTTCGCGCTTTCGTAATAATTCTGTAATTGATTTTTGTCTACACTTACCCTAGCTTTATGTCTAGATAAGTTTTATGTCGGCACAGCAACTCAGATAGAACTGAACAAAAGCTTTTAGCTAAATAAGGCTTCAAATCAAATTAATTAATCGGCTTCTTTTTGAAGTGCTTCACAAGTAGAGTTCCCGAAAAGGCACATTAAAAATTTAGTTGTACAATAAAGTAGCAGTTTATAGGTATATTATCAGTATAAAGGTATATTTTAAAACAAAGCTCACCCATTGTTATCCCGTATCCCAGTGGTTGGTTGTTATCCCTTGTCTCGCTTATCCCTACTCTAATTTGAATTATGTTTTACGATTATTTTTAGACACACCTTTTCAACTTATAAATTTTATTCTTTTACTTTTGAGCTGTTATAAATAGAGCACTATGGAACAACTTTGATTTTAGTTTGTCTTAAATATTAATAAATAAGCAGTGCGTTATTCCAGTTGTAAAACTGCTTTCAAAAGAAATTAGCTACAAATATACTTTGATAAGACTGTAACTGTAAAAACAGGAAGGCGTACGAAATTACCTGAAGTTTCAAAGTATTACATGCGATTGAAGCATTATAACTGTAACGTGCTTCTATACTATAAGCTTGGTACCAGTGTACACAGTTTGATTAAGAAAAAAGTTTCGAAATCTTGATATAAACTTATAGTTCGCTTGTCTCCTCTACATGTTGGCCAACACGTGTCCAATATCGTGCGGATGTTTTTAAAGTGTTGGTGTATTATTAGTTAATACATTTCGGTTTTTCAACGCAGATCAAAGGAGTTGTGGCGCGATTATGGCCGTTAAATACAATATTCCGTGAAAATAGCTTATATTCAAATCTCTAAAAACCATCCGAAAATAATATCCATTTCAACAAACAAAGATTTTTGTAGCCTCCAAACATGAAACTATTCAACCGTTGCAAACTATACGAAAATTAATTCATCTCTATTCGATTGAGGCGCTTTAAGGCGCCAAATGTATAGCGAGACAAATTCTTTTTTCGTTTTCCGTAAATTATTAATGCACCACTGGTTCTGTCTGAAGACTCAGACTTGGCCGCTCTTTACGTTTTTAAAGTAAAGCTTTGGAAATCCCTACTATAAAAAAATACTATTATTATAACTACGAAATTAACTCTGTCTGTCTGTCAGTTTCGCTTTCACGCTTAAACTACTGAACTGATTTTAATTAAATTTAGTACAGATATAGTCTAGAGCCTGAGAAATGACATAAAAATAGGGGATGTTTGTATAAAAAAAATGTAATGTTTATGTGACTGCCCAAAGTCACTATTCAACGGAGACGCAGTCGCGGCCACAGCTAGTAAATAACAAATATGACAAGCATTTATTTCGAGTACTTATATACAAGTCAAGAGAAACTTCTTACTAATATTATAAACGTGAAAGTTTGTATGTAGGTAGGTATAGATGTATCAATGTATGGATGTTTTTTCCTCTTTTAGGCAAAAACTACTGAATAGATCAGGCTGAATTTTTAGTAGGCTTCTTTTTTATCTCATTAATCAGTTCCCATAGGATAAAAACAGCTTTAAAAACGTTTCCATTGAAATAAAACGTGAAAAGTCGTGAGTAGATGCTAGTTTAAAATAAAAATAACGCCCCGCTTCCTAAACAATATGCGTGAACCGATCGGAACTTTCAGCAAAACACCTGTGAATAAATAATCTCTAAACCTGTGTGGAAAGCCGGTGGAATATTCACACTTGGGGTCAGAACACGCCGATACATTGTCTAATAAACTACCTCCTACATAAAGTCAAGCCCCTTTCAGGTACAATAGAGAGTTAACAGCCCTACAGCGTTGATGAATCGTCCCATACGTTTTTGGTAGGTACCCTTTGGGGGTCGTCATTTTGTGATATTCATAATGAACATCTACGGTGTTTTATAGATAGGGTTATTTTAAGTTTATTTTTAGGATTCCGTGCCCAGAGTGCCAACGGGAGCCGATTACTAAGCCTCCGCTGTTTGTCTGTCCATCTGTAAGCGGATGTCTCATCAACTTTAAAAGTTAGACAGTTGCAATTTGTGTAAATAATGCATTTTTAGCTGCTGGCCAATGTTCATACTTTTAGTACCTCCCAATTTCGGACGCATCTTTTTAATAATTAATAATTTACAATCCATATCAAATTATCTTATTTAGTGTTTATTTGGAGAAATAGTTTTACGGTACGGAACCCTTCTTAAATGAGTTGACTCGCACTTGGCCGTTTCTTATGCCTACTTACTTATTTAATTAGAATGGGGTTTTATCTACTGTCAACAATTACCTTGACCGTGATAAGCTACTTTGGAAAACAACCAAAACAACTTTGTAAATAACCTTAGCTGGTTACCAACCAATCTTTCTATGCCAGTTACTGAACGGATACGAAGTGGAAATAACACATCCAAGCGCGGATTTCATCACGATTTGTAATTTCCAGTTCAGGAGGCATCAGTCGTCTTCGCGCGAGCTCATAGCAATCCCTGCCGACTGCTAACGATCGGATGTATGTCATGCTTAGGTAACTAAACACGCAGGTATATAAATAACGTTACACGTGATTGAATCCGTGGAATGCCTGATAGTTATAGTTTTTCTTAAGGTCGTGTTTTAGAAACGGACGAGGATTAACCTGTATGTGCATAATTATATCTAAAGTAGCAGATTAACGTTATAATTATCCGTGAATCGAGCGTAGGCGGTTAATTTTTAAATCTGTGCGTCATAACTTATCCCAGCGTCCTGTAGGTACCTAACATCTTTCTCCTTCTGGATGCGTCCTGTCCAGCCATGAGCGGTTGTTGCTTGGTTGATGGAAACATCGAGATGTAGAGCAGCGACTCTATCGTGAGGACAGAGAACTACGCAGATCTAGCACATCCCTTAATGGAGTACAATTATAACAATTGATTTTTTTAACAATTGATTATAATATTATATTATTTTTTTATTATTATAATATTGTATTATATTATTATAATACCTTACTAGCTGTGCCACAGCTTCGCCCGCGACGTAGAGTTTTAACTTCTGCGTGGAAACCTAATGTTTGATTATTCTGCTATTCGGGACGAAGACGAACGACGACGACCAACAAACCGGTACAGTAGTTGAGTTATGAAAATGGTGTAACGACTTTTTTTATAGACCTATATATTTGAAAACTATTCTAGCCTGCGGCTTCTGACGTGTTTAAGCGGAATAAAAGTAGTAACTAAAAATATTTTTTCAGGTCTTCTTTTTGTGTACATGATTTCAGTTCCCAATCCATGTAGTAACTTTGGCGTTAGCTTCAGCCCAACAATTTCGCTTCTTACATATTAGTAGGATACATAATGAAAGGGTTAATAAAGTAAACAGGAGAAAGGTTTATTCGGAGTAATGATGCCATAATGACAAAATCCGGAGAATAATGCCATAAGTAGCCCAGCATAACAAAATTCACGCAACATTAATTTTATACTAAACAAAAGAGATGTACTAGCTAAGCAGCTCGGTAGATAATTAATGCGGGTAGGTGGTAGGCACGCCTAATTATCTAGAGGCGGCCGTTGTCATAGATGTTTCCGTAATAAATTATACCGTTCATACGAAGCGAGCAGTTTTCGGGATTTTGGTTAGAGGACGATAATGGGATACCTGTCGTCATACCCCTGCAATTTATGTCTTATTACCTGTTGAGTGTTCGCATAACGCATGTGGGATCCCACCCGAAACAATAATACTATGTTACTGGCCTACTGGTGAGTTATTGGGCATTGTTTGCCGTTTTAGAACGTAGGTATAATTCAACGTAAGCAAGCATAGGTTGTTTGTGCATCGTGTGATAGATAAAAGATGCTGCTTTTTAAACAAGCTATAATTATAGGTTTATTTATTGAGATATAATAAATAACACATTGATACGTATTAGGTACTTACGTAATCGTTGACGAACTCTGCGGTGCGGGAAGAGTTTGTTCGATATATATATTTGTTTCCTTTGTTTTGGGTGTATTCTATGTACCTACTTATATTTTGAGATCGTACAAACATTTTCCTAATATTATATCCTTTTAACTTATGATAGGTAACTACATATATTTTGACTTTAATACATAATCTATTTTTTATTTTCGAATTTAAAGTCGGCTGTATATTTAAGTCACTCTGCTTATATTTATACACATAATTTATTTCGGCCAGCATGTAGGTAACAATAATATTTCCTACGAATAATATGCCAACAATAATATTACCTTATGTTTTTAAATTAATGTCCGTAAAACGGTGTCCAAGGCAAAATCTTTTTTCGTTTGATCGCTTCATCTTTAGAAGTATCTCCTATAAACTTATGCACTCCTGGTAGCAACCTACTTTGAACTAGACTTCATATCGAACCTACATAGAACAGGGAGATACAATATTATTCGTAGGAGCATGAAGACCATAATAATTAATATTATCAGCATCACTTAGGTACAACGCTACCTATAATTATACTAGAAATTTGAATTTATTTAATACGTAAACACTTGAACATTTTATATCTGAAGTGGGATTATGCTTATCTGTCATATGCCAGAAGAGCTACGCTATAAGATATGGATTAACTACTAAAATAAATAAAAATACTGGACAGTTCACACAACATCATCTAGTCTCCAGATTATTTATTTCGGTCATCCTGTAAAAACGCGTATAGTATTAATATTTCTCTGTATATATGAAATCTATATATCCGTAATGCGTGGACCAAGGCAAAAGCTTGCTCGTTCAAGCGATTCATCTTTATAAGTATCTGCTATAAACTTATTCTCTCCTGGTACCTACTTTAAGCCAGACTTTTCCATAGAACATGATTAAACAATAGTGTCCTAATTATTTACCACGCTGCCTGTACATTAGCTATGAATATAAATTTATTAGGATTTTTCATCTGAGCTCGCGCAATTCAACTTCTTGCAGTCCGAATTGACACACATCAGGACCTCGGAACAAATATTTGCAGATCGTACAAACATTCGTTCCAAGGCAGGAATCAAACCCGCAACCTCCTACGTCGCAGGCGGACATTCGCCCGCCGCGTCACATCGATTGTTACCTTAAGAATAGGTACTTTATTGCTATTTTAGAAAATAGTGTTTTTGTCAGTGTGCATGGATCCCGGAATCCGTCAATCCGGACTACCCTGGACACCCGGAATACCCTATTGTTCTCTCATGTCCAGACCATCCCATAACTTCCTGGAAGAGGCCGTCCTGGTCTTAGATATGCTATGAGCGATCTCTTCCAAGAATAAGATAAATAAAAAATAAAACAAATACACTACAAACCTACATAACCTACAAATATTAATTACCTATCAATGTTATCTATTACTAACCGACTCGCTTGTCCTTAATTGAACATTGATTGGATAATAATCTCTAACTTAAGTAAACAGAGTAGGAAGGTATTGTTTGAGTATTGTTACCAATGAAGTTTTATTGTTAATTGTTCCTAACACTATAGCTAACAAACTGTATCCACAAGTACTAGTGTCTACATATGTACACTAAGTTATTATCATGTGAAATATGTTGCATAAGATGAGGCATAATGGTACATTAGTAGGTACATAGAAGGCAATAAGAAATTGAGTCGTAAATGATATTTAGCACAGGCGTAGAGTTCAGTTCAACCAAAGGGATGGAGAAGGTTAGCTCGTGATAGAGACGGGTGGAAAAAACTAGGGGAGGCCTATGTCGAAGGACAACCTGACCATATACTGGTTGATGAAGAATGTTAGTTATTATTTTTTAGATTATATTAAAATTACACGTAAATTAGTTCTAAGTAGTTATATCATACATTTTTATAATTGGTCAGTGAATAAAGGCTATTTCTATATTTCTATTCTATTCTAGAGTTCAGTTCAGATCATGTTCAGATGGATTACTTACCTACCATTAGTAAAGTCCACTCAATAGTCTTGTATACCTACATTGCAGTTTCTGGTTACTTCTTGGCAATCAAAACAATTGTAGTAAAGGATGGTGGCATAACGGTACAATACACATTAAAACTATAAACATTAAAGCACTTAAGAAATACCTAGAAACTATAACAGTAATTTCTAATATAATATAGACAACAAATGAATTATCTATAGAAATAATATAAGTATACAAGGAATTACCTTCATGGAATATACTACGAGACATGAAATACACTTCTGCAGATCGTCGGAATGGCAACCTCCTGCGTCGCAGTCGAACCTTCGCCAGTTGCGCTAATAAGGTCCTTAAACGCATTGTTGCTACCTATGAATACTAAACTAATAAGTCAGAGTGTCGAGGTCAGAGTGAAGGTCTATTCAAACCTGCAAGGTATTCGCTACCCAGAGCCTAAGAAACATAGTAAAGGATAGATAAATATTACTTATTGACAGAAAAAAATAAATAAAATAAGGTAAGAAAAAGGAAGAGAGACTTTTTTTTGTTATAACAACAATTTAAACAGTAAAAAATAAACAATACACACTTATAGAACGGGTACATACATAGTTGTTATTAAAGGGCCCAAACTCAGCAATATCCTGGCTAAGGACCCGTAAGAGACCCAGCCAGTGCTGCATGGTCTTAGGCTTGTGGTTACGCGCATCATCCCGTAACGTATGGTACATTCAAAAACTGCCCAGGGTGGAATAAGGATAACCCGCGTAACCAAGCTGAAGGCCAGCGCTATCTGGGCCTCTTAACTTAGCCACTTGGCTTTCGTTGCAGCTCTTGGTAGCCAGTACCGCGCGAGTTTGAACGTGCTTTTAGGTGTGAAACACATAGAAATGTGTCTTCTTTAGGCATATTGGCATTTGCGTATCGTCTTCCTAAAAAAAAGTTGCTTTGCTCTACATTCTGTAAGAGAATGATTCACAAAACAAGCAACATAAGCTGACGATGATAATGTCACATTCGCCCTCGGTCTCCACTTGGCAGTCTAAACGAAGGTTTCCTGTTTATTTGGTCATTTGATCTTGATATGATGTGACATCATGGAGCGTGTAGTACTGTCAGCCGAAAAAATACACAAACAGCCCCAAGTTTAACCACTTTCAACCTTTGAACAAGTTACGTGATTAATAGATCGTTTTTTTTGCAATTTTGTTTCAAAAGTTACTAACTCTAAAGAAAGATTTAGAATATTTTATTACACTTATTGCCGTGTGGTGCCGGCTTAGAATTGCACCACCCCAACTCCTCCCGTGGGTGTCGTAAGAGGCGACTAAGGGATATACCGGGGGGTGGGCAGCAGCACCCCTCTAGAACAACCCCACCACCAAACTGCGATCCCCAACCCGCATGCCCAGCGTGGGGATTATGGGCATTACCCCTTCATGATGGACAAAGCCAAAAAACGGCCCCCAGTTCCCGGCCGCCTCGCTATTCCTGGCCACGGTAGCGGCCATGGTAACGGCGGGGCAGGGGGTGCTAGGAATCACCGGGCTACATCAGGCTACCACACGCTTAATAAAATGACCCTGGCAACGTTTAATGGACGCACTCTGAGGCTTGACCATCATCTAGCGCAGTTGGAAGTGGAGTTAGAGAACATTAAATGGCATGTTCTCGGGTTATGTGAAGTCCGTAGAGAGGGGGAGGACACCGTAACCCTAGACTCGGGCCATCTTCTCTACTTTCGCGAGGGTGATAAAACATCCCAGGGTGGCGTAGGTTTCCTCGTCAATAAGGCCCTCTCTAGCAACGTTCAAGAAATCTCCAGTGTGTCGACCAGGGTAGCGTACCTGATCCTTCGGCTGTCCAAGCGGTATAGCATGAAGGTAATTCAGGTTTACGCACCGACCTCGGCACACTCGGATGATGAAGTGGAGGATATGTATGAAGACATATCCAAAGCCTTACACAACACCACTAAGGCTCACTTCAACGTTGTTATGGGGGACTTTAACGGCAAGGTGGGAATCCAAACTGGCAACGAATCCCGAATAGGCCCGCATGGTTATGGAGTTAGGAATCACAGGGGACAAATGCTTGTCAACTTCCTTGAGAAAGAGGGGTTGTTCTTAATGAACTCCTTCTTTAAGAAGCAGCCCCAAAGGAAGTGGACATGGCGAAGTCCCGACTCTGTGACTAAAAATGAGATCGACTTCATCATGACGGATAGCAAGCACATATTCAGAGATGTCTCAGTGATCAACAGGTTCAATACCGGATCTGATCACCGAATGCTCCGAGGCACTCTGAATATCAACTTAAAGCTTGAAAGAAACCGTCTGATGAAGTCCACGCTCCGACCAAATCCAATCCAAATCATGGCGGGCACCGAGAAGTTTCAGCAGCTTCTCGGGGATAGATTTGTTGCTTTGGAACCCACTGATGACGCTGACGAGAACCTACACAATCTGGTCGAAACGTTGAGGGACGAGGGCATTAAATTCTGCAGAAAACAAGGTACTGGCAGGAAGTCCAAACTCTCGACTGAGACTCTGGATCTGATGACAAGAAGACGGGAAACCACCCAAGCGACTTCGTCAGAGAGGTCAGACCTGAACAAGCGAATCGCGAAGATGGTACGGCGCGACCTTCGGAGCTCCAACACACGCCTCATTGAAGAGGCGATAGAGCGCAACCGAGGGTCCAAAGTATTCACTCAGCAGCTTGGCAGGAGCCACCTGACGAAGCTTAAAACGCACGATGGGAGGACCGCTTTGTCGAAGCCTGAGATCTTGGCCGAGATAGAGGATTTCTATGGCCGTTTGTACACTGCACATGCCCCTCGTTCCCGGCGAGATGACCATGATTCTAGAGCCACCCTGACACGCCACTATACCGACGAACTGCCAGATATCAGTCAAGATGAAATCGTGTTAGCTCTGAGGCAGCTTAAAAATGGAAAAGCCCCGGGTGAGGACGGTATTACTTCAGAGCTTCTGAAGGCAGGAGGAGCCCCCGTTATACAGGAGCTACAGAGCCTCTTTAATACCGTCCTTCACAGTGGGAGAACTCCTAAGGCGTGGAGCGGGGGTTTGGTGGTGCTCTTTTTTAAGAAGGGCGATAAAACGCTCCTTAAAAACTATAGACCCATCACACTCCTGAGCCACGTCTATAAGCTGTTCTCGCGAGTGGTCACGAATCGTCTCGCCAGGAGACTCGACGAGTTTCAGCCACCGGAACAGGCCGGGTTCCGCGGAGGATATGGCACCATAGACCACATTCACACAGTGCGGCAGATTATACAGAAGTCCGAAGAGTATAATCAGCCCCTGTGTCTCGCCTTTGTGGACTATGAGAAAGCCTTTGACTCTGTCGAAACCTGGGCTGTTCTGGAATCCTTACAGCGATGCCAAGTAGACTATCGTTATATCGAGGTGCTGAGATGTCTCTACGATGCCGCCACTATGAGTGTCCAAGTACAGGACCAGCAGTCTAAACCCATCCAATTGCGCAGAGGAGTGAGACAGGGGGATGTCATATCCCCGAAACTGTTCACGAGCGCATTGGAAGATATGTTTAAGACGCTGGACTGGAAAGGTAAGGGCATAAACATAAACGGCAATTACATCTCACACCTACGATTCGCTGATGACATAGTCTTAATGGCGGAGTCGCTAGAGGAGCTGACCCACATGCTGGACGGCCTAGCCTCAGCCTCACGACGCATCGGTCTTGGCATGAATTTGGATAAAACCAAAGTCATGACCAATAACCACATTAATCCAGGACCGGTCATCGTAGAAGGCCACCTTCTCGAAATTGTTTCCGAGTACACTTACCTTGGGCAGATTGTGCAGCTAGGTAAAAACAATTTTGAGAAGGAGGCCAAGAAGAGGATTCAGCTGGGCTGGGCAGCGTTTGGAAAACTACGTCGAGTCTTCTCGTCATCCATACCGCAATGTTTGAAAACAAAAGTTTTCAATCAGTGCGTCCTACCCGTAATGACCTACGGAGCTGAGACGTGGACACTCACGGTAGGGCTGGTCCACCAGTTTAAAGTCGCTCAGCGAGCTATGGAAAGAGCTATGCTCGGAGTTTCTCTGAAGGATAGGATTCGTAATGAATACATCCGACAGAGAACCAAAGTTATCGACATAGCTCAAAGAATTAGCAAGTTGAAGTGGCAGTGGGCCGGCCATATCGCGCGAAGAACCGACAACCGTTGGGGTAAACGTGTTCTAGAGTGGAGACCGCGACTCGGCAAACGTAGTGTAGGACGCCCTCCGGCCAGGTGGGATGACGATCTGCGAAGGACTGCTGGCAGATGCTGGATGCGGCAAGCTGAAGACAGGGCGCTATGGCGCTCATTAGGGGAGGCCTATGTCCAGCAGTGGACTAATATAGGCTGATGATGATGATGATTACACTTATTTGCAAACCTCGGTAGTTTGCCTTCTAAGTATTATACGTTTTTTGTAGTATTATTTGACGTGTGTAAATAAAAAAAACAAAGACAAGTAAAGCGAAGCCAATAATTTTTAAAAATTGCTTTTATATTTCATTTTTCCGATGTACGTGCGTTTGTGAGTGTATAGATTAGTTTTTGGCTTCAAAATCAAGAAAAAATTGGTTGACATTTTAACTATGCTGTGACGTAACAGCACCGTGTTTGTCGCCTATAATAATAATTTTAATAGAAATAAAAACTTGAACGGGTATGAATATCTTCGCAGCTGAGTGTACCCATTCTATGTCCCTCTGTTTTCCTTAACAAAGGTCTATTGTTGCACCGTGTGACTAGATTCTAGGAAAACATACGGTAGTACGCAATATATATTAATCTTCAAATTCTTAACATCCTATTATGCTAAAGCTTTAAAATTACTATAATACTAATAGATTGAAGTAAATTATTATTACTCGGATTATCTAAAGTCGAATAGAGTTCTATTCTATTCGACGTAGATCTGGAACTTTATCGTACCATCTACAGATATTTGTCTAATAATAAGGGTAAATAGATCCAGCATTATTTATTACTAGTATCTGCCCGCGGTTTTGCACACTTTGTTTCTATAAGAAACGTCTCAAGGTGGGAACTGATTTATGAGATGATAAATAGCCTATGTATTATACCAGGGTTAGAACATCATTTATTCAAAATTTCAGATCCGTACCGTAGTTTTGTCGTGAAAGACGAACAAACATCCATACATTCGTACCGATATCAAAACTATAAAGGAGTGAGTCCACGATTATGACGTAGAAACTCACGATAGGGCTGGTCCATCAGTTAAAAGTCGCTCAGCGAGCTATGGAAAGAGCTATGCTCGGAGTTTCTCTGAAGGTTATGATTCGTAATGAATACATCTGACAGAGAACCAAAGTTATCGACATAGCTCAAAGAATTAGCAAGCTGAAGTGGCAGTGGGCCGGCCATATCTCGCGAAGAACCGAATACCGTTGGGGCAAACGTGTTCTTGAGTGGAGACCGCGACTTGGTAAACTTAGGACCGCCCTCCGGCCAGATGGGATGACGATCTGCGAAAAACTGCTGGCAGATGCTGGATGCGTCAGGCTAAAGACAGGGCGCTATGGCACTCATTAGGGGAGGCTTATGTCCTGCAGTGGACTATGCCGCCTGTTGATGATGATGATGAAATATTATTTTGATATCATATTACGTAGAAATATTTTCCTCTCTACGTGATTACTTATTTTATATGTGAGGGGAATTTTGTTATCAATTCTTATAATTTGGCTTGACCAAGTCTGACCTCTTTGATAAGGGAAATTCGAGACGCAAGAGAACAGTAGGTATGTATCGACTATTGCTCAGCTTTTAACAAAAACTAGTAAGCTAAGTTTGTATTACTTTATTTTTGTCTTTTTCGTTATAAATTAAATTTACTTAAAAACAAAATAAATCACGGAAATCACTATGATAGCCCCTCCATATAGATTATATATAAAAATGTAATCGATGTAGTTGATTTATGAAAACAGATATTAGACATAGATTTCAATTTGGTAGTTGAGTCCGGAACCCCGTTCGCTCTTAAGCCTGATGTTGGCGTAAGAGAAGCCAACTCCTCCGGCGGTGATGCTGGGGATTGACTCGGTGTGGTCCAGGTCGCGGGCAATCACACCCTGGAAGTAAAAAGGGAAAAACTCTAATCAACTGCTACCCTTGGAGTCGAAACCCTAGGTCCGTGGGGTACCGCGACTCTCCGGATTTTTAAAAAATCATTTTAGCGTCTGGTCAATGCGGCGCGTGACCCGAAAACAGGAGTATCTGGCTCAGCGCATCAGCATTGCCATACAGCGTGGTAATGCAGCCAGTGTCTTGGGGACGCTTCCGACTGGTATTGACATGGATTAATTGAGCTACTTTTTGACTATTTGCAACAGTCTTATCATATTTTTTCTATTGTTTGATTGTTGTTAATAAAGATTATAATCAACTGTATAAGCACTTAGTAATGCTATAGCATTATTCAGCAGCCAATGAGGCGCTTAAAGATCTAAGTGCATATTTGGAATAGTTAGGCTCTAGATTTAATAGAGCAAGATAGCTGAAGATTTATATAAAGATCTGTATGATTTTACTTGAGATTTTCTAGTATTTTACCAACAACGATTATAATTTACTCTCGGAAATCTTGAATTTCATTTCGGCTGATCTTTGGACTTGTCTTTGCCTACGTCTAGGTGAAATGTTAAAGGAATAATACCTTGATTGGTAGATACGATTTTACCTACTAGACGTCAAACACCTATGCGCTGTCGTGGATCATTGTTTTACAAATAAAAAAATTCAAAGGATTAGGTACTTCCATAAGAATGCAAGATTTCTTTCAAAACTTTATACGGATTATAATTTCTTATTGAATGGTTTTGTTGACAAATGACATATTTACCTTTATGATTTGTTGTCCTGGATCAGAGAAGAAAACCTCCTTAACTCTTTTCTTCAGAGGAATAGCATTATATTCTGCCTTCTGTTGATGTACCAGCCTGTTATTGAAACTCGTGCCCACGATAAGGTCTTTACAAAAGCTGGCACACACACATGATACGAGCACAATGAATAAAACGGGCGCGGCCTTCATATTGTCCGATGATGTGACTTGGTCAGAGGATACCGATACACTGCTCGAATGGCCGATCAGAAGGCAAATGCCGTTTACTCACTTGTTTACCTTAACTGGAATAACCGGAAAAGTACTATAGGTTAGTCGACAAATGAATCAGTCAAGGCGACAATGCTCGTGTGTCCTTAGTCATTTTGGTTTTGCAATAGTATTTATTTACATCAGCATTAATTTTCCTATTAGTTACATCTCATTGGTAAGATTAGAAGCGTAAAATCAAAGAACTTTACCTTTTTAATGAATTTGATGTACTTAGCGAAGTTAATTATGAATTTATATAAATGCGTATGTAGGTATAGAATTGACATTATTTTTAAAGTTATTGGAAATACACTCTCATTAAAATTTATAATTTTAAAGGTAACTTTATATTTCTATATGGATTCAATCACATTTGTATCTGTAAGGGTTTGCACTGCACACCCACAATTTAAACTTGACCTGGTAGAGAAGAGAACTCTTTTTAGGGTTCTATGTTAAGTATGTTCTATGTATGTAGTTTTTAGTTTTCCATGTTATATGTTTTACTGTTAAAAATTACGTGTAAGAAGTTGATTTTATATATTTTTTGTGTTTTAACAAATTGCAACGTTAGACGACTATGGTATTGCTGGCGTTGCAAAATTGCAAAAATCTTTTCACATTAACATTCGTGGAATATAAATGATAACCTCGTATTATTTAGTATTTATCTGATGGCGGCCAAGTTTATATCTACCTACTTTACATTTAAGTTGCGACATGCGTGACCTGAGGTGATGCTTTTTTATCATATCTAAGTTCAGCAAACTGTTAATGTTTCTATGAACTTAATATAATAAAATATCCCAGCAACGTCAAGTGGATAATATTAAACTCTTAACAGAGGAACGAAAGCAATATATTACTTATAGCTCGTCTCACAAAGAATAGATTTTGTGACAGTTGTCGTGTATATTGCTGCGAAAGAGCATTCACAATATTCCTTTTTCATCTCCCTAAGTTGAGCAATAAAAAACCGTATGATCCATTTACTGTTTGATAATAAAAAGCGAATGTGAAAAGTCATGTATCTTATCTGTTTGCGAATTTTCTGAAACCCCGCCAGCAGTTCTGGGCATAATTTATTTCCTGCAAAGAAGCAAAGTAGGTATGCCTCAGAAGCCGAGAGCGTTTGTACACATTAACGTGGCACACCTCATGAAAAATCGCTTAGCAGAGTCGCTGGGGTAAACATTACGTAACATAGTGGGTTCTTTCCCTCTGTCTACCGAGCACCAACAGACTCAGTATTTTAAGAGTTTATTTGTTTTACGGCATGACTATCTTTGTGGAATAAAGGTATTTATCGGGACTTTACTTGTAATAGGTAGGTAGAAACTTGGTGACATGACATATCTTGCGATGGGACTACACTCTAAGTCAGAAATCACATGCACCGTATAGGTATGTTCTGATGAGGTGCTACCTAATGGTTTCACTTGAGTGAAGAAGTTTGAGACATTTTAAGGTCTGTGAAAAGTCTAGTAGAGTTGTAGCAGATAGAGATTAAGTACAGTGTCGTCCTTCGATAGGTAAACCCGCTAATAATTCGACGTCGATTTCTATTCACGCATATCATCATCAATACCTATGTATTCGGTATGTTACATCATAGCTAAATAGGGTTAATTTTAGAGTGCTTAGTTTAATTAAGTATGCTGAGTTGGCTTGTAAGAGATGGGTACGGTACACTGGGTACCTACACTTAATTTAATAAATTAATGTAAATCGTAAAAACTCACCTCGCAAATTTAAGTGTACTCGATATAGGCTAACCAAAAAGTTAAAAATTAAATAAGTTTACTGACACTACTGCCGAACTAGGGGCTCCCCTAATGAGCACCATAGTGCTCTATTTCAGTTACACGAACACAAAACATTACCCACCATACATTAAATAAATAAATTTATAATCTCTGTGACATGAAGATTGCAATATGTTATTTATACAAAACAAAAAAATAACTGTAGTAGTATTTATAGGATAATAAATAAATAAGACTTGGAACCTATATGATTTGTTACCTATCGATTAAAAGTCACTATACCTACCTACTTGTGTAAAATGTAGTGCATTGTTCCTATCAAATTTATAATTTGCGAAATGAAATAAGCATCAAAGATACCCATCCACAAATGAATAGGTAGATGGGTACATATCCACCGCTCCCTGGGGTACCGAACCCGAGATAACATTATTACAATTAAGCCAAAAATTTAACGCTCATTTCATCCTAGCGTTATAATGATGTTAAATTAGGTAGGTAAGGTAGGTGCCACTTCGGGGATAAGTTCATCAAACAGGCCGGAACGTACGTAACAACAAACTACATCGGAGCTCTCATAAACTCATTAAAAGTTGCCTCCATATACTAAAACGACTGACCTTATCCATATAGACGGCAGTTTTAATCGTGACCGTTTTACGAACGATTAAATTCCACGCGCGGTTATTGTCGAGCTGGGACCGTTAAATGAAATTCTAGACATAGTTGCCGGTCACTCCGGTAATGGCACACGGATTTGCTAAATTAACTTATAAACAATGCACACAATCAACGCCATTGGAACCTTCAATGAAATGAAAATCAATTCACAAAATTGCTTTTTGTCAATAAACTCGAGCCATTGTCGCTATGATAGGTACCCTTACAATTTTTTATTTTGCTTCGTTTCAATATTTTTTACTTGAAACACAAAACTCATCTCGCAAAATTATCTCCATTCAAATACCTGTGATGTAGGCAGTGAAAGTAGATATAGCACCAACAGCGCTGCCTCGACAAAATGGGAAAAGTGCGCACAAAGTACGCTGAGGAGCAGCTTTTCAGTCGGTTACGCCATATTGTAGGTACATAAATTGAGAATGGAAGGAAACGAATCGAAAGGATTGCTGAAAGTCAAACGAGCAGTAAGCTTATTCTTGACGCCAATTTATCGGTTCGAAGGTGCGCCGTCGACTAAATGGTAGGTACTGTATAAACTCATCACCTTCTCAACGCCGCCTCTTCCATGTAAGAGGGATTCTGCTCGTTCATTCACCTTAAATCGACGTCATTTCGAAAGGCAAAATAGAGCACTTCTGAAAAAGAGTTTGCGATAAAAAGGTCCCATCAAATTTTTTCAATATCCATTTACGAAGGAATAAGAAGGGATTATGCGCAAACCAAAACCCCTTAATCCGAGATATGGGTTATTGAAACATTGCGGGGAGGCGACGAATTACTTTGGCCAGCGAACATTACTCCTATAATCTTTCCGGGCCTTTTTCCAATAATTGCAGAGCGGATTGAGAAATTATTGTGATTGAACTCAATCCGTTCTTTGAGACATCATACGACTCCGAAGAAAATCTCTACCAATTAAGGGTTAAGCTTATGATCTGATTTCTTGAGTATTGAAATTGTTGCATCATTGTTAAAATGTATCTATTTCTCGCATGTTTCAATAAGGAGCTCGAGTGGTTTTGTGCCATTTTAAATTTAGAATATTGTTCTGAATGAAACAAAACACGACGCAAATAAACTTTTAACATTACCTGGCAGAATCCGAATAAAGAAGTAAAGGTACAACAGATAACCAGTAAAAAAAATAATTTCCAGCAACGCTCTTGAGCGCTGTTTTCATTTGTTCAACAAAAGCGGTTGATGTAAACGGCCCTTTAACATTTAGCTCGATTACATCTAGCAACGTAATCCCGCTTGAGTTTTTTAAGAAATAAAATGCTTACCTTGCTATTGTTTATCTTTAAGTATAGACTTTGTTAAGCCAATGAATTAGGGCTTTCTTTTATTCTGTTTAGAAATTTATTAAGTTGAGTTTATTTTAATCTGTGTAGATTTAGGAGCCCTCATACTTTCTCGTACCTCAATTACCTAGTACTCTTAGAATTTTTGAGATATGATAATAATATTGAATTTTAAACGTTATTTATAAGGATAAAATCACATTTTTATCTGCAAAAATAAGCCCACGTACCCACTGCTCTAACTTGACTCTCTCCCAATAAGGTTTGCTGGAAGAGAACTCTTTTTAGGGTTAAGCTCGCCTGTGCCATAATTTATCTAGTTTTAAGTTTTTTCTTGTATGTATTTTTCATTTGTGCATTAAAGAATTAAAGAATTATTTCAGATTGACTCAGACAGTCAGAATTATATGACACAATAAACTATCTTTATCACCTGGTAGATATAATGATGAATTATAGAGTAGATTATAAATTTATTTGTTAGAAGACACACAAAATACTTCATAAGCATAAGACTAAAAAACAACAACTACTGCAGCTACAGAAAGCGCAGTATATTTACTGTGAGTGGTTCCGTAGTCGCACGGTTCATTATCTTATACAAACTTATTTAGTTAAGTACAATTATATCTTATTAATTTTCAATGGAATTTGTACAAAGATTCCCTTTGTATCTATCAAAGGTATATTAAATCTTTTACATTTATAATATTTCTATTCTATCTAAAACTGGCGAAGTGCGAGACAGACTCGCGCACGAAGGCTTCCGAATATATTTTTAGAGAACGATAAAAATATTCCTAAGTAAAGAAGTATACTTTTCGCAATTTATCTTTTATTTTTGATATAAGTCGTTCTTTCGTACCATATTTTAAGATTCTTTCTCAATTGAAGTATTTAATAATAGCTGAAATTCAGCCTCATACCCCCTGTGTTCTTGAGAAAAAGGGTCTTAACAGACAAACGGACGGACGACAAAGAGATCCTTTAAGGGTATATTTTCCCCCCCTTTTTGGCTTATTTATTTTCGTGTTTCTTAATATTTAAATGTATCCTACTATTGTTATGGGTCTAATAAATGTTTTTTTTTCTTTCTTATTTCTTTACTGCAACAAAACTACTGCTACTGCTGACTCCAACAAAAATTTAGGTACTTAAAGGCTTATTATTTCGCAAACAGGAGCCAGGTGGCTGGTATCGACCAATAATTTTGCGCTCTTATAGTATTTTTAAAGAGAAATACGACTATACCACACATCATAGAGTAAAAGAGAAAAAAATCTACACCATTTTAGTACCTTTCATAAAAATCCGGATAATATTCTATTCCCATGCAAAGTAACAGCTTTTTGGTTTTAATAATTTCCTGAGCTAAGCCTCGGACGGAAGAATATGGACGTGTTCCTTGTTTACTACAAAAACTACCTAAAAAGGGCTGTTTTTGTGAAAATTCTTAATCAAAAATAAATATCCCGAAAAACAAAATATCACCGATAAACATATTACCTAAACAATTCAAAGTTAAAGGACACCGTAAAGAGAGAAAAGGGAAAAATTAAATTGTTTTCACGACGATATCAAATCGTCGATGTTTAACGTAGAATTTAGGTCACGTTTCATGGATTACGGCTTATTTTCGCGTCTCTTTTTCTTCGTTTGCCGCTAATCCCGGGCTCCGTAGAGATTTTGACCTCCCAGCCATCTCGAGCCAACCTTGGATCATGACTCCCAAGGTCAACAACTCATAAACGATCTACTCAAAAGAAATTGCCCTGTGCTTTATAGGTACCGCGGCGCCACGCTCCATTTCATTATGTTTAAATTAAATCAACTATCGCACAGTTTCAAATTCGCAATTTACTCGTATACCAGTACAGCTTAACTAGTTTAAGTTATTTGTAGTTCTTATTAGAACCTCGGGATTCCAATTTTCTCCAACGTTTGTGTATTTAAAAGTTCTGTGTATTTCCAATTATGGGTACTTTTCTTGGTAAATAATACGTGTATTATTTATTGACTTCCGTGCTCTTATTTAGGGGAGCAGAATGGCGACTTTCGACCCGAAGTGTCTCCAAGGAGGCAACTCGAGCGCGCTGTAAATCTGATTATCCACTGAGTGACGGCGCAATTCCAACCGAATATTCCTACTTTAGCAAAGACCGGTGCACTGCTGGTTATGATCTTAACTATTTTGCAAGCTACTTTCCTAAGTTGTAAATATTTAACTTAGTATGGCAACTATGGCTTAGTAAGCGAAGGTTATACGGATTTTGTGGGTTCGATTCCCGCCCTGGGACAAATGCTTGTACGATTTGCAGATATTTGCTCTGGGTGTTCTAGATGTTTGCTGTGTATGATAAAATAATACCTATCAATATGGTGTAACGAACTTAGAGGTAGTATATCGGTTATTTAGTACTCATAACACAAGTTCTTCTGAGCTAGGGGTTAGATAATAGGTTGTCCAGCATTATTAAATTATATTTTTTTACGAAAAGATCGATAGTTAGAAATTAATTTGCGAAGTTTTCTTGAAACCTAATCTTTATAAACGACTACACATTAAAAAATTTTAAACTCTAATTTTCAAGTTGAAGTTGATAAAGTCTGGCTATCGAATGTTGAAACTGAAAATATTTACAAACTTTTTAATTGTTGATGATTTGTTTCTGTGATCTTGTTTTATCATTTTACGAGTTTAGAAACTTGAGAAAACGATTAAATGTTTTATACGTACCATAAAAAAACTATATTTTCGAAGCATTTACTGTTTTGCACATTTTCAGTATCATCTCGCCCGACTCATATTCTGAGCTATCTAAACGATTTAATACCGAAAACTCAACAATTCCAACACTAATAATGAACTATCGCGGACTCAGGGATATAACAGGAACGTTTAACTTGCAAAATTATACAAATTTACCGACTAAATAGCTTTAACTGAAGAAAATGTCCTCATATATCATCGTGACCCGCGCTGGCCAACCGCTGTAAAAGGCGTTTCATTTGCATTAGCTTTAAAATAATGTTAACGGACCTTTTACTATTGTCATCGGAAAACACATCGCTCCAAAAACAATTGAATGACTCCACTATGCCATGGACATTTTTGACGGACACAGAATACTCGCGAACATTTGACCGGAAAAAACCTATTCACTCGACAGGTGAATAAGTCATATCGGTTCCCAGAGGAACCCTTTCTACACTTCCTGTGGAGGTGAGGTATGAAAAAGGGAAATGTGCTGAAAACAAAATGGTCTGTATTGTCTGGTATGGCAAGTTTGTCCATTACACGCTTGTTATTTTGTGTAAATAATTGCTATAGTAAAAAAACTCTGGTTAAATAGCTTAACAAAGCCAGGAAAACGTTGGTTATATTTTGGTGCCAAAATGCAGCTACGCATATGGCAACCACAACATTCCGAAACTACCGAAATGCAATTTAAACTCTGTATAGCCACTGTTCCTGCTCTGTTATGTGACAAGTTAAAGCATTATGCAAATTCAGGTTAAATCTGGGTTACAAATGTACATGTTGCTTAATGCGAATCACTATACTTTTATGCAATCACTAATTAATTGAATCTTTAACACGGACGCGTCTTAGTTTTCTGGTAGTGCAGCCTACTTTAATAATTATATTTGGAAACATAATATTCAGCAAGCCGATTTGTTAGTCAAAACCAAAATCCCAGTACTCCTGGGATCCTTGGGGTAAAAAAATTTAATTACGGAAAATTCAACTTATTCCTTTGGTTCCTCTCATGTGAAAATGCGAATAAAAACATGAAAGTGCTTTGTTTTGAATTGATTTCGGCGGCCTATTTTTATATTTTGTTTCGTAGGTATTTCTCTGTTCCTCTAAGTGTTGCTTTCTTGTTATAAAGAATAATTTGAAATTTACGCTTTCGCTTTTTCAGAAAGGTACCTATGTCTCTGTCTCGCTTATACCTATATGAACGTAAAATCATATACCTACTTTTTTACTTGCACGTTATAAAATTGCTCAACAAGGTTTGTTGAAAGCACAAATTCAATAAATGTTATAAATATAAAGAACTTAATTACTTTATATAAATCAAATGGACATATCAATACGTTACGCTACAAATTCTAAAATACACGTACGCTACCAATTCTAAAATAATATTAGTACTTGCATCTGACATCTGTTGTTGCTATATATCTAAGATGCCTTGTACAAATGTCGCAGGAGCAAGTGCAGAAAGTTGGACAGCTAAAAGGATATAAATCAGGGCGTGGAGCGCGCCAGATGGCAGTCGTGAATAGTTCTGTCGGCTACCGACCGCGTATGACATTCGATTACCCTCCCTCCGCCGACCTCCCTAATACCCACCTTACATCACGCCACCAATACACAAAAATAATCTCCGAACAAACAAAATAAGGAAAAATATAATCAAGATGTATTTGCATTGAGGATAAGAGTTCTGTTTGCGCATAAGCTTGATTTTGAATTGTGATTGGATTTCTTTTTCTGAGTTATGGTAATGCATGTAAATTGTAAGATTTTGTTATGAAATTCAATGTAGGTGTGTAATTTTCTTCCTACCTCTTCTTTAGTCAGCTATACTTTTGCTCTTTTCGAGGAGCTTCCTTCGTTTCTCAATTAATTAAAAGTCGCTAATTGCATTTGTTTGTGCCTTGTTACGTCGGCTAATTAATGTTGACCCGATGCATTTCGATGCTTCACTATACTCTTATCGAGGAATTACAAAGTCCAACAAAATTCTAACAACTACAATACTAACGTATTACAGGACTCTTGGATACGTCAGAACAAGTCAATTTAAATTCTAACTCTCAGATCTGATGATGCAGTGTTTGTGATAAGGCCAATGTTTTGTTTGAGTTGAATACGGATACTATACTGTGCGTTGTTTGGTTTTCAGGGCCTTCAAAGCCTTGGTAAACCCTTACAGGTAAAGTACCGACAATAAAACGAACGAGCCGTATTAATTTTATAAAATAAACGGAGACAAACAATAGGTAAAGTTGAACAAGAGAACGAATAAACAATATTACAGAACAAAACATCTACCTTGTTGATATTAAAATATCAACAAGCTTAAAATCCAGTTTGCTTTTGACTATAAGTGGGGAAGGAAGTGAATTATTTTCCACGAGGCCGATACGGAAAGCGGAAGGAAATCGGTAACGACATTGATCAATTGATCTTATCTCCTCGATTCCTATTTTTAAGGATCCAGACAAATGTAGAAGCATTATTTAAAATAAACTATTGGAAAACTTAAGAATAAATTAAGTAACTAAACAATTTTGACATAAGTAATTAAACGTTCGTTTTATTCAAAGATGCAAAGATATATATTTCATCAAAATCGGTAGGTATGTACAAAGGTTTGATGTTTGATTATTTATAAGAAAAGTTATACCTACCAAGTAAGTAAGTTATACCTATAAATAGACATAAGTGCAATATAAATATTGCACTCATGTCTGAATTTATTCGGGGATGCAAAAATTAAAACTAATTATGTAAATAAGATTTAACATTAATAAAATCATTCATAATGATATTATAAAATTACATAATAATTCAACCAAGTAATTTGATTTTATATACTTTAATTTCATTTGGTATTTTCTAACTATATACAAATAGAGTAAGAAAACTGTTTAGGCTGAATGCGGGCTATATTTTAAACTAGATGCGCCCGCGGCTTCGCCCGTGAACGAGAGTTTTTTTTCGTACAAATTTCAGAAATTTATTGCTCACTCCCTAGGGGTATTTGTGCAAAAAAAAATGCTTGTTTTATTATTCACTCCATAGTTTATTTATTCCAAGTTTTGAGTGAATCGAACGAATGAAAAAAAAAATCCATACAAACTTTACCACCCTATTTTAAAAATTTTAATAGCCTATGTCTTATTTTCGGTCCTTAAATATCTACGTACCAAGTTTAATCTAAATAACTTAAGTAATTACGGAGATTACTTATAACAAACATTCACACTGACTTTCCCATTTATTTATAATAGTTAGATAAGTATGTACATTCAGTCAAAAAAGTATCGGGAATGGATGATTTGTTTATGGTTCCAAATTCAAATTTTTGTTTTTTTTTGTTGTTGTTAGGTTGGCACAACTGTTTGCCATTTTGGCGCGGAGTTTGAGTTGCATCTGTTATTTATATTAGGTCCTTACATATGAAATTGGCGTTTTGTATGGGAGGAACAAAAAGTCGAATATTTTTTAATATAATATATTTAATTAATCAAAGTATGAACCATTATTTTCTATGCACTTTTGCCATCTTATAGGTAGTTCATTGATCCCTTTACTAAAAAAACCAGTCGGACGGGAATCAATAAAATCTTTGAAGGCGATTTGGACTGCCCCATCGGAGTTGAATTTTTTCCCTTGCAAGAAGTTATCCAAATTTCGAAAAAAATGGTAATCTGTTGGAGCAAGGTCCGGGGAGTACGGAGGATGTCTTAGACTTTCCAATTGAAGCTCTTCTAATTTAGTAGCCGTCTGTTGCGCAGTGTGTGGTCTAGCGTTGTCGTGAAGCAGCAGTGGCGTGGAGAGATTGACCAGCCTAGGTTGTTTAGCCGCTAGCTTTTCCATCATGGTTTGCAATTGCTGACAATAGACATCAGCCGTAATAGTCTGGCCAGATTTGAGAAAACTGTAATGAACAATACCGGCACTAGTCCACCAAACGCTTACAAGTAACTTTTTTGGGGTTAATTTTCGCTTGGGGCAGGATTTGGCTGGCTGGCCAGGATCCAACCATTGCGCTGAGCGCTTCCGATTATCGTAAAGAACCCATTTTTCATCACAGGTAATGATTCGGTTTAAAATACCTTCATTATTGTGCCGGTTTAGTAATGTAACGCAGCAGTCGACGCGCGTTTGCCGGTTTGCTTCAGTCAATTCGTGAGGTACCCACCTTTCAAGCTTTTTAATCTTCCCAATTTGCTTCAAGTGAATTAAAACAGTTTTATCACTAACACCGCAGCCTGCAGCTAACTCGGACGTGGTTTGCGATGGATCCGCTTCCACAATAGCCTTCAACTCTTCATTATCAACTTGAGTCTCAGGCCGTCCACGGGGCTTGTTCTGCAAGTCGAAATTTCCAGAACGAAAACGTTGGAACCAAAACCGAACTGTGTTTTCTTTTGCAACACGACCGCCATACACATCATTCACCCTTCGAGTTGTTTCCGCAGCACTAGTGCCACGGCGGAACTCGTACTCGTAAATAATGCGATATTTTAAGTTTTCCATTTTGTAAAATGAGTGACGCAAACAGAAAAAAACAGAAGAAAAAAAACAAATGAATGACGATCATTGAAGCACAAATACATGAGTCTATAGCTGTACAAATTTGAATTTGGAATTCCTTACCAAAGAGGAGAAATTTGTGATTAAAGTGGCCAGTACGAAAAACGCCAATTTCATATGTAAGGACCTAATATTAAATACAGTGCTGTTTTTAGTTACATCATATCTAGTGTGTATTGCGAATTTCACAATGGACAAAAACATCGAACAAAGAGTTTGTCTTAAGTTTTGCATCGCCTTCGTTCGGAGTCACTGAAAATGTTACAGAAGGCTTTCGGTGAATCGACTTTAGCAAAAACACGTGCTTATGAGTGGTACAAAGCGTTCAAAAGCGGTCGAGATGTGATGGAAGATTTGCCTCGCTCTGGTAGGGCATCAACGTCTGCAATTGAAGTTAACATCGCAAAAGTGAAGGAAACAGTGACTGAAAATCCTCATTCAACTTTGCGAGAGATAGCCGCCGAACTTTCTGTATCTCACGAGTCGATCCGTACCATTTTAAATAATCACTTGGGTATGAAACATGTTGCCGCTCGACTAGTCCCAAAAGACCTGAATTTTCTCCAAAAACTCAATCGCATGAGAGTCGCTGAGGACATGCTAGAACGAGTCAATTCCGACCCAACATTCATGAAACGCATTATTACTGGTGACGAGACGTGGGTTTATGAGTTTGACATGCAAACTAGTCAACAAGCTTCGGAGTGGCGCCTTCCAACTGAACCGAAACCGAAAAAACCACGCCAAAGTCGATCAAAAGTCAAAGTCATGTTGACTGTTTTCTTTGACTCTCGCGGTGTTGTGCACTCGGAATTCTTGCCGGAAGGTCAAACGGTAAATAAAGAATATTATTTGAGCGTTATGCGGCGTTTAAGAGAGCAAATTCGACGAAAAAGGCCAGATTTGTAGAAAGAAAATTCTTGGATTTTGCACCACGATAATGCGCCTTCGCACAAGGCCATCATTGTGACCGAATTTTTGACCAAACACTCAACAAATACCATCGAGCAACCACCATATTCACCAGATATGACTCCGGCCGACTTCTTTCTTTTTCCTAAACTCAAATTACCACTTCGTGGCACCCGTTTTCAATCGGTACAAGACATAAAGGAGAATTCGCGGCGAGAACTGAACTCAATTCCGGAAACAGCGTTTAAAAAATGTTTTGATGATTGGATAATTCGTTGGCGTAAGTGTATCGTTTCTGAAGGAGCATACTTTGAAGGTGATAAAATAAATTTGGATGAATAACTAACATTTTGTGTATTATTGATCTTTTCCCGGTACTTTCTTGACAGAATAGTATATTGTTATTATTTTGAAGTGAGTCTTAAATAGTAAATACACGAAAATAATGTACTAAAATAATTTAGGAACTGACACCGTTTACAGAATTTAGATAGAATATCCAGTTATTTTTTTATTTGCATCTATCGGAAGTGTAAAGTAATTTTACAAAAAGGGGGGGTTTGTAACTAGACACGCCCACATTTATGTTTTCATTTTTTCGTCGTGTAAAGAGATAGAAGAAAAGAAAATTACAATCAAGGAATAGGAAGTGATTTGAGTACATTGTTGGATATATTATGATATTTTATTACAGAGATTGTACAATGTAAAACAAAATAATTCCAACAGTGTTTGCATAAAATGTAATGGCAGATTGCGGCCGTACTGGGAAGTACTACCAGCGATTCGCATTGTGCCATCTGCTCACATTTAGATCCCTTATAAAATGTTACTGCGCATTATCACACGTGGATTCGGCCTGGCGGCTCGCGCTTATTTCGGAACGCTACCTTTTTATGCCACTAATGGAAAATACTGTTTAGCTTCACGGACATATTTATATCCACTTGACTCGGACGATGTGTTTTATCGCATATAGTAAAGCTTTGGGTATGGCTTTTCTGTTTAAAGAAAGCTGAAGTTGAAAAATATGTACAAAATATGTATGCAGATGTAGGCACGTTGTTGTAGATTTTGGGATCGGTCCTTGATCTCTATCCAAGTCTAGATTAGATAAGGAAGTTCTGCTCAGTTATGTTCTCTCAGCTCCTGTTAAGAATAAAAAATATTTGAACAAAAATTATATAAAGCAAATTTAAAGAATCCAAGGAAGGAGGTCCCCAAGATACCGATTTATTCTTTTTCGGGGACCAATGATGTTATAATATTAATTATTTTATTAGGTACTACTTCTTAGACCACTACTTACGTTATTATTTGATATTCAGGATTATATACTATGAAACTTTTAAATCAAGTTATCAGAAATCCCTAGAAGATCTGGCACTACGCGAATCCATTATTCTTCATTTAAAATAACATTAGAATGTAATCAGTTGGTTTGAGAGCTAAAACATTTGAAATCTTTTTGATAAAGTTACTCACACTTGTTGGCTTCGCAGAAACAGTGCAAAATAAAAGAGACTGTGATTGTTTTAGCTCTGGCACACGAAAAGTTACTCACATGACCTTATAAATCACACCGATGTCGTTAAATTGACATATCGAAGTCATAAATCAAAATGGAATACCGTAAGAGAAGAAGTTTTGACAAGCCACTTAACTTGTCGAGGACAAAGTGATTTTGGGAAAAGTCGTCATTTCTTTCGTTAGATGCTCTACGTCTTCGTTTTCCAATAGACAGGAGAGTACTTTAGTTGTTTGTATTGTATTGTATTGCAAAAGTGTACCATCAGTTCTAATATTAGAGATGCGGATTTGGATGGATGGATGGATGGATGAATGTTTGTTCCCTCTTGACGCTAAAACTAAATTCTATTTCTAATGAAATTTTATTTCTACCCCAGATTAAAGTAAAGGTACCTAGTAGATACGTGACAAAGCCATAGAACGGGTAACATGATTGGGATCTCATCATTTGTATCGATACACTTAGACATTAAAATATAAAAATGCTGAAAAATCCACACAGCATCATCTAGCCCTAAGCTAAGCAGCAAACAAAGCATTATTCTTATTATAATAAGCACTACAAACTTTCTAGTATGAATTTTGTTGTAAAATACAAATTAATGAAAATACGTTAAACCGAAAATTTGACATACCCACAGGAAAAACATTTAATTCCCCGCACTTCAAGTACCCACTCGAGATTGTTTAACTTAGGATTTTGGGAAGTGCTTTTGTTAATACCCTGTAAACAAAGTGGATTTGAACATGGATGTCTTCGCTAAATTTGACTTTTTATAGCAGATAAAGCTTTAATGTAATTTTCAGGCGAATAAAAGTTGAAAGGAAACCAGCCCTTAGGTAATGAATATTAAAATACTTCGTTAAAATATTTTTATGCCTCGATCCGGGTGCTGTAAAAGTAAGTAATCCGAACAGTCTCTTCTAAAAAACAATATTCTGTTTATGTTGGTATCTAATCACTTAGGTTTCATTGATATTTCTTTTCCCTGGAGGATTCAAAAACATTCCGAAGCGTGACATACTATTGTTGGCATCGAACAATCAGAATAAAATACACACAAACCTACAGAAATGAAATCGAAGTACTATGGGCATAGAGTTATTTATGTTGCCCTTTCACTTTAAAATATTATTGCAATTTTCTAGAAAACATGAACCAAATGTCTTTCCATTAATTAGAGACAATCATAAAAGTGCCAATGGACACTTTCTTGGTAATATGTTTTTATAAAAGTTAAAACCTAATTACCCAGTAGCGAATTTTGTAGCTAGATTGTAATGTTACTATAGTTTAATTACCATTAATTTAAAATATGTATCATAGTAAATAAAGGAAAAAAAATATGGAACTTGGAAGACACCCTGGGCGCCGTGTGGCTATTGTTAAAATCTAATCTAAAACTTGTTCGCCATTTCGGCCGGGGTGTTTATAACTTTTTTCTTGATCCGTTTGGATACTACATGTCTTACACAGTTGTTACTAATGTTTCTGACCCGCGTCAGCCCTTGACGAAGGTGAAGGTACCAGGTGTATCCTTTTGGATAAACAGTATCGGCACCCTTGTAACAAATTCGGCCGAAATCAATTCGAAATTAAACTTTTCGCGGCACCTTCTCGTAAATTCGGTATATTTACATTTTTCGTTGCCACGTAAAGTATGGTCCAAAATTAAATTTCTCGGTCCTCATCCTTTAATTTCTTTTATAAGGTGATTATTTTGATTTAACCTACCTACCGTATTTTAATAAAGATATTTTATTCCTATCCAAACCATCGACAGTCAATGGTTTCCTGCGTATAAGTTAAGTCAGGTCCAATGCTTTGGCGGAGGCAATTAGGTAGAGAATAAAAACTGAAAAACACTAATTGCCTTGCTCAGTTGAACAAATCACTGAATGCCAACAACAAATTTTTCTCTCTAACTCGGGTCCCGTTCACAAAAGAGAAGGTAATTTGCTTTTAAAAGGTCATTTTTTCGTAGAAAAAACGCTAATGAGGTTGATTGTAGCGAAGAGCATGAGAGACTGAAATGAACGTGAAGATTGTATTGAGCGGATCGTCGAGATGTCTCAATTGGCTCTCTCCGGACACTCCGCATTGAGAATTACTTAATTTAATGAAATCATCACGGTTTATTCTACTGTGATGGCGGAGAGGGCGTTCAACCGACAAGAAAGCGCCGCAAGACTCATTTACAATTCCAATTAAGGACAATTCTCATTTGCTTTTGTCCTGGGGAACGTACAAATCTAGGCCTCTTCTTCAGACTTCGCCGCCGCGCCGCCGGCGCCAAAACATTCATTGCGATTTTTCCACTTCGTCTCAATTTAATAGAAATCAATACCAACCCAATTTATTTAACATAGTCATCGTATAAGTAATTTTATTCATTAAAATTATAATAGACGCAATCCAAACGAATACTGACTGATTACATATCTACAGGCTGTAATTAAGTAGTATATTTAGAGAAGTGTGTTATAGTTTCATGTATGTGTAGAGTTTATATCCGCATTCGATACGAACTTAAGCTCTTGTTCAATGAATTTCTGCTCAAATCCCTATGAACAAAGCTTATACCTTATTAAACAACGGAAAATCTCGTGCCTTCTTATTTACAAAGCATTGGATTCAAAGAAATCACATGGATAAGAACTCAATATCAAAAGGCTTAAGCAAAGCTTCAGCAGGGGCTATCATGACTGTTGTTTATAATAATAGCAAGCCCGCTTCGCCGTCGGATCTAAAGGTTCACAAATCTCTGTAAGCGTAAATAGTAAGTTAAATTGAATGTCTTAGCTCGCATCGGGATTCAGCAAATACCACTATCTATTGGAAACGACTCGAGTCTTTTGAAAACGACTGGGGTATTTAAGAAAATCCTACAGCTTCACTCGTCTTGTCTGGTTGCAACGATTCCACGTTCCCGCGTAGACTACATTCGGGGAAATAGGTGGGTAGGTTTTGTTCGGCGTCTGTTTTTGGTTTGAGTTTGTTTTTGTTTCGTAAAAAACTAGCTGTTTTTGTTTTCTCTTCGTTTGTTTGGTGTTATTGTTCTCGTTGTTAGTATGTTTTTTTGCAGATTAGAATACATCATTCATAGAGGAAAATCGATCCTCTCACCAATTTTAATAAATAACTCAAGAATGCTGGACAATCCACACAGCATCATCTACACAGTCCCAAGCTAAGCAGAGCTTGTGTTATGGGTGGGTAGTAGATAACTGATAAAACTAATACAATACATTAAATAGATGGATATTTTTTATTATATATGTATATAAGTAAGATCAGAACCCCGGAACTAATATTTGCAGATCATTCAAATATTAGGCCCAAGGCGGGAATTGAACCCGAAACCTAGCTGCGTCGCAGGCGGATCTTCGCCCGCCGTGAAATAACGCTCGTCAAATACAGTTCAAAAAAATGGAACACCTATAACAATATTATTATTCGAGCTATCTATAAATCCATAAAATTATAAATGGCCACTGTAAAAGACCTAAAAGGTACAAAATGTGAAGTTTTGGGAACTAGCTAGCGGCTTAGCAAATGACGGCGCAGAACATTTGCGGGTACCCTTCGAAGGGCCTTAATCGGCCAATAAATTTTCTTTTATGTGTTGTGTATATTGCGGAAGGATTGAACGCCGTGCCTTGGCGAGACTTGCTGGGCAATCAGAGGTACTTGAGAACCACTGAAACTATTATTATAATGAAATAAATAAACGTTTTGTTTGCTTCAAATCATGGCAAAGAAAATTACCTACAAGTCTCTAGTTTACCTGTCTGCTAAATAAGGTTAGATAATGTCGCGAGTGATGAGCAGACTCCTCGCTTATGGATAAGACTTGTTTGGAAACCTTGTTCTTGTTTGTTGACACTTTATTAAGGTTTTTGCTTTTCTTTCACTCTCTAGTTATTATACGTTAAGTAGATCATTTTTATAAGCAGTTGTTCCTTTTGTTTGATATTCATTAAATGTAATAAGTAATTACTTGTCAAATTTAATTGATTTGCCACCACGCACACGTTATGTAATTATGAGTATAACCAGCCAGTAGTAATCCACAATGGACATTGGCCTCCCTTAATGAGCCCTATTGCAACCCCCCCTCTGAAACTCTCCCGTCAATATATTATTATAGGGATATGACATACCTCTGTCTCACTCCTCAACGCAATTGGAGTGGTTTGTACTGCTAACACATACTTGGCCACTCATGGTGGTGGCCCACACACTACGAATTGATCCCTATTGTGAGGCTGATGCTTTAATTGGTTCTGCAATGTTGGTATTGGTGGTTATAACATTCCTATAAGGATGGATATCTTTTGAACATTTTATGAAATTGGTTTCATAAGTTGTAGCAGCGAACACAGGTGCGGATGTCGCTTCGACTCTTACGAAACATTTTTCTCTTGCAACTTGGATTCGTATTTTGAGAAACAAATAGCCATATTGATGGTTCTTTTGAAAGTTTGGTCTAAAACGTTATTTATCTATAAAAACTGTTTCAATGTAACTTGGTAAGAAGGTACGGCACTTATTGATTTTAACCTAAGCACTCGGAGTTAATGTTACAGCAAGCTACCTACTTAAATTGACTTTGGGTCTCGATTTATGTTGAAAAGATAATATTTCTCATTTAGAACCCGACTGCTAACGATACCGCCTAACGAGGCCTCATTTTCAAACCTAGATGTAATTCTAAAATAATTATGATAGAAATATGATCAGCTCGTTACAAAAAGTAATAAAACAATACCCATGTTCAACAGGTAATAAGATACGATGAAAGGATCGTATTATCGCACAAAGGCAAAATCCCGAAAGTGGGCTGATTTATTGCTGGGGATATCCTTGAGGCAGCTTTGCCCCAGGAATTATGTTTTACTGGGATGCCTGCGAGCCTTTCTCCAAATATTGCCTCTCGGTAAGCCAAATCCCGCATTATTTTGAAAATTTCATTAGTAATTGAAGTTATACCAAAGAAGTGAATATTTGACCCAGCTGCGGTTTAAAAACGTCTTAAAATCTATTTTTGTACATTGATATCAAATAAAAATAGAAAAACTCGAATCTCAAATGATCTGCCGTAACATTTTAAAATGTTGTTTTTTATGTATTACTTCAGATCTTTTTTCTATCTTAAATAATTTTGTAATTCTTTTTATTTTCAAGGTGCTGCTTTTCATGTTGCCCCAAATTTTAATGATGAAAGATAAGGCAAGTAGTTTTAAAGTTATTCTAAAAATTTGGATTTTGAACTACGACTTCATTGATGATTTTTAGGTTTACATTTTCTTAAAACACGATAAATTATTTAGAAAGTGTAATTAATCATACCAAAGACGGTCAATTGAATTGTCGAAGTCGCAAAAGGTACAAAGTATAGTAAATTGTGTTATGATCCTCGAAATAGAAACATGACAGAAATGCGCCTGCAATCTTGACTGAAAATAAATGGAGCCTCGAGCCCTCATCCATCATGAGAACGGACAGCTCTATTCGGTGCCGATTAGATGACTATTTATTTGAGGTTCAATACTGTACTAGCCTCTTTTAAAGTACAACGTAGGATACTAGGTGTGCTTAGGATGTGCCGATTAGATGACTATTTATTTGAGGTTCAATACTAGCCTATTATAAGTACAACGTAGGATGCTAGGTGTGCCTAGGCAGCTCTATTCTGTGCCGATTAGATGACTATTTATTTGAGGTTCAATACTGTACTAGCCTTTTATAAGTATACAACGTAGGATGCTAGCTAGGTGTGCCTAGGCAGCTCTATTCGGTGCCGATTAGATGACTATTTGTTTGAGGATCAATCAATACTGTACTAGCCTTTTATAAGTACAACGTAGGATGCTAGGTGTGCCAGGGAGTTCTATTCTATGCTGATTAGATGACTGTTTGACGATCAATACTGTACTAGCCTCTTATAAGTACAAGGTAGGATGCTAGGTATGCCTAGGCAGCTCTAGTCTGTGCCGATTCAATGGCTATTTGTTTGAGACTCTATACTGTACTAAACTATTAAAATATGGTTCAGGATGTGTGCCTAGGCATTTATTCCGATTTATGCCATATTCGTCTCTAGAAAGTTCGGCCCACATGAAAAAATCTTCGTTTGTCCCACATTGTATGCCTTACACGGCCCATAATTTATCCATATATGCTAAGCTAAGTCCGTAAAAATTTTGAACTTTAAGATTAAGTATTAGGTACTTACTTCCACATTATTATGATCAAAGACGCATAGAAAATGCCTTTGTAGAAAACGCCCCGGCTTCGCACGGTTTTATTATACGTATAAACCTTCCTCTTGTATCACTCTATCTATTAAAAAAACCGCATCAAAATCTGTTGCCTGTTATAAAGATTTATGCATACCTACATAGGGACAGAGAAAGCGACTTTGGTTTATACTATGTAGTAATGATGAAGAAGATTATAACTTACACATAATTACAACTAATATTTAGATATAATTAAATAATAGTTATTTGAGATAGTAGCGTCAGAGTAGAATTTTTTACCTATGTATCTAAAACATCACTTTATGTGAAAAAGAGCGAACAATGAGTGCGACTATTTTCAGCGCATGTTCAGCACAAATGCCCGCCATGTAAAGAAGCTTTATAAAGAAATTTCAATAACAATACATTTTAATGCAAATAACTCGGGCTAGATTGCAAGCAGAACGCATGAGGAACGACCGCAAAGGGCTTATTCTATCTTATCGCGGGCGGAGTAAACTTCCCTGAAAACTCCCCCGGGAATACACTTGTTTGAAACCGTCGAAGACAAATGGAACCGTCATTCTGCGACACCACGCTTACCTATATCTACCTACCTATTGTGCCTTTTGTGAAGGCAAATAGGGTGTTGTATAGTCACACATTTTGATCTAGATAAAATACAAAATTCCTCGAACTTACATGTATACAAGTTGGTATGTACGTTTATTACAGTAACCTTGATGTACTTAGTTAAAAGAGTGTGGTCAGCGATGTTCATAATTCCATTTCCAAGGCGCCCGTTTTCAAGACTGATATTGCTTTGACTATAAATAACGCCACATGATTAATTGACATCCAAAAAATCTTGTCACAAGGGTAAGAGGAGCATATATTCGGGTACATTGAATCTCGAGACCAAAATTGTTTTGGCCGACGACCCATGTCATCTATCGTGTGTACTCTATTTTTTGCATACCTGTAAGTTTTAAAATGCGAAGGCGTGCAAGTTGTATTCTATGGAATCTTATGAAAGCCTACACACACTCGGGCTGTGGCGGCGAGGTGCCATAGGAAAAACAGCCACGCCTTGGCCTCCGCTCCGCCTCCGGCTTCAGTGTGTGGAGAGTTTTAATCGTGCTAAATAAAAATAGTTTACGAAATAGAAATGAAATAAAATATTTAAACATTTCATTTCCATGATCCTGACACTAAGCTCGTTGAAATCGGTATAATAGCAGGTGCCCAGCCTAGTGATTGATTTGATTCGTTCCGTGAGTGAGCGGTGTACACGCAGTGCCAACCCACACTCATGATTTAATTAAATCGGACACACTTGAAATAGGCCGGACAATTTGACTTTACAATGGTACCTATATCAGTGATGTTTACGTCCGAGTGGCTAGTATGGGTTTTCATAAAACCAAAACGAAACCAGTTATCGTTTATAAATAAATATAAATAATTTCGGACAGTCCACACAGCATCATCTAGCCCCAAGCTAAGCAGAGCTTGTGTTATGGGTACTAGATGACTGATATACTTAATACAATATTACATAAATAGATACTTTTTATTATATATAGAAAACACCCAGACCAACGGAACAAATTTCTGCAGGTCGTACAGAAATTTGTTCCGAGGCGGGAATCGAACCCGCAACTTCCTGCGTCGCAGGCGGACCTTCGCCCACCGCGCCACATCGGTCGTCATTTATACTACCGCTGACTACTACACTAAGAGAACCCGAAGAAAATCCTAGAGTTCATCAAGAAATTTCATCTCAATAACTTAAGTAGTTGCGGAGACTACCTACAAACATTCACACAGACTTTCCCATTTTTATTATATATTATAATAGTAAGATCATCGCATCGCAAAAAAAGACGATCTCAATAGTCGAAGTGATACGAAAAAAAAACACTACTACTGAAACTAATGGATCACTGTCACACCATGAAAAATAGTTCCCATTTTTATAATCTAATCCTGTCCGATAGGAACTGAAACGCTATGTATGAAAAGAACGAACATTTTATAGCTTTTGTAGATTATGCAGAACTGATACCTCAGAAAATATAATACTTTATTACTGGTATTAAGATTATTGGTATTGAGGGCCCATCTAGGTAAGTAATTTCCTGTGTAGTATCCGTAGGTAACTACTAAATCCACTAATTCACATAGCTATCGTATAAGTATAATATCCCTGTTCCTAGTTCCTAGTATCTACCTAAATGCTGAGATAGTTTGATGCGGACAATCATAATTAAAATCTAAGTCATCGGAATTTTGACATAATTCGAAGAAAAGATCCGAAGCTATTCCAATGAATACCTATTCTGCGAATAGATAAGTAAAACCAGAACTTTAAATTAACACGAATAAATAGCTGATTCATAAAAGAAAATAACGAAACATTTGGAACACCATTTCCAGAGATATTTGCGAAAGTTAATCAGTCTAGATTTACGAATCTCGCTAGGCGACTGTTTGCTTGGCTTGGGGTATATTAAGTTACTAGCTGCGACCCGCGGCTTCACCAGCGTGAAAATTAATGACAAGTATCTCGTGTTTAATTCTGTTTTATTCCTAGAACGCCCATTCAAAATTTCAGCCCGTTCCGATCAGTACATTTAGCGTGAAGGGTTAAAAAACACCCATCCATCTATCCATCCACATGTTTTCCATTTTATACTAGTATGAGTCTATAGCTAGAGTTATACTGCTGGTTTTAGGAATAGACTGTGGGTTGCAGTAATTACCGACATCACGGCTTGACGTCGGTCAGCAGCAGCAGAGTGACATCTAGTGGTCGTCGGCCCGACTGAGTGCCAGAGCGATATTAACCCATCACCGAGCGCACTTGATAATGCCGCGCGAATGTTTTCGACGTTTGAGAGACTTTCCGGCGTGGGGTTAATTTCACACGTTATGTGTGAATAAAAGTGCTTTAAGTCACTTGAAAAAGGATGAATTTTAACGCGAATTCCAGTACTCGAATTAACTCGTGAATTCCACCATTTATCATCATCGCAGTCCGTTGACGATCTCTGCTGTTATATGCCTCCTTTTTACATGACATGCAAGCTGGATTGGTGCCTGCTATACGAGTCGAAAACTAATCGCACTATAATAATAACGATTTCAAAAAGGAGGAGGTTGAATTTTTAGGGTTCCGTACCCAAAAGAAAAAAACGGAACCCTTAGTTAGTGGATCACTTTGTTGTCCGTCTGTCTGCCAAGATACTTATTCTCAGGAACGTGTGGACGTATCAAGTTGAAATTCATTTCAAATACTCAGGTTTACTTTTGCTTGGAGCTGTAAAAAAACAAACATCTAACCAACGCAATCAAAAGATACAGTTAACAGTTTATGCTGCAAAATTTCAACTCGAAAGGAAATCAAAACCACAGAGTACTCCTGTGAACTCAAAATCTTGAAATTTGGTATGAAGCAACGTCTTATATAGCACACATAAAGGAAAAACTGCGAAGAGCATAAATTTATGTCTCACCATATAATATTATGCTTAAAGATAGTCCGGAAACCCCCGAGCGCGAGTCTGAATCACAACTGGACAGTTTTTTTATGTGTAACATACTTTAAAAAAATGGGACATAAAATTAATTTGTCATTCATTGCCTTAGGAGTGATGAATAATTTTCCTCATAAATTGACTTGATTTAGTGGTAAGTGCTTGAATAGACAAATGAAACTTTTACATTATAGCAGTGGGAATCCACAAAGAATGGGGAGGGCGGGGTGGACTCGGCCTAATGGGCCTGTCGCGAGTCAACAAGCCGACGTGCTCAGCGTTCCCAATTAACACGTTCTACCCGAAGAATAAACACAAACCATCGACTTTTTCAATGCCTAGCTATTTCTATGCGCAGCTATCAGATATTTTGATATTTATATAGTTTTTACTGGACATTACTCTACAAACTTTACAGTACTCCTTGTTTATGTAGATAATTAAATTTTTTTGTTACAAAAACTAACAACCTACTTTAAATTTCACCCATTATTACGGATACGTTACAAAAAACCTATATCTTGGCTACATATTGGTCAAATTTATATAGAAACACGCAAAAAGCTCAAAGATTTCAAATAAAAAATAATCATCATAATCGGTTCACCTAAAAGAGTTGTATAATGCCATATAATAATTAAATACTCCAAATATTATTTTTAAATGGTAAGTATCAGATTTTACCATAAACATTTCAGTAGAAACCTATTTTAAAATTATTATTTCAGCATTGCCATACAGCGTGGTAATGCAGCCAGTGTCTTGGGGACGCTTCCGACTGGTATTGACATGGATCAATTGAGCTACCTTTAGACTGTTTGCAACCATCTGCAGTTAGCTCAATGGTTTCAATTGTAAATACTAGTTGTAATTTTTCTATTAATTTATTTTAAAATAAATCATTCTTTGCGTTTTCCGTTTCAGATAAGAATATAATACAAATAATATATGATAATAATACACCCAGTATTTCAACTTACTCTCTGGTTATTAGGAACTAGGTGGTAGGTAGGTAATTAAGACGAAATCAAACAGCTTAACAATATCCAACAATCCGTCCAATACAAACACAAGAGTAAAGTATTGAAGGCTCTATTCATATTTACTTAATTGATAAGTTAACAGCAAACGTCGACGCTTTGGATTTCCATTAGGACGTTGTATGTCAAAACGAAGCCCTCGCAATCATAGGGTTACTCAATATGAGACTGAATATTCATTGATGTACTTATTACTCAGCTCAGTCTGATTCTTTGTCATATTAGTACTAATATAATGTGATAGGTGATTTTCTTTTGACTTCTCTCACTTAAAAACGGTGACTTTACTGTTCAAAAACAGTAAGTAAAATAAGATTATTCTCACAAGTGGAATAAAGAATATTATTAGCTTTTAGACCTTAACGTTCTTTGTTAAGTAATGATTTTGTTTTTTATTTACGTAATTCTATTCTACCTACGCGAAGCAGATTCTTTTCTAATTATGATTTATTTAAAATTTTGAAAAACTAGTCTTTTCCTTATATCTTTCCTTATTAATTAATTTATGCTAATTCAAGAGGCTCTTCCATAAATTAGCGTATTGATACCTTATTAATTATATACCTAATATTTTGTTATAAAATTCTCTCCTTACAAAATATTAAAATTCTTCCTCTTCCTGTATGATGAGATCAAGTGGTGTTGGTGTACCTAAATTCTTTTTTTGTTATATTTAGTTTTCTAGTATTTTTGCACCTTATTTAATAATTTACATACCTATGTGTTTAAAAGTCTTTTATGTGCAAAACATAATAAAAGCCATCAAAAGTTGGACATCAGCAAACAATTCTGTTCATGTACAATCTACTCACTCAACAGCTTCCGCTGTAGTGGAAGTTTGTTAAAACTTACAGGGGCAGTGCTAATGAGCCAAAAACTTATAAGCTTTCCAGTTGCAATCTGAGCCTTATGATCAAGACGCCAAAGTGCAAACCGAATTTGGGGACAGTTCGGGCGCCTTTACTGTTGGCTTAACAGTTTTTTGTGCCCGGATGCGCTTGCCAAGATACTTTAATATGCACCAACCGGTTCTCCTTCCGCATACAAAATACCCACATGCAATGTCTACCTCCCTAATATTATATAACACAACAAAGCAAAACAAAGTACTGTCTGGGTACGTTCTCATTTTTCCAGCTCTTGAATTCAGGATTCTTTGACGCACCATTGAATATAACTCATTCTGCTGAAACATAAATCTTATTCGTTATTTTCCTCAAGAATTTTCCAAGCAAACAAAACATCGGAGCACAATAAAAACTTAATTCAACATAGTACAAATGCAATTTTTATGCTCCAATCGTCCGCCTTAAACTTTCCAGTGAGAGCCGTTTCTTACGAATTATGAGAGCAACGAGGGGAATATTGGAATTTATTTTTATGAAGCCGGATCCCCGACCGAGTTAATCTGTTAATATTGAACATTTCTCCCGCAAGAGTAACCCTCGCTTCGGGACAGAAAATAAAAATATAATACGTTCGCTGATAAATATCGCTTTCGAATATTAAATGCGATACGTCACAATGTTATAACCGTACTGCTGTGTCCTCACTCTCTTTTAGGTAGAATAACTATGGTACCACGGAATTCAAACCTACAATGAAACATAGTGCTTTGTTGTCTCGCATTGAGATAGATCAATACGATATGTATAGTCTACACTTACCGATAACATAAAGCACAGGTTTTTTTTGGACAATCCATAGAGCATCAACACTAAGCGTTGTTTGTGTTGTCTGTACTAGATTACCTAACACATACATAGATATTTTTTATTACACATAAAAGCATCCAGAACCCCGATACAAATATTTGCCCCAAGGCGAGAATCGAATCCGCAACTTCAGGCAGAACTTCGCCCGCATCAATAGTTATAGGTAACCTTCTAATTACATAATGATGAGCGGTGTGAAGTTGTCACAACACACAACAAACCTGTAGACATATTTCAAGGTTTATTTTTATAATATAATGATCACTTTGCTCGAATTTGAAATTGATTTGTAGAAAGAAAATGTAAAAGATTCACTTTATTAAATCACGGGTCAATACAACATGAATTTTTTATAAGTACTGTTCACTGGAAAATGTTTGACGAAATAAAAATGGAAAATTGCTGTCTGCCTTTATACCGTTCATTTAATTTTGTAAAATATACGAATGAACTGGATAGGTATTGAAAGGTTAGGTATAAAAGAAACTATAAATATCAGAATGTTTTTGTAATCATTTTGATCATCACAAATGATTTCTTAATGAATTAAGTTTGCGTCTATTATTATAAACGGGAGTAAATTTATAGGTAGTTATTTTAAATATTGGAGTAAGCGGTAAAAATCAGCTAAATAAATATTTGGGCAGCATTATAAACACGTGCCAACTACACGGTCCGTGAGTGTCGTAATAACCGACAAAGGAAATTAGCGTGAGAAAGGCAGGTTACTTGTATTTTTAATAGGTACCTCTACTGCGATCAACAATGCTCTTTTCAAGTGTGGTATGGCACAAACCCCAGTTCAGCAGTGGACATAAGAATAGAATATATTTTTATTTGTTTACAGAAATACACAATTAGTAGGTAGGTAGGTAGTTACATAAGTGTGCCGATTAAGTAGATGAGTGTTATTGTAAGTGGGATTGAGGTATTCATCATCTTCCATATTAGTCTACGATATAGACGACCGATGTGGCGCGGTGGGCGAAGGTCCGCCTGCGACGCAGGAGGTTGCGGGTTCGATTCTCGCCTCGGAACAAATTCGTGTACGATCTGCAGAAATTTGTTCCGTTGGTCTGGGTGTTTGCTATGTGTAATTAAAAATATCTATCTATGTAATGTATTGTATTAAGTATATCAGTCATCTAGTACCTATAACACAAGCTCTGCTTAGCTCGGGGCTAGATGATGCTGAGATGTAGCCGGCCTACTGCCACTTCAGCTGGTTTGCATATAAATAAAAGATAAATTAATAATACTTGTCAATCGATACTGTATCATCTAGCCCCAAACTAAGCTGACCTTGCGGGTACTAGATGACTGGTATACGTTCTTAATACAATACATTACATAGATGGATAGGAACAAATATTTGTTCTAAGGTGGGAATAGAACCTACAACATCCTACATCGCAGGCAGAACTTCGCCCACCGCGCCACATCGGTCGTCGCTTGTGTTATTAATCTGGATGAAACGATTTCCACAATGTTTCGTAGCTGCTACGCATCGTAGCTATTCGTCCGTAGCATCGTAGCATATTCGTAGACTCGACTTCACTATATAGTATAAAACAAAGTCGCTTTCTCTGTCCCTATGTATGCTTTAATTTTTTAAACTACGCAACGGATTTTGATGCGGTTTTTAATAGATACAGTGATTCAAGAGGAAGGTTTATACGTATAATAAAACCGCGCGAAACCGGGGCAGCCGGCGGGACGCTAGTTATTATTTCAAAAAATAAATTATATAGGTGTGAAACATTAATTCCTATTTAATTTTATAAATTAAATAGTAATCGAAAACTTTTAGATTTCCTTTTAGAAATCGCAAGTTTAACACATAACACTATTGCACTATTTTAGCCTGATTTACAGATTTTACCTAGTTCAGGCACAAGTAAACCCAATAGAATATAAGTTATTATTAGATACTAATTTGTTAACATTTTGTCCTAAGATACTTTTTGAATAAATTATTTATTTATTTATAAAACGACAGATGTGGCGCGGCGGGCAAAGGTCCGCCTGCGATACGGGAGGTTGTGGATTCGATTCTTGCCTTGAGACAAAATATGTGTGTACGATTTGCAATATTTGTTCCGGGGTTATAATGCAGGACAATCCACACAATATCATCTAGCACTAAACTAAGCTGAGCTTGTGTCGTGGGTACTAGATGACTGAATTACTTAATATTTACTCTTACAAACTCATTCTGGCCAGTCTGATGTTTAAAATATTTGATTGTTATCACGACATAGTATAAAACAACGTCACTTTCTCTGTCCCTATATAATATGTATGCTTAAATCTTTAAAACTACGCAACGGATTTTGACGCGGTTTTTTTAATAGATAGGGTGATTCAAGAGGAAGGTATATAAAACCGTGCGAAGCCGGGGCGGGTCGCCAGTTACAGATAAAGTAATTATTATGTATCTCTAATCTCCAGAGCGCATGTTTGCAATTACGCTCCAATTAGTAATGAACACGCATCTTGAATATTGTGATCTGTACCGTCCGGCGCCAGGACTATCAGACACACGAATAGAAATTATCTCGGTTGATAATTCACCGGGAGCTTATGGAACTATAATTGAAAAGATCACGCTTACATTATGATTCTTACTTACATTGTACAGAATGAGAGCAGTTGTAATTCAAAAATGGCTGCCGATGTGGCGCGGTGGGCGTAGGTTAATTTTTTTTATTGTATTAAGTGTATCAGTAATCAGTGATCAGTGAACAAACTCTGCTTAGCTTGGAGCTAGATGATGCTGTGTGGATTGTCAAGCATTATCATTATTATTAAATACTTATTCTCATTTTTCGATTTTGACGAGACTTTAACCTTCAGAAAAAAAGGATCGTCGGGATTTATTTCGGGTGTAAAAAATATTATAAATGTTATGTATTGAATTAAATAGGTAAGTTATCTATAAACCCATAACACAACCTCTACTTCGCTTGAAACTAGATAACGCCGTGTGAATTGCACAACAAATGGTAAAAGCAGATTTTTTTATTATGCAAAAAACAGTAAAATACTGCAGATATTTAAACGTTTACGGTCGGTAAAAATCACACGTGAAAGCTTTTTGTCGGCGGTATAAAGGCTATTTAAGTATTTCCCTTTGCACGATGTACTTTCGTTTCACTCATAGTGAAAGTTACACAGCTAGTTCACTAATTACCAAATTCACGACGGGCGGCGGCGGCGGCGTGTCTAGATGTGCGATTTTAGTACACAAGTGTACACAAATACGCTCTCTATTATTCAACTAGTGGCACAATAGTGTTTTGTTGTTCTACCATACGGACACGGATTTAAGTAACTGTAAAAAAAGTCTGAGCGTCTGGTCGATAGGACCTGAGAACTGGTGAGTATCTGACTCAGTGCATCAGCATGGCCATACTGCGTGGTAATGCAGCCAATATCTTGTGGACGCTTCCAATTGGTATTGACATGGTTGGACATTAGTTGAGCTCTAGACTGTATGCAACAATGTTGTATGTTTCAATTGTTTATACTAATTAATTTGTTTATTTTCCTTGATCGTACTTTTCGTTGAATGTATTATCTATTTAGAGTATGTTATCATCCATGTTACAATAGTAAAAGCTTTATTTTGACAACGAAGGTATCTGTCTTCTCAAAGTAAAACCGTTATTTACTTGCTGAAATTAAAATCACTTTACTCGAGCCGTGCTGTCCTGAAATGAGTTGTGTCAGCAGCGGTGGCATAAAATGCTTTGGTGCTTGAGTGTGTGTGCTCTTTCACTCTTATGACGTTACAAGCACTCAATGCCCTATATTTTAAGAATTGCTTTTGGTAAATTTTTCCTGAATTCTCACAGCTGACGACCTCTGAGACACAGTGGGATGTAAATGGTTAATGGTTCATTTATTGTAAAAAAAAATTACACGTGAAATTAAAGATCTGCGGCACCAGAGGTTGTGGGTTCTATTCCCGCATCGGGACAAATAATTGTACGGTCTGATATTTATTTAAGGTGTTCTGTGTGTTTCAAAACAAAACTATGCATTTATTGTACTACTAGCTGGTGCCCGCGACTTCGTCTGCGCATGATTAGTATTTCGAGTACTCGCGATTTTACTTGCTTAATTCCCTTTCTCGTGGGATTTTCGGGATAAAATAAAGCCTATTTGTTATTCCAGCTTATAATCTATCTCTGTGCCAAATTTCATCCAGATCCGTTCAGCAGTTTTTGCGTGAAAGAGTAACAAACATCCATCCATCTATCCATTCATACTTACAAACTTACGCGTTTATCAGTTCAATTCAGTTTGGTTCCCCTGGGCTATACGGGTTTTCAAAAATTTCTCACAGCGTCTGAACGCATGCTGTGAGAAATTTTTGAAAACCCGTATAGCCCAGGGGAACCAAACTGAATTCCGGGATAAAATGTATCCCATGTCCAATCGTCCCGAGTTCCATTCGAATTCATTCACTTCCGTCGTGATGCGTGGTTAAAGAATTTTTCTTTCACCCTCTCTCCCAGGGGAACCTTATCGAATTCCGGGATAAAAAGTATCCCATGTCCTTCCTTGAAGTATGAACTCAAATCGTCCCGAGTTTCATTCCAACTCATTCAGCAGTTTCGGCGTGATGCGCGGTAAAGGATTTTTACTTTCATACCCTCTCCCATGAGAACCTTACTGAATTCCGGGATAAAAAGTATCCTATGTCCTTCCTCGTAGTATGACCTATAATCATGCCGAGTTTCATTTCAATCCATCAAGTAGTTTCGGCGTGATGCGCGTTTACGATACAGACAGACAGACAGACAGACAGACAGACAGACAGACAGACAGACAGACAGACAGACAGACATGAATGAAAAAAATTACAGTTTTGGCTTGAGTATCGATAATAGAGAGCCCTCAAAAAAAAAAATTCAAAATATCTTCAATGTACAGATTTGGACCCGTTACATTTTTATTATAAGTATAGATAAAACTTAAGTAGATATATCAGTACTAGATTACTGACCCATAGCAAGCTCTGTTTAGCTCGTGAGTGCTTCACTGAGTGTATTGTCCATCATTTTTATGGAAAGGTTTCAAGGCTATTTCTATACCATGGGAACTGATTTATAGTATAAAAAGTAGCTTATGTGTTAGTCTAGGGCTAGAATTATGTCTGTTCTAAATTCCAGAGCGATCCGTTCAATAGTTTCTGAGTGAAAGAGAAAACAAACATTCATACCTACATTCATATTTCTTACATCCATCCAACTTTTATATTTATACTAGCAACCCGCCCCGGCTTCGCACGGTTTTATTATACGTATAAACCTTTCTCTTGAATCACTCTATCTATTAAAAAAAAACATATCAAAATCCGTTGCGTAGTTTTAAAGATTTAAGCATAAATAGGGACAGAGAAAGCGACTATGTATTGATTAGTAAGGAAGTAAGTATAAGGATTCACTTTCGTGTATTTCTTACTGAGGACTGTGTCGGTGCGGGTGGATTGTGGATAGAAGGTAGATAAGTGAATTGTCCAGACGTGTGGAAGCTAGATCTGTGCCGTCAGCGGGGCGGGCGGATGCGGAGAGCCGCGTCCGGACAGTGGCTAAGTGGGCTGTCGGGGCTCGCTTACGCGTGATGGATGCCACAACCGCTTCTATAGCGCTGTGCCATTTAGTTTTAACCTTAATGATGTACTATATAGTCGCAGTTCTTGGGTAATGACGCCGTTTGTCTTGTAATTCACTGGAGGTTGAAGTTTTTTTAAACTTTACATAGTAAGGACTTGTAGTAAGTTAAATGACAGTGTCCCGAATACTGAGGACTATGTCGGTGCGGGTGGATTGTGGATAGAAGGTAGATAAGTGAATTGTCCAGACGTGTGGAAGCTAGATCTGTGCCGTCAGCGGGGCGGGCGGATGCGGAGAGCCGCGTCCGGACAGTGGCTAAGTGGGCTGTCGTGGCTCGCTTACGCGTGATGGATGCCACAACCGCTTCTATAGCGCTGTGCCATTTAGTTTTAACCTTAATGATGTACAATATACTCGCAGTTCTTGGGTAATGACGCCGTTTGTCTTGTAAGGTCACTGGAGATTGAAGTTTTTATAAACTTTGCATAGTAAGGACTTGGAGTCGTTAAATGACTGTGTCCCGTATTTTAACTATAATAATATTAAAATTACGATAATATTTCAACATTTGAATAATGTTACAAATTACTACATAGTATGAAACAAAGTCGCTCCCCGCTGTCTGTCTGTCCTTATGTATGCTTAGATTTTTAAAACCACGCAACGGATTTTAAACGGTTTTTAAAGAAAGAGTGATTCAAAAGGAAGTTTTATGTATATAATAAACCCGTACGAAGCTGGGGAGAGTCGCTAGTTATTATTATTTTCACACGTATGTTAATTTTATGTCCGTTTTTCGTTATGCTTTATTGTTTTTTTGTTATTTATTATGCATTTTGTAGTGCTAATTCTCTAGTCTAAGTTCCTCAGTAATCAATTTCCGCCGGAGCCCTACCTAAAAACCAGCAACTTTATGACCCATTTTTAAATGTTATTTTTTTCTTTTATTGTTTTTGTGTTTAATACTTCAAAGGCTACAGAGTACCTAACTAAAAAAAAATTAAGGTTAAAAACAGTCAAGTGCGAGTCGGAATCTCACACAAAGGGTCCCGTACCGATTATCAAAAAACGTCAGAAAAATCATGTCTATTATATGGGAGCTTAAATAACTATTTTATTCTGTTCATTAGTATTTGATATTATAGTGGCAATAAGTACATCATCTGTGAAAATATCAACTTAACACGGTTCATGAGATACAGCCTGATGACTGACCGACGGACAGCAGTCTTAGAAATAGGGTCCCGTTTTACCCTTTGGGTACGGAACCCTGAAAAGGATGGACAATGATCAATAACAATAGACTTTCCATCATGTCCTTTCATTATTGATTTGCAAGTTTTCCGGTGGCTCCATAAAATATTCCTCGCAATCGGACAAAATCGATTTCACCGCGTTTTCATCATAATGATGTATTGTTCGCAGTTATTTTTAGTTTGTGAACCATGTTAAATTCATTGCTTATGTCAGCCTTCAATAAAAAAAATTATGCAGTTTTAAATTATTTCAGCATTTTGCCATCTTTATAAGCTGTAACCTATTTTTATCCTTAGCCATATTTTACGACATTTAAAACCTTATCTTTTATGATATCTTTTCAATATTATCTGATAAAATATCACCAGTTACGATTTTTCAAAACAATGTTTTTACGTTAAATAAATATGTTCTAAATAGAAATAGATTTTTGAAGCACACCGACTTATAAATATTACGGTTTATAAATATACATACACGGTCTAAAAAGACGAATACCAAAACGAAGGGGATTGGAGAAGCTTCCTCTAAACTTGGACCGAAAAAACATACAAGCCGAAGATAAATAGTTATAGATTTTGGATTAAATTTCTAGCAACTAAGCAATGTATGTACACTGTATACGTAAGTTACACTGAACACGTGTTCGTGCGAGCTGAGTAAACTGTGATCATTCCCTTTGTGATGCAATAAACGGTTTCTTTTATTTTTATTTTTTTTAATTGTTTTTATAAATATTTCCAAACAAAATGACTAATTACAACTATTATTTATATTTATAACAAACTCCTTAAAACATAATCTAACTGTTAAAAATATTTCGAGTAAGTAGATATATTTTCCTATTGTTGTAAACATGAAATAGTAATGTGTTTTTTTCGAAAAATATGTATGTTCAGAATTATGTACCTTTCAACGTGAAAAGATATGTATTAGCCGGTGTGACTCAAAAATCATGCTATTTTTTGCTCCTGTAGCAAGAGCAATGTGTATTTTCTTTTCCTTTCCTTCATAGGTACACCTACCAGTATTATGTTATCTGTGCTTCCGCTAACCAAAACGACATGAAGGAACGTCGCGTATGTAAAACGAAGCGCTGAACATTTTTTCGGATATTGATTTGTTGGGGGTCGCTCTCTTAGGTCGCACATGTAATGGAGTCTACAGACTACACAGCAAATTCGAGAACGCTGCCGACACAGATCGGCGGGTTGATGTAGCCAAAAGTATTTTTCACAGTCATTTCGGCAACAATGTCTGCTAATTTCTTGCGACATGATCGCGACAAATCTCGGCAGCATTTCAGCGCCATTCCAGGACTTATCAAAAGCGCTGATTTCGTGCTGCCGACAATGTTCCACAAACTTAAATAATTATAATTTAAACGCTTATTAATGTTATATTGCTGTATGAATAGTTTTCAGCTACAAATTCCGAAATACTGGTCTTTTTTATTTTCAGTGTTTCCTAGTTATACAGTCGCCATCAAGCAGCCAACATCCAACCCAACGCTGCGCCGCAGGTCTGTATATCAGCGTAGACGACTTTGGTATGTATACTCCGTAAGAATGGCGTCCCGAAAATAAAATATCACAGAAAGTGATTCACGAAGCGGCTCTGAGTCGTTTGGTCACTTTCAAGAATATTTTTATCCTAATGGACATACATAGTGGAACAATGCGAATACTGAGATGGATGTGTGGCGTGACCAGAATGGATAAAATTGAATATGAGGACCTAGGGTAAAAGTCTCAGTACTTGGAAGTGTTTATTCATCTTTCTACGAAGTACGTATACCTCTTTAGTTAGTCTGTGGTCCTTATTTTATTTAGCACAAGGTTTTACCGCTTTATTTACAGACTAGCTTCCGCCCGCGAGTTATACTTCCCGGAGGTTTAGATAAAATTTAAATAGGGCTCATTTAAATTTAATCGAAATCTGTCGAGTTGTTTTTAGAAATCTAATAATTGGATACATATGTACATGATATTTTCTATGGTAACAACTGTTCTACTTTTTGGTCTTATCGTTACCATAGTAACGGGCGTAAACAATGCGCGCGGAATTGAGGTCTGTTTTCAGTTTTTTATAACAACATCAATTATTAGTGTGTAATTCCTTGAAACCGTGCGCAACTTTAGAGTTGAAAGAACTCTACCTATGTGATGGAGAGTATTTTGGAGAGTATATTTCCCTGTTCTGTCACTGTTGTCACAGCCGACCAACTATTTTTATCAGAACGTTTGACATCCAATAAAATGGACGAAAATGATTTTACCAGGAAGCTGCAAAAAAAACGAAAAATACTATATTGGTTTGACAAGGTTTGTGCTATGAAAACAGAAAACGGAGCTCGGTATTTGGCCTTGTGTTTGTCTAGATTTTCAGTCGTCATAAATTCGAATGTTGGCTCGTTTAAAAAATATATACTTACTGTATGGGTTTCTAATTTACAGGCAGCGGCCCGCGGCTTCGCTCTAGTGAAAATTTATGTGAAGTATTCTACGTAGCTCAAGCCTAGAACTATACATATCTATATTCAACATTTTTACGTATGAACCCGTGGATGTTAGAGGTAACTACAGGATCCGATCAAAAGTTAAAGAGAGAAGTTTCACTTTTTTTTGTTTTGCATGCAACATTTCCATCATCCATACCGCAATGTTTGAAAACGAAAGTTTTCAATCAGTGCGTCCTACCCGTAATGACCTACGGAGCTGAGACGTGGACACTCACGGTAGGGCTGGTCCACCAGTTCAAAGTCGCTCAGCGAGCTATGGAAAGAGCTATGCTCGGAGTTTCTCTAAAGGATAGGATTCGTATATGAATACATCCGACAGAACCAAAGTTATCGACATAGCTCAAAGAATTAGCAAGTTGAAGTGGCAGTGGGCCGGCCATATCGCGCGAAGAACCGACAACCGTTGGGGTAAACGTGTTCTTGAGTGGAGACCGCGACTCGGCAAACGTAGTGTAGGACGGCCTCCGCTGAAGACAGGGCGCTATGGCGCTCATTAGGGGATGCACATGTCCAGCAGTGGACTAATATAGACTGATGATGATGATGATGCACACGGACATTTACTATTGACGACTGATTATGTGGCACGGCGGACGAAGTTCTGCCTGTGATGCACTGGTTGCGGGTTCGATTCCCGCCTTGGGATACATGTTTGTTCGATTTAAAAATACTTTACCGGGGTTTTGGATGTTTTCTATGTAAAGTAAAAAAATATATCTGTCTATGTATGTTTTAAATAAAAAATCTCCACCTACATGTTTCATTTAAGTATTTTAATTTTGATAATACTTTAGATATTTATTTCGATTTTGTAAAAAAAACATTGCACGACACGCCACATTCTGGCAGAGTACATTGATTCTGTAAATAATAAATTATCACTTATATTACACATGTATTTCGCAATAAAGATACTTAACTTTATCATTATCCCAGGAATATTCAATTACCTGAAAGTAATTGCGAACTACCACATATAAACGTGAAAAATATAATGCAAAGTATAGAATCACCGAGAACACTTTCTTGGAAAATGTTTTTTACTCGTAACTTGTGAGATTTTCCTTCAACTTCAAAGACCCTTTGCTCCAAATTACAATTACAAATTACGGCCCTTGGAAAATGTTTAAAAAGCGTTACAAAATTAACAGCGTAGTTCAATTTGCAACTTTTGTTTCTTCGTAGGTTCAATTACAGACTTATATCAAGCAATCTTTTGTAGCATTCATTTTAAATAAAAAGGGTAAATTCAAACCCTTTACAAAGATCTTCTCTACATACTCTTCGCGAATATTATTAATAACTATGAAGTGAAAACTTACCTATTGATTATTGACGACGCCGGCGTGAGTTCTACTGAATGTCAATACGATTTAGTGATCTCAAATAGGAAATCTCTCATTTCAGCACAGGAGTGTCGAAGCACGTACCTAACCTATATTTCACTCACTTGCTCTGTACGCTTAGCACCAATGTACACAGTTTGATGTTCGAGCTCGTTTAACTTCAATTTTGCTATAAGGTACTAAAAAGATTGAGACAATTAAATTTTTTTATGAAAATATATTTCGTCAAATCTCGCAAAATTATTCATAAACTAAAGAGATTTCATAATGAAAACAAGATTGTAGGAGCACGAAAATTTGTTCCTCTAAATTAGTTTTAATCTGATAGAGGCGCTGCTGTAAGGCACCAAATGTACGAGTACTTTCGATTCACAAAAGTTTTTTCGTCAGCGTAAAGTAATGTATAACTGGTACTAAGGACTCTGAATGTGTCTCCCTAGACATTCTTAAGGGAATACATATCAACGTTCAACTTTCCTTTATTCTTCCTTCTATTTTATGATTCAGTGACCACAGAACGTGTCTATGAAAAATACAAATAATTATACATTTCACAAAGAATAATACAAAGAAAAATAGTATTACAGTTAAAATAACACTCAGGACCAACGAGTTTATTAAAGTTTTCTGTGACCAAGACAGACAAAACATTAATTATCTTTACTCTAGAAAAGTCGGACGAAAAATAAACAGGATATTTTGAAGCTTGTACCCTCGGACTTGTTTGCACTCAAATAAAACTTTCAAATCCCTTTTGAATCAGAAAGGCCCGTTATAGAATTAATTAAAAAATTAAATAACTAATGCGGAAACACGTACGGCTTATTTTAACTCAAATTTACAACGCTTCTCTCAAAAATAATGTTCAATCAATATTATAAAGGGCAAAGGCAAACTTGGTGCATGCTATGATTTTTAGGTAAAGCTTTAATTTAAATAGGGCTGGGTGAATTCTAAAAATCACGGCTCTATCAAAGTCAAAGTCTTCGGCTTAGATCGGCTTGGCTCGGCTATCATCGGTCCGGTGCGAACGCGTGGTAAATAAAGTGCTTTATTTCCTTAAGACATTACAGGGCTGTTGGCAAAGACATTTTCCACGAAAAATGTCTTTCATCACGGTGGAAAATGTTTTTGGCTCTTGGACACGTCGCAAAATTCATGTTACAAATAATTTAATCGTAACTGATCTTGCGCAACCCCTAATCCAGTGGTTTCCCGCGCCCTTCACCAGATTTTTGACCCTTCGTAGGGGTTCTGACCACGTTGGGCCTTCCAGGAAAAAGAAGTCTCTCGAGTGGCTGTGTGCAGCTTCTGTGAGCTGTGCACATTTAGTCTTGTCTTGAGAGACTGTAAATTAGATAAGAGTGTCCTGTATTTTTGGAATATTTCATACACCTAAACGCTACCCTGCCCATTCGGAGGGTTATCTCGAAATTGGGCTTACATAGTACAACAAGATCACGTTCATTTATACATATGAGATGCATAGGTTTAACAGTGATCACATAAAATTAATAGTAATTTAATATTGATGCTTTTACTGGAAAAGTGTAAGAGGTAAAAGTACGAATTGAAAATAATGCGTTTACTAATTTAAAAATGAGTATCAACATCAACAACAAATTCATTTAAGCTGTAAAATGTCTGACTAGATATTAAGGGTATTAAGGTTAGGTTAGGAATATTATGAAGTCATTACATTTCCTGATGTCAGTTGTAATATTGTGCTCACAAAAATGCTAATACCAAACTACATTAATTTATACTTTCTAAATGTAAAACCATTTACTCCTTTACTGTTTTAACACAAATCATGCGTAAAAGCATTAACGTAGTACCGGTTTAATAATAACAAAAAGCTATAGTTAAAAATAAATAACAAAAAATATTCACCGCTAACGTTTCTAAAGATTATTTTCCGCATCATCCGTTCCTAAATCAAACCCACTCTCTATAGAGTAAATAACAAAAGGATTTAGCGGCACAGCCATGAAATGTCAGAAACAAGTGGATCCGTAAAGGCGAGTCCGGGGAGCCACTACGTGCCCGGCGCTGCAGACATCATAACCAAACAAGTTAAAGTACTTCCAGACCCATCCAGAATCGCAATCAGCCAAACCCAAACGTCACAGTCGCAACACTTTCAATTAACTACAATTCCAAGGAATAATCCAATTTTAATTTGAATATTAATTTATGATTTAATTGAAGTGAAAATCTTACCAAGTGGTTGTTAAATTACAAATTAGCGTCACTGAAATTGCTTCTCGTTTATTGAACAACTGGGCTGTAAGCTCGCGACTTCGTGCGCATTATAAGACAATTATTGACTGTGATTTATTGTCCTAGTTCCTTTGTTTCTGGGTCCCCGTTCCTCAACAGTAAGTTTATATTGTAAAGGAGTTGGCACGAGTTGCGATGGTTACAAGACTAGCGTAATGTCTGGTAAGGTGAATGAATGCGATGCGAAACCCGCTTTATTTTAGCATGCTTCATTTCAAGGCAGCACTCCACTCGTCAAGCAAGCTAACTCTGCTATCACCTGCTGAAAATATATCCAAGTAAAGCTTTTCAATTCATCAAATAACTAAGGATTTCAAAGGAATACCTAATCCAATTATGAGCGACGCATGCCACGCTTTCCGTGCGTGGGAATTTAAAGACTGGCTCAGGGTTTTTTGTGACATCGCAACCTAATTTTACGAAAAGCCATCAAACAAAAACGATCTAAAACGGTACTCCATTTGGCTATTTATTTGATTAGATCACTCTGTTTGTGGCACAGAATAACTAAATATAAGGTGCTACGGCACATGTATACGTAAACATGTCACGTTATGTTACTTTCGGCTTAGAATTCGAAAGGCGATGATTCTGAGCCCCAATGATTTTACTTTAATTAATACCCAGTTAAGGTAAATGCTGAAAAGTGCATTTAAATGTTATAATAACATCACAAGGCAGATAAACTTCTTTATTATTATATAACTAGTATCTAACAGCGGCTTTGCACGCGTTGTTTGTGTAGAAACGTCTCAAGGCTTTTTCTATACCATTGAAACTGATTTAAACTCTTCACACACTGAAGCCGGAGGCGGAGCGGAGGCGAAGGCGTGGCGATTTTTCCTATGGCACCGCGTCGCCACCCCCTGCGGTGTGTGTAGGCTTTCATAAGATTCCATAGAATACAACTCGCACGCCTTCGCCTCCGCTCCGCCTCCGGCTTCAGTGTGTGGAGACCTTTATGGGATGAAAAGTAGCCTATGTGTATTCCTGGGCTAGAACTACGTCAATTCAATTTCAATAATTGAATAAACGTAGTTCTAAATTGCTAAATGTCAGCCCGATCCCTTCATAAGGCTTTGCGTGAAATAAGAACAAACATCGTTACAAACTTTCGCGTTTATAGTAAGGCAAAAAAATAAGCAAGTTTATGTTTTTGCCATTTTCAAATAATTTTTCTGCACAAACCCTGTGTCTCAACATGTGTTTTTGGTTGGCAGGTAGAAAATGCCTCGGCATTAAGCCCACCCTTTGTACTTTAGTGCAATAAAGTTTTTAAATAAATAAACCCAAAACATTGTACCCATTAAAACAACAAGTTTTCAATTAAAAAAAAGCTAAAGTATGTGCTAATGAGCTTTCGATGGTAAAGCAAAAAGCTCTTACATAGGAAATCGCTTAAGTCCCTTTATACCCGTTTTGAACGGTGGCGAGCTAGGGGCTGGCTTACCGCATGATGGATGCACTGGGGATTACTGCGTCCAGCTATCCGATCCACCATTTATATTATACGCAAACTGTTACTATAAACCATTATTAAACAATAAAATTATTAGCTTCGCTGTAAAGTCATTTATTTTCAACTTTATTATAGGGACTGAATTTTACTATGGGTTTCATTAGTAGGTATTTATCATCATAATAGTGTTCAATTTGATGCTATATTATGCCTGCGTTTCGTGCAAAATCAGCCAACTATTTCAAAATTACCGTGGGAATTTACGATACCTACGCTATTTAATAGAATTCATGTAAGTGTACAGTTATATTTTTTGAAGTGATTCACATCAATATTAAAAATTTATGCGAAAGTTTGAAAGTTACCTCTTCACGCCAAAACTACTGAACTAGTCAGGCTGAAATTTTAAATAGATGTAGTTCTAGGCCTGGAATATAATAGTAGCCAAAACTAACTCTGCCCAGCCACAACAACTCGACGAACACAGAGGAACGCCGCTGCCACGTGGTAGAAAACAAGTAGGTGGTATGTACACGGGCACCATAGGCACAAAAAGTTTTATAACAATTTTCCGAGTTCAGCTATGTTGTACGATGGTTCATAAGAGAGATCAAATAACCTACCATGGTTCGGAATACGCAATATTATGTAATTCTACGATCCAAGTGGATATAATTACCGTCTCCATTTAAGCAGGCTCATGTCAGACTACATCATCGGATGATGCTGTACATTTAGTTTGTAGTGAGTACTTAGTAAAAGCCGCTTAAGTAGTGCCCACCCGGAGACATAATGTTACTAATGGCTTAGGATAACGGAGGGAGTGATCATAATTTCCACGAACAATACGTTGCCGCTAGCAAGGTATTCGAGTTTCCAGCGAACAATGAGTTAATGATTCGTTAGCTCGTAAAGGCTGCACTCACTATACAGTTGTCAAAGTTAGCCAGACGTGGATAACCAGGGGTTTGATGAGGGGCTAATCCGACCCGGCGGCACAAAAACAATGATTATCGGATTTCAAGTTTACGGTTTCTCTTCAAGTGTCAAATATAATTTTACCACCGCCTATGAACTGTATCTACCTATTGTTATCGCAGCTGTCTAGTTTCGACAGATATATTAAACGTCCACACCAACTAGCAGAATTAGACACGTAAGGTAATAAATATCTTTGGTTTCGTAGTAAAATCTAAGCTCTGATTTTGCAATAACTGTCAGCGTCTGTCCTTCTGACTAAAGATACCATTTTATTGAATTAATGTTCCATGTTTATGATATATTGTTACTGGCACTGATTTATGTATACGAGAATTGCTTAATTTGTGTATTAATTGCTCTAAGCAAACTAACGTAAGTAATCATAGAAGCTGACATGATAGATTACTCGATTTCTATGATCCATCGTTTTCTATGTCATTTTAGTTGAAAAGTTATGGGTATAAAATATCCGTCTGAAAAGCTCTTGGTAAAAAGAAAGAGGCAGCTGGACAAACAGATTGCTTGAGGCGCGGGCTTAGCCCTCCGTTTGACAAACGAGCTCAGCTCTGTTAAAACCAAATATGCTTCTTTTTACCCGGAGCATGCTGGTCAGCGCAAGTTTATTTTGTTCCTTTAAAGTTTACAATTTTGATAAGACTTACCTACTAAAAGTTAGAAGGGAGTAAAGGGAATGTGAGCAGTTTTTTTAATATATCAGAAAACATAAATTTAATCAGGAAGGTTTATATTTTCGAGAAATGATCAATCATTCATATCAAAAATCTGGGTTGTCATTTACCTACAATTTGCTTTCGGAGAAGACATATTTTTCTGAAAATGTTTACCCAACATAACTACCTACATAAAAAATCATATAATTTAACTAACATTTACTTTTAAATAATGATACGGCTTATGTTAATTTTTTATCTTTGTTCGTCTTCAACGTCATAGAACGTCTACGATTTAAATTGAAAACCGTCTACGGCGTAGCACATTTCGTAGCACTTTCATAGATCATTTTTCAATTTGCTTGAAATTAAATTGAGCATAAAAAGGGGAGGCAAAAAGAAATTCGATGTTGACGCTTTAACAATTACTTTTATTCAGAACATAAAAAAGGCATTTGAAGATGAAGGAGGTCGCAGGAATATTTCCGGCTCGAAGCACGCGCGCCCCCGTCAGCTGTTGGCGATCGCTAACCCTTAATATTTCTCATATGAGCCACCTTCTTTGCCCTCTGTAAAAATGTCAAGGCTGACTGATATTCATGTACCAAACATTCCGTTACTAAGGAAATCTGAAGGTTTACTGTATGGCCTTTTCTTATCTATTGAGTGAATATCCTGATATATTTGAGTCAACCTCAAATCATACGCAAACTGAAGATTTAAAATATATTCACAGATTTTAAGACATGCTTGACATAATTTACGACTAATTATTATGGACCTGATTTCACTCATAAAAAATTCCACTCGATGTATATTTTTTGTCCTTTCGATATCAAAAATGTACCTACCATAAACAGTTTCGTTTCGGCTTTTACCTAAACCACAAGAAATGTTTACGTACAAGGCTTTAGCCGCTTTTACACTCGAATGGGTGTAAAAAGAAACCTGATTCAAAGAACATGCCAACGTAGATGCCGATAAAATCGACGGCGGTGTATTTTGTAGGTACGTATATCCTCATGTGGGTCATACTATGAAATATTTTCTCCTTTTTACTAGCTTTTATTACGTTTTATAGCAACGTGATAGTAAAAAATAAACGAAGCGCAAACGAACAAAAATATTAAAATTTAACATCATATTCTCGATAAAAGTTAAATGCATAAGTGAACCCCTTTAATTGTAAACTCTTTTTCAAACTTTAATTATTATTGGCCGCACACACTTGTGCACTATAATAATGTCCTGCACACATGGCTGGCTAGCCCTCACTAAGACCTTACCCACCTTAGCCGATATTAGCCTAGGAACATCATTATCATGGGATTGGAGCTTAGTGAGTTATACGGAGTTAAACTTATAGATACAAGTGTTATCCTCGCGGGGCGCATCTAGTTAAAAATAAATATATTTATTGATGCATATTTCATGTATCGGTAAGACTAGGTAGCTTGCTGGTGTACAATAACACATAACTATAGCCATATTATACAAAATATACTAGTTACCATACCTGTCTAATATCAAATAAAATAATAATATTAAACGAGCTTTACGTAGGTAATTGTTCGACCAGCTTCACTGCAAATTGATTGATAAACATATACCGTAAATTGTACTTCATGTTTAAATTGACACAATTCGGAATAATTTTGAAATTAGCTCACGGTTTGTTTTGATTTCAAATGTTAGGACTTTATTAATTAGCTAACTAATCAATGTCGATGTCATCAATGTTTTGTATAGTACAATTACTACCTTACCTTATTTGCAGTGGTCATTTATATTAAACTGTATCAGAACATATTGGTGCTAGATTATTTATATATATTTATGTATATAAAACAAACATTAACATAAAAAATATTTAGTATGTAAAAAATATATCTCAAATAAACCTATGAAGTTTTTTTCAAAATAATTTAAACAATATTATTTTGAAAAAAACTTCATAGGTTTATTTGAGATTGACGGCATTCTACCTAAATATTAAAATATTGTAACATAAATATTAAAATATATTGAACAACAGATTTGATAGTATTTCAGTAAGTTTTAATGAAAATATTTACAGTTACGAATTATTTCCCTCATAAACGTAATTGACCACGGCGCCATTGCCGCACCGATATAAAACAAACATTCGCGTGTGCCCACTATAACAAAAACACGGTCATAAAATAAAGCTATATCTAGAAACAAACGTTACGTGAATCTTTTCTAGCGGGCAGTAGGGTCAGGTATTGTGAAAAAAGGCGGGATATCACAACAAACCTCTGGGCGGCCCGCTCGTTCCCGTTGTTACACGCACGTGAGCCGCATACCGCCCGCCCAAATGTTCAGGGATACTTCAGAACGTTTCCGTTACGATACCTACGCGATCTTTTCCTTCGCAGTACCTACCTAAACTAATCGTAAATAGTTATAACTTGACCTCGACCGGTCAAATGTACCAATGTTTTATCCTTAAACTAACTTTGAAAAATGTAAACTAGATTCAAGCCTTCAGAATTGCACTTGCTAGTTTTGTAATGGAAAATTAGCCAATTAATAAAATTCTAACTACGAATTGATTTGTAATGCATTGGTAACTACATCTATTTAATTTGTACATGACTGTGATCAAATTCCTATCTACAAACCGAACAACAAATCTTTTCTTATTTTACTTTTATATTATAATTTTTTTCATTGAAACTGTTCTTAAAATGTGAGTGACGGTCTCTTTATTGAGAATAAATATCTTTAATCATATTATATACCTAATGATATTTATTACATTTTTCCTGGTACCTATCTGATTCTTATTAAGAAAGGTAACGTTTAACTACATTTGTAATATAGTCACTGTTTTATATTCATACAAGCTTTTGCCCACGGCTTCGCTCGCGTAGACTAAATGATTGATTTGTCCAGCTCTTCAATCTAATAGAACTGCAAATTTTTCTATAGACATAAACTGAAACATAGCTCGTAGTACACCATTTTCAGGAATATTTTTAAAAACCCTGAAACATCTTGTTATCGCTAGTGTATGTATGTTCTTGGTATTCCGTGTAAGTTTCAAGCAAATGGGCCAATGGTTAATGTGTCAAAAAAACACAATAACGTCAAGTACTTGATCATTAAAATAATGACTTTTTCTATTAACGTATTGTCTCCGACGTTACAATAAGATAAAAAAAACCTTTTTGGCCTGTTTCTTGTAAAAACTTTTAATTGCGGCAACATTTTACGTTTGAACAATTAGCTGCTCGACAAAAAGCGCTTCTTTAAAACGTTCTTGGTCACGAAACTAAAATAAAACTGCGTTTAAAAGACACCGAAGATACACGAGTTTGTTTTAAAGTGAAATTTCATTATTTTTTACTGCAACAGATATTGGTCTGGTCTAGCAAAGATATTGCCTGTAGCTGTCACCGGCAGTAGTTCCAACCGGCTTATACACTCGTGTCGTCTCCCCACATCGTACGATACGGACTCCACGGACCAGGGCTGGGGCGCTGAAATGCGTTGCTTCTCCAATGTTATTATTTTATTTTCAGCAACTAGCTTTAGATACGCGAACAGCGAACACGCTATTTGTATTCTCGGTTAGCTACTTCTATTTCTGCAGAGAATTCTTTGCAATACCTACTACATGTTTTATTAAACGACTACTTTTTCACAATACCTAATGCAATACGATGACTAAACGAAAGATACCAAAAATAAAATAGTTTTCAAATAATGTTTGAACCCAGAGGGTACTGCCGTTGGACGTGCCAATAAATTCCCCGGGGCTTTCGGTTAAAAGTGACAGAGCGACATGCAAGTTCGGGATATAAAGAGTTATTTTCACAAATTCTCCAAACTAGTGATAGGCCACCGCGCGACGTGTCCAGTGAATCAACGAGTAGTGCTCCGCTCGGTCGGGCAAAAACGAAAAACCATTTTACGGTCCATTGTGAAAGAGGATTGGCAATTTCGTTCCGAGCTTACTCGACCATCGGCCGGGCAAGTTTTACAACGTCTCTGATGTAACGCGAAGCCGCGATCAAACCGTCTAATACAATGTGCAAACGCTCTTTTGCTGACGCATCATTGCGTCCGTTTTATTTCCGTAACCTAAACTATCCGGGTTTTAGCTTCAGCAGCTTCAGATTTAGCACCACAACATAAACCACTGTAGCACTATAGAGCTAGCTTACCCACACATTCCGTACTCAGGTTAACTTTATGAAAAAAGTTCCTTCTATTTGCGGAATCCAACTGGATTCTCTGTATCCATTTCGTGACAGCTAGTGCCTGCTATGTCGCCAGAGGTTCTTTTTAAGGATAAAAATTCTATTTAAACTGTCTAGATAACTTATATTTATACTAGTTTACCAGTAGCTATGCAAGCGTTTTTTCAATGGAAACATAACAAGATTCTACCCCATGCGAACTTATTTATGCGATAATAAGTAGTCTATGTATGAATTCATTTAATGAGCTGCGTCTATGCCAAATTACCAAACTGCCTGATCCACTCAGTAGTTGTGGCGTGAATAGGTAACAAACATCCGAACATCCACACTAATTTTCGTATTTATTAATATTAGTGTGTTGTGATTAGGATTTAAAATTATCAAAAGCAACGTTGTATTTCTAGAGTGAACGATCGGTTATAGAAACCATATCTTGAAAGCAACTGCAGACCGATTTTGCCAAATATTTAGCTAAATCGACGAACTCTCGACTCAAGTGCCTCCTTTTATAATATTGACATTTCAAACGCCGCTGTTGCCCTACGATTTAATACAGCGTAGATCGCTAAAATACTGTTAAGAATTCCTAATGCTCAACGAATTTTCTACTAGAACAATAAAATCACGGGGATTACGATCACTAGTACCTCCATTAAAAGTTAACCTCACTTGTAAAGGCAATTAAGTCCTTGATTAACGAGAAAAATATATTGTACATTTGCTTTCATATGGTTGCGCCTGTGTTTCCACGTAGCTAAGTCTCCTGATGCTAATGAAGCAAGCCCCGTATCAATTACCTAATCTGAGAAAATTATAATGTGCTCGCATGTTGGCATGGAGCCGCGAACAGTTCCCGTCTGGATAAACGGAGGCCTATTTGAAATTCCAATTAGAAAGTTTTCTCATTTACTTGATTCAGGGCGTAGAGTGGCGGAAGGGCAACAATCCGCGGCGATTAGTCCTGTTCTCCGTGCACCAGATTTAAAGGGTACAGCCTTACCGCGTAAACTAATCCTTCATTGGGGACTTCGCCATTTAAATTTATTTTAGGTCGATTTTAACGACGACCGGCTTCATCGAACGCTTTGATTTGCGTATTTGAATACCTAATTGGCTGGCCGAAATGAAAAGTTCTTTGATTGTTCATTTTATACATACATATTAGAAGTTGGGTGATTTAATTCTGGTTTTTCCTTATTAGGAAGGTATAGAAAACGTTCCTTTTATACCCACCTACGTTAAAGTAGGCTAAATATCAGGAACTGATGAATTAACTGATGAAGTAAAGTATTCTATTTTAAAATCGTTCAATTATATGTAATTTTAATAACTCAAAAGAAGTCGTGCCATGGTTTTATGTAAATCCCTATCTACATTTCAATATGCGACCACAAACTTTGGAAGCTCTATTCAAAAATCCCGCCGATAAGTTGTAACACCAATTCGACGCAGGGCCAATTTATTCAAAAAGTATCAAGCGTGAACCGCCCAGACACGAAAGTAGCCCAGTTGAAAATTGAATTTATAAAACTTTTCCGGGACAAACAGATACTTTATAGACTGTGAAATGCAATTTACTTTCAATTGCGATCAATCAACCGCACTGGAGAACTCATGCTTGGAGTGGATGGGATGGGTTCCAGGAGTAAGATATTTTCTGATTTAGTTATGACTTATGCAGACATTTAAGATACGGGTATGCACCTAGTTCTTTGAGTATGTAAAAAAAGTGTGTTGTGAATCAGATAGTCGTTTTAATCAACTAGTGGTAGGTACTGCCTTTCTCTTTTTTATTAAGTCTTATTTTTAGCTTTATTATTAGCTTTTTATTATCATTACCTCGGCGTTTTTCCTTTACTTCAAAAAACAAAATAGGTACGTGCGTACATAGACCAAGATCAACTACAACCGACGAAAAACCGTTACCTGCCTTAGGGCTCCCACACAAAACTGCGATTTGGTGCGATTTGGTGCGATGCGATGCGATGTGATGCGATGTCACACGAACTTGATTTGCGAATTTCTGCGATGCAAATTTGTGCGGCGAACCGTTTTGTAGGGTAACCATACCTTCAAGTTTAGTCAGCCGTATTGGACGTGTTTTTAGGAAGCGTAAGATGGATCCCAAAAAGATAATTGAACCGATTTAAGCAAAAATGATCCAACCCACACAAACCTCATTTCGAGATAATCGATATTTAAGTTTGTGGCGGTATTTCTCTAGCTTTGTAATACAAAATGTTGTTATTTTAATTTAATTTAATGCTATGTAAACTCAACTTTTTTGCTATAAATAATATAAAGAATAAATTGTAATAGTTTAGTAGATAATTGGGAAAACTTGCGCCTGGATCATTATTACAAAATTAATTTTGTATGGAAAGAGCTATGTAGGGTGCAAAAATTAAAATGCAAAAATTAGTAATCATTTTTGTGTTTTAAAAGACAAAACAAACAAAATTGGCCCTACTCCTCGTCCAAATCAGAATAAGGTTCATCACATAAACCATCTACATCGTCTATTATTGCAGCTTCCCTTCGGTTTCTTAAATTAATCAATGCAATCATCTGGTATCTAATATTAGATCTGCTGGCCCTGTACTTATTTTATTTTATTTATTTATTTTTCGTTAAAGTACGAAACACACAGAAGCCGGAGGCGAGGCGGAGGCGAAGGCGTGCGAGTTGTATTCTATGGAATCCTATGAAAGCCTACACATACACCGCAGGCCGTGGCGAACGCGGTGCCATAGGAAAAACCGGCACGCCTTCGCCTCCGCCACGCCTCCGGCTTCTGTGTGTTTTGAACTTTATGGTTTAGTTCGTTTACGTACTTAGATGGAATAGCAATTTCAAATATTAACTTGTCAAAGCTTTACTTGTTTTATATCATCATCATCATAATCAACCTATATTAGTCCACTGCTGGACATAGGCCTCCCTTAATGAGCGCCATAGCTCCCTGTCTTCAGCTTGACGCATCCAGCATCTGACAGCAGTCTTTCGCAGATCGTCATCCCACCTGGCCGGAGGGCGTCCTATACTACGTTTGCCAAGTCTCGGTATCCACTCAAGAACACGTTTACCCCAACGGTTGTCGGTTCTTCGCGAGATATAGCCGGCCCACTGCCACCACTTCAGCTTGCTAATTATTTGAGCTATGTCGATAACTTTGGTTCTCTTTCGGATGTATTCTTTACGAATCCTATCCTTCAGAGAAACTCCGAGCATAGCTCTTTCTATAGCTTTCTGAGCTCTTTGAACGGATGGACCAGCTTAATATTATAGTTTGAATCATTGTAGCAAAATAGAACGGTTATATGTTAGGGTAACCAAAGCAACACAAAAATGATTCAAGTGGCATGAAACACTTATACATTTTAAAAAATGGTCTTCGACATGACAGTTGTGGGTTGGATCATATGGATTTTCCACATTTGTGAACATAGAGGTGTGAGTCTTTGATATGTTAAAATATACCTTATACTGATTACATAGGTTAAAAAAACTCGAAATTGACTAGGTTGTGGGTTGGATCATTTTTGCATAAATCGGTCCAATTGCACTGCTGTTATTGTTAAATAGATATAAAAGAAAAAGAAGATTCTGGATTCATCCATTTAATACGATTATGAACTCTGAAGGGCACTATTTTACTCGAAATTACTATGAGTTGAGAACTGAAGCAGTTTTTTTTTACAACACAAAGAAGGCGGCTCAGGCGCCGCGCATCTTTCGCTAAAGTTGTCTCAGAGCGGACTAAAAGGGGGGTCACCAAGTATGACGTAATATGACAGGAATGCGCGATGCAAATGAGATCTGACGTTATCGTGCGAGCTCGCAGATATTTGCGATGCGATGCGAGCTCGCAGTTTTGTGTTTGAGCCCTTAATTGCCAACTAGATTTTGAAAAGACAGAAGCCTTGTAAAGACTAATGACAAATTGGTTCGTTCCTTTGTTTCACATCATTATTGTTTTTTTTGTTTATATGGTTCATGACGACCTCAGTGGCACAGCGGGGCAATAAAATTATAAAAAATTGAAAGATTTACCACTGAAATAGAACAGAAATTATATTTGTAAGAAAAATACTCTTTTTTAATTAATCATATCTTTATTAGCAACTAAAATTACAAGCAAGGAATAGAAAAATTAAAACTAGTACTTACAATTGTAAAATATATTTTATATCTGATTTTACAAAATATCCCTATTATATAATATTTGATTACCTATAGGTATGTCGGTGATGTTCTTGAAGCTAAGTAAATGTATTCTATTCTGATCTCTGTAGCTCATAGAGCAACCCTTTTGTAATCCACTGGTTTTTGATTCATTAGATATCAAAGTACTTATCTGACTGGTACCTACATGTTATCAATATAATTGTCGAAATCCTCGACGCTTGAGTTACACTCGTACATGACGGGCCTTGGTTATACATACCATGTTTTACCAACATCCACATCACAAATGGCGGAGAATGATTTGTTCTAAATCTAAAGCAAAGAGATTGGAACATAAAACTTTCGATACATATTTTTCTGTGGGCTTAGATATCGTAAATCAATTGCCTGTCAAAATAAGGCGTTGGAATCTTGGGCAATGTTCAACGATTTCAGCTATTGTGTTTATTTTTCTTATTTTTAGAAGTTTTGTTTAAAAACTAGCTTAGCTTAGATTCGATTGAAAGTTAAAAGCCTATAAGCATGCTGCTCAACCATTGGGTGCATAACGTTTTAAGTATATAAGTACATGTGTACATAAATAGTGACGAAAGCGATGCTAGGCTTAATTTTTTTTCCACACCAATTACCAGGAATTGAGATAACTTTTCCGCATTGACTATCTTACACTGAAGTTTCGCTTTCGTCAATGACTATCTTACAGTATGAAGTATTTAAATGAATAGTTGAAACCGTGCACCGATATGCGCTGTTTTTCAAACGCGTATTTTCCACTATCGTTGCGATGTTTGGTAAACATCCACCCACATGGCAGTTGGATACACTTATCTACACCACTCGAATCACATATATTTCACTAGTGAAAGCCCCGCGTCGCTTCCGCAAATAGAAACTATTTTTTACGGAATTTATACGCGTTTAACGAACCCTAAACTTATTGGTGGCTTTATTGGAGCCTATAAATCACTAGGTAGGCTTTGCTATAAATAAATATTCAAATCCAAGCTGGATGTCATTTTCGGAAGCTTTTTAATTTCACAGCAATTTCATTTCTTTCGTTGAAATACATTTTGTTGCTTGATGGTTATTGATTACACTAATTTATCAGTAACAATATTAGTAGGGCGCAAACGGGAGCTAAGCTAAGCTTATCTTGTATAGGATACTTTAAGTTAATAGCTATTCATAATATATTAATTATTATGCTAGTTTTAATTTGTTTCTATTTCTTGATTGTTATTTTCGTTGTTAATAAAGAGTATATTTTATTACATTAATGTAGCTTTGTTTTATTTCGATAAGTTATTTAGCTAAGTAAGAACTATAATGCTCGTATAAATACCATTAAACATTCAAAATATCAATTTGTTGAGTGATCATAATCATCCTGTCATCCGTCCGAGTTTACCAAGAACCGTAATTCGAAGTTTGGAACATGGTCCCCAAATTAGCTACCACAAAGTTTCATCGAATTATTTTTTGTTCTTTGTTTTGTTTACGACAAATAACTTAATCCGTGGTTCACGAGTTTTTCAAACATCGTCAGAACCCGTCCTCGGGAACGAAGCCTGTAAAACTTCATATTGGATTCGCTCTTGCTATGGTCGGATTACTACCTAATGGTCTTTTCTATCTTAGCTTTACGAAATATTATGAGTCAAGATATTTAATTTGAGAAAAAAAAATATTAAGACCACGACTATCGACGTGGCGCGACGTATGAAGGCCGCCTATGCGACTAATGCGACGCACAGGTTGCGCGTTCGATTCCCGCCTCAAGACAAATGTTTTTACGATTTGCAAATAATTGCACCGGGGTTCTGGGTGTTTTCTATATATAATAAAAAATATATATCCACGTAATGTAATGGACCTATCATCTATACCCAAAAGACTATGACCCAAAAGACAAGCTTTGCTTAACTTGGGGCTAGATAATGCTGTGACAGTCCAGCATTGGAAGTATTAATTATTTACGAGTACATATAATTATTTCTGTCTCGTTTTGTGTTTTGTTTTGAATCACGCGTGTCTTGATCACAAATTAATATTTTCCCGGAATAACTAATACCACTACTCTTAGAGTAACTAGACATAGAGTGTGACATAGATAATTTCACACAAAATTCCGCTTTAACCTGAAGCCATAAAATATATTTTCAACATTTTATTGTAATGGCGTCTGTTTTGTTTACGATTTATTTTTAGACGTATACTAATGTTTTACTCAAGAATAAAAGATTCCAGGTTGTTATTACCCGTGAAATGGAATCTTGGACTGTTTTTAATGATTATGTGAAGAGTTGTGTTGTGACACCCTTTCACTGCATAATAAGTAGGTAATTTTTATTAGAAATTCAGCGAGCTCTTCCCCGTAGGACTTGACATAATGCACTGACGAGTCGAGCGACGTACTTACTTACGTAGCCTTTAAAGGCTAACTTGCGGTTCTAAGCCTAATTATTCTAAGCTACTACTAGTATTATTTTGGTCACGCGATTGTTTTTCTAGACTTTTAGCTCTATCTGTTTAGTCAGTGCATGCATTAATAATTTGGGGAGGCATGTGGTCGGCTGTCCTCGTCAAGGTAGCGCTCGCCACCTGCCCCGCAATGTCCATCAAGGCTAGTACTTCGCCGGTGCTATGCGCTTATTCCACTTCCATGCTAACAATATTGCCACTTATGCTACCAGATTTTCGTTTTATGAATTCCGGACGTTCATAGTTGAATTCTACTAAAATTATATAAAAGGGAAGCGTAGTTGAAATCTAACATTTTGCTTTCAATCGAATCTTTCGTAGAATATCTGAGTTAGATGTTATTTTTCTTCCATAATAAATTAAATCACAAGTCAATGTCTGAATCCAAACTGAGCAGATCTGTAAGTTGAAGAAGAAAAGTTTTTCTGCATTCACAACGTCAAGGGAAATGAGGTTCCAAAGACAATGCATTTCATAGAGAAAGGAGACGGATGAGAGTTGAATACCACTGAACCGCCAGGAGATTAGCAGGCGGCGTCACTGAATGGAAGAAACGTCTTTGTGGCAGCCAAATTAACTTTTGATTTGTTAGCTACGTCTCAAAGCCTGTAGGTTCAGCTGACTAGCGATTGACATGTAGGTAGAACTTTTCAGGGTTTTGAAATAGGAAATTCTTATGAGCGAACAACTTTTTTTCAACTCCGTGGCGAACACTCTCTAGAAATATGCATTAAGGCGCACCTAAAGTGGCGCCCCCCCCCTTATTTTATGATATAATTCCATTAAATAAAGGAATTTCCAAAATTCACTCCTACAGTTTGTTAAACTAATCATAAGCTATTTTTAATGCATCTTTAGTAGTTTTATTTTCTCTAGTTTAGGAAGAGTTACGAAGTTGTCTTTGGCTACCAAACTCTGTTTTCGTATCTCTTCCCTAAATAGACAAAATAAAACTACAAAAGATGACTGATGACTAACTACTACGGTTCAGGAGATACAGGCTGAATGATGAACAATGTTGACAGACGGACAGAAAGATGTAGTGACAGGGGAGACTAAGGTACCTTTTAGGTATGGAGCCCTGAAAACTAAACATTCAATTATTTGCCTAGCGCTAAATCATGCTGTATGAATTGTTCAGCATTAGGGTGACAAATCTAAATCGAGCTGTGCTGTACTGCGCTGTGCTATGTTTGGTCAACTCGCTCGTCTAATGTTTTAATGAGGATACAAACTAAACATGCTGTGCTGCGCTGTGTGATGCTACGCTGTTTCTATTGACAAAACATAGCTCGATTTAGATTTGTCACCCTTATCATTATTATTATTTTACTAATTATATAAAACTTTCGGACGAATTTATTATCAGTGTAAGCAGGTTATTGTCGCTGTTTTTTCAACTTATACTAGGTTCGTAGTTTACCCTTTTACATTAATAATTGATATTAAGCAGGGATACAATTGTTACACCTCAGCTTGCTAAATTTATAAAATTGTAGCTGTAAACCATGAAAAACTGCGAACAGTGAAGAAAAATTACCTACGTGATCAGGTTGTAGAGCAACAGCGGGTATTGTGTAATCTATAGTTTACTTAGATTGTATAAAAACGCATTTTCTTTATAGACATACTAGCAGCGCCTCACGGTTTCACCCGCGGTAATTCCCGTTCCCGTGGGATATCTGGGATAAAATATAGCCTTTGTGGTTTTCCAGACTATAATCTATCTCTGTGCTGCAAATTTCATCCATATCCGTTGCGTAGTTTTTGCGTGAAAGAGTAACAAACATCCATCCATCCATACTTACCAAACTTTCGCGTTTATAATATTAGTACGATTTGTGGCTGCCTTAACTTTTGATGTACAGGTTGCTTTATATAGAGGCCCCTTTGATAGAAGCGCTGAGCAGGATAAGCCTTCGCCTGAACAGTGGAAATTATATTGTTGATTTTATAAGATAAAACGAATAGGTATAGTCAGAGTAATTTTCTTTTGTTTTTCTTAAATAAATAAATTAATCATCGATAACCAAGAAAATGTTCTGGTTTTGAATGAAAGAAGATCGAATATTATGCAGCAGCTCATTTCGGTACAACAACATATGAGGTATATTATGTAGATATACGAATGCTGTTTCAAGCTATGACCGAACAAAATTTTACTTTTATAAAGTTGAACGCTGTTAAAACCTCCTTGGTTATGCAAAAATAAGTTCAGCTCTCGTAGCTTTCCTTTAAATTTTTATCAGCGACCACAGATTATCTAATCCGATATTCAACTTGTTGAATTTTCTTAACCTTTGCATCTTTTTGATAGACGTGGAGTGACTTATTCCTTTTCCAAATATGAGCTAGAAAGTAGGTATGTCATTACAGGCGAGTTAACATGCGGGATGGAAAACTCTATCTAATTACATTTCTCACGCATTTAGCGGAAGATAAAATCATATGGGAATAAATCCATTAGCAAAATGTCATTTCCTTTAATTTTCTGAAATTTTAGTATTTATCTGTGGTTATTTTCTTATGGTCAAACGACAAAAAGTTTTTACTCTGAGTCCGCCATATGATATCGGCCTCTTCCGTTAATGGAAAATTATTCAAAAAAAGAACCATTTGAGCATGGACATTACTCGAGTCATTTAGAAGATAATAAAACAGTGATGTACCAACTTCGTAGTTTAATGCACTATGTGTTCTCAGGACAAAGTGCGATTCTACCTCGTGTTTTTTAGAGGCCTGAGGCGAGGCCGAGGCTTGATTTTGAAAAATTGTTATTGAGTAATTCGTCTTTGTTTTTGCAAGCGAGAGAGATAATAATATCTGAGAAAAGAAGACCTTATATAATATGTATAAATTGACAAGCAACTCTACACATGAATACATGATTCCTCATTATCCGGGTAAAAAGGTACCCCAATAAAATCGAACGTCTTACTCATATATGAACAAAGACACGAGTGTCGAGCTATCTTGGGCCCACAATAAGGAAGCGTGAAGATAAGGAGCTAGGTAAGTAATAAAAGGTTTCATTATAATCAAGGGTCTAGTGAGAGATCTGGGTTGGACTCAGAACAGGTACGGTAGGTGAACAAAACAAAAAGGTTGAAGCGATCACCATATTTATTACATTACTAGCTGATGCCCGCGACTTCGTCCGCGTGGTTTTTTATTCCTTAAATTATAATAATTTGTAGATCGAAATACCTTATAATGCTTCTTTGAAGACAACATTCGATATAAACTGGTTTGGAACAATGGATAGCTGACTTACACGGGAGAAACTAACATAAAGCCTAACAAAACGTATAAATGAAAATGAAGCATAGTCAATCCTTGGTGAATATGTAAACGCACTTTATTCTTTCTCAATTCAGGGTATTGTAAATAATCTGAATCTTCAGATGAAATCGACATTCTATCGAGCAACTACCGAAGTCGATCAGACTCCAACCGAGCTTGGTGTTGTTCTTCGGTTTCTTGCTGTCGTATTTCATTTACTCTCTCCCTTTCTATTAGTAATAAAGTCTCGCATTACTGATTTATGCGTTCATTATCATCCCTGGCTAAATCTTATCGTTGCTGGTGTCGATCATCACGTCTTTGTAAAGCTCTAACAATATTTTGACGATTTCAAGCATTAGGTAAATGCTACTCACGCTGGGTAAAAGTTTGTGAGGTGTAAGATAATGAATGACTCTCACGATCAGCTGTAAGTCATGCTTCTCTTTCTTGGCTAGTTTTCAGCGATCGAGACGCAGCCGTGCGGCTACGCTGAGAGCTCAAGCGAGGCTTTCTTTCACTAAAAGACTCTGAGACTCGTGACAACGTATGGCGTTCTCGATCAGCTGTAAGCCGTACATCCCACTGGTTTCCAGCGATCTAGACGCAGCTGCGATTCGCTGATGACATAGTCGTAATGGCAGAGTCGCTAGAGGAGCTGACTCACATGCTGAACGGCCTAGCCTCAGCCTCGCGATGCATCGGTCTTGGCATGAATTTGGATAAAACCAAAGTCAGGATCAACGGCCAAATTGATCCAGGACATAGATCCGCTATGGCACGTCTTCGTTCTTGGAGAGTCATGAAATGAAATTTGCGACATCTGCATATATCGTAGAAATCTTTTCTGTACACCCTCTGAGCGAGAGATATACATATTATTACTTAGGGTTACATACCTGTAAACCATATTCCTAGTGGCTGCGCACATAAAACCAGTAGAGTATTTTAAAAGTTTTTATATTTGAGAAATCGCGGGACATCCTGAGGTTGAAACATAACGCTTTCGATGCCTTCCCAACTATTCAAATCAGAGTTTACTATCAAACGTAACGCGCAGATCTATCATCTTGACTACCCTTGTTAATTGAGTGTTTTGAAGATTAAAATTTAATATAAGGACTATAAGGCTTACGGGTAAAAGAACAGACATAGCATTTAGAAATGTTTAAATCGAGCTTCTTGAGTATGCAATAGTTTTGAAGGCGGTCTAGGTCATCATGGAGGCAGGCCGCGTCGACTGCCTCTTTTTCAGGATAAAGGTTTGAAAACTAAAGTTTTCAATCTGTGCATCCTACCCGTAATGACCTGAGCTGAGACGTGGACACTGACGGTAGGGCTGGTCTCCCAATCCAAAATTGCTCAGTGAGCTATGGAAAGAGCTATGCTCGGAGTTTATCTGAATGACAGGATCCGTAACGAATACATCCGACAGAGAACCAAAGTTATCAACATAGCTCAAAGAATTATCAACTGAAGCTGAAGTGGCAGTGGGCCGGTCATATCTCGCGAAGTACCGACAACCTTTGGAGTAAAGGTGTTCTTGAGTGGAGACCGCGACTTCACAAACGTATTGTAGGACGCCCTCTGGCCAGGTGGGATGACGGTCTGCGAAAGACTGCTGGCGCTGTGGCACTTATTAGGGGAGGCCTATATCCAGCTGTGGACTAACATAGGTTGATGATGATGATAGGAAGCAGCCGTACGGCTACACTGAGAGCTCAAGCGAGACTATCTTTCAGTAAAGGTCTCTGAGACTCGTGACAAAGTATGGCGTTCTCGATCAGCTGTAAGCTGTACATACATCCCACTGGTTTCCAGCGATCTAGAGGTAGACGCGTATGGGGTTCTCGATCTAGCTGTAATTCGTGCATCTCTTTCTTCACTGGTTTTCAGCAATGGAGACGCATTCGTGCGGCTACGCTGAGAGCTCAAGCGTGCTTCTCTTCCAGTGAATTTTTCAGAGAGTCGAGCATAGTCCTTGCCTCACTACTTTCCCAGACAACGTAATGACGTTCAAGATCAGCTCTTCATAGATTAGCTGTTCAAAGTCGCTCAGCGAGCCTTGAAAAGAGCTATGTGAGGAGTTTCTCTAAAGGATAGGATTCGCAATGAATACATCCGACAGAGAACCAAAGATATCGACATAGCTCAATGAATTAGCAAGCTGAAGTGGCAGTGGGCCGGCCATATCTTGCGAAGAACCGACAACGGCGACAACCGTTGTCGTACACGTGTTCTTGAGTGGAGACCGCGACTTGGCAAACGTAGTGTAGGATGCCCTCCGGCCAGGTGGGATGACGATCTGCTAAATACTGCTGGCAGATGCTGGATGCGGCAAGCTGAAGACAGGGCGCTATGGTGCTCATTAGGGGAGGTTTATGTCCAGCAGTGGACAAATATAGGCTGATGATGATGTGAATCCAACAAAAAATATTGCTGTTACTCATAGAATACAAATTATTTTTTAGAATCTTTGAGTCGTGACCATCCGCAACAATAGCCCGCTCGCGCGTTTTGAGCCCGCGCGACAGGCAGCCTTTGTGATATTCAGCAGTGAACTGAATTATCTCGGTATAGGTACCTACTATATGTGTACTTTCATATGGGATTAGTAAAAAGTTGTTAATATGAAACTTCATGATAATGGCAGACTCAGTATTCTGTACTTAATCAATTAAAGTTTATTAGCTATCCCACGGGAACTCTTTAATTGATCGGGATAAAAAGTATCCTATATGTTGACCAGGGATCTAGGCTACCATCATACAAAATTTCATTAGAATCGGTCCAGTAGTTTCGGAGATTATCCCGTACAAACAGACAGACAAACAGACAAACAGACAAACAGAGAAATAAGAAAATTGAAAAAAAATTAAATCAATTGTATTATACTTCTTACAACTCCCTGACTTGGTTTATGGCATTTTTTTTCATTGTACAGAAATTCGACCTCTACGATTTTATTATATGTATAGATAGATTATGTTTTAAATTTTTATTTGTCTATTTACTTGATATTTTGTAATCCTAAAAAAATAAGTTATTAATTTCTGATTTTCATGAATATGTTTCATTTTTAAAATCAGAACAGTTTTTTGCCTAATAAGACATTTATGAATACCTAGAAAAAACATAAAAACAATAAGGTAACCGCAAAAAGCAAGGTAGTCAATAAAAACTGAAACTTAACATAGCATTAAAATAAAAAAATTAAGTAAAGTTCAAAAAACCGCAGAAAGAATTAAATCATGAACAAAACTAAATAATTTACCGGGCTTCTGCGATTGGTTTTGGTGGTATCAATTGTGAAAGATGTCATAGCCGATTAGCGATGGCATCTTAACTTATACCTACTTATATAACTGCAGAGCATACAGGTTCAATCGACGCAGATTGGAGCTGCCGAGCATCCCGCTTCGATTGCTCATCTAAGCAGTAATAAAACGTCCATATTCAAATGAGACAAAAAAGTTAATTTATTAATTTTTTTTATTTAAATCTTTATTGCACTAAAGTACAAAGGGTGGGCTTAATGCCGAGGCATTTTCTACCTGCCAACCAAAAACACATGTTGAGACACAGGGTCAAGTTTTGATCAAAGTTAGTCAAAAGTTTTTAGTCAAAGTTTTGATTCTGTTTCTATCGATAGGTACCTCACTCACGTAGATAATAGAACTACTTATTCCGTAGTTAGTGCTAGTGAATTCCTCGAACCCCACAAAATCTCACAAACGTCTACCTCTATGTTGTATCGAGAATCAGATTGCACAGATTGCATTTCCGAGATTAGGTACATTGTCAACACTGGATCCCTATTTGTAGCACACAAGTTTTGGAATTCGAACCCAAAAGGTCTATCACTAATCCGGCCCTGGCATTAGTAACTATTCGGGAGTCAAGCTAATCGCGACGGTGCTTAGAGCCTTTCCACGCCCTAGCCGATGCAAACGACCAAACTTTGGGATCACAACGGGCTCGGCTCTGCCCTTAACTTTGATCGACACTTTGAAGTCTAAAGTCAATTTACTACACCATATGCGATTAATTCTAATGAGATCTATCTATTCTGCGGCGCTGGAAGTCTGCGTACTTTGTGCCCTTTAAAATTGGAATGTCCATTAGGTATCTAGGTAGATATAAGTTTTAATTAAATGGCTTGGCTTTAGAACAACTTCAGCAAGATCTAAAGCTCAAGAGATTAAATTCCAGTGTCTATTAAATGTGCACAAATCGTTCCATAAGTAACAATTATCGTAGGCAAGTACCTACGCTTCCATTATTCCATTGTTGTGGTAATCCTTGACAAGCTCAAATCTTTGAAACTCGCGCCAGTGAGAGCGATTTTGCTTGATTAATGCCAGCTCTTTGGAACCCAGGCGGAAATTAAGCTTCCTTAAACGAAGTTTATTGCACTTTTTGTTAACTTGTTTCCTAATTAATTTGGAGCAACAAGTGCTTGGCTAGAAATATACAGAGTTTGGGTTTTTTCCAATTCTGCTTTGGTAAAGTTTGGTTCTTAAATCGTTACAGTCACGTTTTTGATAACGGTACACTAAATCAATCTCAAACAAAATATAAAAAGCATCGACCGAAATGTAATAAAAGATTTTGGAAAAGCTCCTTACTGGTTATTTCTCTACATAATACTCATACTTAGCTTACCATAACAATAGAGTAGTGTAAAAGCCATAGGGTATTAGCCCCGCTCCATCTCAGTGGCTTTAGCAAAATCATCGATTTGATATCAAAGGCGCGGATTGCGCTGTCGACACTGGATCAAATATTTGCTGAACAACAAAGAACTTGCTTCGAGTATCGGTGAGCCATTAATCACGCCGTTATTGTGCTGTGCGGCGTAAAACGCAATATTGCTCCGTCTACTCGTAAACACACTGCCGGCCGTAATGACCTATTTGAGAAAGGTTAAATGAAAATCGATATCTATTGAGTAGTTTGATAAAAGAAGTAGTATCACTGTCGTAAAGCAAAACAGCAATATCAGATAGGTTGAGCACGGATCGTATGGGTTAGTTTTATGTGAGACGGTGCGACGTGCGACATTATGAAATCACATTTATAGCCTATACTACCTACCTACGGTTTATTTTTAGGTTTGATTTCAAAGGGATTTGATCTCTTTATAACGGAAAAGTTCTTACCTACGCAACGTACCGCCATGTTCTGTGCTTTGATCATCCTCATCCGCAAGCCTTCGCCCACAGCCGGGCTTCAAACTTTGTGCCACTCTACACTCTACACTCCTGCGCCAGTCTCACGGCTATTAAGTTTACGCCTTCAACACCAGCTCTCCTTATATTGGGATAGAAAGAGGATGCTCAGTTTTAAATATTCAGAAATATCTATTTTATTTTTATACTATGTAGCTGCTGACCAGCTTGCGATTTCATTCGCGTGGACTTAGTAACCCATTGACCCCATTTTAACTACCTAGAATAAGAATTTCCAAAAATGCGTTCTTATCAGGACCTATATTTCCTAAAATGAAACTACATGCAAATTCTGCTTCGTAGCTCTTATTACAGAGATCTCTTGATAAGTCAGCCTCTTCCCCCAGTCTCTTTTATAAAATATAGATACTAGTTCTTCCAATTTTGTAAAATATTAATATATTATACAAAATCGGAAGTCAAAACTAAAGAACCTTGATGACGTACAATTGTAGATACATAAATGCCTTCAACAAAAGCAATAGCAAGACGCTTTACTTTCTGTTGCTGTATAAAATAAATAGATACCGAAATTAATGATTTTGGGGAATATTTATTTAATTTTCATTATAAATCACACATTTTAATCTAGCAGAGCTTGTGTTATGGGTACCTAGATGACTGATGACAAATCAGTTAGCTACCAAAGTGGCTGAAGGGCTTACTACAGTACATTACATACTTAGATAGAAATTTTACTTTTAAAACTATCATGGTTTGAACACTGAAGTCATTGAAAACGGGATATTTACCATGATTTGTTTTCTTTGGAGTTTTTTGATATTTCAGCACCGTTTCAAGCGCCATGATCACGAACGCACTGAGGTCACTACGAGTGAGTTTTTATTGGCAGATATATCGAACTACCCTCATTTTTCGTTTAATTAGACAAAAAATGAGGGATAGATATTTTACGTTATGCATAGAAAACACCCAGAACCTCAGAAAAAATATTTGAAATTGTACAAATATTTTTCCCATTCTGGAATCGAACCCGCAATCTCCCTTCACTCGCCACAACACTAATCTGCTGAAACCATTGTTTTGTTTTTGGAGTCGAGACCCTTGAGGTACCGCGGCTATCCAGGTTTTAAAAAAAATATCTGATCGTCTGGTCGATGCGACGCGTGAGCTGGTTACAATCTAGCGCATCAGCATTGCCATCATCATCATCATCATCGTCAACCTATATTAGTCCACTGCTGGACATAGGCCTCTCCCAATGAGCGCCATAGCACCCTGTCTTCAGCTTGACGCATCCAGCATCTGCCAGCAGTCTTTCGCAGATCATCATCCCACCTGGTTCGAGGGCGTCCTACACTACGTTTACTGAGTGGCGGTCTCCACTCAAGAACACGTTTACCCCAACGGTTGTCGGTTCTTCGCGAGATATGGCCGGCCCATTGCCACTTCAGCTTGCTAATTCTTTGAGCTATGTCGATAATAGCAGCATTGCCATACAGCGTGGTAATGCAGCTATAGTCTTGGAGACGCGATATCTGGTAATGATATGGATTACTTGAGCTACCTCTTACTGTTTGCAGCCGAGTTAGCAAATGTTGTTCAAGTGTATTGGAAGTTTTAATTTGTTTCTATTCCTTGATTGTATTTATTGTTTTGAAGAATTTTGTTGAGTTAGTTTTTATAGAGCACGCAGTTATGGTAACTTGGTCAAAAGAAGAACCCTGGCTATCAAGCTCCAAGAAAATGTGTAATGAGTTTTCTTATAAATTTAAATAACTTACCATTACTTAATAACATAAGTAGAAAAACCTTAAAAGTACTTAGTATCTCCGAAGGGTCCTCCCCTTGAAAAGGTTTTTATCGGTTCATAATTTATTTTATGCTACGAGAAGTTTCTGTAGCGCCCGGTAAGTTGTATGATGGAATTCTTGAAATATAATTTTCCAGACCCAAGTGACTACAAGTTACTGTCGATAAAATAAATTCAATAAAAAGATAAATTCTACTATGATCCCTTTTTAAGGGGTTTCATTCTTCAATATCTTTCGTTGGAGCTGTTACTGCGAAACGAATACTTCAGAAAGCAAAAACAGAACAATTAAAGAGTTTGATCAAGTTACCTTTATTATTTAGGTATCAACTCTACTCCTAAAGAATGGAAATTCTTAATTTTTGTTACATAAAACCCTACAATTCTTTTATATATTTATATATTATCTATTGAATCAAACTATGCGATAGATATTTGTTACATCTTCACGCCAAAATAACTGAACGAATCAAGCTGTTTCTGGGATAAGAAAATAGGCTAGTTTTAATCAATTTTGACGCGGGCGAAGCCGCGTGGCTCAGTAAGTATCTAAATAAAAACCTTTACAACAAGAACACGAAAATATTATATCGGTATAAATATTTTTACCTGTGCACGACTACGTAGGAGAGAATTAGATGAGCAGAATACTTTTTTGGTATTTTAAGTCGCACAAACAGGTGGCCTCAAACTTATTTTTTAGTAGGAACCTCTCAGAAGAAAATCTTAATAGGATGATCCAAGAATAAATGTTTCTTTTATGCCAATAAGTCGTCCTTTTTGGACTTTAGCCTTTAGCAAAAGAAAAATAATTTCGGCGTGGAAAAGAAAAACTTGAGGGTATTCGTAAATACAAAGCATTAATTTATCATAACGGACACCTGAGAGCTTGGGATGAAATTTTTAAATAATATGTATTTCACAGAAACATTTTGTAACTACTAAACATTTTGTACAACAGATTTGATAAATTTATTTATAAGAATTTGAAGCATTGCTTAAAAAGAAAATCTACTCTTTTAATTTCGTCCTTCTGAAGTTATTACTAGTGACAAACCCCGACTTCGCACAGATGTATTATATAAATAAACCTTCCTCCTGAATCAAAAAAAACCGCATCGTTACGTAGTTTTAAAGATCTAAGCACGGAGCAGATATAGAGACAGACAGACAGCGGAAAGCGACATTGTTTTATACCATGTGATATGTTTTCTCAGAAATTAAAACAGTATCGTAAGATTATATCAACAGAACTTGAACCCGCTACCTACCTTCTATCAGTACGGGAATGCGTCATTGCGCTACGAGGTCAAGTGACCGACGATTCGACAATCTTTACATTCCCGTACGGTGCGACTTCAATTCCCGTCAAAATTGGATATTTTTAGGGATATTATTTAAAGAATTTCTTTTGACTAAGTATAAGTTTGTGGTCATACACTAGTTGACGTACACACACAACAAGACAAGACAAGTAGTTGGTAGTCTACTACACATACAGTGTCTACTAGCTACTGATTAGGTAACTTAATCGAACCTAATCAATAATCATTCTTCGTTTGTAATTTGTACCTAATGGTTATATGAATACCTCCCAATAGGAAACATTATAAAATCAGCCCTCAGGCGGACTTTAATTCAAAATGTTAAACTCGAACGACAATCTTTTCTTTATCTTGTACAAATAAACCTACTTTCTTCGTATTTTGTATACTTATTATGTTGATGTATTTACGCTTCTAAGGTTTCCTTTTGATATTTTAAGTGTGTTGATGTGAACGGATGGTACATTAGGTTTATTTCACAGCCGGTGAGTTTTCGTGAATGATTTTTGGTTGTTGGGAGTTAGGCGAATGCGGTGCGCGGCTGGAACCGATTTCGTGGTCGGCTGGTTTCCACACACCGCTAGGCAGCGACAATGACGCCGCCGGCCACTGCCCTTGCGTCTCGCCCTGGCTGCGCCTACATCTCATTGTTTTTCGTAATTCGGCCAGATGGTCCAGATTCGTGATACCATAGTTTCTATCCCGTCCAATTTGTTTCGATTTTCAAATCTTCACCCAACTATTTTGTAGAACTTAACCCTGCCAAGGATTCATTTTTATTTTTTATTCGAGCATGCTTCTTTTATAATTTCCGAAGGACTTTTAAAATCTCATCAATTAAAATGAGTTTGGCACAAAAGTGACTGTAATAAAACTCTATAGCCGATTAATCAATTGCCTTGATCGGCATTTTATAAAGCTTTAGGGAAATATGGACGTCAAAAAGCAGCTGACTTGGCCTTTTTGTTTCTCGGCTATTCATTTATCAGGATTTTAAAATACTTATGCCATCCAGTGGGCATTGATCTTTAAGGCGCAAACTAGAGCCGATGCCCTTGAGAGAATGGGCGCGGCTATCATTTCGCCCCGCACCTTCCCCACATTCCGGGCAGCGCCAGACCCGCTGTCGTCGCGCTGAGAAATAGTCTTCGCGCATAAACCGAAAAAAGGAAAATATTCGTGACAGCGCGGGTGCGGCGGGCGGCGTGGTAAACGAATAGCAGGACGCAAGAAATGCGTATTCGATTCCCACTCCTAGATATTTTTTTACAATATCTGCAAATATTTGTTTCTAGTCTTCTAGTCTAGTCTTGTCTTGTCCTAGTCTTCGGGTTTATTGGTATCACGAACCACGATGGTAAGTAACCTAATCTGGGAACAGAACTCGCTATACTTAGGTATAGTTATGTAATGTGACTCTTGGGTTGATGGTGTTAGTAGCTGCTATCCACGTTGTAGCTAGATATACCTCCATCAAAAGTAGTCTATAGACTACCTAACTACTTGAAATTTTCATTCACCACTAAAATTAGTTGATGTGGATAATATATAATAAGTGGAATATTCCAATCATTCAATAGTTTGTTCAAATCTATTTAGTAGTTACGAAGATAATGATAGATAGATTACCTACCTACGTGGTAAAGCCAGGGTAAAGGTAACAAACATTCACACAAACTTCTCTTACCTAAAATGAATGTTAGTAGGATATCAACGAATAGGTAGGTACTCATAATTCGGGTAGAATGATTTGATCCAATAAATTTCTGATCTACAGGAGAAAGGGCATAATGGAACAAGACAAAAAAATTACGAAAATTAGTAAATAATATCTTTATTTGTTTAGGTTTACAAAATAAGCACTAAGACAAGTCTTTATATTCTCTATTTACCTACTACATTTCATTTATTTACATTACATTACAAATTTACAAGTCAATATATGGAGGATCGTTATCGACATAAAATTTTGACCTGCACATTTTGCATCGCATTGTAAATTTGGATCGTAATCCTATCTGTTTTTACCAAGTACCTAACTCGATATCTACAAGATGACAAAAAAGGCGATGTACCGTTACCCAGTTTCCTTTACATTTCGAACCCCATTCCCATTTCATTTCAGAAAGTACACGTTCACGTAAGAAACTATTAAAGAATTTACATATCCATACTCTATCGATGTGAGATTGAGTGTGAACTTTTTTTGAACTTAGCTGCAGGCAGCGCAGTTCCTAAATATTCTTGGATCGGATCGGAGTAAAATGAGTGGTGTACCTACTGTCTATAGGATTCGATCCTGAATCACGAGATCCCGGGATCCTGGTCGATTTTCGATCCCAAAAATTTCGGGATTAATTTTCAAATCCCGGGATTGTTTGGATTATTTTTTACAAATCCCGGGATTTTCGGGATTGAGATTTTTTTTTAAAAATAACAAAAAATTAGGCGTGTAAATGTAAATGTAAATGATCATAAATTATAAAATTAAAATTATACCAAGTTCTTTAAAAATAACAAAAAGGAACAACTGATCATTTTGGTAAACATCGGTTTAGTTTTCTTTTTAAATTATGATTGTAATGATTGTAACTGTAATGATTATTCCTAGATTTTTTTTATCAGTAAAAGCTCTTTTTATTACCAAATAATACAATTTATAAAACCATGTACCAGTATACAAAAAAGCACTCTTTTAATAGGTACTCAACCGCCTCTACTGTCACGTCGTGGTAAAATTTACGTAAAATTATTTTTTTTCAACAATCATGACATGCCTTTTTTATTGAAATAATACGTTTAACCGTCATTTAATTTTGTTTTTATTGACTGATAAATTAGTGATCGGATATTTTTCAAATCCCAAAGTTGGGGCGAAGACATGTAGAAGCTTTTAAAACCAACTTTTACAGGAATCCGAAGGAGCACGAATTATAAAATTCAAGCAATTTCTATAAAAAAAAATATATGTCACTTTAATCTGTTGTGTATTTTGTTAGTAATTTTTTTTTTGTGGAAATATCGATTTTAGTGAAAAACGAGTCGGAATAAATGTGTTTTATATTTGATGTATAAATAAGATTACAACGAAATAAATAACATTCTAGAACATTTTGGAATTCTTCGGAATTTATATGAATTCCCGAATATTCATGTTGTGTCGTATAAAAGAACGTGTCGTTGTAAGTTCATATAATAGAAAAGCTGCAATACGTGGTGGCTCTTTGATTTTAGTAAAAAATAGTCTTAAATGTAAAGAAAGAAAAGATATTGTAAAACTCACTATTGAGAGGACTATTGAACTTTCTTGTGAGGAACTGGAGCGACATATCATTGTGTGTGTATACCGCCCTCCTGACGCAGATCAGGTTGCTTTTGAATGTACTATGGAAGAAGTTTTGCTGAAGTATTTACTTGTAGGAAGGATCTTATTGTTTGTGGCGACTTTAATATAGATATTTTAGCAAATCCCCTCGCCGACAGATTGCTTAACTTATTCAAGTGCTTTAGTTTACAAAATCTTTATAATGATCCCACTAGGGTAACCCAAACATCTGCCACCTGTTTAGATAATATTTACTGCAGTCAAACTCCAACCAGCAAAGCAGTAATTAGGCATTTCCAATCAGACCCTTATGGTCAAAGTGTTAATTTTAGCTATGATGATAAAAATATTGTAGAAAAATATACCTGCAGGCCAATAACAGAGAACCGTATCAAGAATTTTCAAAGTAGAGTGGAACTAACAGTATCAAATATACCTTGTTCTGATGACCCCAATGAATTATTTTCCAAACTTTTGAATGTAATACTCAAGGAACACAGTGAAGTATTCAAACTTAAAACATGCACAGTGAGAGAAAGGGTCGAGTTTATTGATTGGGCCACTCCGGGTATTTATAGAAGTAGGAATATACTATATGACCTTTATGCTTCTCGAGAAACTATGTTACTTGATCCTGCGTTTCTATTGTATTGTATGTAACCAACTATTCTAAAACATTTAAGAAAGTCTGCAACACAGCAAAATGCCTGTTTTTAAAGAATATTATAATAAAATCATCTAATAAAGTAAAAGCAACATGGAGACTAATAAATAACGAAACAGGTAAATCAAAGCCACGTTATAAGGAAATAAGGTTAAAAATTAATAATTCAATTCTTATACATGATAAAGATATTGCCAATGCTTTTGATGCATTCTTTTCTACTATTCCTAAAGTTGTTACCCAGTCTCTAAAATCATCAGCATCAATGGCTGTTAAATTTTTAGAACCTTCAGTTGCTAAATGTAATGAGAGCTTTAACTTTAGTTATGTAAATGCTGATTATGTAGTGAAAACCTTTAAATCAATTAACATTAAAAATACTGAGGATCTCTGGGGTTTATCCACCTAAGTATTAAGTTCAATTATTAAGGAAATGGCTCCTTGTTTGGCCTATATTTTCAATAACTGTGTCGACGCAGGAATTTTTCCTGATCTCATGAAATATAGTAAGTTAGTTCCTCTTTATAAATCTGGTAGCCACACCGATCCGGCCAATTACAGACCGATTTCAATACTTCCAGCAATGAGTAAAGTTTTTGAAAAAAATATTCTTACCCAGTTAACCTCTCACTTCAATCTTAATAGGTTATTTCATGAAAACCAATTTGGCTTCTCCAAGGGTAGATCGGCAACGGATGCTGGTACAGTTCTATTAAGGCATATATTGAAGGCCTGGGATAAAGCCAAAAACGCTATTGGTGTATTCTGTGACCTTTCTAAGGCTTTTGACTGTGTTGATCATAGTACATTAATTGAGAAATTAAAACATAAAGAAATTAAGAAAAAGGCTCTGGATCTTATGAAATCATATTTATCTGATAGAGTTCATAAAGTAGATGTTGGTAAAGAAAGATCTACGGGCTCAAATATTGAATTAGGCGTACCCCAAGGTTCAATATTAGGTCCCTTTTTATTTTTAGTAAACGTATATGATCTCCCCTTTCTAGCAAAAGATCTTTGTGATATAGTCTTATTTGCTGATGATGCATCACTAATTTTTAGAGTAGACAGAAATAAATATAATTATGACGATGTAAATAATTCGCTTTCACAAATACTAAATTGGTTTACCGCCAATAACCTCTTACTTAATGCTAAAAAAACAAAATGTATAAAATTCATGTTACCCCAAATGTTAGAGAAATCCCAACTCAAATCATCCATCTGAAGCAACTGAACTTTCTATTCGTAGGTTTAAACAGTACATAAAACTAAATCTTATCAAGAAGGCTTTACTCCATAAATGATTACATCAATGACGTTAGTGCTTGGCCAGATGTCGCTCAGTTCCACATCGACAATAGTATTGAATTATTTATAAGGCAAACATGTATTAGACACATAAGTGTAATGGTAGGTGCATTTGAAACACAACATTCAATTTTCTTTTACAGCGCAAACAGGAGCCAAAGTAGCGTCACCACTTATTTTATCATATACCATATATTTTACTTTAAACAAAGGAATGACACCTATCGTAAGCTTTTTTATAATAGGTACATCTGTAGTAGTTTCATTTTGTCTACTTTAGGAAGAGATACAAAGTTGCGTGTTAGATACAAAATACAAGTTTGGTGGCCACCAAACTCGGTTTTCGTATCTCAAGCTCCCTGCCATAAAGCGTTTTTACAAGACAATACAAAAATGATGTCATCCGATGTGACGCGATGGCGAGGCGCACGAAGGTCCGGCTCGACGCAGAAGGTTGCGGGTTCAATTCCCGACGTGGGACAGGACAGGACGTTCCGGGGTTCTGGGTGTTTTCTATGCGACGCGTGACCCGAGAGCTGGTGAATATCTGGCTCACTCAGCGCATCAGCATTGCCATACAGCGTGGTAATGCAGCCAATGTCTTGGGGACGCTTCCGACTGGTATTGACATGGATCAATTGAGCTACCTTTAGACTGTTTGCAACCGTCTGTAGTTAGCTCAATGGTTTCAATTGTAAATACTAGTTGTAATTTTTCTATTCCTTGCTTGTAATTTTCATTGTATATAGTAAAATGTATTTGTATTTTAATGTATCAAGTATGATTTTCACATGATACCCATGACATAAGCTCTGCTTAGCTTGGAGCTAGATGATGCTGTGTGGTATGTATGGTCCAGCATTATATTATTTTATCATTATACAGCACGCAGTTCATCCGCTCATATATTTTTTAATGTATTTTATGTAGGCAGTTGCCGTGCCTATTTACTATATTGTATTTATTTTGTTGTTTTTCTTTAATCATGAGCAGGCACTATTAATATGTACTTATTTTTAAAATGTGTACTCAGAAAACTAGCTATCTAGCTCTTAAAAATGTAAATTGATATCATCATCATCATTATCAGCCTATATAAGTCCACTGCTGGACATAGACCTCCCCTAAATTTATATACTTATCACTTATACTCCGACCACGCTCTTATTTTCTGTTTAGTAGTTCCAGTGACAATCAAATAGTTAAGGCCTAATGTTTTAACGATCGATTTCGTTTATGAAGAAGTTGAAATAATTTTCTCTGTAAATTTACTGTAGGTTTATTTCAACATCTGTTGATTTAATTTCAAAGTCTATTTCATAAAATTGTTTAAAGAGTTTGAAGAGGTGGCGTGTCATCAGCAAGGCGTACGGTAAATTGAATTAATTCGTTGAACTGCGGCTACAGCTGCGAACTTGTTCAAGGAACCTCGCAGAGTGCGGTGTTGTTCGGAACGAATGCTATCGTTGACATTATTAATAGCTTCAATTATTGCTGAGCAATAAAATGCATATGGTTATAACGGACTCACTTTATCTCTAAATATCATTTAGGTATAATAATCCTTGATAACGAATGAATAACTAATAATTATAAAAGCGAAAATTGTATGGATATTTGTTCATCTTCCACGCAAAAACTACTGAAATATTAATTAATATGTATATTAGTTTTAAAAGAGGTAGTTCTAGCCCGGAATAACACAAAGGCGCCCATAAATCAGTTTCCATGGGATACGAATAGCCTTCAGATGTATCCATAGAAACAAAGCGTGCAAAGCCATATTATATATATATAGTAATAAATAATGAATGAATGAATTAATATGTATGTATATTATATAAATATAATATTATTAATTAATGTATATTAATTTGAATAGAGGTAGTTCTAGCCCGGAATAACACAAAGGCGCCCATAAATCAGTTTCCATGGAATACGAATAGCCTTCAGATGTATCCATAGAAACAAAGCGTGCAAAGCCATATTATATATAGTAATAATAAATAATGCTAGACAATCCACAGAGCATCATCTAGCGCCACGCTAAGCAGAGCTTGTATTATGGGTTCTAGATAATTGATATACCTACTTAAAACAATACATTACATAGATCGAGCTCCTGTAGCACGCGCTGAGTGACAACCGTTTTGGTTCATATTTATTGTTTCTTCTTTTTATTTATATTTATCACTGTATTTATCACTGTACATTTTATAGGAACCAAATACACTTTCCATATGGTAGAGGCGCTGTACCACATCCAAAAGAAAGGGAGACGTCACAATGTCGTTACGATCACGTCTCGATAATATCGTAGGTATCATATTGTTTTTGCTATTGCCAATCTGTCTCGCACCTTTATTTTATGCTTACATTCGTAATTTTCCTAAAAATGCTAACATTTAACTTTCACACAATGTAAATAAAGAAGTGTGAAAGCCAACAAAACGTTGCCCCGGGCTCTTGTTATAAAAATAACATTTGAGCCAACGAACAAATCAAATGAATTAAATTTTCCTGTCTCAATACAATACACTTGTTACTGAACAATGAACTTGTTTAATATTTCCCTTTGTGTATAAGTTTGTAAATGAAGCTAATAACTGCGATATTGTAGACTGCTTATTGTTGCTTTCAATTAGACCAGGTGGATATGTTTGTGCTCGTAGGTATTATAATTCAATTATTTTATGTTTCACCGAAATGGACTTTTACTGTTAAGTAGCCATTACTCAGCTTAGAGATTTAGTATAATTGATGAAACATAACTTAATGTTTTTTTCAAAAACTATATCCAACTTCCGATTTTACAAATTATTATGAAACTCAAAAACTGCTGGTCAGATCTTGGTTATATTATATATCATAAAAATAACCAGCTTTCAAATAAAAAAGAATGATCAAAATCGGTTCACTCAGAATAAAATATGATTTACTTAACATACATAAGAATGGGTGGGTTCATCTCGTATGAAAACTCTTCCGCGGACGAGTCAGTCCAATTGAGAAATTCCTCCTTTTTTTAATCGGTTGAAAATCAAACTAATTTTATTAAACTTGGTAGGTAGGTATAGAGTTAATGGTAATACATTATTAAAATCATCCACGACCATCAAAGGTTTTGTCTAGAGACTTTACTCGCTTATTCCTAGCCTTCGCCTGAAAGTTTGATTACTCTGCGAAATTGAGCGATGAACAGCATTAAATTGCCATTAGAAAGGCATCCAGGGGATGACTCATTAACTACACTTCTAATGAGTGATTTACGTTAACTGGAGTGTGGTGTGTCACATTCGCTAGTAGAGGTGATGTATGCGCGAGCTACACGATTAATGCTTCTCTGGGCCAGAGCCGAGCGACCCGTAATAAGAGGGCTTTCAGCCGTGAATCTGCACGCCAACGAAACGAAAATTCATGATTTTCTTTTCCTGTTTGCTGAGACGGTAACCACAAGACGTTTCATGTAGGTTTCGTCGACTGTAGATGTCTTACCGTGGGTGCAGAATTTTCTATTGCGCGATATCGGTTTCTGATTACCAGTTTACCGCCTACTGAGCGTGGCAATCTAAGCAGCTGTGCCGTGATGAGTTTGTACAAGGTTCTTCAGAATATGTTCCTAGGATAGGCAACCAATAAACCTAGGTGTTGAAACTTAAAATTGATAATACAAAAGTCTCAATACTGGCTTATTCTATCCTATCTGTGAATCTAGTAGAAACTAGGAGCGGTTTTATAAGGATGGGTATAAGAATTTACATAAAACCGCTATCCAAAAACATATTTGAGTCTCGACGTAAATATTAATCCGTTTTACCCTTATAACGTGTGACAAAAAAATTAAGCTTGTTTGCCCTTGGCATGTAGGGTTTTTCTAGTGCACCTTATCTATACATATAATAAAATCGTAGAGGTCGAATTTCTGTACAATGAAAAAAAATGCCATAAACCAAGTCAGGGAGTTGTAAGAAGTATAATACAATTGATTTAATTTTTTTTCAATTTTCTTATTTCTCTGTTTGTCTGTTTGTCTGTTTGTCTGTCTGTTTGTACGGGATAATCTCCGAAACTACTGGACCGATTCTAATGAAATTTTGTATGATGGTAGCCTAGATCCCTGGTCAACATATAGGATACTTTTTATCCCGATCAATTAAAGAGTTCCCGTGGGATAGCTAATAAACTTTAATTGATTAAGTACAGAATACTGAGTCTGCCATTATCATGAAGTTTCATATTAACAACTTTTTACTAATCCCATATGAAAGTACACATATAGTAGGTACCTATACCGAGATAATTCAGTTCACTGCTGAATATCACAAAGGCTGCCTGTCGCGCGGGCTCAAAACGCGCGAGCGGGCTATTGTTGCGGATGGTCACGACTCAAAGATTCTAAAAAATAATTTGTATTCTATGAGTAACAGCAATATTTTTTGTTGGATTCACATCATCATCAGCCTATATTTGTCCACTGCTGGACATAAACCTCCCCTAATGAGCACCATAGCGCCCTGTCTTCAGCTTGCCGCATCCAGCATCTGCCAGCAGTATTTAGCAGATCGTCATCCCACCTGGCCGGAGGGCATCCTACACTACGTTTGCCAAGTCGCGGTCTCCACTCAAGAACACGTGTACGACAACGGTTGTCGCCGTTGTCGGTTCTTCGCAAGATATGGCCGGCCCACTGCCACTTCAGCTTGCTAATTCATTGAGCTATGTCGATATCTTTGGTTCTCTGTCGGATGTATTCATTGCGAATCCTATCCTTTAGAGAAACTCCTCACATAGCTCTTTTCAAGGCTCGCTGAGCGACTTTGAACAGCTAATCTATGAAGAGCTGATCTTGAACGTCATTACGTTGTCTGGGAAAGTAGTGAGGCAAGGACTATGCTCGACTCTCTGAAAAATTCACTGGAAGAGAAGCACGCTTGAGCTCTCAGCGTAGCCGCACGAATGCGTCTCCATTGCTGAAAACCAGTGAAGAAAGAGATGCACGAATTACAGCTAGATCGAGAACCCCATACGCGTCTACCTCTAGATCGCTGGAAACCAGTGGGATGTATGTACAGCTTACAGCTGATCGAGAACGCCATACTTTGTCACGAGTCTCAGAGACCTTTACTGAAAGATAGTCTCGCTTGAGCTCTCAGTGTAGCCGTACGGCTGCTTCCTATCATCATCATCAACCTATGTTAGTCCACAGCTGGATATAGGCCTCCCCTAATAAGTGCCACAGCGCCAGCAGTCTTTCGCAGACCGTCATCCCACCTGGCCAGAGGGCGTCCTACAATACGTTTGTGAAGTCGCGGTCTCCACTCAAGAACACCTTTACTCCAAAGGTTGTCGGTACTTCGCGAGATATGACCGGCCCACTGCCACTTCAGCTTCAGTTGATAATTCTTTGAGCTATGTTGATAACTTTGGTTCTCTGTCGGATGTATTCGTTACGGATCCTGTCATTCAGATAAACTCCGAGCATAGCTCTTTCCATAGCTCACTGAGCAATTTTGGATTGGGAGACCAGCCCTACCGTCAGTGTCCACGTCTCAGCTCAGGTCATTACGGGTAGGATGCACAGATTGAAAACTTTAGTTTTCAAACCTTTATCCTGAAAAAGAGGCAGTCGACGCGGCCTGCCTCCATGATGACCTAGACCGCCTTCAAAACTATTGCATACTCAAGAAGCTCGATTTAAACATTTCTAAATGCTATGTCTGTTCTTTTACCCGTAAGCCTTATAGTCCTTATATTAAATTTTAATCTTCAAAACACTCAATTAACAAGGGTAGTCAAGATGATAGATCTGCGCGTTACGTTTGATAGTAAACTCTGATTTGAATAGTTGGGAAGGCATCGAAAGCGTTATGTTTCAACCTCAGGATGTCCCGCGATTTCTCAAATATAAAAACTTTTAAAATACTCTACTGGTTTTATGTGCGCAGCCACTAGGAATATGGTTTACAGGTATGTAACCCTAAGTAATAATATGTATATCTCTCGCTCAGAGGGTGTACAGAAAAGATTTCTACGATATATGCAGATGTCGCAAATTTCATTTCATGACTCTCCAAGAACGAAGACGTGCCATAGCGGATCTATGTCCTGGATCAATTTGGCCGTTGATCCTGACTTTGGTTTTATCCAAATTCATGCCAAGACCGATGCATCGCGAGGCTGAGGCTAGGCCGTTCAGCATGTGAGTCAGCTCCTCTAGCGACTCTGCCATTACGACTATGTCATCAGCGAATCGCAGCTGCGTCTAGATCGCTGGAAACCAGTGGGATGTACGGCTTACAGCTGATCGAGAACGCCATACGTTGTCACGAGTCTCAGAGTCTTTTAGTGAAAGAAAGCCTCGCTTGAGCTCTCAGCGTAGCCGCACGGCTGCGTCTCGATCGCTGAAAACTAGCCAAGAAAGAGAAGCATGACTTACAGCTGATCGTGAGAGTCATTCATTATCTTACACCTCACAAACTTTTACCCAGCGTGAGTAGCATTTACCTAATGCTTGAAATCGTCAAAATATTGTTAGAGCTTTACAAAGACGTGATGATCGACACCAGCAACGATAAGATTTAGCCAGGGATGATAATGAACGCATAAATCAGTAATGCGAGACTTTATTACTAATAGAAAGGGAGAGAGTAAATGAAATACGACAGCAAGAAACCGAAGAACAACACCAAGCTCGGTTGGAGTCTGATCGACTTCGGTAGTTGCTCGATAGAATGTCGATTTCATCTGAAGATTCAGATTATTTACAATACCCTGAATTGAGAAAGAATAAAGTGCGTTTACATATTCACCAAGGATTGACTATGCTTCATTTTCATTTATACGTTTTGTTAGGCTTTATGTTAGTTTCTCCCGTGTAAGTCAGCTATCCATTGTTCCAAACCAGTTTATATCGAATGTTGTCTTCAAAGAAGCATTATAAGGTATTTCGATCTACAAATTATTATAATTTAAGGAATAAAAAACCACGCGGACGAAGTCGCGGGCATCAGCTAGTATTTCAATAAATATAAACATTATCGAATCATACGCGACGGGATTCGATCGTGAATCACGAGTCGTCATGGTGGATTTGATTGAATTGTGAAGCAGCGTAGCACGGTTCAGTGCGTCCTGTGCCTTCGATAATGACCGACGATACGGCGGAACCAAATGACGCCGCTTTCCTCGAATAATCCACCGTAAACTGGGGAAAAAATATGTGAACGAAAACCCAGAGCTCTTAAAATATCAAAGCTGGCTATCATCATTCGTTCCTATCACTCAGTGCATCATTCGGTAGAACATAACAGAAATGGCCGCAATAAAGCGCCAAGCACGCAGCTTCCAGCGATCTTTCTCGCTTTATTACATATTTTACTAGGCATTTCACAATTTGCCTTCGGCATTCAACAAAACAGCGTTTGTTAACAGAGAACGCCTTTTTTAAAAGGCGAGTTTTACAAATTGTCTTCCTTTTTTCACTTGTAATATGAATTGCTATTTATACATGATTTTATCGACACTAAAGTTATTATTTTGAATTCTAAATAAAGGTCACTTGCAAGTGGCTTGATAAACTTAGTTGCCTCATCGCATTCAGATGTGTAGAGTGTCTCAAGTGTACGAAGAACTCAAGTTATTTTTACAATTGTGTAGCGGAGCGTGCAGAATACGGTAAAAATGAGAGTCATTGCTTCAAACTCCTCGAAACTTGTACCTATTCCAAGGCATCCCAGTTTTAGTACGTATAAATTATATTTCCAGTCAGGTTGATGGAGATAACTGTGTTTTTATATTGAAGGTGCCTCTTGTACCCGTAAAATGTAAAACTTCAATGTCACAATTTGATTATTTATCTAGCTTCAAATTTCTAATGTAGGTATTGCTCTAGTTGTTCCAATCTCATAAACCTACACATTTTTCTTAGTCACCTACGTAGACAAAAATGCTCCTACATTACGTTTGGTATTCTAAAATCAGAATAATCTTTGATTATTATTGACACAGCAAATTCAATAAAAATCCGTAATGCACACAAACGTGCGAAGCGTTTATTAGGCAACCTGGTCACGATTTTTGGCTATAAAAGTAAGTGTTGATTTCTGTGAACATTTCTATGTATTAAATGGTAGTTTAGAAGCCGCGCCTGGCTTCTGCCTAGTGATCTATTTACCTTACTACCCCCTTTATGGTTTTTCCGAGTCGTGGGTAACATTCGTGGTCGTATTAATCCGAATATCTAGACGTGCGCGATAAGCGTGCCAAGGGCGCCCGCGAGAGTTAATTTATTGCATGTAAATCTAACTTTTACTACTCTATATTAAATTTGCTTGAATGGTACTTTAGGAACTGATGTTTAAAATTACGTGTGATATTTTATTGTTTTTTACAAAAAGGCTTTGTTATATGTTTTTTGAATGAAATATAGTTGTATATTTTGAAGTCTAATTAAACATGCCGTAACAAACCACGTTTTTAACCAACATGATCGTTAGAAAAAAATGTGCTTATTTAAAAAAAAATTGATTTTCCAGTCATTTCAGACTCCTTTTTAAAGTCCACGTTTGCTATTTACCTGTCGGATATATGTACGTACCTATTATTTTAATAATAGTTCTAACTATGATAGTTAGTAAACAATTAAGTTTTGTAAACACCTATACTTAATTGCTTCCGGCAAGGTCTTGTTATTCTCATTGTAAATGTTTTAATTAGAAATCAATAATAGTAGTTAATCATTTCGTTGTATACTCATGCATATTTTAGTTTGTGTAGCATTTAAAGTCACCTGAATATTAATGGCTATACTAAGTTATATTCTTAAAAAAAATACTACCGCAACCGATGTGTAATTAACTGAATATATTGATAGCATAAAGTATACCAGGTTTCCTTACTTAGTTTTTTAAAAGCACACATTTTTACAATAAACTTGATCATCATAGATAGATAGATAGAAAACACTTTATTACACACGTAAATAAAAATAACAATGTATAGTTACTTATAATAAAACTGTAACAGGTCCAATTCTGTACATTGAAGATATTTCAAAAAATTTTTTTGGAGGGGACTCTATTATCGATACTCAAGCCAAAACTGTATTTTTTTCATTCATGTCTGTCTATCTATCTGTCTGTCTGTCTGTATCGTAAACGCGCATCACGCCGAAACTACTTGATGGATTTAAATGAAACTCGGTATGATTATAGGTCATACTACGAGGAAGGACATAGAATACTTTTTATCCCGGAATTCAGTAAGGTTCTCATGGGAGAGGGTATGAAAGTTAAATTCCTTTACCGCGCATCACGCCGAAACTGCTGAATGAGTTGGAATGAAACTCGGGACGATTTGAATTCATACTACAAGGAAGGACATGGGATACTTTTTATCCCGGAATTCGGTAAGGTTCCCCTGGGAGAGAGGGTGAAAGAAGAATTCTTTAACCACGCATCACGACGGAAGTGAATGAATTCGAATGGAACTCGGGACGATTGAACATGGGATATATTTTATCCCGGAATTCAGTTTGGTTCCCCTGGGCTATAGGGGTTTTCAAAAATTTCTCACAGCATCAGAACGACGCGTGTGTACGCGTCGTTCAGATGTGAGAAATTTTCGAAAACCCGTATAGCCCAGGGGAACCAAACTGAACTAAACTGATAAACGCGAAAGTTTGTAAGTATCAATGGATAGATGGATGGATAGATGGATGGATATTTGTTACTCTTTCACGCAAAAACTTCTGAACGGATCTGGATGAAATTTGGCACAGAGATAGATTATAAGCTGGAATAAGAAATAGGCTTTATATTATCCCGAAAATCCCATGGGAAAGGGAATTACGCAATTAAAATCGCGAGTAGGTACTAATAAATAGGGGAACCTAACTAAATTCCGAGATAAAATGTATCCCATGTCCAATCTTCACGAGTTCCATTCGAATTCATTCACTTCCGTCGTGATGCGTGGTTAAAGAATTCTTCTTTCACCCTCTCTCCTAGGGGAACCTTACCGAATTCCGGGATAAAAAGTATCCCATGTCCTTCCTTGTAGTATGAACTCAAATCGTCCCGAGTTTCATTCTAACTCATTCAGCAGTTTCGGCGTGATGCGCGGTAAAGGAATTTTACTTTCATACCCTCTCCCATGAGAACCTTACTGAATTCCGGGATAAAAAGTATCCCATGTCCTTCCTCGTAGTATGACCTATAATCATGCCGAGTTTAATTTCAATCCATCAAGTACTTTCGGCGTGATGCGCGTTTACGATACAGACAGACAGACAGACAGACATGAATGAAAAAAATTACAGTTTTAGCTTGAGTATCGATAATAGATAGCCCTCCAAAAAAAATTTTCAATGTATCTTCAATGTACAGAATTGGACCTGTTATCATAATCAGCTATCAAGTTCAACATTGATTAGACCTTTCCGATCGACATCCTGCGACTGATTTTGTAACTTGTTACGAGGTTCACAAAAACGATATTAATCTGTAACAAAAAGTATTTTATTTTTGAAAAGGTGAATAGAATATCTATAAATTCTCGCCAGAGGATCCGCTTCATCAAGTTTTCACCACGAAATAACTTTCACCTCTTAGACTCCTCCCGAGACACGTGAGTTACTAAGCAGAGACCAACATAAGGTTTGCGACACACAAACCGATTTATCGTCTATAAACTCGTTCGTTGTTTATCTAATAGTGATAAATTTAAAAAATTCTTTTATTGGATTTTGTTCAGGTCGTAAACTCTTTAAACAATTTTTTTTTTAATATTATGTTATTTTTTTAGATAGGTACCCACTCTACCTCCAGTCTTTGCAACTGAAATACAATTAAATACAATGGATTTTCGCTGAAATGGCTAAACTTAGGTATTGCTTTCATTTTGATGCTAGGTTTTTTGGTGCTATTTAGAGCTTTTAGACATTTATTGCAACACATTTTGATACAAATAATATTATTTTTCATCGGTCACTCTTCTTACTCTAAAAGTCAGAGTTAATAATGTTATTCTACGGGAAACCTAACAAATTTGGATTTGAGATAGTAGGTAATAATGAACCTTCGTTTTAGTGTAGGAACCTTTTACATTATTTCTTCTAATAATGCTAGCACTAGCTTAATATGTTGCAGTCTTTATATAGGTACTGAATTTGTAATGAAGAAGCTCTTACTTGCTTCCAATGTATATTGATGTGAATTTATATGTTTTACCTCACTGGTTAAATTCTAATTCTCATTGATAAGAAAGGTAACGTTCATAAAAATACTTCATTCACAATCTATAATTTTAATTTTGGTATGTTGTAACAATAAAACTCGTAGGGTTCCGCATCGGTATCACAAGTAGGTAGAATACTTTACTTGATCATACTTTCTCAAAAAAAGTATAAAAACTGATTTTTTTGAGAAAAAAAAGGGGTAAATCCTATATATCGAAATTGGATTTTGAAGAAAACTTTTCAACTACATATGTATGTATGTATTATGTAATATTGAATATATTCTGTCCTTTTTGTAATTTAGATTGTTACATTTTAATGCCTTAATCAATAATAATAAACAATGCACACAGCATCATCTAGCCCCAAACTATTCTAAGATGTTTATCAACGTAACGAAATTACAAACGAAACATCTAAAGTGGTCTTTAAATTTTCAGTAACGTTCTACTTTACAGTCTCAAGGGGAAATATCACATCAAGTGCAAACTGAAAACTGCTTCGCTCGAGTTTATTTTCAGAGATAAATCTCACATCGCAAATAGCAAGTACCTAGATGAACTTTAAACGCAAATACTACGTTCGGCCAGCTTTAGTATTTATTGCTGCACCAACCGATCGGTTCGGGCTTTACTCGAACTCATATAGTTTCGAAGCTTTCAATGCACATCCCAACTTAAGGTATCAATTGGGGAATGGGCATGTTAGATTTTTCCGTCCTATATGATCAAATGAAATTGAAAAACTTATTGGTTTAAGTGTGATAATGCAGCCAGTGTCTTGGGGACGCTTTCGACATGGATCAATTGAGCTACCTTTAGACTACATGCAACCGTCTGCAGTTAGCTCAATATGTAGTTTCAATTGTTTATAGTAGTTTTAATTTTTCCTATTCCTTGATTGTAATTTTCGTTGTCGATAAAGATGCATTGACTACATATTGGTACAATAAATGAAATTGAATAACTTCTTGTTACATACCAATACAATAGCGACGATGTCATCGAATTTCGGCCACGACAGCCAGCTTCAATGGAGATAGGAGTTAGTCGTGAACTTGACATTGTTATTAAAGTGTACAAGAGTGTAAACACAAGAGCAATCTCATGATCTAATAAAAATACTGCGGTTTAGTTAGAAATCAAAAATTAATAACTTTATTTCTTTAGGCTTACAAAATAAGCACCTAGGCAAATAAATTTTAAACTATGAGAAGTAAACTGTTCAGCGTTTTTCTCTTAGGCTTTATTTTATTTAGTCAACAACTAGTTATCACATAAATTATAAATGCGAAAGTTGGGAGGGATGTATGTTTATTACCTCGCGCATCAAAATATTGAACGAATCGAGCTGAAATGCACACAGGTAGTCATGAACTTTTATCCCATTTATCCCAATGGAATAAAAACAACCTTTAAAGTTTCTATAGAAAACAAGCGTGCAAAGGCGCGACCAAAAACTAGTTAAATAAATCTACTTTTTTCATACTTCGTTAGAAAATCCAACAAACATTTTGGTTTTCATTTCTACACTTCATGGGCATTGTAACTGTTTCTAGAGAACATTATTAATGCAAATGCATTAAATTTATTGCGAATCGCATCTCCCTCATATTTCATAAGGGTGCATGTATAGTGAACAACGAGGTTGTAATTTTTTGACTATGAAGAGCTCAAATGTTTTTGGGATAGGTTAAGTTATAATTAGGTAAAATAATACTTGATTATTAATAAGTATATAAAATTAATATAAAGCCTTGGTACTTAGTTATGCAATTACAATTAAAATATGTTTTTCTTCCCTTTAAAAATAAAAACTCCTTTTTAACAATAATATGAATTTTTTATTCATATTATTATTGTTAAAAAGGAGTTTTTAACTAATGAATTTCCTGTATTCCTTATTTAGATTTAATTTTAGTCTATAAATATAATATTTTTGTTATTATACCTACCTACCTACATTGAAAATTCCGTTACTTCTGTTGAATGTCGATTTTTCTGTACCTAGTTGCGTCGATTTTGACAATAATGTAGGATAGGATGATAGGATAGGATAGATGGATGGGTCGTTGGATTTAACTAGATCACAATGATATAGGGCTTTTTTCGGTCAACCTTTTTACCTTTTTCAATCGGAGACATTTCAAGGACATCAAAACATTATACCCACATTAGTGGACTGTTTAATTTTTATTACTTCTAGACGTGATCTATATATTATCACGGCTGGGAGATTAAGCAAAGGCTAAGATTATGCTTTACCGTCAACGGTTAGTGATTGAATTTAGATTGAAATTTCCGGTATGGTGATATAAAGTAGGTTATGCCAACTTGTTAGAGAGATACGATAATTTATAAACAAAAACAGTTCTGAGATCTTATTTAGTTTGAATTCAATAGAGCTTTTTCAATGTAACTCTTCTCGACCGCGTAATAGTGTTGAACTACCAAAAGAATTCACCCGCTTCCGCTCTCGCTGCTTTGCAAAATTCACCCGTAGGCTGTAATAATAAAGCTGCAGAATAAACATCAGCTGGAAGGCCTGGAAGTAAATCACGGGGTGCATGGCTCGCCAGCCATAGCCACGCAACTCGCTAATCAAAATTAGAATCTTCCTACCCGCGCCCGGTCACGCAATGTTACTTCTCTAGGTTAAAGGAGCAAGCATTGCAAAGAGCGTGACGTCTAGTACTAAAATTGTGACTATGATGTACAGTCAGCGTTAAATAGATCTAAGCGCCTATTTATACTCTGATTTGGAATCATAGATATTTTTGGTAAAACTTGTATGAATGAAAACTTAACAAAATCTAATAACAGCCAACAGCAAGGTAACAACTAAAAAACAAAACAAAAACTTCAACAACGCATTAATCGCACAGAGAAAGATGCAAGTTCGAGTTCGATAATGAGAGAGCAATAGAATGATGAATGAAAACAGTGAAAACCAGGAATTTTTAGGAGGTCCTGCAGTTTGCTCTGGTGATACCAGTGTCGTAAATTATGTTCAACCAATATTCCTTTGTTTTTGTACTCATTTCTTTACAAAAAATCTATGTTTGATCTATTTTTGAATGCGGTAGAGACAAAATACAGAATTTCCAGGATCACTGCGAATTTAGTTCTTTTTTTTCATTATTCTGATATCGTGTGTGTATGTTTTATACGCAATTGGAGTTTTGGATGATCTGTATTTTTGGCTACCCTAGATGCTTAGTTCTTTCTGACGCTGACTGTTACCAGTGTGAAGCTTGCCCTTTATAACCTATAAGCCATTTTATTTCATTTTGTGAATGTTGCTTGAATTTCAAACAGATAAAATGAATTACTAACTTACATAAAACCTACGCACTAACAAATTCAATGTTTTTGATCTGTTTAGTATTCCCAAAGCACAGTTTTTCTTGTTGGGGATTTATGAGGTATATTATTCTACTTATTATAACAAATGACTTTGATTTGACGTACCTATTAGTCAAGATAATTTGGAAATTATTTTAGATTTATTGTATGAATAGGTACATAAAATTCACTAGGTATAACGTCATGATCACTCGATAATTTACGTATTTTTCTTTAATGGAGATTCTTTTAAGCAAGCTGATTTTAAACTTACTAATTCCTCGTTATTTTGGCAATTAATTTCTAGTTGTAATAAAACCTACATAGATAAAAACATGAAAAATGTAATTACGTAAACTGACTGCTAAAAGAAACCAAATAGGGTTTGGGATGGAGCAGGAAGCAGCCACTTAAAGTATTGCAGAACTTAAAACTTCAGAGAAAAGCTTTTACGCTTTTACTTTAGTATTTATGAGAAATTTAAATAAGGGTAATTAACTTCTACATTGAGACTTCAAGTTTCGGATCGATCAAATTACTTATGCATACCCGGGGACCCGGTACAGCTCAATGTCACGTGCAGTGATGGATCGAACACTTTGTAAAACTAACCAAATACTTTGTATCAAGTACTATGTATCAAACACTGTGTATCAAATACCTTGTATCAAGTGCTGCAAGTACTATAAATGTGAGTATTATATATAATTATGTTTATGTACTCGTATGTTCGAGCTTTCCTTTCGCGGCTTCGCTCGCGAAAACTACACGATTAGTCCTGATCTTCGTTCTACCCATCTTACCCTTTTTATGGGCTTTTTTAAAAAATCCTAAAACAAGTGTTTAAAATTATAGTGACATCAGTACATACAGGATTTCATGGTCATACATCATAATTATCCCACATTAAAAACTTACTGAGTTTTCAATACGGAGCCAAACTACGAATCTTAACTTTAATAACCCGTTTTATCCCATTTTCAGGAGTTTTTAGATCCCTCAAATACTAGTTTAAAAATTTTATGTTTTCGTGTGCTCTGTAAATTAAATCATAATCGGCCCAAATACTCACTAATATTAGTAAAGGGTACCTAACCTCAATATTTGAACTTTGTCACTTCAGCGGTATTGGCGGCGTATTTTATTTAGTTATTGTTTCTTTTTCTTGTAATTTTTGTTACTAGCACTACATACTAAATTGTTGACCAAACTACCCAAAGAGGTAGAGAATGACATTTAACATTATGATCGCCCATGTACAAAGATGCAATAAAGTACATATATAATATCAAATTCAAATGTAAATTCTTAGAACATTGGTAATATCTATAAGCAAGACAGATTCAAGAAAGTTTCTTGATCGAATTTCGGTACCTAGGTACAGAATTATATTACATATCTGAAAAAAGCCTACAGCTGGAAAATTACTGTCATAAATTTCGTTATCCTGTCCTAATGTAAAGGTGTATTGAATCAAGCAAGCAAACAGGCTTACCAACATTGGTTGGTATATACTTTGTAAGCTTTGGCTATTTTATTATTGAACCGATCTGTCGAATATTGAGTTTTCTTATTCGATTTTCCTTTTACGATATGTTCTCAATAATGTCTTGATTTAGCTTTAATAAAATAACTCACACTACACACATGTACACTCACAACACATGTAACACTCCTTACACACTACACACACTCATACACAAAATCCCACACTATACACTCTCACTGGTGTCTCCTGTTGCCCAGACTCTTATGAGACTGGTGTCCTCAGGAGACCCATCAAATCACAACTCTCACTATTATTTTACTATAAAATAAGTTAATGTAAGTCTTATAAGATTATGTAAAGAACCCAAGGAAGGAGGTCCCCAAGATGCAGTTTTATCCTAGTTTGGGGACCAATGATGTATTAATTTTAAGTCCTAAAATTTTTATCAATAAACGTTATTATTATTTTTGTATATAAAAAAAATACTCTTTAAAATAGTGCAGAATATTAAAATCTTTATATTTAGCTTACTTGACAGATTAAAATAATGATAAGGTCATATTTGCTATATCGGAAAATCTTTTTCGACTTTTTCAGTAGAGTTTGAGCTGAATAATTGTACTCTATAAATAAAATAAAAAGCCAAATCTATAAAGTAAAGGTGAAACTTGTATCGATGCTTTATCGGTTCTCGGAAAATTGTCGCTGAAAGTGGAATGCTTCGCACACACAAATCGTGCAAAATCTCAACAGAACGCCGTTTATTCGGAAATAGTTATCGTATCGCCCGTGGAGCCATTCGAATGCCGAAAGGTTTACGGAGAGCAAAATGTCGCCGTCGATTTGGTATAAAGTCGTAGGTAAGTGTAGGAATCGTTCGTAGGCCGGGATCTGGGACGTCGCTGGGCCGCGATGCTCGCGAGCAATCTGTTTACGTAACAGCCCCGTTATGTTCGGAGAGGGTTCCGTACTAGACGTTAAACATATTGCCTCATAAATCCTGAGAATCCCGGCAAGCTCTACGTACCGGTGTCGATTTGACTACGTTTCCTTTACCATTTCACAATATTCAAAGATCTGCCTCTTGTATCTATTTCTACTTATTTTTACTCATCTACTTATAACATCACAAAGTAACGTGCATCTTATTTCTCATTAAAAACGTAATTATTTAAAAGTTTATAACAAAGCCGAGTCGAGAATCTAGCCTTGAAAGTTGTGAAAACTGAATAATGTTCAGTTCAAAGTTCTCTTAAAAAAACACGGCACTGCCACGATGTCTGCATATTCCTGTATTGTATCCACACAGCACTCTGAAATTGTTCCAGGGATTGATTTATTCATAATCAGAAGTGGTCCCGACACATCGCATCTGCGGCCGCCTACATTAAAGGTAGATTGATTGCTTGCGTGAGTTACGCTAATGGCTGGAAATTGTACTTTCATAGATCAATGTTGATGTTATCATAAAGACATTTTAATGAAAAGTATGAATACCTACAGCTCAATCTTTATGCAAGTTATGTTTGGAATCTACTCTTAATTGCTTTATTATTATTTCTTTTTGACCAAGATCTCACACTCTTTTCTTGACTAATTAATTTTCAGAGTAAATTCGATATTCAGAGTTAAAGCTGCTTGGTTTGATCATACTTATTTTTCAGTCGATTTAATCAAACTTTAATCAAAAATACGCTTTTGTTGATTAAGTGTCCCAGTTAAACTCCTTTTTTAAAGAAATGTAAGAAACATAGCAAGGACTTAGGTATGCATGAGGTTATGTACATTTCTTATTGCAGATAGCATAAGTTTACGTATACTTACAAAGAACTACGTCTGCAATACACTTCAAGGAGTATCAAGAGGTCGTTGTTTCGAAACAACTAGGTTAAAGTTTTATGTTTTAGTCATTCCAAGATTAGACTTCAGCACGAAGTCGCGGTATACGTACAGTGGTATCGCTGTAACGAAGTACTCTGTTGTAGCAAATTCGTTTTCGTTGTATTCAGAAATATTTCTTCATATTTAGGACAGAAACTTTTCTTTTTCGAGAAATGCGGGCGTTATTTTCCTTTGGTAAGACTTTTTTCATAATTATAGGCTGAAATCTTTTAGAAACTCATACTCAAAATGCAAGAGCTTGTTAAATCGCTACGGTTGATAATTTTGAGGAAGAAAAGAATTGTCACTGATAAAGAGAGTGACTCAAGGAACTTGTTTGAGAAACTAAGTGCTGGTAATCTTTTTTATTAATTTAAATAATAACAAATATTATGCGAAGCGTGACCCGAGAGCTGGTGAGTATCTGACGCAGGGCATCAGCGGGGTAATGCAATAAGCGTCTTGGGAACGCTACCGACTGGTATATATGATTAGTTGAGCTACCTTTAGACAGTTTGCAACCAAATCAGCTTAATTGTTTCTATTGTAAATACCACTTTTTACATATTTCTATTCTTTCGTTATTTGCGTTCTTAACCTTTACAATTCAATAAATAAGTGTCATAATTAATATAACTGTCATAATTAATATAATTACATTTGGCGCAAATTAATGGAATTCGAATGAATTCTTTTTCCATCGTACATTAACGGAAGTAGAGGCCCCTTCTGCCCTCTTTTTAGTTGTCAGTAGTTACATTTTATGCTCTGGTTGGAGCTTCTTATACTAGAGCATGAAGTACCTAACTGTCAACGATGTGCGACGTGGTAGTGAGCCAAATAATCAATCATTAGAAAATTTTACGCTATGTAACTGCAGAGTTTCATCCGTATAATAATAATGCTGGACAATTCACGCAGCGCCAAGCTAAGCAGAGCTTGTGTTATGGGTAGCTAATACAATTCATAAAATACACAGAGATTTTTGATATACCTAAAATCACCTGAACACTTGGAACAATATCTACAGATTTATCCAGCGCGGCGGGAATCGAATCTAGTAATCCAGCATCGCAAACCATCGCCCACAGTGCCACGCACCACTGAGGTCGTCACGTTACACGTTTTAGAAAGAAATTCACCAAAGCTGGTGTTCACCAAAAGATATAATCAGAAAATTAGGCAGCTTCGTTGGTTAACTTTGACGGTCTATGTATGAAAAGTAGGGTCAATAACGTTCAAATAACGGTTTAAAATTTAATCATCTGTTGGTGAACTCGGATCTAAATGTTTTAAGAGTAGATTAATAATATTCAGCGAGACTATTTTTAGGACCTTTATCTTATACTGAACTAACTTACGATATAGGGGTTCTGTTTGATGGTTTATGATATCGGTTTATTTTAGCACCTCTTATATTTAAATTTGTACCTGCTAGATTTAACACGTCTTATTTTTGTTATCTAGTGAGATTTAACTTTGTCAAATATGTAACCTAGGCTGGATTGGTAACTGTTTAAAATATTTAAACGGGTTTAGTTACATATTTTACACAGTAGGTAATGATTTTTGTTAAGGGATTAAACAAAGGAATGGAATTTTCATTGATTATTCTAAATATAGATAATTCTCAAAAGAACGAAAAATATTCATGTTATAAAAATCAAATAAACCTCGAGAGCGTACTTTTAACTACGAGCCATCAATGTAGGTAACTTATTTAATGTACGACCATGGTACAACGAGTGAAAGTCTACGATACAGGAGATTGCAGGTTCGATTTCCACCTTTGGACAAATAATGAAAACCTAATGTATTAGGTATCTAACTATCTCTTAATATAATAAGATTTGCTCAGCTTGGGGCTAAATAATGCTTTAATCAGAATATTAATCAATCCACAATTATTTTTATTTAAACGCGTGAGAAGCAATCGCTTCATAAAAACAAAGCAGAGAGCCCTTGGTTGAATACTAAGTTAACGACAACATTACAAAGGTGTAAAAGATCGAAACAACGAACGTAAAACTGAAAAGACTTTGACTTCTTCATTTGGCAGGTTAACCCATGTACCTACCTTACATGGAATAACTAAACTGTAAACTTTAGTATGCTAAGACACCCAGTAGCTACAACAAGAGAAGACAATTCACGCAATTTTATTAGTTGTTGTTGATTGTAGTCGGTTACTGCAAACATAAAAGTCGCTATAAAAGTAAGATAGTTTTTTATAGCTTAGATATTACGGCGAACAGCGCATACTTTTCAAAAGAAGTTGAGAATAAAGAGTTTTGCAAGTAAAATGGCGATGTGAACCGGAGAGTATCATTATCATTGATTTCCATATTTCTTTATTAAATTCAGAGTCTTCTGTCTTTAGAGATTAACATGGCTACTAGAGAAAAATACGTTATAAACGTTTGATATTCAACACTACTATATCACTATATCTACGAGTATCATCTAGACTCTACATAAAGATTCAACGTACCTAATTTGACGACCGATGTAGCGCGGTGGGCGAAGGTCCGTCTGCGACGCAGGAGGTTGCGGGTTCGATTCCCGCCTCGGAACAAATTTGTGTACGATCTGCAGAAATTTGTTCCGTTGGTCTGGGTGTTTTCTATGTATTAATAAAAAAAACTATCTATGTACATATATAATGTATTAAATATATTAGTTATCTAGAATCTACCCATAACACATGCTTTGAGTAGCTTACTTTGGGGTACATAGTGCTGTGTGGACTGTCCGGAATTATTATCTATCATCTAGACTCTACATAAAGATTCAACGTTACTTATGCGTCATGCATGGTATAGAAGTGGTATAACTATAGATACTGCACTCATTTCCTACTTATTCTAGGCTGTGTTTTTATAAATAATCGTACTGAACCTTTCGTGCGCAAGTCTGACTTGCACTTGGCCAGTTTTATACAAATAGGTTTATGTGATTCCTAAAAAACGATAATCCATCAATATAGAGTAACGCTCGAAGTAAGTAAACAAATCAAAATAAACCTTACGGAAGTGGAAATGTAATTAACGGTGAGTATAGAGTGTAACTCAATACTCGAATGTCGACTTAGTATTTTGTACAGCTTCATACTTGGCGCCTGTCGAGTACTTTTAAGCCTCCACGATTCTTAATCTGCGTCTTGCGATTTTGTAGTGCGTCCTTAGTTTATTAACCTTGCATGCATAGGTTAATAGTTAGTCATTATTTAAGGTCTTTATCAGGCAGTAAAACTATTTTTTACTTATTTATTTAATTACTTTACTTGAAAGAAAGAAAGAAGAAATGAAAAAAAATTTACTTACGTACCCAGCTGTGTTTTTTAAGCGCGATTTCTATCGCCCACATACCACCGCCGTCTTTTTATAAAATCGCGGTAGGTAGTGTGTAGTAGTGTGTAAAATCGTATGCGTCTCAGTAAAAAATGTACTACAAACAAATATCGCAACAAAACGCGCGACACAAGACGCGCTTTATAATCGCGGCTGTGTGACGGAGGCTTTATGGCCACGACGACGCACTACTAAATGGATTCCAGGAACCGAAGTTAGAAAGAAGTTAGTTTAACAGGTGTTGTAATTAATATTTAAAGTTTGTAATGGAAAATTTTCCCAATAACTAGTAGTTCTACGAACAGTAATACCTTGCAAGTATTTCAAACGAAAATCATCAGATTTATTCTACCTTATGTAAAATAGGTTAAGGCTGATATAAACGTGAGAGGAAAAACTTTAGAAGTTGTAGAAAGTACTGTATTCTTAGGTACCTTAGAGAGTAAGCTTCAATGGGTCTCACATATAGATAAGCTATCGAAGAGACTTAGTTCTGCGGCGTATGCAATAAAAAAATCCATCAACTTACAGACGTCTTCTAGACTTGTGTCAGCTACTTACTACTACTACTTCCATAGTATTATGTCATATGGTATACTGCTGTGGGGGAACGCTGCAGACATTAACACAGTATTTGTGCTGCAGAGGAGGGCTGTTCTGGCAATCTATAATATGGGTCCCAGAGAATCCCCAGGTACGTGACAAATTCAAAGAAATAAACATAAATACCTTCTTAAAGTACGTCTCCGAGTTCTGGTAGATTAGGGCACCAGATAGGAAAAGTATGAATTCTAAATATGGTGCTGGAGGAGAATGCGCCTTTAGAATGCTGACAGCCAAAAGAACCCTGAACAGCTAAAAGAATAACCCACTTCAAAAATAAAGGCGCATAGTTATGGTCGAAAAATTTAGCCTTTTTTTTGTCTATTTAGGTATTTAAAATAAAAATCCTACCTAATAATCTATTGGCCTATATGTAACATAAATATAATGTACCTACCTACTGTAGGTACCATAGAAATTTGTTATCTATGGTAGGTACCTAATTCCACAATATACTAAACATAAAACTAAACTATTTATGTCTTACAAAAAATTTTACCTAGGTTAGATTCTATATTAACAAAGAAAAAAATAAGTAATCTAAGAATAAGAACAAATAAGAACTAGTATTTATAATAATAGTAGGGAAGTCCCTTATACAGAGAGTTTTTACCTCACGGTATGTACCCAACATTTTATCGGCAGCGTTGGTTTTGTGTTGATGTCGGAAACCCTTGAAAGTTTGCCCCTCGATTTTACCACAATAACGAAAACGGTTGGGTATAATGTTAAATATGTAGGTAGGTAGGCTCGTACAGAAGGTTTCATAGCACTCACGAACATCAAACCGCTTTTGAATATCACATTCTCACACCTAAGCAAGGAGGTTCGAACACTTCATTTTTATGTTACACCCCTCCATTGCTTCTCGCTAACTTTGTCTGAATCGCGTTTACTGATGATAACCCAAAACATACTTGATAATACCTATAGTTTAAGTACTTTACCTACTTTCATTCTTTTTAAGAACAGTTTACGAACCACAATTAAAACTTTAAAGATTACTAATCAAAGTCACCGATAAGCGCGCAGACAAATTGACGAAACACTGTCATCTACAATATTATTCGTTTCGGCGAATTATATGAGCTACAATATTAATAAAAATAATCTAAAAAGCATCAAGCTTTGGTTTCAGTCGGTAGGTTTCCATGCCGATCGCAAGCTGCATCGACACACGATAGGAGCTTCACAACTTGACAAGTTAACTCTCGCGTGATGCAGCGACAAATTTAAAGGCTGTGGGTTTAAAGTTTAAACCCACAGCCCAACGCCTAAACGCTCCAAACTAGCTTTCCATGGATCATGTAATATAGAATAAACATTTTATATTCCCGCATGGAAAAGTTTCGAGGCTATTTCTATTCCATGGGAACTGATGTATGGGATGAAATGGGCCTATGTATTGTTCCAGGTCTAGAACTATGTCTTCAAAAAAATTCAGCCCAATCCATTCAGTGATTTTTGCGTAACAAAAACATCCATACATCCACACATAAAAACTTTCGCGTTCAAATATTAGTACGGATAGTTCCTTGTGAAAGTTTAGTTGGTGCTTTAGACTGTCCACCAAATAGACTAGCCATCTCAGTTATTCGGCTACAGTTTTACTATATTCCTGCGGATGTAGGAACCGTAGGACAGTTTCCAGTATAATCAAAACGTGCGGCGGATACTAATGCGAAATGCTAAGCAATGATGACGTGGTTTCACTACACCGATTGAGCACCAATGAAGATCGCATAAAGATGGACATTAAATCAAACGAACTTCCTCTACCAATAATTTGTCTTTAGTCAAACACTATTGCATTAGAGGTATATTTATAGGTAGTGTAATAGAGGTATTAATAATCTAGCTAATTAAGGATCACTATAGGTCATGCAGGACATAACAATGTATAGAAAGAGAGGAAAACGTAATTTTTAAAAGTATACATATACTATATTTTACTGATGAGATGATGAGGATCATCATCATCAAACTCTCTCTTCAGCTTTATGTATTTATTTATTTGGTACACTAAACAGACATAATACAATAAATAATAATACAAACAGAAAGACGTATTAATAGAGTTTAGACTTTATCCCTAAATATGTGTACCTACACAGCATGATTAAAGAGCAGTTCAACTTATATGTGAGCAAATACCTATTGGAAGTGAATATAGGAATAAAATAATTTTGATTTTAAATTTGATAAAGGCGTTAAAAAAGATATTTTTTTTATAAAAATTGGTTTAAATGTCTTTTTTTTATTTAAATAGCTTTTTGTAAAAAATTATATATTGAAGATGGCGAAGCGTAACGCGTGTAATTCTATACTTAAATTCTACGTGATTCGTAACAGAACAAGTAATCAACCTACTAACGTATAAATAGAATTCTCCGAGCAAGTTTGGAAGCTTCGCATCTAGTTATAATCATATTCTGTGCTATGTTTGAGGATTCACTTGAAGCTCCATTCATTGGCGCGGCCGCTTGCAGTTCCCAGGCAAAGGTAAGTAAACTCAGATAAGGGCGGAAGTGAGGCCAACGTTCCCTGCCGTCTGATAAAACAACACCTGCCTTACTTTGTTCATTGACACTGTTAGCGCTATCCAAACGCTAGAGTACAACACAGATAGCGACACCTTTCTCGTTTTGTGTCGAACACTTTAGCATAAAGAATTGGAACTTGGAGTGTCCGGGTTTCGGAGAATTATGTTAAGAAGAGGCTCTTTGTTTTACAAAGGCTCGTCCAGGAAAGACGATCATGTCTTTTTCTCGATAAACAGTATTGTTGTTTCCCAGTTTCGGATCTCCGGTCACAGACACGAGGAATATGTAATTTTTTCTGTGTACTCATATAATAGATGCAAAGCATTATTAAGAACTTATAACTGTAGGTATAGAAGATCTCCATTGTAATAGCTATGAGCAACGCCTTGCCACATAATGCTGAGTCTGACGCCACTTTGTAGAATAAATGTTTTCACTTTTAAGAATACTGGAATTATTTTTAATATTACCTTCTATATATAATAAATTAAATAATGCTGGACAATTCACACAGCATCATATAGGTATATATTATGTTTAATAGGTAGGTTGGTTTAATACAATATAAAATGTTACGCATACAGGCGTAACGTGGTATTTCTGGGTAGGTTAGATTTACATTCCGTTCACCCCCGAAAATATCTACTTATTTCCGAATCAAAGGCAAAAACTTGTTCCGTACTCGAACTTACCCATTTCCTTTTAGTCGGCAAAATCAGGGTAAAAGGCGCCTGGTGAACCTCCAGAAATGGTGTGAAATAGAATGGCATAGCGATTGCCTTTGAGGACCCTTGTGCACACGTTTGAAAAGCCACGGAACAAAAAGGGGCCTTCCCATCCCACATGACAACGGCTGCTTTTTATCGTTGTCTAATACTGGATACAGAATAAAATAACAGAACCTCTCACGATTGAAAATGCATATTCAGACGAATGTAAATTATTGTATTATTTCAATAAACAAAGTAGATGCTTCTCTAAGAGTTAAAACGAACGCGTTGACTGACAGTTAGCAAACCAACTATACAGATAAGTTGTTGAAGTAGCAAATGTAGACGAAAATAATTGCCAATTGAAGGCACAGAAAGCTCGTAATATGTATGTAGATAAGTATTCACCTCCTTTTATCCACTTGCCTCATGAATAAGACATATAACTTCAAAGATTCAGCGGCACAAACGACAGACAAAGTGCTGTCTATAAGTAGTTTGTCCTTCCATAAAAATGTGTCACGAAGTTTCACTGATATTTACTAGAAAAATACTTGCGTAGGTGCCTACCAAGCTATGTAAAACGATCGTAATTGGTTTAAGGAAAATTCCAGTACGCGTTTGTGATAGTAGGAAACAGTTTAATTACGACAAAAGTTTTCGAGAGCTCGATAGACTTTAACTTGTACATCCACGTACCTACACAAACCGTAGGTACGAAAAATAATGATATACTATATTCCGTGAAATTACCCTACGTGGAATCTCTCAAATCCTTTTGGAAACTAATAACGTTCGTATGAAACAAAGATTCAAGTAGCCTACGAACATGAAACTATTCAGTCGTGACCAAATTACGAAAATTGGTTTCATGCACCCGGTACAGGTCTAAAGGATGATGATGATGATACATGTCTTTGTTGATACATGTATATGCATAGAGTATCTATGTATCATCATCCTCATCAAACAGGTTTCAAAATGATGATAATACATAGACATGTATCATCATTATCATCGACCTACAGTAGTCCACAGCTGGACATTGCTTACTCAGCGCCATAGAGCCATTTATAAACAGACGATAACTTTTTTCGTCCTCGTAAACTAAAGCACAACGAAAATAAGAACTTAAAGTTCGATATACTGGCGATAGATGCCTGTTCGAAACTGCAGATTACGGAATCATTTAGGTACTAATGGAACCAGGTTTCAAAATGGTTAATGATGATACATAGGCATATCAGTAGGCCACAGCTGGACATTCCTTAATCAGGCATAGAGCCATTTATAAACAGACGAAGACTTTTTTCGTCCTCGTAAACTAAAGCACAACGAAAATAAGAACTTAAAGTTCGATATACCAGCGATAGATGACTGTTCGAGACTGCAGATTACGGAATCATTTACATATCTAGGGAACGCTTGTATGGAGCGCTTGCAGTCGCTTGTACTCTCTGGCGGCACCATATCCTGCAAAACTCTCTTCTATGTAAAACGAACGCAGATATTTAAAAGGCAATTTGTGGAAGAAATGGCTCTCTTTATTCCTTGTACGTTCAAAGTGGCTTTAAATTGCTGTTTGTTACGGAAGACCTATGTATCTGGATATTATTGTCTTAAGCAAATGTGCAGTAAGTACATTTTTATGTAAAGTAGTTACATGTTTTGTATTATCATATTGGTACTCATTAATTACACTACACTAATATTATAAAAGCGAATATTTGTATGGATGGATGGATGTTAGCTCTTCACGCCAAAACTACTGAACGGATCGTTCTGAAATTGAATAGACGTAGTTCCAGGCCTGGAATAAAATATACTTTTCATAAATTGTCACGCGAGTGAAGCCGAGAATGAGCAACTTGAAGCATAATATTATTATAAACCTTTTAATTGAAAGTGTTGACGTTACTGATGACTGGAAAATAGCAAAAGTATAGCCTATTCCCAAAAATAATGATCCATTACCGTATTAGGATCCAAGACTGATTGCACAGGATACTCTCGAGGAGGTAGTAACCTGCCTCTCCACGTACTGTTCTTTCATAAATAAAGTTGATAGTATTTTCAACAGCGTATCTTTCATAAATTCATAAATTTTCACCAGAGTGCTCTCTGCTCACTCAATGCTAATTCCACCCATCCATAGCTTCATTTTTATAAGGTTCTTATAACAACAGCGTTCAAATCACAAATGTCATGTCATTGTCAAGGACAACCAGCTCTCACGTTTTATGACACTGACATTATCATCATCATCATCATCATCACCAGCCTATAATAGTCCAGTGCTGGACATAGGCCTCTCCTAATGAGCACCATATATGGCATCATTATGACATTATATCACTGAAATATTTTGTTTGGCATTCCCTAGAGCCTGTACAGTGTAAAACCTCTGTACGCTAATGTTATATTTAAAAACACTTTCTAAAAAAAATGTAATGGATCAGTTGAGCTGCCTCAGGACGGTTGCAATAGTCTGCAGTTAGGTCAGTAATAATAATTTCAATTGAAAATTAACGTAATCTTTATTAACAACGAAAATTACAATCAAGGAATAGAAAAAAATACAACTAGTATATACAATTGAAACTATTAAGAGCTAACTGCAGACGGTTGCAAACAGTGTAAAGGGAGCTCAATCCATGTCAATACCAGTCGGAAGCGTCCCCAAAACACTGTCTGCATTACCACGCTGTATGGCAATGCTGGTGCGCTGAGCCAGATACTCACCAGCTCTTGGGTCACGCGTCGCATCGGTCATACGCTCAGATAGTTTTTTAAAAACTCGGTGAGCCTCGGTACCCCACCGTTCTAGGGTCTCGCTCGACTCCAAATACTGAAATTACTATTTTAATTTGTTTCTATGTTTCGATAAATTCTATAGTCTAATTCCTTGTTTCTGAAAACGAGCATAGCATTCGGCCTTGCCAAATTCTACACAATGCTGAGGCCCCTGCTTTTCCTACCCTTTTTTATGTACTGTTATTTTTTTCTTTTTTGTTTATATTGAAATTTTGGACTACATATCTAGTATTAAGTTTATAAAATAATATTGAAACATGTAAACAGGAAAAAACAAAAAATCGTTATTTTTTTTTCCTGTGGCATCTTACAAAACTGGAGGACTCTTATAGAATGGACATCTGAAGGATGTTAAGCTTTATCAAATCAACACCATGCGACATTTATTCGTATCTCGGCAAAAGAAGGTTCCAAAAGACACCCTCGTAATATATCAGAATAAAATGTAACAATTTTACTTCTTCTTTTTTTAATTTAGCCATTATGGTTCTCTACAGAAATTCCGCATAGATAGAGAGCTGCCTACTACATTATTTCAGAAAAAGCTCCAAACCTCAAACCGACAAATCTGGGACTACAACGATAGTGACCCGACAAGATGAGCCAAGTAAAGTGCAAGGGCATTATCCTATCTTTTCTCGTCGCGCTTTGTCGTTTTTTCAACCCTTACTTAGGTTTGAATTATAACAACTTAGGTTTGAATTATAACAGACTAGCATCTGCCTGCTGCTTCGCACGCGTTGTTTCATGGATACGTCTCAAGCCTGTTTCTATCCCATGGGATAACTGATTTATGCGATGAAAAGTAGCCTGTGCTAGAGCAACGTCTATTCCAAATTTCAGCCCTATCCGTTCTATAGTTTTGCGTTAAAGAGGAATAAATATCCATACATTCCTACAAACTATCGCATTTATAATATTTTTAAGGATAAACAATGTTCATTTAAGATTTAAACAGTTTTCGTGCGAATGGTAAGTAACACAAAATTGATTGTTTTTGTAAGTTTGTGAAAAAAAGCAGCGCAAAATCAAAAAATAATGCTCTACATTTTAACTAACTAACCTCGAACAATTCAAAGTAAGCTCTGCCATGAAAGTATAACATGAATTCAATTTATAAAATAACAATGTTCAATTACTTAACAAAATTAAATTTGTATCGAAAGGAAAATTATACATTTTAGGAGATCCCCAATCTCGTAGCAATCAAAGTCCAAAAATTTAAATTCGTTACAGGCGGGATAGATACTTCAATTAATATTTTTGCTCTTAAAGTTAAATGGAATTTTTAAATTAAATAAACTATAGTTAGGTAAATCAAAAGCGGTACTCATGATGATGATGATCAGACAAAAATAAACAATAATTCGTAATAGCTTCCGCCTGCGGCTTCCCACGCGTTTTTCTCGGATAAAGAGAAGCTTAATATTTTATTCCACGAAGTACCTACTTACAGATGTAACTACCCGATTTGTTCAATATTTTTGGCGTGAAGGTGTTTCCTCGAAAATTTAGAAGAGATAGAGATACCTACTAAGTGGAATAAAATATTAATTATTCCACTTAGTAGGTAGACAGACTCTTACAGGGAACCATATTATAAACATCCAAACAAAGCATTTTTAATGTTAGTATGATCAGTTGTAGTTAATGTGCAATATTTTTAGATAATTTCTAATATTTTTGAACTTACCTACATACCACAACTTTTATCGAGCCCCGTAATTCATAAGTGACATTGGTATACTGTGCTTATTACGAAATGAAATCCAAAAGCCTATATAGAGGCTGTAGGCGGGGTTAAAAAGGACTCGGCTGGCAGTATATCATTTATCTCGGAGGATGTACGGTACATTTAGCTTCGGGAATGATTCCTCAAAACCCGAATGTTTTTCAACGTATGTGGAGGAGAGCTCAGCCATATTTTAGCCGGCAACACTCCATTAGCGACGCGGAACCCCAACCAATACGGCTCGGGACAATCTGCACTGACAGGGGCATTCACCCCGCGTGCAACCACCCCTCGTTTTTGTTATAAAATCAATACCTAAGTAGGTATATTTGGAACACGGCTTCCTTCTGCAACAATATACGGATGTCGACTTGCAAGCTGCAGGATTAACCGAAATCCAATTTGGAAAGAATGAATTCCTGTCTGAATAGGTTTCCTTTTCTATAGAAATAATGGATCATTCGCGGCAGTCTCATTGAATCGGTCCCGTCCTATCCCCACTGAGACTTCTGCGAATGGACACTTTGCGAATATTTGCGCAAATACCTAGCCAAGAAAGCTTACCATAGATCAGCTATTTCATTGCCGCAGATAAATAAAATAAGCTTTATTTCCTATTGTAAGTATTTTTTTTTATTATAAACATTCACAAAAATTTTACGTTATTCATGGAATTTTTAAAAAGAATAACCAGCTGTTCCAAAATTAAAACGAAAAAGTAAATTACTCAGACGGATCTATAGAATTGATCGAGTTGTACTTGCCACTCACGCAAGACATTTTGCGTTTATTTTCTTTGGACGTTTCATTGAATAGGGCCTAATGTACATACCTACATTACACAGAACACCGCATCGCTTTCCCTGTGTGGGTTAACTAGAAGCTTCCTTATTCAGGTCAATAAGATCCACTGGGTATATAATGTGGGTTTAATCACAAGGCCTGGGTACGCGATTCATTTCATTATATGCCTGGACGCACAAACTCAATGCGGTACGAAAGATTGATAAATACCTCACTTACGCGATTGAAACCCAAAATAAATCAAAGGATTTCCTTTGATCGACATTTGTCAATCAGCCTAGCTCGTCTATATCTAAGTCTAATAATGTTCATATTTATAATGGTACCTAACTGATGAATGATGATCAACGCAAGTGCCGAAAAGGATGAATAATTTACGATCTGGGAAAACAATTTAAACATACACAGCCTTACCACAAAAAACAAAATCACGACGACTTAGACACGTGTTTAACAGTCCTTTAGCAAAGTCAAACTACGAAACCATGTTAAACAAAAACTGTTAAACACGTGTCTAAGTCGTAACTTTTTTTTGTGGTAAGGCCGGTTATGTTTGATTGCGAAGCTCTCCTTTCCTTGGTTGGGGCTAGATAATGCTGTGTGGATTGTCCATTGCTAGGTATATATTTTTCATTCACAGGTATTTATCGCGTTTCTTTAAGTACCTTTATAACGAAACTAGCATAACATGAGCATCATGTAAACTTAACAAATAATAACAAAATGTTTTAGGCAATGTTTTAAATATTGTAGCTTCCTTGATAGTCTCGTACACTTTTATCAAGTCTTTATAGTTTTTGGCTTTGGCATGTTTGCGGAGGCACGCACGGACGACTTTCATGCGATAATTCGCAAGAAAGTCGCATCTCTACTTCAGCGTGCGCGAGCCAGTAGCAACAGTATCCTGAAAATGATTGTGTCGCGTCTGGACTGTCCCATTCAATATAAATGGATGACAATATCAATGGGTAAATGCCACTGTTAAGTTCCATTTAAATTTAACAAGTTACCTATTTAAAACTTAATAATTGTATATTTTATCATTATGTAATTATTATATTTAAATCTGTGTGACATTTAATTTAATTAATTAGTTTATAAGTATTCTATGGATTTAATCTGAAATAAATGAGTTAATAATATAGTCTCTAAATACTTGAGACCTACACCTACACATTATATTATATCTATAGTTAACTAATCTTGATGTGTTTATTACCTAAGTACTACGCAATATTTTACTTGTATCAAAGTGACTCAGGTCTCTAGAATGCCAGTGCAATCTAAAATGGATAACATCATATGTTGAGAAATGAATGACTAATTCTGAATCGTATTCCTGGAGCTTCAAGTTATTTTGGATAACCTAGTTTGGCTTCCGGTATATTTTTATCGCGTGAATATCACTACATAGTATAAAACAAAGTCGCTTCTGTCCCTATGTCCCTATATCCCTTTGAATGCTTAAATCTTTAAAACTACGCAACGGATTTTGATGCGGTTTTTTTAATAGATAGAGTGATTCAAGAGGACGGTTTATACGTATAATAAAACCGTGCGAAGCCGGGGCGGGTCGCTAGTATAAAATAAAGCTAAACAATTCACTCTGCATCATCTATCACAAGCTAAGTAGAGTAAGAGTTATGGGTACTAGATAACTGATATAACAACTACTTAATACGATGCATAAGTTACGTTTTAGAAGGTATGTTAGTAAATATCTGGTGATACGAACATGGGTGATTCTACGAAAACTCGTTTTTTGTCTGACTTCTGTGGCACATTTTTTTTTGTTGAAATTGCACATCATGATAGTATATTCTAAATAAAGATTTAATTTTGAATTTTTTGGTAGTGAAGGGAACTTTATTGGCTTTATGGTTACGGAGTTATTCAATTTTAAAAATATGGTGTCCACGGAAATCAGAATTTATATCACCAAAATCAAATATGGGTTGGTTTATCGATAAAAATATGTGTTTTCGGTAGTAAGTAGATTATTAAGCTAAATACCAATTATTTGACGTTTGTAGTTTTAATCAGTTTTTACAAAAACACCTTTAAATCATTACTGTAAATACAAGTAACTTTTTACAAAAATCACACTAACAATGTTTATCTTTGTATTAAAAATATTATAATTATTCATTTTGTATTTATTATAAAGTTTTATCCAAAAAAACATCATAAAAACTGTAAAAAAATATTATTGAGATGTTAATGAACCCGCAAAATCCACGGAAATCACACCACGGAAATCAAAAAAAATAACAAAATCTTAGAAATTTTCTTAATTTGCTGGTTTATTTTACATTGAAATATGCAGTCGAAATTAGGAACACAAAAGGCATGAATTATCATCATTAATAAAACAATAGGATTAGCACAAACAAATTTATAGTCAACATGGTAATCAGAATTTCTAGATACCAAGCCACGGAAAGTGATTACGTACCGAAATAACAGAGTGACGTAAAGACATACACCTTTGTTGTACACACCACTGATGGGGCGTGACTGATAGTTTCTCTCAATCTAAGAACTATTTACGCAGATATTAAAGTACAGTATTTATGAATAATTTAGTGCGCACCAGGGAAATCAGAGCTAAACGACGGACGCGAAGTTATCTCGTTGTAACTTGTCAACTAAAGCTTAGTTTTGCGTAGTAATAGCGTCAAATAAGCAAGTAACTATCTGGATTATTGTGAACCTATGTAAATTAGTACCAGAGTTTTTAGGAAATGATATAAAAATTTATTAACACCGGAACATGAGGTCCGGACGCACCACGGAAGTCATAATTTCCAAGGATTTTATTTATTTTTACTTATTTAAAATAAGAATATTAAAAAACTAAAAAAGGCCTCCCCTATTATTTTTGTCTAATCTACTATCATAAAAAAAATCAAAGGGCTAGGGATACTTTTTGTATGATTTTTCGAGCCGGACATGTATTTTTGAAACCCGGGAGAATCACCCTAATTTCAATAGGCTGGAATCGAACCCGCAACCTCATGTGTCCCAGATCGATTCGTATAATTGTTACCCACATCAATACCTGGAAAACCAGACCGACGCAAATTGATCAGATTAAGTTTACCATCCGAAGCTTTTATCCAGCTTCCTTTCACACTAGATCCTGTGTGTCACATATCGGGCCATCCACCTATAACGCAGAAGGAGGTTCGATTCCCGTCACTGAAAAAAAAATTATACGATCTGTAGATATACCACAAAGTTACATATAGATTATCTGGATGTAAAAATGTAATATGTAATGTATGCTACCTATTATTGTAAGTTATCCATTGACTATCCATAACACAAGCTTTGCTCAGTTTAGGCCTATATGCAGTGTGGAATTTTCGTTATTTATTTGAGTAAATAATTCAGAAGTTACTAATATAAAAGAAGATAGGCACAGGAGCTTTACGGGAGCTTTCATTTGGTCCATTACGATCGTATATTAGGTCGGTAAACCACCAATTCTACCGGATATTACACTTTTATAACAGCGAGAATCGTAAAACAGCAATTATAACTTTTATTTACCCACTTCGATGTGAAGCTATTAAGCGTTTTGTGTATGGCCAGCTGTGGAGCAATATTCAAATTCATTCCCGTGGTGCGAATAAGCGAAATTACATCAATTTACAAATGGAGGGTGGTTAAATAACGAAATTGGTTTTCAGTGATTGTTTTTTGATGATAAAATGTCACTAAGGTAGGCACAATCGGGCTAGAGTTTTGCATGTCACACGGGTGGAAATTTAAAGGTCACACAATCAATCATTTACATCATTTACTTACAAAATGAACTTGCTAAATTCAATAATTTACACTCGAAACTGACAACGGAACCAGACTCGCTACACAGCTCGGCTGACGAGATAATCCGAACAATTAGTCCCTTGCAATGTACAGTCATAAATAGTATGTTAATCCCTATTTAATGCATCCGACTCTGTGAACAGTCGCGCCGAGAATTGGAAAACAATAGTCGTAAGTTGGAAACCAGAGGCTGTTTCACAGACATGGCCGCATGCCGCTGCATGATCATACAAGCACATTGATCTTCGATAGGTACAGGATAAAACTCGTATTTTTTACTTTATTTACAATTATTTTAATTTTACTTTGTGTATCAATTGGGGCTTTTCTTACTATCTCTAATTAAACGGAAGATGCTTGGTTCGTAAGCACAATTTTTTGTGGTGGATCTCTTGCAGCTCTTTTTTCTTCTTGACGTGAGCTTTCCAGCGCAACTTCACGTCAAATGTCACTGTATTTTCGCATCTAGTTCCTAAGGCAGTTATGGGCTAGGGTATATTATGTTCCTTCAAGGTTCAATTCAATTACACCAAGAATTGAATTGAGCTAAGGAACATATATACCCTAGCCCATAACTGCCTTATCACCAAGGACCATACATGTATATACCCTACAAGCTCTGCTTAGCTTGGGTCTTTACGCTATGTGATTTTTCCAGAATTATTTACTAACTCCCTCATCAAAAAGTGCGAAGAAATCTTTCGAAAATCTTTTTATATTATGGAATTTTAAAAATAAATAAAAAATGCTGAATAATTCAAACAGCATCACACCTAGCCCCATGATAGACAGTTTTTTTATAGGTACTAGATAACTGATAGGTAATGCGTCAAGCTGAAGACAGGGCGCTACGCGGCGCTCATTAGGGGAGGCCTATGTCCAGCAATGGACTAATATAGGCAGATGATGATGATGATAAACTGATAGGTATCATCATCGTCATCCGCAACCCTTCACCCACAGCTGGGCTATAGGTCTCCAAACTTTCTGTCACTCCACACGGTACTGCGCCAGTCTCATGCAGGTTCATCCCGCGATGTAAGTGATGTCATCTGCCCATCTCTCTGCTGGACGTCCGACTTCTCTTCTATACCCTGTTCTTGGACGCCTTTCAGTTAGCGCCTGACTCCACCTGTTGCCTTATCTCTAGGTAACTGATATAAATATAGATAATTAGTATCTGCCCGCGTCTTTGCACGCGTTGTTTCTATGCAAACGTTTCAAGGCTATTTTGATCCAATTGGAACTGATTTATAGGATGAGAAGTAGCTTATGTTTTATTCCAGGCCTGGAGAATACATCTGTTCAAAATATTAGTCCGATCCGAAAGTAGTTGTTGCGTGAAAGATTTCACTCTTTTACACCTACACATCCTTACATACAATATTAGTGAGGATATAATAAGCCTCGCTCCTTATAATATTATATTTGATTTTTCTTCTATTAGCTTCTGTAATTATAGGAAACTTAATTACCTTATTACGAGCACGAGGACATACTCGCTTGATATCATAATTATGAGCTACGTCATATAATTTATTTATAACCCTCCGATTTGATTTTTTATTTGAAACCCAACGTTGAATTAAAAATTCCCAAGCCTCAAGCTCCTAGTTGGTTTGCTATCGGTCGTGGATGCGCGCTTTGAAGAATTCTAACTACGCCACGCTCCAAGTCTCCCATAATTACTATAGCCGAGAACATTCCATTCCTCGGGGAACCACAACCGAAACTATAGTCTATCTATAAAATAATAGGGTGTAATATCGTTTTATAACAAAGGGTGTTTTGTGATGTACGCTAATGATGAGAAAAAGCCTCTTGTCTCGTGGTAAATGCATCTGATATTGTAATATTATATCGAAAATTGTTTCTTAGTTAAGAGAAAATTATATTTAGAGTATAATAATTCAAACAGTTGAGCTAACTGCAGACTGTTTTACACGATCAAGAGGTGGATTAACTTATCTAGTTATATCAACACCTATCGGAAGGGTTCCAAAGACGCTGGCTGCATTACCACGCTGTATAGCAATGCTGATGCGCTGCGCCAGATACTCACCAGCTCTCGGGTCACGCGTCACTTCGACCAGACACTCAGATATTTAAAAAAATCCTAGAGCCTCGGTACCTCACTCCGACTAAGGGTTTCGACTCAAAGGGGAGCAAATGCGTTTAAGCTCTGTCGAAATATTCGCGCCACTTGAGATCCTCGTCAAAATCTGTAGCCGCACCCGACCTAGCGTGAGTCATTGGAACAAATATAATAAATGTTTATGCGATATTAAAATATGCTTATACCTTCTGCGATCGATGACGTGTATGGTCTAGAATTGAAAATGTAAGAAACGTGAAAAGTTTACGAATATATGACGTATAGAACTCTCATACTTTGACGTATTAATTATGACTATAAACGGATTAACTACGGACCTTCATCATCATCAACCTATATTAATCCACTGCTGGACATAGGCCTCCCGTAATGAGCGCCATAGCGCCCTGTCTTCAGTTTGCCGCATCCAGCACCTGCTGGCAATCTTTCGCAGATCGTCATCCCACCTGGTCGGAGGGCGTACTACACCTCGTGAGTGGCGGTCTCCACTTAAGAACAGGTTTACCCAAACGGTTGCCAGTTACGAACTAGGAACCTTCATTGTACCTTTACTAGGAACGTCTTCTTGCTTCGTGCTCATAGGGATGCTGACCACGCGCGTCTTGAGCCGCACTCACCTTGAATAAGCCCCTCAAACTGCAGACTGTTGCGAATAATCTGGACGTAGCTCAACTGATTTATTGATACTGGACTTCATCAATAGACGTTGTAGATTGTAACGAGCAGCTATCTCACTTTTCGTGAGACGTTGGCACTTGGCAACGTTTAGAATTATTTTCGTGACACTTTGGGAATGAGCATATCTCTCGCAAGACGTTGGGAATAACATTCATTATTTTGGATGAAACGTTAGTGTTCTTTCTTCCAACACATCAAAGGTTAGAAGTTAACCCGCTTACTGTCATAAATGTATGATGTGTTTTTGTGTGGTTATTTCATAGTTCCGAAATATAAAGATATTCAAATAAGAACTAGCCTTATTATTTGACTATGAGTCATCTCCAAATTCTATCGGTCACGAGTTATGTCATTGTTAACCTTTCGTTAAATTATTACCTGTGTCATATTTTAAGTTTAGGAAATTTCAACAAGTTTGTAATAGCTTAGGTTATAATTATTTGATAAAATATGTCAATAAAGTTCAATTTAATTAATTACTTTGAACTTTATTGATACAGTCTAGTTCAAGCCTACGCAAAATGACGAAAACACGCCTACAGCAAATTGATGACGATATCTTCCTACTATAACTTACTTACATAATAACGAACTTTGAAGCTATCATACTGAAGATCAGAACAGTAAACAATTTTGTTATGTCTACACCTAACGTTATCATACGTAACCAAGTTTACTAATTTGCCAAGTATAACAACAAAGGTACAAAGCGGAAATTGCTTTGTTTGTTCTTATAGAATACAATGTAGAATAACAAAATCGTTTTCAAAGAATTATGAGCTATTCAGACTTGTTAACTAAACTAAGCTTTCTTACCCTTTACCTTTAAGACTATTTTACATTACAGTACAAGTTGATATAGGAAATTAAAATACTTAACATTACATTAAAATAAATAATTTTCAAGTCCGTAATAGACGTAAAATGTTTCGTTATAGTAGCTACGGATATCGGTACTAAAATAAGTAATTCTTGTTGATTCCCCTGTCCCTATTTCCCGACCTATAAAAGGATCGATGGGGTTGTATGGCAAAGTGGATGTCACTTTAATATATCACCATGAGTCGACCGATTCGGAGCAAGGGCTATCGACGGAATAATCTAAACGAATTTTCGGTCATAGGTATGTTTGTTTATTTGATCAAACGAATAATGGTAATGGACGTACTATCTATCCAAGGCGAACTTTGAACACATAAGGAATTCTAAGAAATTCAATAGGTTCTTGAGCCTGTGGCACAATAGCTAGCTTTGCCGTAAGGAATGTAAGGTTGCTGGTTCGAGTCTTGTCGATTTCGTAATCCATTGAGATATTATTTAATTTATTAGAAATTGGTCGTATGGGTAGGCACTACATGAACGAAGTACCATTCACACATACACAATACACATTATATTTCCACATAGGTAAGCCTCATCCTAGTAAACAAGTAAAATATTGGCAGAATAAATATCTTTACCTTCAAGTTTTTGAAGCTTACCGTAGCTAAATTTGATGTCTTTTATATATATTTATTTTCTACTAACTGATCTGCAGCAGACGTTCTGTAAAAAAGACATATTAAACACTTACCCCCTTTAATAATAGTTTGTTGGTATGCTAAGCAGCGTTATTTCTCATTGTGACTTATTATGACATACATAATGACACGTATCATACAAGGTGAGAAATAACAATGCTTTAACTGATCAAACTATTATGTAAAAGAGTTTTCTAGAATTTCCCAATTTACTACATAACTCCAATATTTATCAGCGATAACACGAAATTTTTTTAAAAATAGCTCAAACGATCCATCTAATTTCCAGTAAACGCTATCAAACAAAAAATCGTTTCATTTTAATTTATACTAGCTGCGCCCCGCAGCGTCGCCCGCGGGTAAATTTATTTATTTCTCAAATATCATATTTTTATACATAATATGCTATTCCCGACGAAGACAAATCCAAAAACACAAAAATCATAAAAATCGGTCCAGCCGTTCTCGAGTTAAAAGTGTTGTAACAAACACGACTTTCTTTTATATATATAGATAGATAAATAGATAATAGGTTTTTGTATGGAAATTCAAGCGGCACAACCAAAAAGTGAACAGCCCTCTGTGACCACTTACATTACAACCTGCATGAATTATTACACAATTGTCGAACCAAATCACAACCGCAGAGTAGCAATTAGGCAATGGTTAACATAATCATGAAATGGTGGTTGGTTTAACCAAAGTGCCAAAGGTTCGTTCAGGGATCGCGTAAACAAGCTGTGTACTTATGCTAATATGCATTTATTAATGTAGTTCTTTAATGTAGACAATAATACATAGCATAAACTTCTTCTTATCTATATTTATAAAGACAACACTGGATGACTCATCAATAGATCTCTATGTGTTACAAGAGCTACGAAGCTGAAATTTTGCATGGAGATTCCTTTTAGGACGTAGGCACCCATATTTCTGGTAATTCGTATAATATTTTAAGATAGTTATAATGGTGGTAGGTATGACTAAAATCCACGCAAATGAAATCGGTCAGTTTGAATGATACTATAACATAGGCGAGCTTAAACCCTGAAAAGAGTTACTCCATTTAACCTCAAAGTTACAGAACAAAACATTACAAAGATATTTTATTATTAGTGCCTATGGGAGTGACATAGGTAGTCAATTTGACTAAACTCCTTCATCTATATATTTATATTATTATATATATAAAAGAAAGTCGTGTTTGTTACAATACTTATAACTCGAGAACGGCTGGACCGATTTGTATGATTTTTGTGTTTTCGGATTTGTCTTCGTCGGGAATAGCATATTATGTATAAAAATATCATTTTTGACAAATAAATAAATTTCCCCGCGGGCGACGCTGCGGGGCGCAGCTAGTAATAAATAAAGAAAAAAAATTATTATCATCCATACAAAAGTCCCAGAATACTCGGAATAAACATCTGCAAAACGAAAAACATTTGTCCCGAGGCGGGAATCGAAGCCGCAACCTCCTGCGCCATATGTAGAGCATTGCCCACCTTGCCTTAGAAGTAGAGGTTATCAAAGGATTAGGCATTTTCAGGTTTTTTTAACTGTTGTTGCCGACAACAGTAAAAAAAACCGGCGTTTCTGTACAATTGCATAAATTTCCATTTCATATGTAAATTGTTCATCCTTATCCAAACTTATTTTTCAATTTATGAGTAGTCAAAATTCTATTCAAAGGTTCATGTTAAGTCTGAACGAAAATAAATACAGGGAGGTACTTATAAATAATATCAAGGTTCTAAGCAAGTGGAACCACATGAATAATTTAGTGGCAGGAACTATTTCGTCTTACATGGAGATTATGTTGATGAGGCTTCCTACAAAAATATCAATTACTGCCTTCTGCGTTACACGCGTTTTTCTGGGATAAAAAGTAACAATGTTTTTATAGATAGCCCTACATCTGTGCAAAATTGTATCTCGCTCCGTTCGGTAGTTTTGGCGTTGTCTTCGAACAAACAGCTCATAACTTCACAAACTTTCGCCTTTTTATATTACCAGGATAAGACATGGTGGCGCATGGCGGTCATGACGTAAGAATCGACCTTACCGCGAACTGAGTTGGACAGACTTCCACCAAGAGAACCTACCACTCGAATAACAGCTTTGCTCAAATTTTGCCTGTAGGCTCCTTTAAGGACGTAGACATCAGCTAAGAACGAGAAATGAGAAATTCGTATTCTAAGGTAGTTAAAATGGGGTCAACGAAGTGTTACTAAAGTCCACGTGAATGAAATCGCGAGTGGGCCAGCTAGTTTATTACCCTACTAATATTTTAAACACGAAAATTTGTAAGTATGGATGGATAGATGTTTGTTACTATTTCATGCAAAAACTACTGAACGGATATGGCACAAAGATAGATTATAGTCGGAAATAACACATTGGCTATATTTTATCCCGGAATTCCCAAGGGAACGGGAATTACTACGAGTGAAACCGCGAAGCGCTGCTAGTACATTATATTTTTGTGAAAAGTATTTTTTTACATTTCGTTATCTATTTTATTGTGCTATTGCTAAAATATAACTCTTTTTCATCGCGCAGGTCCGTTCGTGACGGAATTTTCGCGGGTTATAAAAGAAGATGCCTCTAAGGTCTTTACGAGACATAAGCCAGCATTACGCTGAGTTAGGACCCTTTAATAACATTATGTATTTTTACTAAAGTGTGTTTTCTTCACTGGTTTTAGGTATTATTCCTATGAATAAAAGTACTTCTATTCTATTCTACTGCGATCTGCCAATCTGATCAATCTGCCAAGCGTAGTGATAATGTCTTAACCCTCCTTGTTTAGAGGAAGTTCATTCAGAAGGAAGAAAATCAGGGGACAAATGTGTGAGGATATTAAGGCCAGCCTACAAGTAGGTAATTAGAACTTTCATGCTTAATAAGTGCGAACATGATTTATATCAGTTACTGCAGATAGAGTTACAAATAACAATAAACGAGCTAAATAATGAGCAAGGGCTATTTATATGTACAACGGCGATTATACATGCTAACGGCTTTCGGCACGCTATCTGAAAACGCTGAAAACTCGCCTGAAAAAATCTAGACCCGTGGGCTTCTGATTATGTTCCATTGAACCATCAATTTTTAACGTTGTATTAGGGCTTCATTTTCTTTCAATTCCTTTGTATAACAAGGTTTACATAATTAAGAAGGTTGAGAGGAGATTAGCCAAGCAATGGGACGTTGCAATCTCATTATAATAATGCACCCGAGTTTGATACTCGCTATGTGTAGCCCTCACCCTAAGATCATAACTGTCATGAAAGGTCTCTGTGCTGTTGTCTTCGGTCCAACGGAAAAACACCCAGAAACTCCGGGACAAATAGGTATTTAAAATCGTACAAAAATTTGTCACAAGGTGGGAACTGAACCCGCAACCTCCTGCTTCCAAGACATTCGGCCATTGCAATGTCTCCTTCAAATAAAGCTTACTAAATAATTTTTCACTTAGGTATTTTTTACTACTGCATTATGACGTTTTTCAGATTGCTTTTCATGCAAATACAGCCTTATGTTATCGATTTTACGTCTCCAAGATTGGGTGTAAGGAAACGTTGAATGACCCCGTCCATGGGGTTGGAATAAGGTCACTGGTGTGTACATGTACACTCGCTTAATTAACTTTCAAATACAAAGGCTTGTTAAATAGTTTATTGGATGGATTTTCGGAATCAGACATGTACAAAATTTGGTATTTATTGTCTTCACGCCCAAACTGCAGTTTGGAACGTGTTGAAACATTTGACCAACTTCAGAAAAAAGGGGAGGTTCTTTATTTAACGTGTAAATATAGTATGTCTAAATTACAGCTTTGACTTGTCTTATTTTTTTGATTAGCCTACGTTTTATCCAAGGCCTAAAACTATGCCTATTCAAAATTTCTGTCCAATCAGTAGTTTTTAACGTGAAGAGGTAACAAACATCCATCTATCCATCCAAACTTTCGCAATTATCATATACAGGGTTACAGGAAAAATCGTGCTAGATCCGTTAAGAGCGTGGAGTAACCACCATTCCTGACTTATTTCACTATGAAACCCCCTACCCTAAACTTAACCCATTTCGAGATATTCGACTTTTAATTTTTTTATTGAAAAGTGCCGATTTTTAGGCTACTAAATTTATTTTTGTTTATTTTGTGTATCTTATTATTATTATTATTGCATTTTTACATGTGTAATAAGATGCTTTAGGACGTCAATGATTAAAATAGTGCATAAGTTAATTGAATAGACCGTAGTAGAAAAGTGAAAGTTAGGAAATAAAAAAAAAATTAGAAAGTTTATTTTTCTCTAAGGGATATCTAAAAAAATATTATGGCAATTCTTCGGCAAATGTTTTTAAAAATATCTACGTTTCATCAGCTATCTAACGAGGTATAACAATCTAGGGTTTGTATTACATTTCGTGGAAAAAAAGTAGTTGGGACGCTCCAGGTAGCAGTTCTAACGGTCCCGCGCCTATTGTCCTTCAAGTTCAGACACACCGTGAGAGCGAGACAAGTGACGATTTATGTAGGTATGAATGAAAGAAAAAATGTGTAGAGACCGGTTAGGGCTGGGAATACAACAGGGGGTATTGTTTTGGTTGTCAGTCTGCTTTTGTGCTTCGTACATAGTAGATGTGATATCGTTTTGCTCTTTTTCTCGACTTGGCTGTGATTCTGGACTATTTCTTCTGATTTGTGACTACTATACTTGTTAACCGGACTCTGATTTGTACCTGTGATACGGAAGTGTTGAAGATGACGTCCTACACACCTGAGGAATATGCTGATATGCTTATTTGTTACGGATACTGCGATTGTGTATCTGCGCAAGCTCGCAACGAATACGTAACTCGCTACCCCGGTCGTCGAGTGCCGGATGTGGCCGTTTTTGACAGAGTTTATCGAAGACTTCGAGAATCTGGCTCTGTTTTGAGACGTAATACAGACATGGGTAGACCACGAATTGACGACGAAGAACAGGACAATGAGATAGTGCAACGCTTTCGAGCGGATCCGACTACTTCCACTAATATTGTTGCCCGTGATCTGGGACTTTCGCAATGGAGAGTGTGGTTTACAGTGCATACTGCTGGCCTATACCCATACCATTACACGCCGGTACACGTTATTGAAGAAGGAGACCCCGCGAGAAGATTGGACTTTTGCAGATTTATGCTAAATGCTGACGTAGAAGACCCAGATTTTCTAAGAAATATCTTGTGGACGGATGAGTCCAAATTTGATAAAGATGGCATAACTAACTATCACAACGCCCATTACTGGGCCCCAAAAGCACTAAGGAATCCCAATAAGAAAAGAGTGAAGGGGTCCCAACGAAGATTCAGCGTGAATGTGTGGATGGGCATTATCTCCAATCATTTGATTGGACCTTACTTTCTACCGGATAATTTAAATGGGGAAAGCTACGAAAATTTCCTGAGAGCAGACTTGAGTGATTTGCTGGATGATCTGCCACTCAACCTGATCAGGGACATGTGGTTCCAACACGATGGCTGCCCTGCCCATTTCAGGAGAAGTGTCAGAGACTGGCTGGACACAAATTATCCAAACAAATGGATAGGACGAGGTGGGCCGTTGCCATGGCCAGCAAGAAGTCCGGACCTAACCCCCATGGATTTTCATGTGTGGGGGTGCATGAAAAGTCTTGTGTACAGCGAGCCGAATCCAGTTTCGTCTGTGGAAGACCTAAGAGAAAGGATTGTGGATGCAGCAAATAAAATGAGGACCACGTTGACCACTGGAGTAGTGAAGACTGGTCTCCGTAGAAGGATGCGACAATGTATCAGAAATAGAGGCGGCCATGTTGAACATGAACTGTAGAATAAGAAAAAGTTGTGTGAAAACCTTTAATAAATGACATTTCATGCTTACCTATTGTTTTACTTTTACTTTTTAGGGCTAAGTATAAATTTTCTTCTCCACTGTCGCCTATAAAACTAATTTTTTTTCAATGCAATTGAATAAAACCCTAGATTATTATACCTCGTTAGATAGCTGATGAAACGTAGATATTTTTAAAAACATCTGCCGAAGAATTGCCATAATATTTTTTTTAGATATCCCTTAGAGAAAAATAAACTTTCTAATTTTTTTTTTATTTCTTAACTTTCACTTTTCTACTACGGTCTATTCAATTAATTTATGCATTATTTTAATGATTGACGTCCTAAAGCATCTTATTACACATGTAAAAATGCAATAAAAATAATAATAAGATACACAAAGTAAACAAAAATAAATTTAGTAGCCTAAAAATCGGCAATTTTTAATAAAAAAATTAAAAGTCGAATATCTCGAAAAGGGTTAAGTTTAGGGTAGGGTGTTTCATAGTGAAATAAGTCAGAAATGATGGGTACTCCACGCCCTTAACGGATCTAGCACGATTTTTCCTGTAACCCTGTATATCTTCTAACATGAAGTTAATAAACGTAAAACTCTTTAATAGAACCCTTCCCACCAAAATAGAACGCTCAATTAAACAACACACACATAAACCTAGCGTCGCTTCCAAAATTGTTGACCGTCTATTTTAGTCATAGGCACCTATTAATGGTTCATCCATAAAGAACGTATCAGTATCAGATATAGCCTTTACCTGGTCTGTTATGATGTTACCGCGTTACAAACACGTTTATTAAATTACTCGACGACTTCGTTCAAGTAGAATTAGATTTTGAACTGGATTAAGTATTCATTCATAATAGGATTTTTCCCTTTTTGCGACTCAGGACTTATCAGGAAAAATGACTAGGTATTAAATTGTCGAATTTATAAAATTAAATTGTCGAAGGCTTTTTTTTCTATGCCGAGACGATATTTACCAATTTCTATGTGTAAAAATGTCTATAACCGCGGATCATGTTTGATCTTCCTGATCTCAATCGGTTTCTTAACGTAATTTTATTTTTACCCGAATTAGAGCATTTTTCTTTATTTTCTTTGTTAGCCCCTTCATCTTTCAACACACCCTTCAAAGTCACTGAGACTATTCAGTTAAAATTTTGATGACCTTTAAAACGACACCACACTCAAGTTTTATTTTGACCTTGATTTCCTTTATATTGAACTTAACAACTAGTCGTTCAAAGTAACTGTTACTATGTAGGAACACTGAAAATTGGCTAAAACGTAAAAAAGTTTATTGCTTTTCAGGAAAATTTCAGACAACAACCACAACGTTTCAAAGGAGCAATGCAACTTTATTAATCAATTTTACAGAAAAAGATTACAAAACAAATCAAAACTAGTATTTACAATAGAAACAATTGAGCTAACTGTAGACTGCTACCATCCATATTAATACCATAATATTGGACCTTTAGGATTGGATTAAAAGAACGCTCCTAAAAGATATCTTCGCATCCCAGAAACAACGTGTGCAAAGCCGCCGGCGGACAATGGTTTATAATATTAGATTGAGGTGAGGGGTGATTGTTTCGCGAGAGAATCATTGTTATTTTTTGATTGTCTTTACTGGTGTTGGTTATGCATCCACGTACCTGTTTCATCAGTGGCGACGATCGATGGCTTGCTTTCACGCTCCTTGTAGCATGATTAATTCATATTCATTATTCGGTCAAACTTTATCCAAACCATTTTTTTCGGCCTGCAGTCTCAATATACCTAGAGAGCGTGGATGTTTTTGAATATACATTCAAAAACAGTTACATACGCTCGCGCGATTTTCACGTGGTTCGTTTTTTGAATTGTTGTTCCATGAACGGAAGAGGCCGATATCACGGCGGACTCGGAGTAAAAACTTTTTGTCGTATAATAAAGATAACCATAGAGGTTGAAATTTCAGAAAATTAAAAAATAACAGCATTTCCATACGCCTTTCTCTCCCGCCAACCCCTGAGAAATGAAATTTCATTGAGTTTTCCGTCCCGTATTTAGTAAGCCTGCTAACCAAATATGAGCTAGAAAGTACTTCGTCTAATCTCTAGCTCACGTTTGGGTATGGAAAAATTTACCCAGATGTAGTATAAATAATAATATATAATAAAAATAATAAAAATATACGCGTGACCCGAGAGCTGGTGAATATCTGGCTCAGCGCATCAGCATTGCCATACAGCGTGGTAATGCAGCCAGTGTCTTGGGGACGCTTCCGACTGGTATTGACATGGATCAATTGAGCTACCTTTAGACTGTTTGCAACCGTCTGCAGTTAGCTCAATGGTTTCAATTGTAAATACTAGTTGTAATTTTTCTATTCATTTGCTTGTAATTTTCGTTGTTAATAAAGTCATACCATGTTTTATAAAAATATATATAAAAATAATATAAATAAATAATTCCGAACAGTCCACACAAAAATAATAATGGTTTCAATCTTCATTTTTCGCACTAGCTTAGGTACCGTATTTGATAGGTTTGCAACGTCTCAAGTAACGATTTGCCACGGTTTGTTGTGGACTTGCGTTTAGGAAAAACATCGGTAAATATGCGATTTTTTTAATAGTTAACTCTTTGCGATCGCTATGTCGGGACTGCACCCCTGGTTCTGTCAATAATTAAGCGATCAACTGTCATTCTCGCACACAGGGATGCTAAAGTTGGGAAAAATAGCCTGTTTTTGTACTTTTCTATATGTATATGCTAAGTATATATGTGTATAGCGCTTACACGTACAATAAACAATGGAACAAATATAAATAGGAAAATGACCTCCGTCAAATATTTCGAAACCATTCGAAAACAAAAATAGAGTACGTACAACTAAAATATAATGTTCAAATATTTTAGTTGCATGAAACTTGGAACGTAGTAGGTAATCATCGCTAATCTTTGATGAAACTATTCTTCCGCTATCAAACTACAAAAAATAATTTCTTTCTATCCGTTAAAGGCGCTTCGCAGCGCCTGCAAGATTAAAAGAAAAAAAACATGCAAAGAGACGAAACCTTTTTTGCCATCGTAGACTAATGCACCAACCGATAGGTATTTAGGACACTTAGCATAACTTCATGTTTAAATATTTGTAGTAGTTTCCAGAATATTGTGTCTTAGTTTATAAATTTTAAGGCATGTTGGACTAGGTTAGTAGGTTTATAATTTGGCTTCTCATGTGTCTAAAGTTGTTGGTAGTCGGTTTGGGCAATCGCTTTGCATAATGAGTTGGATTGTTCCGGAGTTGTTTCATAGTCTGCATTGTTGTGTTGGTGTCTGCCTACTAAGTTAGTATTTGTAGTTTACGTACGAAATTTTCGTGTGTACCTTCCTTAACATTTAAATCAGTAGGTAAGTAATTCGCCTTATGATCTACTGCCATCCTTGATGCAGATAATCTGCTCGTCTTAAAAACTTATTTTCCCGACCAGTCTCTTTTCTTATCAGCCCATCTGAAGTTCAAGCCCTCTTCTTCAAAACGAAAGCGCTTGGGTACCCTAACTTAACCAGCACATCTTTTAAACAGTTTTTAAGTAATTGCATGTTTCCTGTATTGCAGTGATGAATTTCCAGTGGCGGCATGAAGACAGAGACTGATAGAGCGGTTTATGTTGATACCCTAAGTAAAATAACATATCCACAATGGAGCTGGTTTTTAAACTCATTTATACTTAACCACTGCCTTTTGTTTCTGAAAAAAGGTTCTACCTTTGGGATCTGCACTAGTGTATTCAGGTGGGGCCTGACTAATTAATAAAGGTAAATGTGATAACGGCCCGAAAATTACCAAACGACGTTTGAATGTGTTATACGTTATTTCCTGCACAGAGTTTGTATTTGCCTTTACAAAACTAACTGAATTGTGCATAACTAATAAACCTACCCGAGTTAATTAGTAATTAGTAGTGTGTATTTTATTAAATTACTTCAAAAAAGAACGTTCTCAATTCGACTTTTTTATGTACTTATTACCTATAACGATTTTAATTTGAAAACTGGTGCATTTTAAATTTGATCAAGATCTTACCAGTAGATTTTGAGTTATCGTTAACAATGTGTTTTTAATAGCTCCGGCTTTATTGATCATGTTTTCGTATTTGGTTTGAAGAATTTGAAGTTGGTTTATCTTTATTTATAAAATATCAAAGTGGGTGACTCATCAAGACATCTCTGTAACTATAAGAGCTAAGAAGCTGAAATTTAGCTTGGAGGTTACTTTTAATGCATAGGCACCGACTTAGAACGGATTTTTAGAAATTCGTATTCTATGGTAGTTAAAATGGTGACCCCATTTTATAGGATAATACTAAAGTCTATTAACTACTATACAGCGTGTAAACAGACAACTATCGAAAACGAAGGGGGATGGCGAAGCACCTTTAAACTTAAAGAAAACAAAAATCCGCAGGCCGAAAAAAAAATTGTAGCCGAAGATAAACATGTTTATAGATTTTCAATTATTTTGTTTGCAAGCAATGTACGCGACCACTTCGATACCTACGCCGCCGCGCCGACGTGAGTCGCGCGCGCGCGACGCATCACTCACTACATAACATAAGTACATCACTACATAGTATAAAACAAAGTCGCTTTTTCTGTCCCTATGTCCCTATATCATTATGTCCCTTTGACTGCTTCATCATCATCATCATCATCAACCTATATTAGTCCACTGCTGGACATAGGCCTCCCCCAATGAGCGCCATAGCGCCCTGTCTTCAGCTTGACGCATCCAGCATCTGCCAGCAGTCTTTCGCAGATCGTCATCCCACCTGGCCGGAGGGCGTCCTACGCTACGTTTACCGAGTCGCGGTCTCCACTCAAGAACACGTTTACCCCAACAGTTGTCGGTTCTTCGCGAGATATGGTCGTAATCGTTTTGACTGCTTAAATCTTTAAAACTACGGAACGGATTTTGATGCGGTTTACTAGCGACCCGCCCCGGCTTCGCACGGTTTTATCATACGTATAAACCTTCCTCTTGAATCACTCTATCTATTAAAAAAACCGCATCAAAATCCGTTGCGTAGTTTCAAAGATTTAAGCAGTCGAAGGGATATAGGGACATAGGGACAGAAAAAGCGACTTTGTTTTATACTATGTAGTGATACACTCGTGCGAAACCGGGGCGGGTAGCTAGTAAAGTTATAAGTCGTCAAAGTTTAAGGTAAGGTCTTTATAGCAAGTACCTAGGCTGTCGGTACTCGGTAGATATTTCACGACTTACCTAACGAGCATCAGCTGGGATATTGCTGGTTCGGCTATCTTTCGCAGTAAGTAAATGCGCAACAATTCTGACGCATTTCCTAGAGCTTCACCATAAGAAACACAAACATTTGCCCGTACTCCATCGCACTGAACATTATGTTGGCAAATAAAACACACTTACTAAACACAACCGATACACATCACATTCTCCATAGCACATCATGAGCATTTGTCCATACTCCCTCGCACTAAACATGTTTATAAAACACACCGAAAAACACAGAAAGTAACTTCCACTATTTACCTTCCTACACTAAGACCATGTACCTACTTAAGAAAAACTTTAAAAACACGCATACCACACTAAAAATCTGTTTCACAAAACAAAACAGTATTCGCAAATTTCCGCAACGACCGCGCAAGTTCAAATACTAACACCGACTAAAAGACGAATAAAAATAATACAAGCACTATGTACCTACATAGAGAAGTTATGCATTCAAATCCGTTTTTAAATGCCGACATCCAAAGTGTTATAAACCTTAATACTAATAAAATAAAGTTTAGATTCCTTTCAATACATTTCCTTTGACTATAGCCGACAGGCCGCGTGCCGACGCACGGCGCGGCGCTCCGCGCCCGACTAAGAAAAACACCGCTGCTGTTATAAACCTTATGCAGAGTGGAATAAGGTTTTCCTATACCAAAGCAGATTATTCAGTATCCAATAAGGTTCAAAATGGGGCATACTCATTTTAAAATCTTTATCACAGAATTATGAGATAATTTTATTTTTTTCGCGGGAATAAATACTACGACTAGTAAAAGGATTACGACTAGTAAAAGGATGAACGTTTCCAGCTAGAATTAACTTTTTACCCTGAAACAAAAAAGCACAGAATACATAATAGTAGTATACATGGTCATACATTACATCCCAAGGTTGCCTGGATGGAAGAAATGAGAGAACTTTTTGCGATAAGACCGCCCTTTATACTATGTATGCAGTATTTTTGTTTTGTTTTCTTTCTTTGTGTGGTACCTAGGTTTAAGTATAATAAAAAAGAGTTTTCTATTCTATTCTAGTAGGAACAGGTAGGTAAAATGTAAATGATATCTTCAATTTGTTAATAGAAGAAGTGTTAGGAAGGGTTCGATCCTACAATCTTCAGATTGAAAATCGAGTGTATTCTTTCTATGCCAAGACGGCAAAAACAGATAGCCACCAGCGAGCAGCGCGGTAACCTACGTGCGTACCTAGCGTATGTATGTATCTTGCGTAGATAGATAGATACCCATTTCGCTCGCGCAGTCGAGCGGTGGTGCGGGCGGGCGTCCATAAACAGCTGAGTTGAGGTCATTCACTTGCGTGCAATACATTACATCTTTTTTTTAATTTGTTTATTTTTGCTTTTAAAAATTGTTTATTCGTGTTGATATGTTTTCTTAGTGTTGTACTATGGGTGTGTAACTAGATAAAAAAATAAAAAAATTTAGAGAGGTGAAATTTTATTCGCGTTTTTTTTTCGATAAATATGTTCAGAATCATGGTCTGATTGCTACCTTTCATTTTTCGATAGTAGTCTTTTTACACCCTGTATAAAATAAATACGCCAAATTATTGTGCTACTGGTGCGTTATTGTAGTGTTGATCGTTTTAGGGCCTATCTTACCCTGTTCCCATTTATGTTGAAGTTCCCATGCAATAAAGACGAAGTAAAGACGCTTAGCGTTTTTTTTACAGCACCAAATCCTAGCAGGAGAGGTGTCAGAAGGGTGGTAATGAAGTCTGAGGCAGTGCTAATTGATGTTAAGATGGAAGCCAGCTGACCGCAGCCTTTGGATAAGGAAATCCCGGTATTAACCCTGAGGTGCTTAAGCACGCCCGGAGTCGGCGGTAAACACAAAACAACCGAAGGCTTAAAGGACTAGCAACACGTTCTATTGTAAGAAAATATTCCACTAGTTTATTTAAACTTATTCGACATCTCAAAAAAACAAATCGTAAACTCCCTCGTCTGTTTTGGGACGTCGATCTCATTCACTTTTATTGAGAATGAGTAGGAAAGAAATTATCGTGCCTTTACCAGATAAACTCCTCGATTCATAAGGAAAAGGTAGTAAAAATAACACCTACGTACACTTTGTTTTTCCAAAGAAACAATACATCAATATTTTCTGTTATAAAATCAGGAATAACTCTATTAAAATTTTGGAGACCATCAATTATCCGGGTAAAACAAAATCGACTTCTCGCGGCTCGAGCACCGTCCGCTGAACTGCACATGATCGAATAGCTACATTTTTATTCGTTTTAAACTGTTCGCACTAACATAAATTGCCCTCGATTCGTTGGAAATTCAATTCCAATCCAACATATTTTGCTTTTGAATATCAGCAGCTATCGTTTTTATTATGAACTGGCGGAAAAATGGCAATAAAACTCGTTGGTATGCAGTGAATTTGGGGAAAATTTTATCATACTCAATATTGCTTAAACTGCCTTTTAACGTATACAATTAGACATTTAAAAGACCTGTAAACAGAAAGACCTGGAAAATGTCCTTAAACTGCTAAAAACTCATAGAAATTTCTTGCATCTCGGTTTACCAGATGTTCATTATGTAGATAGCCAGGTAGCGTGAAAAGTGTCACAGTAGAAATCGAATAAAGTACTTACCTATAATAAAATGCACGTCGACCGAGTCTTGAAAGCTGTTCACAATTGAATTATGATATAATCGTTCTTCCCGAGTTTCCATTGTTGCTGCCATCGAAACATTATTATTATCTGCGAAAGTCTGCATTTATGAGAAGAAAGCGAAAAATGGAAAATAAAAGCGCGCTGATGCTAAAATAAAATAGCCATTGTGCAAAACTTTGCATATAACGACTGGATACCTAAATGTAAAATGGGTTTGAGTCTTTGATGTCTATTGTCATGAAAGTTAGGATGTCTCACTCAAGTTGTAGGAATCAAGCTCTACAAACTTAATAAGCGTACCGTTGAATCTTTCAAGTTGACGGAGTTTCTCGAACACATCGTCATTATCTAAACTAGGCCCTCCAATCCTAAACTCCGCCTAAATTTAAGTGACAATTAGTGATGTCACTGTTTTTGTTCTTGGTTGGAGTCGCAGTCTCCAACTAGGCAAATGCTGGACGCCACCCGGGTGATATGACGATCTGCGAAAGACTGCAGGCAGATGCTGGTTACGACTAGCTGAAGACAGGGCGCTATGGCGCTCATTAGCAGAGGCTTATGTTGATGACGATAGTTTTGTCATAAGTTTATAATGAAATCTGTCCAAATTGAAATACTAGTGCTTTTTATTAACGGGTGTGGCATCGGTTTTATCAAGTGGGGAAAGATTTATTTAATAACGTTTCTCTCCTCTCCTGCGATTTGTAGGTAAATCTGAACTCCTAACACTGTTGAAGCTTACACCTAAATGTACCTACATAATTATCTTCCCACCTATAACTTGTGTCCTCACTTTTACATTCTAAGAAACTCATGGGCGTTGAAACTAGATACCACACCTATAAATTATAATTACACATCCTTCTTGAACGAAACCAAAATAAATAATGTACATAGCTAGGTTAGGATATACATAATCATAGGTACTTACCGTATGAGCTTCCTTCCTCTTATTCACACATTTTTATTCTTACAGGTAACCTATACCTACTATTGTTCTATATTTTACCTGCCTTGTAAAAGTTATCTAAATTGTATAAATGTTTGAATTTTGCTATTTAAATAAAAATAAGAATGAGTCTAGACACGGTATCATGAGCATGTAGGTAGGTAGATTTGCATAGATTTCTTAAATATTTTAATGGTAACGAAGTTCTTAGATAAGTTTAAATTTTCTTGCTAAATCATGACTCAGATATCTCAGAAAGATAAGCTATTTTAAACCTATTTAATGTTAAATGCAAAATTTATTAAATGTTTGAGTTAATGCTTATGAAACATATATTTAGAAACACAAAGATAGGTCTTTACCAATTATTTTTACATCTATAATTACGGGGGCACCCAATGTTATACATACATTCCGCCATCATTCTGGGCACTCTGCCTTCTGGTGATGTTTTAGATTTTTAGTATTTGCTAAAATTAAAAATACCTACTAGCTGTATTCAGTTGTTTTGTTATTGTTTCAATAATAATAAATAAACAAATAAATACAATATATATACTCGGAGTCGATTTTGTTTAAAAAGTTATATAGAAATTAAGATAATCTCTAAAGTGGACAAAAACACAGTCCTACAATAACGCCGGCTTGAAATTCCCGACTCCAATAAAAAGGTCTGCATCGAACGGAAATGAAATAACGCTAACCGGTTCTTCTTCGGTGCTTGCGAGGTGAACTGAGAGGTTTATTTCTTTTTTGTCGCCTTGTCAGAGCCTGTCCTGCATTCGATTATTTTACTTGCCCAACCCACACAGACGGAGTGAGGAATAAAACGTTTCGACGCGGTAACGAGCACTGACTGAATAAAAAGAAAAGATTTAAGAAGTAAAAAAGAAAGATATGAATATAATGATATAAAATAAAAGATGTGACGTGTATTTTGAATTTAACACTGAAAAACTTTACTTAGCATTCGCAATTAGTATTGCTAGTCTTTTGTTTTATTCTGTTAACATTAACGAGAATCGTTAAACATATTGATCTTATTTTATTAGATAAAAACTAGTAAGTAAGTTCACATTTCACTAGTTATTATGGAAAAGATCGGGACCGAATACCACTAATGTCAAAGCAAAGGTCTCAATAGTGCCATTCAATCAAGATGATATAGATGACATTTGTGCATTTGGTATTCTACTATTTTTTGCGCATGAAGACTTTCATAATTAGAATGTCAAATTGGTAGTTATAAAGATAATCGTCACAGCTATGAATGAACCCAAAAAGTTTGTGCTAGTAGAATACCAAAAAGAGTTTAACACTGACATTTTGACACGATACTATTTAAATGTTGAAGCGATTTATTTAGTGGACTTCGGGCCCAGATCTTAATAAAAATGTGTGACACCAAAAGCACAAGGTTTCAATAACCACGCAAGTAGAAAAAATACAGTCGAATTGAGAACCACTAATTCTTTTTCAAGTTGGTAGAATAAAAAAGTACTGTTTTTTAAGGAGAAGTAACTACCGCAAAGCATTCTAATTCATAGTCTTAATCAACCTATATTTGGAAATAATAAAAAAACTATGTTTTATACAATCGCCCCATTTATTTTATTTAGGTACTGCTAAACATTTATTTTTTCAACATAATTTTTTATACAATTCTTGTTCCTACTTACGTAACCGTGTTTCGTGCCTTATTGTGGAAATCGGATAATATATGTACTTAGATATACAGACAAAATGTCCATCAATCATGAACAGATATGTGTTGGAGCAAACAATAGCCTGATATCTTAACAGATCATGTATTAAACTCCGAGTATCGGTCTATGGATATCAATTCTAATATATGATACACAATTAACACATCCCTATGCTACTCATCAATCAGCAGGAAATCAGGCCATTGTACAAAGATATTACACAACTTTCAGGATTTATTATAATCTTTGGATTCATTTGTGTCATAAATACACAATTATTAACATTATCTAGGAGTCATCTGACATCTTACACAATTTTTAACAATGCAGGATATACATTTATTAATTTATATTCAGTTAATAATTATTTGGCGATCATAGTCAATACCATTCCATATCACGAGATTTACACTTACATTCTTCAACTAATCAGTCGCGGATCCATCATTGGTCGGATCCAATGTATCTAACGCTCCTTTTACACTCTAAATAAATTATATAATACAAAAAATATTACACTAACCTGTTTAGGTTTTACATACATACATACATGTTACCTTACGTATAGGTCGAGTTTTTCTTATAATACACACACATTTACAATAAATTCTGACATGTCTCTAGATATGTAACAATGCGTACATAGTAGTAAATATGTATTCGATATAACAGTTTATACATCTGTCGCACAGCCGTTTTGGAAGCTGTCCTCGCTGGACGGCCTCGTGATGGTGAGCACGCGCTTGAGGGCCGAGACCGGTGGCAGCACGGGCGGCGCGCGCTGCCAGACGCGAAGCGTGCGGGCGCCGCCCATGGGCAGCCCGTAGTCGGGCGGGTAGGGCGCCTCGCCGCCGCCTGGAGCCGCCGCCGCCACCGCCGCGTGCGAACGCGGGAACGTGCGGCTCGTGTAGCCCAGCTCCTCCTGAGAACCATTCACGCTGCTGTTCTCTATGATCGGTGTCCTGTCGTTGTAGAACGAAGGGATCGCTGAGCTCACAGCGCGTGACAAGTGGTTCGCCTGGCTCATTTTCATCTGTTCCCACAGGCCTGAGGGATAGAGCGAGTCCGAAGCCTCGCGTGCGTATTCACCGCTTCCCGGGCGCGCGATGCTGTCCGGCCGCGTGTCGTTGATCAGATCGGGGTCTATGGAAGCGGATACCGTGGGCGACACCACGACGGGACCGCCGGCGGTCACGACGCTCCCTCGCCCCTCGTAGTGATTTGTCGTGTATGGTATGTCGTTAACTCTCGGGGGCTTTGACACAGGATTGCACTTTTGTTCATTGTAGTTGGGTAGCTCTTGTCTATTTGCTAATACCGCTACATGTGGTCTATCTGTCGCCGTTGGATGTACTTCGTTTCCTGAGACGACCCTATCGAGAGTGTTTGGTGTTTTGCTCTCGCAAGCTGGCGTGGGTCTAAACCTCAAGAAAGTGATGAGCAGGGCCAAACAGATCACAACGATAACTAAGAACAAAGCAGCACCTAGGCTCGCTATTTGTGCGTTGCCCAAAGACGCCATTCCAGCCGCCATCTGTGTTACGTGTACAGTAAAGTTTGCTTCGGCATTTCCACCCTTATTTTCAGCGACACAGTAAAATTCACTGGAATCGGATTTTTGCGTGTTTGTAATTATTAGGGTCGATTTCTTTTTTACGTCACCGTCCTCATAGACGTAAATTTTCTGATATGCGTTGAAGTGGGTGCCATTCATAAGTAGTCTTCCATTCCAATACCAGTTAATATTAGGAGTAGGAACGGCCTCTGTTCTGCATATGATTGTAGTATTTTCTCCGACGGTGGCCTCTACGTGCCGACTGACAGGTAATATATCTGGCTTACAAGCAAATTCCTCTATGGGCAACTCCGAAAAGGGTCGATTAGCTAGTCGACTAGGCGCCGAGCAACTGGGGGTCGCAAGCAGTTTATGTTTCGCCAGCCATGATTTAAGCTCACGAAGTCGGCAATCGCAAGTCCAAGGATTGTCAGATAAATCTATTGCTCGTAACTTCTCTAATCTCTCCAGTGATCTAAGAGGCAGCTCGCGGAGCTTGTTGTGGTTGAGCTTTATAGATTCCACGGATACTAAACTTGTAAAGGCGTCGGAGGCTATCTCTCTAATGTCGCATTTGGATAAATCCAGCTTAACCACGCTTCCGAGGTTATTCAATGCGTCTGAATGGACTTTTAGTATCGGATTTTGAGCCAGTGTTAGATCTCTGAGAAACGGAGCATTCTTGAAACTATCTGAAGGTATATGTGTCAAAAGATTGTTCGACAGATCTAATTCTACCAAATTAGTCAAGCCTTTAAAAGCGCTTTCGTGTATTTGGCCTATTTTGCAACTGCGCAAGTAAACTCTTTGCAAATTAAGAAGTCCCGTCTTGGCGAACGCTTCCTGGGGCAGTATCTGGAGGTTGTTCCCTGAAAGGTCGAGTACTTGCGTGGCTGGGTCCACGGGCTGCGGCACTGTGATGAGAGCCTTGTCCACGCACTCCACGGTCTGCTTGCCTCCTTTCCACTTGCACGCACACACGGCCGGGCAGGAGCCGGGTGGAGCGACCCCGGCAAATATAGTTTCCCACACCATAACACTCATAGTCACTACAAACCACCTCATTTTGCTTCCAATCAAATTTACACTGAGTCACTAAACATTTCATTCACTGAACAGTTCACATGAGTTTTGTAAATATTCACTAGAGTTACGACACGATTTCACAACGCCAAGTTTATAAGTCGGTATCGTATCACATCACCACTCGAGAAAGTTGAAATACGGTACATGACTGTACGGCGTGCACTCGCGACGGCTCTCAATGAACTGAGAGGGAAGGATGGATGGTCGGCTCGTCTCAACGCATGCGTGTCGGCGCCCCCTCGCCCCGCTCTGCGGCGCCCCAAGCGAGGCGACTGAATCACCCGCGCGCTGAGGACCTCTCTCCACCGAACTGTCGAACCAAAGAATTCCAAAAGTGTAATTTTCTACCTGGTCGCGACCGCAACCAACCTTCCGGCTTACCAGTCCAGCACGTTCATTCATAAATACCTGGCCTAGCGAGGCGGCGCGGGCATTGATACCCGCCCGACAATAACGTGCCGTTGCACCACGCAAACCTCTCCTATTCTATACAATGCTTCGTCTTATTGTTGAGATCACGTTCGTTGGGTGTCAGGTAGACGACTAAGTAATTTCATTGTAAATAAACTAGCAGACCAAAGGAAAGGGCAGGTTTATGGTGACAATACTACACAATAGTGCCTACAGGATGTGTTTCTTAGAATCGGCCCAAAATAGCTTCATTCATGTTTTGGATTTCGTAACTTTATCGAGTCATCTTCGCTAATAATCATCTTGCTAGAGGAAACTGGTCTTCACACCCAACGATTATTAAACGAATATGGCCTTACTAAATTTGTACCGGGTTCGATACCCGCCTCGGGAAAAGCTCTTTAGATTTGGTTCTAGGTGTTTTTATGTGTACAAAAATCGCAATCTATATAGTGTGCCTATGTATTAAGCCGGTATATCAGTTATTTCACCTTCCCATAACACAAGCGCTACTTTGGGGCTAAATGATGCCGTATGGATTGACAAGCATTACAATATCTAATTCTAATTCTAATTCTAATTCTAAGTGGGGGAACTGTGATCTGCACTGACATCTCGCATAGGAGTGTATTGTGCGTTATCCCCCTGCCTAACCAGGCCCTAACCAGCCCAGCTCCTTGAAAAATTACAATATCATTTATGAACTATTATTACTTATAAACTCTTCTCTTTAGTCGCACGCGCCTCGCAAAAAAGCGCACAGATGCCATGAGAGCCTGGAAGGAAGCTAATAAAATGTAATGAGTGAGGGTGGCACGCGGCTGACACGCTTCGCCATGTGTGAGCTGGTGTCAGCTGCACACGGGCAGCTGACAGGAACAGGCGCCAGCACTCACAAGGCTTCCGAGCTTTCTAATGGCATTACGAGAGTCACTTACTGACTCCACCCGGAGCGGATCCGAGACGTCGTAGAATGTCGCATGATCCGATTACGTAGATCACTAACGAATATAGAATACTATCGACCCACCTCAGCTTGGTGTATAATACATATAAACCTTTCTCTTGAATCACTCTATCTGTAAAAAACCGCATCAAAATCCGTCGTGTAGTTTTAAAGAGGACAGAGAGCGGGAATCAACTTTATTTTATATAGTGATTATTTTATACCCTTATAGATATTTTTAAAAGAAGAAATATATTACTTTATGGATTCAATCGACTATCTACTTGTAAGAATATGATTTAAGAATATGCACATACCTCTATTATTATATCCACATTGACGACCGATGTGGCGCGGTGGGCGAAGGTCCGCCTGCGACGCAGGAGGTTGCGGGTTCGATTCCCGCCTCGGAACAAATTTGTGTACGATCTGCAGAAATTTGTTCCGTTGGTCTGGGTGTTTAATATGTATAATAAAAAAATATCTATCTATGTATATAATGTATTAAATATATCAGTTATCTAGTACCCATAACACAAGCTTTGAGTAGCTTACTTTGGGGCTAGATAATGCTGTGTGGATTGTCCAGCATTATTTATTTATTTATTTATTTATTTATCCACTATTCAAACTGGACTCTGTCCCAATAAGGTTTGCTGTAAGACAATCCTTTTTATTTATTTATTTGAAGGATTTTAAATTTCTTTTTTTTTAGGATTAAGCTTATCTAATTGTCGTGAAATCTCTTAAAAACATTAGAAAACTTAGAATCGAGTCAATTTTAAATACAGACTCTGTAGCCTATGAGCACGAAACTTTTCTACCGCTATCAAAATACGTACATTCATTCATCTCCACCCGGTAGAGTCACTGCTGTATGGCGCCAAAAAGGGACGAAAACTTTTTTCTTCGTCGTAAATTAATACACAACCGGTACTAAGGACTTTTCAATAGTTTGGGAGATCTAGGTAAGTAACATACATGTTCACATAAATATTCACAAACTTTTGCCTTGACAATATTAGTTATACAGGGTAGGATGTCTAGCACTGTCGCTATCAGATAAAAGAGGTTTAAAAATAGTTCTAGATAATCTACAAAATTATCGTTCCATCAAGTAAATTAATATCTTTATTTCTTCAGACCTACATAAAAAGCACTTAGACAAATCCAATTTAAACTATAGGTACATAATTATCAAAATAATATAAGAAATAAAGTGATCATTGATTTTCCCTTACCAATCTTTTGTCCACTAGTGGAAGAAACGAAAACCATTTTTCTGACCTACCTGAAACACCTCATTCAATATCAGTATTAATGTTTTACTTTCATAAGCCATTAGAAATAACAGAGAAATCAATTTTAAAATTGTAGAGGCGCATTTACTTATATAAGAAAATTACTTTATTCACTTTAATTAAAAAATAAGTAACCCAACCACATATTAAATGTTAATTTAATTTTGTTATTGTTCCTTTCACGAATTGTCTCTTGCGATTCTGTCTATTGCGTTTTTACAGCAAGAGTAAAACAATTGATTGAAATAGCAAGGTAGATTCTAGCTACCCATTGCTATCAAACGCAGTGCATTCATTCGAATAATCCTCAAAGCACGCAACTTCTCCATCAAAACCGACATTATCGTGTAAGCTAGCAAGGTGCTGAGTAAATTACCGCCGCCGTGCGAGTGGCAGATAGGTACCGACCGGTAATGTCAGCTGGACAATTCAGGGCATTGGCCCTGAATTGTCCTGACATTACCCTGAAATTGTTCAGGGCTTTCAGGGGCCTTTATAACTCAACTTATAATTGAGATCGATATATTTCTGACATTTGAAACCTAGACTGGACTTCCATTGTACTATTGGTAATTGTGCTGTATACGGACAGGTGTAGACTCAAAGACGGCCATTGGCTTACTGCTTTATTTGACAGTATGCACCCATACTTATGATAGATACATACATACATAACACTTTTCCCCCTTCACAGAAAAAAAAGGGAATTTAAAACAAATTAAAAGGTTAAATAACTAAGTGAAGTTAACAAAAAAAAATTAAAAATATTGCTTATAACTAATTTGCGGTCTATTTCTACGAGAACGTTCTGGCTGTGGCGCGTGTGAGTTATCAGCTGATTCAGCGGAGGGCGCGGGCGGCGGCGGCGGCGCTGCGGCGGCGGCCGGCGTGCTGAATATCAGGCTCTCATTTGCCGATTCGTTCGCTGGCGTGCCTGGTGTAACAGGCTCTGGGGGTGGAGCCGCTGATCGACAGGGTGAAAAGGTGCTTTCTATGAGCGTGTTGTCAGAATCAGCCACATAAAGCTCCTCGTATGTAGCGGAACCGCTCGGCGACGATGTAATCTCTGCTGCTGGTGTACTCGGTGCTGTTTGAGTACTGCTGACAAACTCAGTCCTCTCTTCTAGAGGTAATGTTACATCCCACCTTTGCACCAAGCTAGCCTGATTGCTGTGCGTGCTAACCGCATCATTGCCTATGTATGGTCGTATTTGATTTTTATGTCTCTGTACAATTTTGCTTCCATCCGATAATTTTATCTGATACATAACTTTTCCTATTTTATTAACAATTATTCCTTTTGCCCAACGAAATTTCTTTCCATCTTGAAACTGTTTATACCAGACAAAATCACCAGTGTCAAAATCTTTAAGTAATTTGCCTCCATAGTTTTTAGCCTGTAAGCACTGTTTACGAGCGATTATTGCAGCTAAATCGGATGACGAGGGGTCAATGGACTTTGGAGACAATAAATCTAACCGCGAAGTTAATTGCCGACCAAACACTAACTGAGCTGGAGAGGTCTCGGTCGTAGTGTTAAACGAGTTTCGATAATCAAACAAATATTTAGATAATCTATTTTCTAAGTCAATTTTACTGCCCGAAATTAAGAATGTATTAATTCCTTTCTTAATTATTTTTACGAAAGATTCTGCTTGTCCATTACTCATAGCATGGTATACTGGTGAAAATAAATGAGTAATACCGTTGGATTCGCAAAAACTACTGAACTCCTGAGAAGCAAAAGATGTTCCATTGTCACTCACTATAACTTTAGGTATACCAAACTTAGACATAAAGTCACATAACTTAGTAATAACGGCTTTGGTCGTGATGTTGTTCATTATGTAACACTCAACCCATTTAGAGTAAGCATCTACAATGACTAAAAACATCTTATTGCAAATAGGGCCTAGGAAATCTATATGAATTCTATAGAAAACATGCGGAGGGTGTGGCCACGGTGCCAGCGGCGTACGAGGTGGAGATGGTCGCATCTGAACACAAACTTCACAGGCACCTACTAACCTTTCCAAAGCTTCATCAATGCCTGGAAACCAAAAACGAGCTCTGGCCTCCGCCTTCATTTTTACAATTCCGAAATGAGAAGTATGTAGTTCTTTAAGTAATTTATTACGCAGTGCTACAGGAATGACTACTTTGTGACCTCTCAATAAAATACCATTCTCTAATGATAATTGCATTCTACACAAAAAATAAGGTTTGAGCAAATCATCTGACACTTTACGAGGCCAACCTATCTGAACGTAGTTACTCACTGTCTTTAAAACTGAATCACTTTTAGTTGCACAAACCAATTCCTGCGCAGTTACAGGTAAACTACCATCAAGAACAAAATTCACATAAGCTGACAATTCCTCGAGCACTGGGGCCCCACCCGATGTGCGTGTATCGTTGACGCTGCATTCCGAGATAGCGCGCGATAAATAATCAGCTGTGTTCGAGGCACTGCTAATGTATTCTATTTCGTAATTGTAGGCACTCAAAAATATTGCATAGCGTTGCAAACGATTAGCGGATACCTCAGGTATACCTCGAGTATTACCGAATATAATAGTCAAAGGTTTGTGATCTGTTCGTAAAATAAATGGCTCCGACCTACCATATAGATACTGGTGATACTTCCTTACCCCAAAAATAATTGCAGTCGCCTCCTTTTGTATCTGAGAGTATTTTTTCTCGGCCGCAGTAAGTGAGCGCGACGCGTACGAAACCGGGCGTTCTTCACCGTCTTTACCTACTTGGGATAATATTGCGCCTAGGCCTACGGGTGACGCATCAACAGTTAATATAATTTTAGCGTTATCGTCAAAATGAGCTAAAACTTGGTCAGAAGCCATAATTGATTTTATGCTAACAAAAGCTCTATTATGCTCACTGTCCCAGTGCCATTTTGTGCCTTTCTTTAACAAGTCATGAAGTGGATTTAATACAGAAGAGGCACTAGGAGTGAAATTTCTGTAATAATTTATTAAACCTAGAAAAGATTGCAATTCACTGACATTCTTGGGAACAGCTGCTTGAAGAATAGCATCAACCTTTGATGGATTTTTCCTTATTCCATTTTTATTTATGATATAACCTAGATAAGAAATTTCTTTTTGAAAAAAGACACACTTTTCTTTTTTTAAAGTCAAACCAGCGCCTTGTAAACGTTCTAGAACTGTTTTTAGTCTCATTAAGTGCTGTGATCTATCTACTCCTGTAATGCAAACATCATCTTGAAACACTAGCACCCCATCTATGTTTCCAACTATTGATTCAATAACTCTTTGAAAAATAGAGGCCGAACTGGCTAGTCCGAAGACTAACCGGGTATGAAAGAAAAGGCCCCTCGGAGTATTGATACATGTGATATTTTGAGAGCTTTCATGTATTTTTAGCTGGTTGTAGGCCATTGATAAATCAAGCTTCGTGAATTCCTCCCCACCATGCAGTTTAGTAAACAGTTCATTAGCAGTCGGAAGAGGATATTTTTCAACAAGAAGTTGTTTGTTGATTGAAACTGAAAAATCTGCACATATCCGAATACTACCATCCTTCTTAAGAACAGGCACTATAGGTGAAGCATAATCAGAAAATGTAACCGGCTTTAATATACCCAAACTGACCAATCTTTCCAATTCATTGTTTACTTTATCTCTGAGCGCAAACGGGACGGGTCTTGACTTGAAAAAAACAGGTTTTGCATCAGGTTTCAGTGGTAATTTGATCTCAAACTTGTTAAAACATCCTAACTCTTCTGAAAAAACCTTAGGATAGGTTTTTATAAGATCTGCCAGAACTAGATCATTATTTTCCGTCACACAGTAGCCGATAGTGGAAAAAAGGCGTAAATCAAATGCACGCATAAAATCGCGACCTAATAAGGGTGGGCCTCCACGTCGTATTACATATATGGGTAATTTAATAGTACGTCCCAAATAAGAGATATCCAACGTTATGAAACCTAAAACGGACATTCGTGTGCTAGTGTACGTTAAAAGGGTTTTCAAAGGTGGTGACAATGGAACATCTGAAAATTTACTCTTATAAAGATGTTCTGAAATAACAGATACAGGGGAACCACTGTCTAATTCGCATTTCAAAATTTCACCCCCCAAACTCACTAGGTCGGTCATCGGCACTTCGTTCATACAATTGATATTTAAAAGCAACTCACCGTCGTCTCCCTCGTCATCCGAGTTACCTGCACTTTGCTCCACAAAATTAACTTTATTAGCACTCGGACACATCCTACGCAGATGTCCTTTTTTATTGCAAACTTTGCATGTATAGTTAGAGAAACGACAGTCTATTGTTTTGTGATTTTTGAAACCACAAACCGCGCACTTTTCACTATTTTGACGTGATTCTTTCGCGTTGTTTTTGTTTTTTTGTTGAATCTTGAACACGGCGTCCTGATTAGCGCTGGCGATGCTGGTCCCTGCTGACGCGGCGCCCATGCGCGCACAGCGCACGCTTTCTGCCAGGTCAACAGCTTTATTCAGCGTCAAGTCCTTAACCTCTTGAGCGAAGAGTTTGTCTCGTTCATGCCCAGATAACATGCCCATGACGAATTTATCTAGAAGATTATCCTCCAAACGAGTGAAACCACAATGCGCGGCAAGGCCACGTAAACGCGCGGCCCACTGCGCGGGAGTTTCGCCGGGTTGCTGCACTGCCGAATAAAACTTGTGCCTTTCCGCAAATCCACAGCGCTTTGTGGTAAAATGCTCGTCTAAAATCTTCAAGATACTCTCATACTCCTTGGTATCTATCTCGGATGGCAAGGCGAGGTTGCACGCTAACTGGTACGTGTTCTCTGTGAGCGCGCTCAATAAGACAGCCTTCCGTTTCACACCTCCTTTGTCCGTTTCATTGTCCAGGTTGTTGGCAATGAACCATTGCTGCAAACGACTTCTGTAGATCTTCCAGTCTTGTGATTGATGGTCAAAGTTGGAAATATTTCCCAGAGAACTTGAGCCGAACATTTTTTTTTTTTTTTTAACGCTTATTGTGGGTAGGTATCTCGTAGCCAGTGTGCTGTATACGGACAGGTGTAGACTCAAAGACGGCCATTGGCTTACTGCTTTATTTGACAGTATGCACCCATACTTATGATAGATACATACATACATAACAGTAATCTATTTGAATTTAACTGATAGTCGTCTTTTAAAACTATCATGGTTTAAGTCATATAACACGGGATATATACCATGATTTGATTTGTTTAGAGTTAAATATCCAGTGTTATATGACTTTAGTGATAATCGATTTCGAGGCAGCAGGTTTAAGTTGTTATGTTAACAGGATTAAATTGATAAATCTAATCCATACTTCTGTTATGAGCCGTTAACTGATTTAGCTATAATTATCTCTTCATGTTATTATCTCTTCATATTGGTGCTGGTTTTGCTTAGTGCGGCGCCGCTGAAACCAGCGCTCCATTGGCATTTGGCACCCGTGTCAATGCTGATGCCGGCCTATTTGTGTTTTCCTTATTAATATTCATAAACTTTGTACTGTCATAGCTGGTACTAGCAGTATCCCGCGACTTCAAACGCGTAGAATTTTATAGGCTTTACTTTTGCACAAATTTAAGGCAAAACAGAAAACGCTGTTTGTTTATATTTTAAAGAAGTTGCATGTAAATTTTAACGGTCTACTACTTACTACTGTTCCATTTAAAATATACCGTACCTATCGTTATATTGATTAGTACCGACCACCGATTAGTACCTACCCTGTGTTGTAATTTTGAGATGCAAGTAAATGGGTTTGCAGTTGTACTTATCACGCTAAATGATAGATTAATTTAAACAAGGAATGATACAAATATATTTTACTCCTACTAATTTTTTTTTCTATTTTTATTGTATTCTAGTTACGCGATAATTAACTCTTGAACCTATTTTGTAAAGTATAAAACAGCGGCATAAATTCGCATAAATTAGCCGACTTTTTGATTGGGTGTGTAAAAAACTATTTCTATAATTGTAAATGTTTGTGATGTGACTTTATAAACGATACAATAAAATAAAAAAAATGTGATTCATTATATTATAACTAATTCACTGAGTACCCAATTTTGAGACTTTGAGTGAATCTAAACCAAGGAAATATATTTTTACAAAGTTTTATTTTTTCAGAATAATAACTCATATTTAACTACTAGCTGGTGCCCGCGACTTCGTCTGCACATGATTAGTATTTCGAGTACTCGCGATTTTACTTTATATATTTTACAGACATGAATGAAAAAAATTACAGTTTTGGTTGAGTATCGATAATAGAGTGAAGTCCAAAATTTTTTTTCAAAATATCTTCCATGTACAGAATTGGACCTGTTACAGTTTTATTATAAGTATAGATAATGTATGTAATAGTTATACCTAACCCGGAAAGAAGGCGTGCGAAGCCGCAAGCTGTAACTGTAGTACCTACACAAATAAGGAAGGTTTACATTAAGACTTGAGTTTTCATAACATCCGGACAAGGATGAAATAAAACATCTTAAGACAATAATTACAGCATACGGTATTTGGGGAGTTTGGAACTGAGTATTATCATAACATCTCTGTAAAATTAAAGTAAACGGAACCAAATGTACGTCAACATTCATTTGCGCCGTGAATTCAGTTACACGTCATTGTTAGTTACTTTTCTCTCATATTATATTACTAGCGACCCGCCCGGCTTCGCACGGTTTTATTAAACTTACGTATAAACCTTCCTCTTAAATCACTCTATATATTAAAACCGCATCAAAATCCGTTGCTTAGATTTAAAGATTTAAGCGTACAAAGGGACATAGGGACAGAGAAAGCGACTTTATTTTATACTATGTAGTGATTATATTTGATGATATATGATTTTAATTCTGACAAGCTTTCCGTATTGGTTCATCAGCATTATTGATATTTATTGATTTTCCTTCTTCTTTCTTGATATGAAATATAATATTTGTTTTCTTCTACTTAAACTAAGTAGATCTAGTACAACTACCACCGTCCATCATCATCATTATCAGTAATCATAATCAGTCAGCAATCACTCTTTGGTTGCCTGGAAGAATTCTGTTTAAGCGATAAGGCCGCCTTTTGTACAATGTAAATTTAGTTTTAGGTATAAAAAATAACATGCATTTGACTTGCTTGTACAATAAAGTGTTTTTTGTGTGTGTGTTTTTAGTGTGTCACACAAACACTACACCATACACACACTAAACCACATACGATACCACACATTACTACCTTCTGCTGGCCTCTTTTAATTGAACCTAATTCATATTTCCGTCGCATCTTCATTACGTACCTAGTTATATATAGTTGTGGACAATCAAAACCCGCAATCTACTAGAGTCGCTATAAATCGACCAGACTTTACTCAAACGTAATTATTAACACTAAGCTGCCTAATCTTACCAAATTGTAAATAGGTAATCAAAGAGAATTTCAAGACTATGCTTCCTTTACACTGAAAGCTTTTATTTATGTTCTGTTCCTAATAAAGATTTTTGTATATTTTCAGGCGCAGAAAACATCTAGGTAGGTTCTTAAACTACGTAATCTAATAATGTTGTTAAAGTTTTTCAATAAATTGAAAATTAAATTATTTTTATATTTTATAAATTTTAAAAAAATGTAGTACCTAGGTACTTTTATAATTGGCAAGTTGTACGAAAGTTTATCACACGAAATTTAGTACACATCAAACATTTTTATATGAATTTAATTAAAAATAATGATCCTAATTTTATACCTCGTATATATTACTTCAAATAACAAGTGTTTTTGAAGCTAAAGTGAAACAACTTTCACCGGCTAATTGAGGCACCAAATACTTAAATAACATCAAAGAAAATTATGAAAAGAATAAATAATTATATTCAAAATGCCTGACCTCATCGAGTCGAAGAAATACTAACAGAGACCCAGCACATCAAAAGAAGCAACAGAGAGCAGTCTATGTGCCGAAATTGAAATTCCTAATGAGACCATTAAACTCGTCTGAATTTTGTTGAGTATTAAATGCTTAGCTAAATAGCTAATTGCTTATAAAATATCGCCTCAGCTCACATCCGTACATTTAATTTTTCTCGAGGATCGTAAAAGCGGCGCAGTCGCCAGTCGTCTGCAATAATTAACAGTAAAACGAGAACGTCCCAATTTAATGATTATGAGCCAGTTCCGGTGGTCAAACCCGCCCCCTTCCCCCACCGGCTCTCGCAAAACCTACTATTTAGACAGTTGGAGGACGAAATAATTACGGCATGTGTTGCATTGCATGTTGTGTTGTGACTCAAAGTTCACTTGTCTGATTAGGTCGTTAAAACTAGACACGCTACTTGTTTGCCCTATAGCTGTTTTCTAGAGCAGTTTTGTTCGAAAAAATGGGGCATAGTCAGTAATTCTATAGCTCTCATCACAATTGAAGTACTGGATTTTAGAGATAGAAATGGTTCCTTAATGATGGCTCGTCTTTTAAGGCAAATTATGTAGAAACATTTTCAGAGTGGGTAGGCCTTTTTGTGAAAGTGTAATTCGCGCTTGGCCGGTTTTATTACCTCTTGCGGTAAAGAGTATAGATTTCCTATCGCATGGAATTAGAATATTATATAATAGAAACTGTCATGAACATCACCCCATTCACGATAAGTCGTTTCAGTACGCAGCTTACGCAACTTCAGACGGAAACGGACTGCTTAAACTTTACGACTGTATTTACCTTTCGAAATTAATTTCATTGGTTGTAGATAGCGGGGAGTATCGCCGCCGTCCCGGATCCATTAAAGCTCAATAAGTCCCGTTCGGCTCACGCCATTCTAAATTTCAGCATCGGCGCATGGATAATCTGAATAAGGAGGCAATTTTAGAACACCCTATTTCAGATCTGAGGGCAACTGGTACGATAAGGCCCGGTAATGGCGGCACTCGGTAAATTAAAAAGCATGGTCCAAGTTCGACCTCGGCAGCTCGTGGAATTGTGCCGGCCATTTGCATTTTCCTGTATGAGAGTAGCTATTAAACGTTAGGTGCCACCCACATGCTCGATATTAACGATTTTAAGTGAAGGCTCTTTGCGCTTTCACAAAATTGGAAAAAGGTCATCGCCATGCAATATCGGTGAACGATGTTGCAAAGGAGGCCTTTTTATACGGCAGATACTTATGGTGTTACTGTAGGTCGCTCGTTCTTGCATGTTTAATAGAATCTTTGTAGGAAGGGTTGGAATATCAGTAGCAAAATAGTTTCGGTTTAGGTGTGGGAGCTATCTATGAAGCCCACGCATTAATAATAAGGTCTCATAAAGAGGACTCGTACGCATAAACCATTGATATGACCCATTTGAACATTGAAATGCAGTACAAGTCTTGGTTAACCATAAATTGTCCAACATGTTGACGCACCGTTAACAAACAATGATTCAGAGTTGCCAAAACAATTACACTCATTAGAATTGATCAAAGAATTAAAAAAAATACGTAAATTATAGTTAACAAACCGTGCTCATTGTGCTCAGTATTCACAATCTCCTTTCACATTAATTTTCTGCAACACAGTTATTTTGAACGCAAGGCTACCTACAATTATGTAAATTTCATCGTATTATAAGCTGAAATATTATAATTGTAGTACTGTTTAGGTATCTGCGGCATACAGAAACCTCGCTTGTAAACTAGGTCGAAAGCACGCACTGAGAGAAAAATGTTTTCTTCGAAGACATTGTTCATTCTCTCCCAATTAGAGTAGGGACCCGAGCCCTGCTTTGTTGCCGAACAGTTTTATCCTAAATCAATCAAATTGTAATGTATATATATATAGCAACCTTTTTACTTACTCTAGTAACAAGCTTACCCTTTTTGATCGTCAACTCAAATTCTTACAAAATAAATTTCTTACAGTCCTAGGTGTTATGTGATAAAACCATGGAAATGGGAGTATAAAAGTTAACTCTTCTATTATCAAAATATAGGCATTATAATATATATAATACCTACATAAGAATATAACAATAATTAAATATCTATATTTATTTAAAAAACAAGACTATAATACTTACACACAAAAACTTAGATTAAAATACAAAAGCGCATCAGCATTGCCATTCAGCGTGATAAAGAAGCCAGTCTTGGGACGCTTCCGGCTGGTATGATGGATCAGTTGGGCTTCTTCTAGAATACAGCCGTCTGCAGTTAGCTCAATTGTTTATTATAGTTTTCATTTGTTTCTATTCCGTGATCTTCACTACATAGTATAAAACAAAGTCGCTTTTTCTGTCCCTATGTCCCTATATCCTTATGTCCCTTTGAATGCTTAAATCTTTAAAACTACGCAACGGTTTTTTTTAATAGATAGAGTGGTTCAAGAAAAAGGTTTATACGTACCTATAATACAACCTTGCGAAGCCGGGCGGGTCGCTAGTTATTAATAAAAATAAAACAAATAACAAAGTATCCTTTAAAAGATTATACATAAATTATTAGTAAATGAAAATTACATACACATAGTCCGACCGTTACAAAACTGACTCCACTTTAGCATGAGTTAGATGACTAAAAAGCTAGCATCCAACGCTGATGTTCCGCCAGAGCCACTTATTGATAAATTAAAACTTATTAAAATTTTAGGATAATTTATGTTATATATGTTTTCATGAGGAACCTGAAAAGAGACAAACAAAAGTAGCATTTTGATAACGATTGCGAATAAAGTACGTGCATAAAAAAGACCAAACTTAATCCTAAAATAAGTCTGTACGAAACACAATATAAATCTCAATTTCATAAATACATCTCTGAGATTGTACAACAAGATATAAGGAACATCTTTTTGTCGCAAAAAGTAATCGGGATTCCAAAACTTTCTAACAAATAACAATGTCTGCCTAGAGTTTTCCTTGGGCCTCATTTAGAGGAGGTACAGCAAAAAGTTATTTCTTGGGACATTTTGCTATCGTTCTGGAAATTATTGAATCTATTCGATGCTAAGTTTTACAATAGGGTTTGCTCGATGGTTAATACCACAACAATACGACAGTTACATGTCTATTACAAAATAAAAATAAAGTTACTGAGAACAACAAAAGTCCACCTCATTATTTCTCGAAATCGAATCATAACCCGAGACCTTTCCATTACTAAAAGTATAAAGGTACGCAGCGAAAACCTACCTTCGTAGAGTATTCGAATACTTACACCCTTTTTAGAGACCCCACGGTAGCAACAGTTTCAAAGGTATTTTTAATTTGCTGTTCCATAACATCTCAATGTGTTTACTTTGGTGATACTTGGTGTTCCCAAACATTGCTCTCGTTGTGTGTGATACCAATTCTTATAAACAAACTATTAACCAACTAAACTATCTCTAAATTCCTTAAACTCCATTCTGGAACAATTTCCACACTTAGATAATAATCTGAAACTTGGGTAATTATAAACCGTTGTACAGAGCGCAGCAGATTCGGACAGGAACTGGGCATGTCATGCAAACTACAGAGATGATACGCTCTCAATTCACGTCGCTTTGTGCTTATCTTTAAATAGTATTTAACAGATTTGTTATCTGGGTCTGTCTGTCTGTTAGTCCACTTAATTTGTTTTAAGAATTAGATTTTGGAGTGGTTTTAATTTGATCCGCAAAGTCGGCGGCATTGGAGACCAAAAAGCTGCGTAGCGTTTATTTGTTTCATTCAAGTATTATTAAATTTTCTAGATCCGTTTGGACTGGTTTGTGCCCCAATTCTGTAACTAGTTTATGTGAAGAGTGCCTAGAACCTAATTTATATCACTTATTTTGCCATTTATCTCTGAACGGATGTCCTGTCATTGGTCAACTATCATACAATGTTTTGAGTTTTGATGATAATAACAATATTATAGTTATAACAAAGGCAGGATGTCGACAGATCAAGAAACGAACCGTTTCGCGAGAGCCTTGCTTTCATTGTTATAATAAAAGATCGACGGGCCTTTTGTTTGGGCAGGTAGCCCTTAATTGGCTTTTTAATGGATTACTCTATCCCGGTGTGGCCATCGTTTGCATGAAAATATAATAAGATAAAATAAACTCTTAAAAACCCTTTAAATTGGCAGCTATGTAAAGAAAAATGTAATTGAAATATACCGGACAAAACGCGAAAAAATAACAAATCCATCTTCATGCTAGTCTTATTATAATGATTCACTAATTCTCCTACCCTTAATTACCTACGGAGCTGAGACGTGTATACTCTCGTTAAGGCTGGCTCCTGGCTCCACTAGTCACCCGGCCAGGTGGGATGACGATCTGGATAAGACTGCAGGCGGATGCTGGATGCGGCAAGCTGAAGACAGGGCACTATGGCGCTCATTAAGGGAGGCCTATGTCCAACAGTGGACCAATATAGGTTGATGATGATGAATTCTGAACCAAATTATTATCAGTTTTTTTGTTCTGATAATAACCGAAACCCAAACAGTGACATCGCCGCCTACGAAAAAAACATTTTGTCCCTGTAATTATTTACCTACGTTTTTAAGGAAACAAACGAAATCAACGATCAAAAGTCCCCGGCGCCCATTATTTAGTACGAAAATGGGACAAGAATGAACAAAAAACTGAGTTTTTGTACCTGAACTGAACGGACGTGTTCGATCTCGAGGAGTAGAGGCATTTGTATTAGCACGGCGAGCGGAGCGCGGCGCGATTGTTTGCTATTCTCATTGCGAACAAAGCAGACGACGGCGAGTGCTGGAGCTAGTGACATTTATGAAACGTTAAATATATCAATTTAATTTAAACAGGAGTAACTGACTCACTGAGACGACGCACAATCTAAACAACTGGTCTTAGAGACAAAATTTGGAGGTTTTTGTTTATTCCTTTTATGGCCTAGGGGTGTGTAAGAAATGACTTTTTAAAATTTGCATCTTATGAGGTCTAAAATAAATTTTAAAAATTACCCTTTATAATTTTTTTATTATCTATACGCGGGTTAACTTGCAGTGTAAATCTAGTATAGTTAAAACAAAAAAATAAGAATAAAAAATAAAGAATAGAAAATATATGAATTCTATCTTACGCCTTACCTTAAAGTTTTTCACAGCTCGTCTCAGACTTTTAGGGTGACAAATCTAAATCGAGCTGTGCTGTGCTATACTGCGCTGTGCTATGTTTTGTCAACTCGCTCGTCTAATGTTTTAATGAGGATACAAACTAACCTTGCTGTGCTGCGCTGTGTGAGGCTACGCTGTTTCTATTGACCAAACATAGCACAGCGCAGTACAGCGCAGCACAGCTCGATTTAGATTTCTCACCCTTATCAGGAATCTACTTAACGTTTCTGTAAAAACTAATCACTGGCTCCCAGACTTAAAGGTTAGGGTAACGTATATGTCTATGGGTAGGGGAATAAAACCAGCATCCTTCACATCGCGTCACGTATTTATAATCCCACATTTGCTTCCTGCTTTTTGTTGAATTTCGCAAAAGGAATTTTGAATTTACCAAGAAACGGTTTGAAGGCTCGTATTATTTTTCACTTACGTGCCGTGAAAGTGCTGCGAATACAAACTTTTGTTCTCTTTACGATGGCAACTTCGCAAACTCTACATTTTTGTTATGGCGAATTTTCCGGTGACAAAAATGTTGTAAACGGTTTTATAATTGAATTTAAGCATAACAAAGGACGGAAAAAGTTACACTGATAATTTGTTTTTCCATGATATTTCGAAGATACAAAGCTTAAACACTGCCAAGAGTAGTTTTCAAACTGTTTTCAAATAATGAAATATTCAAACTTAATAAGATTTCGTGGTAACAGCACTTTCGTCAGGCACTTAGTAATAAAAGCCACGTTTCGTAGGACATAAAAGCAAACCATTTCCACAGGTTAATCTTATTTACTCATTATAAAATTATTACGTGGGTTCTCCGTATATACGAATGTTTGCAAGTACCTAATATAGACAGGTACCTATTGTGCTTGCCAAGTGTGGGTTTAAAATAATTGAATCATACTAAACATGCCGTTAGGAATGCATCACGGAATAGGAATACGCCTTTCTTGTTACATAAATGATTAAAAGACTTACAGCATTTTTGATATGAAACTAAGCAAAAGGTCTGTCCAATGACAAACAATTATACAACCTTTTTTTAACTCCGTGTATAAAACTGAGAAATGGTATTATTATCTCTAAGATCAAGTAATGTCAGAGACAATAAATCTACATGAGCTGACTCTACATGAGCTCTTTGTATCTGGGCCTTTAGCCTTGTCCAATGTCCATCCATAGATTGTAATTAATTCGTACCTTAAAACGTGAGTCATAAAGTGCACAATAGCAAACAATGTAAGTACATAAAGTATAAAAAAAATTCAATTTCCTAATTGTAAAACATGTAAAGAAGTATATTTGATCTCCATCTGAACAAAACAGTGAATGTTTGAAACCAGAGTTCTATATGTTATTTTTTTCAAAGTTTATTATAAACATTCAAATTCAGAATATGAAAACTAATTCATTAATATTCAAAACGCTACGTCGAGCTCTATGAAAATAGATCCTAGTAACAGAATCTAAAAATGCAGTTCATCCAACTACCTACATTATTTCAGTCCATTTTCGACTGTCTGCCTTCATCCTAGTGCGAAAAAGCACTTCATAAAGTGAGTGGGTAATAAGTGGCGCATGACCGCGAGCATTAGTGCTCTTAGGGTCTTATTAAGTGCATACCAGAGTAGACAATGTGCAAATTTAACGAATAGTTCGCTACTCTCGTAGTCAGCGCTCCATAGTTCACAAATACTTCGGAGACATGGCCGAAATATCAGTCCGGAAAGACCACCCGTAAAACCTTCGTTTAAATATGTCTAAAAATGCACCGACCGCGCGCGTTTGATTTATATCTTTTGTAAGGCAGGAATGCCGTCCGGTACAGTGTGGGAAGTTGGTTAGATCGGATATTAACACCATGTACCGGTGGAGGTAAGCTGCGAAGCGCTTCGTTACGATTCTCCCTGGACAAACAATGTTACCCTCACTCGGTACTCCGCAAATATCTCGCATACCTACCACTGCATGGCTTCAATTTTGTTGTTTACTACGTTTTTGCTGGTTAACTGCTCTTTTTTTACATAAAATAGAGGGAAATCCGCATACCTAAATGGCCGTTTACACGGAATTAAAATTTAACACTTGGAATAGGAGTGCATTCCGTGGATAGTTATGTTGTATGTTCATAACAGTATTTAGATTTTTGAATTGTAAGAATAAGTGAAATAATTGAGCTAAAACAATACAAATACTCTTAATTGTACACGACTTAATAATGTGTTTTCTATGTGTACGTAGAAAACATGGAAATATATTCACTAACGTAGAAAACATGGAAATATATTCACTAGTTATAATATATAAATCGGAGTACCCTGCCTAATGGGATTTTTAAAAACAGCGACGTCGGCCGAACCAGGACTAGCAGAGCTAGCACCGGCAGGGCCCACGTCGCTATCAGGATCGCTCATTGCAAACAACACTTTACACTGATTATTTATTTATTTTAGAACAATTCTATGCTAGGTAACTAAGCTATCTATAAACTAGGGTAGAATTACAACAGTACTCACAAGATACAACCTTCCTCGGCCGAGGCTCACAATAAAAGTGTCGGTGCGCCGCCCGCTTTCTCCTTACGAAGGCCGCATGGCGCGCATTTAAAACATTTTCAAATACAGGCACTTGTAACTAAGGATTTTGATGTAATAAATCTTAACGTGGTTTATGAAGTAATTTCTAATTTACAGACAATGCTTACAAATTAGTTGAAACATTTAAAACGGTTGTTTGAATCCCGCGCCACCTCCGTAGCGCGTAACTCAAACAACAGTTTGGTTTGTTTTGTAGAGTGCTGAAAACACTTAAAAGCCTATCACCTTAGTATAATAAATTTGCCTCTTAAATTAATAAGAATTTACGAATGTGATAATCATTTGCAAAACAATAATTTAGATTAAATGTTTAAACTGGAATAGTAATGATGGATGTTAATACGAACGTAAAAATCTGCATAATTATCAGCTTAAAATCAACGGATTAAACGACTTATCAGCAAGTTAATCTTAACTTATTTATTAACTAGGTATCTCTAACGGATTCTTAGATTTTTAACGGTTTTGCGTCGTCACGGCCATACTGCGAGACGGTGCGCGCTCAGCACCAGTCGCGTTTTCTGAAATAGAAAGAAAGCATTTTTCTGAGCTAGGTATCCGTTCGTACACTAGCTGATAACTTGGTAATACATTTTTATAGCGATGTAGCATTTTTTTACAACGCTTTCTTTTTAATAAGTATTTTGAAATAGTTTTCGACACCTTAAAGCTACCAAGTTATCAGCCTTCTGTTATAATGGCAAGTTAAACTGATAAACGAGAGTAAGCGAGTGTCTAGTCATAAGATCATTGAGAACAATTATAAAATATACAGGAGAGTAGGAGTAGGGAAAACGAGCTGTGTTTTATTATGCCCTTAGGGCTTTTTATGTTTTTAGTATTTAATCGTGCTTATGCTCTATGCAATGGCATGATAATGCTTTTACTTTTAAACATGCTTATGCTCTATGCAATGGCACGGTGTTTTTAATTTTAACCATGCTTATGCTATAGGCAATGGCATGATAAAGTTTTTACATTTATCCATGCTTATGCTATAGGCAATGGCATGATAAGGTTTTTACTTTTAACCATGCTTATGCTTTACGCAATGGCATGATAAGGTTTTTACTTTTAACCATGCTTATGCTTTACGCAATGGCATGTTATTATGGGATGATGGTGTGGTCTGGGCGGTCCTGTTCGCCGTGGTCCACACGGGATATAAAGGAATGAAGAAAGGACGATGCTGGGGTCTGGGCCTTATTTTTATGACCGTGGTCCCCAGGGGATATTAAATAATTAAATAATAATAGCTCAAGGAAAGGTTTTGATGCTGTGGTCATGAGCGGTCCTGTGCGCCGTGGTCCACAGGGGATTTTAGGGAAATGTGAAAGGCTGATGCTGTGGTCTGGGTCTTATATGACCGTGGTCCACAGAGGTTCTGGAAATGAACATGACAGGAATGGAAGAGGAAATAATAATTTAAGTTTATAAATGCAACCTTTGATAGTTTGCAATATGTTATTAATTCTTTTCATTTGTATGCAAAATTGAACATGTATTCAAAATAGCCATGTAAGAACTGACCTTTAGTATAGGCATCTAGCCTAAGTGGTTTGGGCAGACGTAGAGGGCAACGGCTCGTTGCTTGTAGACTGCTGTTGGTTGTCGTCGTCTACGGGTTCCGTCGTCACGGTATGTTGGTCTCCTGGCTGCGGCGCTCTACGCAGTTGTTCATGTGCTACTTTACGCGGACGCCCTCTACCATTCACACGCTTTACCATATATCGCTCGTTCTCAAGGACTCTGTAGATCTCGTATGGTTCGCTATATTTGAGGTCTAGAGACGTTTGGTTACGAGGGTTGTTTTTTATAAGTACGTAATCACCTCTCTGGAATGGACGTATCTTCGCTTTGGTTTTATCAAACCTTTGTTTGTCATACTCGGCCGCGGTTACCATTTTTTGTCGTACTAGCTGCTCAAGGAGTTCAAAATCTATAGATGCTTCATCAATATTTACCAACCTTAGGAGTTCTGGTGGGACAGCGTTTCGACGGCGTATCAGCAGAGTGAGGGGCGCGACCCCAGTGACTCTATGCGGCGTACAGTTGAAAGAGAGCTGCAGTACTTCTAATGCTGTGTGCCAGTTTTCGGTGCTATAATTTTTTATCATAGTTAGGGCATTTTTCAGTGTAGCCATAACCCTCTCAACTTGTCCATTGGCTCGGCTTACACCTGGCGCTATTGAATGTATGTCTATTCCATGTTGATCACAATAAGCTTTGAAGTCGCCGAGAAATTCCCGTCCTCCATCTACGACCACCTGCACTGGCGTTCCAAATAAGTGTACAACACGTTTAAGTGCTGCAAGGCTGCTGCTTTGACTTTTGTCGTTAGAATAACTGAGAAGGACATACTTAGTGAATGCGTCTATGGCCACGATCACGTACTCATCTTGTCCCTCAGCGTTCCTTGTACCAAGCTTGCCTGTGATGTCCATATGGATCACCTTGAATTTTCGGCCGTATAGATAATGCCGAAAGTGTTTGACGGCTCTCACCACCGCTAGTGTCTCGAGCTCGTAGGAGTGGTAGCGGCTCTCAGCGTCGGTGGTGCGCTGGCTCATGTACGCGACTGGATGCTGGCGGCCGTCGATGATCTGCGTCAGTACCGCTCCGTAGCCGAGGCTGCTGGCATCCGTGAAGAGCTCAATCGGTGCGTTTTCCTGGAATAGGGTGAGGGTAGGCACAGTAGACAATTGTTGTACAATGTGGTTACGGGCCTCTTCATGTCGATCGTTCCATTCCCATTTCGCGTCTTTTTTTGTTAATTCATATAAAGGTACCATGACGCGTGCAAAATTGGGAATGAAACGTCTGAAGTAGCCAGCTAATCCATTAAATTGACGTACTTGTTTAGTAGTCTTCGGGATTGGCGCTTTCGTTAAAGCCTCTACTTTTCCAGGGCTGGGACTAACATGACCTTCAGTTATAATGTTACCTAGGTATTCAATAGAGGCTTTAAAGAACGCAGTTTTCTCTACATTGATTGAAAAACCTGCCTGTTGGAGAGCGATCAATATCCGTTCGATGTGAGATAGCCCCTCAGAAAATTCCCTACACTTTGATAGGACATCGTCTACGTAAACCTGACAGACCTGTTCGGTTAGCAAATGCGATAGTGCTCGGTTTATACACCCCGTTGGTACACAGATACAGCGTTACTTAAACCGAACGGGACGGTATTCCATTCATATAAGCCGTCTGGCGTAACGAACGCACTTTTCTCAATAGATCCCTCGGCTATTGGAATCTGATGGAAACCGGCGGCCATGTCAAATGTAGAGAAGTAAAGACCACCCTCTAATTGATCTATTTGATC